>CAWUFW010006643.1:0-600000 GCA_963921515.1 Calotriton arnoldi
GTACTTCCGTTCAGTTACGTAATTGCTCCCCTGCACGACCCCTACACTGCCCGAACACCACTGCACTGCCCTAAACCCTGAAACACCACCCCCTACACTGCCCGAACACCACTGCACTGCCCTAAACCCTGAAACACCACCCCCGGCACGACCCCCTACACTGCCCGAACACCACTGCACTGCCCTAAACCCTAAAACACCACCCCCAGCATTACCCCCTACTCTGCCCAAACACCACTGTACTGCCCTAAACCCTAAAACACTACCCCCAGCAGTACCCCTACACTACCCAAACACCACTGCACTAACCTAAACCCTAAAACACTACCCCCAGCAGTACCCCTACACTACCCAAATACCACTGCACTACCCTAAATCACTACCCCCAGCACGACCCCCTACACTACCCAAACACCACTGCACTACCCTAAACCCTAAAACACTACCCCCAGCACGACCCCCTACACTACCCAAACACCACTGCACTACCCTAAACCCTAAAACACTCCCCCAGCACGACTCCCTACACTACCCGAACACCACTGCACTACCCTAAACCCTAAATCTACCCCCAGCATGACCCCCTACACTACACAAACACCACTGCACTACCCTAAACCCTAAAACACTACCCCCAGCACGACCCTCTTCACTACCTAAACACAACTGCACAATTTGTTACAGGCGTTGCAACGCAGGCCTGTGGTGCTTACTGGAAGTACCTAGTGGGCTAGTTGGGCCCCAGGGACCCTCAGGATTCAAGGTGACCTAATCCCCCAACTTAAAATGCACCATGGGGCGCGTTTGCACAGTGGTGAAGGGAGGGGACTCAGGTGACATGTGCGCAAACACGCCCTGTGGTGCGTTTTAAGTTGGGGAATTAATTCCCTTTGAATCCTGAGGGACCCTGGGGGCCAACTAGCCCACCAGGTACCTTCAGTAAGCACAACAGAGTTGCGTTGCAGAGAGGTGAAAAAGGTGCGTGGCCTCGGAACGCCTCTCTGCAACTCAGCTCTGTGGTCCTAACTGTAGGTACCTGGGGGGCTAGTTGGGCCCCAGGGACCCTCAGAATTCAAGGGGACTTAATCCAGCAACTTAAAACGCGCCACGGGGTGCGTTTGCACACATGTCACCTCAGGCCCCCCCTCCCTTCACCACTGTGCAAACACGCCCTGTAGCGCGTTTTAAGAGGTAGTTTTAATCCCCTGCCCTATTATGTACTAGAGACTTGCAGAGGAGGTCATGCTAATCACAGGGGTACCCCAACGCATAGTGTTCCCTAGTGTATGTAGGTGTTTTCACTGTATTCTAAGTGTCTTTTAGCATAGCACTGGCTCTGGTTAGTCAGAGTCAGTTACCACCAGTACCCGTCTGAAAAAGTTGTGGGCACAGGATGATTTTGCAACAAGGCCTCTTTCTGCTCCTCTGTTGGTTCTTTCTGCACATCTTTTGCTTCTTTCTGTGCGTTTTTTCTTCTTTCTTCACATGTCCTACCTCTGTAGGCATAGTTAGAAACTAGCATTTAAAAAACCTTTGAAATTCACTTAAAAATCATAGGTTTCAGGCACGTTATAGTTAGAAATTAGCATTTAAAAAACCTTTGAAATTCACTGAAAAAACCATAGGTTTCAGACACGTTATAGTTAGAAATTAGCATTTAAAAACCTTTGAAATTCACTGAAAAAACCATAGGTTTTAGGGACAGTTATAGTTAGTTGGACATTTCACTCGTACAAAACCATAGAAATTCCCCGTTATAGTTAGTTCAGCTAACTATAACTCGCGCCTCGCAATGCACTGCTGATGACGTCACATATTACATCACTCATGACATGGTCAGTGACATCACTGATGACATCACTGATGACATCTCAAATGACATCACTGATGACATCATCCATGTGATAATTTCATGCATCTTCTCACACCCTAATATAACTTTTGATACACCCACTCTAAATTACAGACTGCCATTCTCAAAGCCATAGACACTCCAACACCAAAAACTACATACCCACTCACTGATTCTTAGGTCTACACACACATCCACTCACTCACCCGTACAGTCACTCATACTTAGTCACTCAGTACAGGACTATCATATGCACTCATACACCTATATAAACACTCACACACCGCCACTCATCCATAGAGGTACTCACACACCTAGTCAGTCATGCAAAAAACTTAATCACACACCCATTTACTCACCTATACAGTTATACACACACCAGCTCACTTACTCATACAAATACTAGCACATTCTTACACTCTTATACAATCACTGATACAAGTACACACTCATCCATACAGCCACTCTCACAATCACACACTCTCACTTATAGCAATTTATATACTCCAACACACATATATACTGCCTTTCACATATGTAGTTACTCACACATGTACCACTGAGATATACATTCAATCACTAACACACCCATACACACACTCACCCACCCATACAGTCCATCACAGATGCACTCTTGAAACCATGCACCCAGTGAATCACCAACTCACACATCTATGCACAGAGTCACACACACCCCACCCACACAAACACTCAGGCACCCATACAGATACTCAGACAATCAATCAATAACCCATGTAGACACTCATGTAGCTATTCAGAAAGCCATGCAGCCGCTTACAAACCAACAGACAGACGGATACAGACATTCACACAGTTTAGTCACTAACCCATGCATTCAGTAAGATACATTTAATCACTCACTTGTAGAGTCAGTCACTCACGTACTAAATCATCCATTCAGACACTTATACACCCACTCATTCTTCAATACGCCTTTCCCAATATATATTAAACATATTTAACTTTACAGAAACACACAGTCACTGGATGATGTCATCAGTGATGTCATTTGAGATGTCATCAGTGATGTCATCAGTGATGTCACTGACCATGTCATGAGTGATGTAATATGTGACGTCATCAGCAGTGCATTGCGGGGCGCGAGTTATAGTTAGCTGAACTAACTATAACGGGAGAATTTCTATGGTTTTGTACGAGTGAAATGTCCAACTAACTATAACTGTCCCTAAAACCTATGGTTTTTCAGTGAATTTCAAAGGTTTTTTAAATGCTAATTTCTAACTATAACGTGTCTGAAACCTATGGTTTTTTCAGTGAATATATATATATATATATATATATTATCTACTGGCAGTCGCCAGTAGATAGTTATAGTTAGGACCTATTATCCATAGGAAATCCGCGACATTCTATTTGAAATAACTCTTGCGCCGGTTGACGAATCTTCGCGAAATCTTCCAACTTGTTGGGGCGCTCCGCTCCGCTCCTACCCTGAAAGTCTCGGGTTGATTCATCAAGCGGGGGCCGAGAAAAAAGGGGGGTCCCAAAACGCGTTTTCCCCATTCATTTTTCCATAGGAACCTTTAGTCGCAGCTACAGCCCGAACTGCTGAACGGAATTACACCAAATTTGGCAAAGAGGTAGCCCTTGGTTCAGTGTCGTGCCTTTTGCTTAAATGGTGTAAATCCGTTCAGTAGTTCCTGAGAAAATCAAAAGTAAAGTCACATATATATCTATGGGCGAGTAGGGTCCGCGTATCCTGAGCGCACCCTGCGCGCACCGTCCCGATCACGAGCTGCATGCTAATTGGCTGTCAAGTGGCTGTCAACACTCCAAATCAGGAAGTGTTGGCAGCCATTTTGTCCCTCGGTAGAACCGAGGGACAGAAACAAGTGCGCAAGCGCAAAAGGGGGCAGGGTAGAAACATCCTGACTCCTAGGTCTGCTCAGGGTGTCCCACAAGGACCCCCTGGGCAGAAAAGCATTTTTTTTTAAACGGCGGGATGCGCTTAGGGTGCGCGGATCCCGCCGATTAAAAAAAAAAGCACAAGAAACAAGTGCGCAAAACGCACAAAGGGGGCAGGGTAGAAACACCCTGACCCCCTAGGTCTGCTCAGGGGTCCCACAAGGACCCCTGGGCAGAAAAAGCATTTTCTTTTTTCAAAATCGGCGGGATGCGCTTAGGGTGCGCGGATCCCACTGATTAAAAAAAAACACCAGAAACAAGTGCGCAAACGCACAAAGGTGGCAGGGTAGAAACACCCTGACCCCCTAGGTCTGCTCAGGGGGTCCCACAAGGACCCCCTGGGCAGAAAAAAGCAACAAAAAAAAAAAAAAAAGACCAGCATCGTGCCGAGGCCCGCCCCTCCCTGCAGCAGTCTGCAAACGCGCCCCCTGGCGCTGTTTTAAGAAGGGAAGTAATTCCCCTTGAATACTGGGGGTCCCTGGGGCCAACTAGCCCACCAGGAACCTCCGGTATGCGCCAGGGGGCTGCGTTGGAGAGAGGTGTACAGAGGCCACGCCCTTTTTACACCTCTCTGCAATGCAGCTCTGTGGCGCTTTTTGGAGGTACATGGTGGGCTAGTTGGACTCCAGGGACCCTCAGTATTCAAGGGGACTTAATCCCCCAACTTAAAACGCGCCATGGGGCACGTTTGCACAGTGGTGAAGGGAGGGGCGGGGCTTCAGGTGACATGTGTGCAAACAGGCCCCGTGGCGCATTTTAAGATGGGGAATGAAATCCCCTTCAATCCTGAGGGTCCCTGGGGAGAACTAGCCCACCAGGTACGTCCAGAAGCGCCACAGAGCTGCGTTGCAGAGAGGTGCAAAAGGGCGTGGCCTCTGAACACCTCTCTGCAACGCAGCCTCCTGGCGCATACTGGAGGTACAGGGTGGGCTAGTTGGACCCCAGGGACCCTCATGATTCAAGGGGACTTAATCCCCCAACTTAAAACGCGCCACGGGCGCCTTTGCACAGATGTCACCTCAGGCCCCGCCCCTCCCTTCACCATTGTGCAAATATTCCTCTAAAATCAGCCGAACTACGAATTCCGATTTACTCACCTGTTATCAGGAGAGACCTCAGTCCTGCATCTTTCAGCCCAGTACTGATCCTGAAAAGTAATTTTAACCGTACTTACCAGTAACTTGAATTTCCTTCCATAGGATATCATTGTCTGCTTTTTGCTGAAAAAGTTTCTAAGTGTCGATTTTGAAACATACAAATATTCCTCTAAAATCAGCCGAACTACGAATTCCGATTTACTCACCTGTTATCAGGAGAGACCTCAGTGCTGCATCTTTCAGCCCAGTACTGATCCTGAAAAGTAATTTTAACCGTACTTACCAGTAACTTGAATTTCCTTCCATAGGATATCATTGACTGGTTTCACTTGGAAATTCTTCTAAGTGTGGAGTTTTGGAACTTTATAATATTCCTCTAAAATCAACCGAAATACGAATTCCGATTTACTCACCTGTTATCAGGAGAGACCTCAGTGCTGCATCTTTCAGCCCAGTACTGATCCTGAAAAGTAATTTTAACCGTACTTACCAGTAACTTGAATTTCCTTCCATAGGATATCATTGACTGGTTTCACTTGGAAATTCTTCTAAGTGTGGAGTTTTGGAACTTTATAATATTCCTCTAAAATCAGCCGAAATACGAATTCCGATTTACTCACCTGTTATCAGGAGAGACCTCAGTGCTGCATCTTTCAGCCCAGTACTGATCCTGAAAAGTAATTTTAACCGTACTTACCAGTAACTTATATTTCCTTCCGTAGGAATCCATTGTCTGGTTTTCAGCAGAAAAGTTTCAAAGTGTTGATTTTCACAAACTACAAATATTCCTTAAAAATCGCCTGTATGACTTAAACGCATTCTTTCAACTGTTTACAGGAGATGCACCAGTGCTGGATCCAGGATCCACCACTGAGTAAGAAAAAGTAACGATAACACTACTTACCTGCTAAGTGAATTTCCTCCCATAGGATAACATTGGTGATTCTATGTGAAAAAGTTTCTAAGTGTCAACTTTTAAAATACAATAATATTCCTTAAAAATCACTACTGTAACCAAAACGCTTTTACTCAACTGTTTACAGGAGATGTCCCAGGACTGAATCTAGGATCCAGTCCTGTGGTTAGAAAAGTAATCCATAAAGTAACTAATTGCATTTAGCTAGAAATTCACATTGAGCTCAATGTTGCATTGTGTTTGAAATTGTGTTGCCCATTGCAACAACTGTAACTACTGTACTTAAAAGTCTATTGCCTATTTGCAAAGTATTTAAACTAAAGTAATTCATTCTGAGAAAGTATATTTTGTAATGTAATGTATAATGTAATTACAAATTAATTTAAAAAATAAAATATCTAAAAATAAATAGTTTAAAAAAATGTAGTAAATCAGTATCAAAAAATAAATATAACAATTAATACATTTAAAAATTGTCATTTACAAAACCTTTGAAATTCACTGAAAAAACCATAGGTTTCAGACATGTTATAGTTAGGAATTAGCATTTAAAAAACCTTTGAAATTCACTGAAAAAACCATAGGTTTCAGGCTTGTTATAGTTAGGAATTAGCATTTTAAAAACCTTTGAAATTCACTGAAAAAACCATAGGTTTCTGGCCTGTTATAGTTAGGGTTTAGCATTTAAAAACCTTTGAAATTCACTGAAAAACCATAGGTTTTAGGGAAAGTTATAGTTAGTTGGACATTGCACTCATACAAAACCCGTGAAATTCCCCCGTTATAGTTAGTTCAGCTAACTATAACTCGCGCCCCGCAATGCACTGCTGATGACGTCACATATTACATCACTCATGACATGGTCAGTGACATCACTGATGACATCACTGATGACATCTCAAATGACATCACTGATGACATCTCAAATGACATCACTGATGACATCATCCATGTGAGAATTTAATGCATCTTCTCACACCCTAATATAACTTTTGATACACCCACTCTAAATTACAGACTGCCATTCTCAAAACCATGCACACTCCAATACCAATAAGTACATACCCACTCACTGATTCTTAGGTCTACACACACACATCTACTCACTCACCCGTACAGTCACTCATACTTACAGTCACTCAGTACAGGACTATCATATGCACTCATACACCTATATAAACACTCACACAACGCAACTCATCCATAGAGGTACTCACACACCTAGTCAGTCATGCAAATAATTAATCACACTCCAATTTACTCACCTATACAGTTATACACACCAGCTCACTTATTCATAAAAATACTAGCACATTCTTACGCTCCTATGCAATCACTGATGCAAGCACACACTCATCCATATAGCCACTCTCACAATCACACACTCTCCCTTATAGCCATTTATATACTCCAACACACATATATACTGCCTTTCACATATGTAGTTACTCACACATGTACCACTGAGATATACATTCAATCACTAACACACCCATACACACACTCACCCACCCATACAGTCCATCACAGACGCACTGTTGAAACCATGCACCCAGTGAATCACCCACTCACACATCTATGCACAGAGTCACACACACCCCACCCACACAAACACTGAGGCACCCATATAGATACTCAGAGAACCAATCCATAACCCATATAGACACTCATTTAGCTTGTCAGAAACCCATGCAGCTGCTTACACATCAATAGACAGACGGATACAGACATTCACCCAGTTTAGTCACTCACCCATGCATCCAGTAAGATACATTTAATCACTCACTTATAGACTCAGTCACGCACCTACTAAATCATCCATTCAGACGCTTATACACCCACTCATTCTTCAATATGCCTTTCCCTATATATATTAAACATATTTAAACTTTACAGAAACACACAGTCACTGGAAGATGTCAGTGATGTCATCAGTGATGTCACTGACCATGTCATGAGTGATGTAATATGTGACGTCATCAGCAGTGCATTGCGGGTGCGAGTTATAGTTAGCTGAACTAACTATAACGGGGGAATTTCACGGGTTTTGTATGAGTGCAATGTCCAACTAACTATAATTTTCCCTAAAACCTATGGTTTTTTCAGTGAATTTCAAAGGTTTTTAAATGCTAAACCCTAACTATAACAGGCCTGAAACCTATGGTTTTTCAGTGAATATATATATATATATATACATATATACATAGACATAGATATATATTCATTCAAAACTTAACTTCTAACCGAGTTTGTTACAAATTAAATGAAAGTAAAATTATCAGTAAGGGTTGCATTGTTAAAAAGTAATATTTAGTAAATGAATGAATATATTCAAATAGATTTACAGTTTATTATAAAGTTAATTTTTAGGAAGTAGTGTTTTTTTCTAAGATGTCCTAGGTTCTTATTATTTGTTTAAAATTATTTTACATTTAAATTTAGCATTTTTTCTTATAAATAATTAACTTTAATACATTTCCTACAATTTTCTATAGGGAGATCTCCACCCTAGTGGTGGAGAACTCCACAAACAGGCGGAAAGTAACTAACAGTAACTTTATACTCATAAATTCAATCGTAGAGTCTCCAGTGGTCAGTTCATATTAGGTGTGGTGTCTACTAAGCTTCAGCAGAAACAAACTCTGATTCCTTCATTGGCATGTCCCACCAGTGATGAATATTTTATGATATTGGGGAGAGGAGTTGGCCTAACGGCTAGGGCGGTCAACCTCGAATCTGGGGAACTGGGTTCGAGTCTCGGCAATGACGCTGAACATCCTGTGATTCTGGGCAAATCACTTAATCTCCCCGTGCCTAACAAAAAAATGAATGTGTCCTCATGTAATGCAACTGGTGCTATGTAAAGTGCTCTGATACCCGATTCGGGTCAAGTTTGCGCTATATAAAACTCTGTAAAATAAAAAAAAATAGATATAATGTGCATTCCTTGATTCTTGAAAAATATTTGAAAGCAAATTTAATTCTGAGTTATTTGAACTAGAATTAATTAGGAGCTTATTAGAATCATTTCTAGGAGTGGGAGGAACTCCTGGAGTTTTATACAATGGAATTCCGTGGAGTTACCTAAAAACTCCTCGAAATTCCACAGAGGTGCGCGAGTGCCAGAAGTCGTGTCTGCTGTACACGCTAGTGTGTAGCAAGCACACCAGACTTGCCCAAGTCAAATTCAAAGTACTGCCTGTTACTCTCAGTGCTGACTCATAGCCTGTACTAGGAGGCAGCTACCACCTGCAGCCACAGTTCTTGGGCCTTGATCCCTACTACTGTCCCTGGCTCTCCTGCCACCAACACGAGAAGTAAATCTGCCTGCAGCCCAAGTCCCAGATAGAGGCGAAACACAGCACTTGCCACCACTAAACCTTCTGGCATCTCAGGGGCTGCATGTCATAAGAATTCGGCACTTAGTGTAGGACCCGAGCTGCCAAGCAAGTGCCACCGTCCTGTATCCACTTCATAGTAAGCACAGTTTGACTAGCTCTTTCATGGGTCAGCACCTGCCTATCTCTGCCTCATTTCAGCCATCCGCCATTATTGTCCTGTCAAATGACTCACCCCACTCACTTGATCATTCAAGCTGCACTTCTGCAACCAAACCATGGTCAGCAATGATAATCACTCTCGACCAATAGTCGTAGACTGCTGAAAGCATCCAAGCAGACTAGGAAACTCTCATCTGGGAGCAGCAACAAGATCCAATCAGGACCGGCGCATTAGGGGTGGACGTTAACTCCGCTACGCAGCAGTTGGTGGAGTTTTTGCAGAACTCCGTACTCCAACCAGAGCGCAGAGTGGACAAACTCCGCCAGCTTAGTTTACCGCCCACCCCTAATCATTTTCAGGAGGTAGAAACTTATTAATATTGATTGTTATATTCCTTTTGATGAATTTTTACAAACGGTTTGTAGGTAAGTTAGTAAGTTAGTCAATTTTATTGATAGATTAGTTAAAATCTTTACAATATACATTATTAGGCATCAACAAACAATCAATGAAAGGATAAAAGGCTATTTGAGGTGATGAGAACTAGGCGTGGTAGTCCAGTCCAAGAAAGCAATTTCTCAATTTTGTGCATTCATTTATATAAATGAACAACCAATGTGAAAATAAAAACCTCGTTGAGAAATTAAAGTATCATAAATAAAACCAGTCCAGGGATAAAGTGCTTAATACATTGGTGGGTCAATGCCATCTCTGAATCGAAAAGTTACTGGGCTGCGTTTTTGCTGGGATGATGTTAAAGTCCTTAAAAAAGAGTCCGTCTGATAACCTGTCAGTTTTGAAAATCCTGGTGATCAGATACTGTGCCCTTCCAGCGTCTTGGAAACTGGTTGAGAAACCTCACAGCCTTGCATGATGTTTGCACTGGATTCCCGCTTAGTAGGGCAATTACGGCTAGGCAGCATGACCCTACTTGTAAAGATCTCAGGGTTGGCCATAAAGGTTTTTGCCTATATTTTAGAAGAGCTGGACACACACATATTACATGAAGCAGGGTTTCATTGGTGTATCCGCAAAGGCGGCATTGGTTGTTGGGACAGGACTGCTTCCAGGAAGGGAGGAGGTCCTTGGATGGGAAAATGCCAAGACAGATGAGCATCAGATCATGTTTTCTGGCTGCCAAGAAGTAGGAAGTAAGGTACTGCTGTGAGTCTCAGGCTGCATATGATGGCAAAACTACCCACGCACGTCGCTTGCGTGCAAATGTTGCCTTCTCTAAAATACATGATGCTATATTGGCTGCTCTGTTGGTGATCCATTTAAAGACAGCGTATACCATGGGGGTGTTCCATCGATCCTCTAAACACAGAGCTTTGATTGAGTGTTGGAGGACCAAGTGCAGTGAGGTCTTTGCGTGGGCCTGTTCTTCCATTTCCAGCCAACACTGATGTTCAAGCAAATTTGCTGCGGTCGATCTCAGCCTTCAACACAGTTTAACTAGGGCCCCGTTCCTTGCTGGGTCCTGATGTGCAGGCCAAACTCTAGCCTAATTTGGGCTTGCGAGATATGCTGTTGTATCTCAAAGAGTTTTTTTAAGAGGATCAACTAAAGTGTATTTAAGGTCCCCGCATCTTTCCCTTTTAGCAATTCTGAGTCGTAGAATAATGAAGGCATGAATTTCACGCCAGTAACCTGGAGAAGGTGGTGTGTCGTGGTCTTTCATTTTGCTGTAGGGTTTTAAATGTGGACAAGAAATTGTTTTCTATGGCTCGTCTGGGTGAAAGATGAGTTTTAAAGGTTGAGTGGCAATCTATGTCGATGCTGAGATACTCGTAAGATTTCATCAATTCTATGGCGTTACCATTGGCCCGCCAAATAAATTTGGGCTGCACTTTTTTGTGTGGACTCAAGAAGCACAGCACCTTTCATTTACTAAAATTGAACTACAGCCGTAGGTTGTTAGTGCATCCCCATAATTGATCTATCAAATGCTGAGGGCCGATTGGAGGTTTGCAGAGCAGGAAGATATCGTCTGCATATTGAAACATCTGAGGTGTTCCTGGCCCAGCCTGGGGAGGCGGGGGGTCGCTCAACACTTGGGTGAGGTGACTGTTGAGGTCGGCTGTGTAGATATTGAATAAACAGGGGGCCAGGACGCACCCCTGTTTAAGGCCTATGTTGGGCCAAATTTTTTGTGTGGTTCTTAGGCTGTCATCGATCTTAATTTGTACCCAAGTGTTGGTATAGAGGTGATAATTGTGTTCAGCAGTTTTGACAGAACCACCCAGTGCGACATTTTTTCCCACAACTGTGCCCTCAGGACCTTATTGAAGGCTGCCTCTAAGTCGACGAAGCAGGCATAGAGTTTGCTTGATTTTGTTGTTGCTTGTTGTGTGAGTAGGGTTACCGCCAGTAACTATGTTATATTTGCTCATTCCTGCTCTAAAGCCGGTCTGAGTTTTTGGCACAATGTTTGAGCGGTTGACTAAGTCCTCTAGGTCAAGGAGAAAGTTGGGAGTCATATAGTTCGACTTCTACATCGATTAAAGCAATTAGTCTGTAATTTCCGAGGTTGTAATGCTTGCCAGATTTAGAAATTGACTGTAGTATGCTGCCTCACCAGGAATTTCGGATGGAATTTGTTGGCAGTACATGGTTGAATAGCGGTGTTAGATAAGTAGCTCAGAGGAAGGGCTCCTTCTCGAATAGCTCATTTTGAAGGCCATTGGGCCATGGCGCCCCCTCAGACCTCAGTCTTTCCAGAGTAAGTGCTGCCTGTGTCTGGTTCAGCATAGGGGAAGGCACCTCAGTTGGCTGTGGCCTTTTATGATTGTGCAATTGGGCGTCCACTTGCGTTTTCAGAGGCTAGCTCAAGTCAGCCTGGTTGTATGCTGCAACTATGTGTGATGCCAATGGTGGCCATTTACTAATTTGTTGATTTTGGCCCAGAAAAATTTAGCATTTTTATGTTTGCTTGCGTGTAGCAGTTTGAGTCAAAAGCCCATCACGAAGTTGGAGTTGGCTGACCAAATTGCTTTTTTGTACGCTTGTTTCATTTTACCGATTTTGGATATGGATTCCTTGCTGAGTGAGCTGCCTAACTGGAGTATGCGTCTGATCTCCCTCTTGAGTTGCATTTTCAATGTTTGCAGTTGTGAAGTAAATAATTTGGGCCCATATGAGCTGTGTTTGCTGGGAGGTTTGATTGGAAATTTGGTTGTAAGGGCCTTCACAAAGCTCTCCCAGGCCTGGATAGGCAATGTGCTGGAAATTGCTCTCAGGGGCCCGATTCAAGGTAGAAAGCGATGAAGTCCATGTGATGCTCACTATCATTGTGTCTTTCCATGTGAGATGCCTCAGGTTAAACAACTGTGAAGAGGAAGATAGGCCATTTGCTTCTGGGGCATGTGGGAGGGTGATCTGTAGCGCAAATGTTTGGGTCGAGTGATCGCTCTCTAGTTAATGCTGCGGGCTGGTCCTGTGGGCAATGCCGATTTACCGTATAGAAACCCAGGGCTTCGAGTGGGGTGATGCACGTCTTACTAAGTTGATCAGGTCTGGCCTGGTTGCAGGTTATTTTGGGGATTTGAATGGGGGGCTTAGTGTCTGAACCTTGCAGTAGGTTCATGTTGAAATCGCCAGACAGCATGATATGGGATTGTGAGAAAATTAATTGAAGGGATTTGAGTAGGCCTGTCAGAGTCTTGTTCTGTGCAGGTTTGTACTTCAAGGCTGGAGGGATATATAAATTCAGGATTAATAATGTGGAATGCTGCTCTGGATGAGGTGCCACAGAGAGTTTGACAAGTGTCCATGTCAGACCAAGATCCATGACCTCCTGGTCCCACAAAATGCCGGTGGCAATACAGAGCGAGAGCTCCCTGTTCGCCCTCCCTGGTTTGGCTGATTGTATTGCTGCGATGTGGTATTCTCTGAAGCTCACTATTAGACCAAGCAGTTTCCAGCAGGCTGGGACACAACGGTCGTAATTCACCGCTCTAGATAGGATGAGTACGATACACGTATCTAATGACCTGTACTCACCCTTGGGTAGCCTGGAACTGAGCAGTTAGGCTTATCCTCAGGGCCCAAGTATAAAGTGTTGGCACAACACCACCCTCGCAACACACTGCGTATACTAAATGAAGACTCCACACCATATGTGTAAAACACTGGTCTTTGTATTAGACACACACTGAAATCAAAACGAGATACACATTGTATGTACACTTTGCAGTTAATGCAATTGTCGAACTTTCCCATTGAAATCAAAACAATATACACATTGTATATATACTTTACAGTTATATGCAATTGTCAAACTTTCCCATTAGCTGAATGGTCAAGCAATCACAGGTATTTGACTACGCCTCATGACCCAGCCCCTCAGTCACTCAACTCCACCAACCAACGATACACGTTGCCCTGCAGGCGCCCCATTGACTAATCTATTGGAGCCACCTAAAACAGAAAGAAACAGCTACTTAGTTTTGTCCATCTGTTTTAGACTTCCAGGTGCCCGGCAGCACTTGCATGAGGGCGGGATTTGTATTTCCCCCCTTAGACAAAAGGTTCTGACCCAAGACGTTGGTGCGCTTTTAAGTGTAGAGAAATTTTTCCCCTCAGGCGGAGGTGTGAGCTGCTGTAACTCCCGACAGTCAGCTGTAGGTGCCCACAAATCACAATGAAACCCCTTGGGCCCGTCACGATGTTCTACACAACAAAATAACTTGTGGCGTGGGTCCAGGGAGAAGGAGCCAGTGTCCTCAGACAGAGGCTGCTATGTCAGGCACTGTTGTCCTACCAATCTGGAGGTCAAAGGCAGTCTCAGCTCCCAGCTCAGGTTCCCCAACATCCCTTGGACACCACACGCTCCAGAGTGCAAGCCAGCACAGGTCCCCTGGTTGCAAGCACAGGTCCATCAGACTCTGCAAGCTTCCCCACACTCCTCGAACTCCGCACATTCTTGCACATCAGTTGGTCACAGTTTCCCTTGAGATGTAGATGTCTCCCCAGCACCCAGATGTGAATTGGAGACAGGGCGAAAGGCACACACAGCCAAGAACATCGAAAGGCCCACTTTCCCAAAGTGACATTTCCCAAAAAGTAATGTTGGATCTACTTGCACTGCTGGAGAGGATTCGCCATTATGAACTCATCAATATCAAACAACATACTGCTACTACTCTGCACATAGGAAATACTGCTCAATAACCTTTTCCTACATTCCCCCATTCTAATCCAATGTGAGAAGCAGGCCCCGTCGTATCGAACACACCATCCGGTGTCATTCACGACTCTTGCATGTAACGCACATGTGCCCATACCCTACCTCTTCCCAACACCGCACCCTGTCACCTGGGAGAACTCTGATATAGCAAGAGACATGCAGAACCTTGGCACATAGATTTTTAAATGCCAAACCGAGTAACAGTAACCTGCACAAACAGGCCGCACAAGAGCAACCCTGTGGCACCATCGACGAGCTGTCTCCGTGGGTGGCACAACCAGTGCTGCAGGGCCATGGAGGAGCATTCAAGACACATGCCCTGGATATATCTCTTACCCCTTGACAAGGGACTTACAGCTAACTCGAATCAGCCAATCATGTATACTCCAATCACCAGTATGCATATGATGAGCACAGCACTTTGGCACTGAATGGCAGTGTCACATGTGCTCACAGTCCTAAGCCAGCAAAACAAGGTCCAAACACAAGGTCAGCAGTAAAAAAAGTAAGGGGAGACCACGCCAAAAGAGGCCAGGTCTAACACTCGTCCACCCCCCAGCAGAAAGTAGAGGAGAACTACCTCACCTCAGGGGAGTCCTCATCACTGAGGTGAAAGAATCTGGAAAGACCATCCGCATTGGCGTGCTCGGTTCCAGGCCGGTGCTCACCACTCATCTGCATTAACCATTGGAGGGGCTTTTGGTCTGTCTGAACCCAGAAGTGAGTTCCAAACAAATAGGGCCTCTGCTTCTTCAGTGCCCAGACCACAGCAAAGGCTTCCCTTTCAATGGCACTCCACCTCTATTCCCTGGGTAGTAGCCTCCTAATAAGGAAGGCTACTGGTTGATCCAGACCCTCCTCATTTAGATGTGAAAGCACAACTCCCACGCCATGCTCAGAAGCTTACGTTTGCACCACAAATTCCTGGGAGAAGTCAGGCGCATTGAGCACGGGCCGTGCACATGGCCTCCTTCAGGGTTTCGAACGCCGTCTGGCATGCCTCCTTCCAGATCACCCGAAGTGGCTGCTTCTTCGAAGTAATTTCCATCAAGGGAGTGACAATGGTGTCATACCCCTTGACAAACCATCGTAGTATCTGGTGAGACCTAATAAAGGCTCTTGCCTCCGTCTGGGTCTTGGGAGGTTCCCATGCCAGAATGGTCTCAATATTTGGTTGTAGTGGCACCACCTTGCCACCCCCTATTTGGTGGCCCAAATAAACCACAGACCCCTGTCCTATCTAGCACTTACTGGCCTTGATAGTGAGTCCGTCAATGAGCTCATCCACTCTGGGGATGGGATGCACATCAGTCTGAGTGACGGTGTTGAGCCCATGATAGTCGACTCAGAAAAAGTTCAGGTGCCATGCTGGGGGGAGCAGCCTTGGGCACCAATACCATAGGACAAGACCAGGGGCTGTTAGAGGGCTCAATCACCCCAAGTGCTAGCATCTTGGAAACCTCTTCCTGGATGCTAATCCTCACCTTATTCGGCAACCTGTAAGTTTCATGCTTAACAGGTAGACTATCCCCTGTATCAATATAATGAATGTACCAATGGATGACCCCGGGGGT
Source organism: Calotriton arnoldi (assembly GCA_963921515.1). NCBI lineage: Eukaryota > Metazoa > Chordata > Amphibia > Caudata > Salamandridae > Calotriton > Calotriton arnoldi. The sequence continues at coordinate 16,076 of CAWUFW010006643.1, forward strand.
GAGCAAGAACAAGGGAGCAAACTGCCCCAGCAACCAGTGGCAGTCTCCCTGTTGCTCCTGGGTCAGAATAGGAGAGATACTTACTCCCTCTACCGATCCATCCTGCTCCAAAGAGGACAGGAGGTCCGGGAGAGGTTCAGTCTCCGTTTCCACCCCATTTTCCGTGACCAACAGCATGGTCAACTCAGTCCTCTCAAAATTTGGTTTGAGGCGATTAATATACAGGGCCCACAAAGGGTTCCTAGGAGTTTACAAGTCCACTAGATAGGTGACGTCACTCTTGCGCTCCTTCACCTCAAATGGCCTGGACTGCTTGTCCTATAGGCTTCAACCATGACCACACTTTCTGGCCAGGCTGAAACTCAATCAGATTGTCTTTCTGGTCGTAACATTGTTTCATATCCTTCTGGCTAGCTTCCAGGTTCACCTGAGCAAGCTTCCTGAGGGGGCTGTTTGGCTACGGAAGGCTAGGACATTACTGAATACATCCTGGGGCTGCTTCCTGAGAGCCTGCTCCCAGCCCTCCCTCACCAAACTGAGAGGACACCTCACATGGTGACCATACAGAAGCTCGAATGGGCTGAAGCCAACCCCCTTCTGCAGAACCTCCTTGTAGGTAAACAAAAGACATGGCAGGAGGGCATCCCACTTACACCTCATCGGGTATGAAATGCCCATAATCATTCCTGTCCGGGGACAGTTGAAGCTCTCACCCAACCCATTGGTTTTAGGGTGGTAGGTGGTGGAGAACTTGTAGATTACCTCACACTCCTTTCACATGGACTTGATGTATGAGGACATGATGTGGGTCCCTGAGTCGGAGATCACCTCCTTGGGGAAACCCACGCAGGTAAAGATCCCCCACAGTGCCCGGGTCACAGCTGGCACATCACCATCCTCAGGGGGATTGCTTCCTGGTACCGGGGTGGCATGGTCCACGAAGACCAGGATAAAGCTGTTGCCCATGGCAGTCTTGCAATCCAGAGGCCCCACAATGTCAATGCCCACCTGCTCAAAATGGGTGCCCACAACAGGAAACAGTTGCAGGGGGGCCTTACACCTCCCTCCCGTCTTGCCGCTTGCCTGGCAGGTTGGACAGGACCGACACTCATCAGAGGCCGTCATCATCTGGGGCCAGTAGAAGTGGGCAGCAAGCCTGTCAAAGGTCTTGCTCTGCCCCAAATGGCCTACCAGTGGCACATCATGAGCGAACCCAATAGGAAGGTTCTGAAACACTGGGGTATCACTAACACATGGGCTGACCCCAGTTCAGCAACTTTAGGCTTACTATACAGGAGATGATTTTTCCAATAAATCCAGTGAGTTTCAAAGGTGTCACCAGCTGCCTGGGCCTTAGCCTGCCTGTGAAGACCCACAAGAGTAGGGCACTCTTTCTGTGCCACGCAGAACTCCTCCCTAGAGGGACCTTCATCTTGCTGCCAATTGGTCAGCTCAGGCAGGTTCCCCATTTTGGCCACATCTTCCCCTGCAGGTACTAGAGCCGTTCCCTCAGGGTCAGCCTCTTCCCAGACCACTGGAATCTCAGGAGCGGGTTTCCCATGCCCCTTGCCCTTTCTCTTTCTGGCAGGGACCTGCTATTTCAGGCTCAGGGTCTTTCTGACTGTACTCCAATGCCACCCTTGACCATGTGGTTAGGCATGCCCACTCAGGCAGTCCCAAAATCCTCAAGTGCGACCGGAGCTCCACCTCCCTCCAGGAGGTATTTTCCAGGTCGATGCCGAGCAGACAGTCCACAGGCATAGATGGGCTCACTGCTACCCTCAAGGAACCAGAGATCCCCTCCACTCGAAGGCAACCTGTGAGACTAGACAGTGGCTGTCACTGTTGTTGGCTACAACCACTTGGTGAACCACATTAGGAACAACCTGCTCTGCAGACACCAGATGACACCTGACAGTCGACATATTAGCCCCGGTGTCTTTCAGAGACTGCACCCTATGCCCATTAATGGTCACCCCCTGCCTGTACTCCCTAGTATTATCAGGCATGAAGGTTCTCTGGACCACTTCACTGTCACCCAGAAACACTAGGATTATTCCAGATGGGTCCCCACAATCAACCAGGGTCAATTCCTCCCAAAGCGCAACACACGTCCTATCCACAATCCACACCGCTGATCACCAAATGTTAGACCCAGCGGTTTCCAGCTGGCTGGGATGCAGCGAAGCCAGTTGGAATCCACTGCTCCATGTAGGATGCGTAAGATACACGTGTCCTAAAACCTGTGTTCACCCTTGGGTAGCTTGGCACTGAGCAATCAGGCTTATTCTCAGGGCCCAAGTGTAAAGACCAACCTTGCAACACACTGAGTACGTCACAAAAAGACTCCACACCGTATGTATAAAACACTGGACTTTGCATTACACACACACTGAAATCAAAACGAGATACACTTTGTATATGCTCTTTACATTTACATGCTATTGTCGAACTCTACCATTGAAATCAAAATGAGATACACATTGGATATACACTTTACAGTTATATGCAATTGTCAAACTTTCCCATTAGCAGAATGGTCAAGCAATCACATGTCTTTGACTACGGCTCGTGACCCAGCCCCTTAGTCACTCAACTACACCAGCCAGCGATACACGTTGCCCCGTTGATGAGACTATGAGAACCACCTAAAATGGAAAGAAACAATTACTTAGTTTCATCCATCCGGATTAGACTTCCAGGTGCCCGGCGGCACCTGCTCAAGGGTGGGATCGCTATCCCTCCCCCATAGACAAATGGTTTTGACCCAGTAAGCTGGCGCACTTCCAAGTCTGGAGAAATGTTTCCCCTCAGGTGAAGGTGCGAGCTGCCGTAGCTCCCGAGAGTCAGCTCTAGGTACCCACAAGGCACAACAAAACCCCTCAGGCCCCATCACAATGTTTTCCACAACAAAGTACCTTGTGGCATGGGTCGGGTCAGAGGGAGCCAGCGACTTCCGACGGAGGCCGCGATGTCTGGCACAGTTGTTCTTCCGATTTGGAGGTCGAAGACAGTCTCAGTTCCAAGCTCAGGTTCACCAACACCCCTCAGACACCACTCGCTCTGGAGTGCAACAGGCCCTCTGGTTGCAAGCACAGGTCCCTCAGACTCTGAAAGCTTCCACCGCACCTTATGACAGTTGGCACTTAGCTGCAGGCCAGCAACGTCCAGACAAAATCCAACAAGTGACAGTCCCCTTCCTGGAGCATGACAAGTTCCAGGTTAGCACAAGTTTACAGATAATCCAGTTGCAGTCCCTCCTGCCCTAGTGATGCCTTGTGTCGATGTCCCCGTGTCAAACCAGCATAGTATGGTTCAAAATCCAAATGCGTCTCTACTTTCGGAGGACAGAGCCTCAGTAGTGATACCCACAATGGCCTTTGAAGTTTCGATCAGTTCAAAAGGCCACCTTTGAAATGCACAGGCCCATGCTAAATTTTGTCCTGTCTGCCGACCTACTCCAGGAGTTTTGATTACTATCTTTAGTGGGGCCTAGACCCTTCCCCCTGGAATGCAGGTGCCAATTCCACCCCCATGTAACCGTCCCAGAAAGGCACCTCAGAGGTCAGCAGTTTCCCTTGAGCCCCTAGTTAATGGCCTTCAATCAGGAATGCACAGATGTAGCTGTCCCCCAGAACCCAGGTGTGAATTGGAGACAGGTCAACAGGCACACAGCCACGAGCATCGAAATGCCCACTTTCCCAAAGTGACATTTCCACATACGTAATGCCAGATCCACTCGCACTACCGGAGAGGATTCACCATTATGAACTCATTGATATCAAACACTATACTGCTACTACTCTGCACGTAGGGAATACTGCTCAATAGCCTTTCCCTACATTCCCTCAAGCTAATCCAATGCAAGAAGCAGGCCCAGTCGTGCCAAACACACTATCTGGTGTCATTAATGACCCTTTCATGTAATTCACATGCGCGCATGCCCTATCTCTTCCCAACACCACACCCTGTTACCAGGGAGAACTCCGATATAGCAAGAGACATGCAGTTTCTTAAATGCCAAGCCGAGTAACAGTAACCTGCGCACACAGGCCCCACCAGGGCAACTCTGTGGCACGACCGATGAGCTACCTACGTGGATGGTGGAACCAGTGATGTAGGCCCATGAAGGAGCGTTCGAGATACATACCCTGGATATACATCTTACCCCTCAACAAAGGACTTACAGCTAATTCGAATCAGCCAATCATATATACACCAATCACCAGTATGTATATGACGAGCACAGCACTTTGGCACAGAATGGCATTGTCAAACGCACTTAAAGTCCTAAGCCAGCAAATCAAGGTCCAAACACGAGGTCGGCAGCCAAAATTGTCAAGAGAGGCCACGCCAAAAGATGCATGGTCTAGCACCCACAATTGATGTTGGTGTCTGTGTCCAGGATTCATACAGCAGCAGGAAGACGAATATCTTTAGGAAGTATAGGGGAGCGTCCTCCCCCACATTGCTACTAGAACCATTCACATTCCAAGAGCAGATTTTAAAAAGTGGTGAACCCTGGAGTGGGCACTTGCTTGCATTACTCATGCGGCCCTAATAAAGCTACTGTTGAAATGCAGAGCTGACTCCTGACGCCCGGGAGCGGCCAGAGCAGCGGCTTGGCAAGTTTCCTCCCGGGTCCATGCTGAGCCCCTTGTTTGCTCACCAGCTGCCCCTTCCTCAAGCTCCCAGTCGCCGCTCTGCTTTCTGCTTTCATCAGCTCTCCTCAGGCGGTGGCGGCTCTAGCGGCTTCCTCGTGGTTCGGCTTGCAGCTCTGCTTGCACTGCCCTGAACTCGACGCGATGCATGCGTACGTGCATGACCAACAGTCATAAGTGCTATAAGTAAGTTGTATTCTGCTATGTAGTTAATGATTGAACAGTGATATAGTGCAGTAAAATAATGTAGCAAAAATAGGAAAAGGTTGTATTTCACCCCAGATTTCCTTAATAATATGATTCGTCAACACCCAGGGGTGTTGCTTAGATAAATAGAATAAAAGGCATCAGGGATCAATTACGTTATTGTCCAATCTACCATCGAGTAACCCACAGTACAACAAGGATATGCCTCAGGCAACACAGTCCTCAAGTAGTACCCTGTGTACCGGTATGTTGAGTATTCGATCTCCGTCTTCCCTACTTAAGAAAACCTTGACATGCTTGCTTCCTTTTCCTCTCTATCCCATTTAAAGAGCCACGGCGAATATAACAGTTTTTTATGACTGCTGTTTTCAAGAGTTGCTCCCCTGTAGGGACAAGGACTCTGAGCTACTAGAGGCTTCCAGACTGTATAATGAATAGTATGGATGGATGCTGGTGGTCATGGGGTGCTTTTCACAAATTTGTTTTGCTTCTCGTGCCACAACCAAAGTGCTCATGTCTGCTGCAGATAGGCCTTGCCTGCTTGCGTCTTTACTTCTGAATGAGGAACTGGGGTTTATACGACATTTTAATTGTAAGTTCACGATGGACCGTAATTACATTGCCAGAGCACTATCCTTCCAACTTTGACAGCTTTGCAGTTTATGGAAAACTTATCAAAACATGTGCCGCTGATGTTTGAGGGGCTTATTTTATCTTGAAAGATCTATTGTGAACAGTACCAATAGTTAACGTCGACTTTGTGTCAGCCCACTGCTGATTATTGGTTGACTTTCTTGTCTGTCAAAATTAATTGATTCTTATTCAATGATTTCCTTTCTCTTCTTACTTCTCCCCTTAAGCATGGCTTCTTTACCATCCTTTTGGTATCCATTGACTTCTTATGAGTAGGCAGTCACTTTTTCTTTTTCCTTTCAGCACTCCATGGAAGTGCATACGTTTGCTTGCTCTTGCCCCATGTGCTGCTTCTCCCTTCATACTACCACCCCTCCAATCTCTCAGTGAAGAGTTTCCACCCCAGCTCATCTGCTGCTTCCTCTGCCTCATCCATCCTGTTCCGCCATTTTATTGCTTTTCTTTTCAGAGCTTCCCCCACTACCAGATCTTTCTTTGCTCTCCGCCCCATCTTGGCATTGTTACCCCGCACCACTTGACAGCAATGCGGTTTGCCGCTCTACCTCCTCACCGTTCCTCCATTTCTCCCCATCCACTTTCAGTTTTTTTTTTTTTTTTTAAGTAATTCTGAGGGCGCGGCAGCTCCAATTTGCCACCACCTGTAAGCATATATGAGGCATCCCCTTGTAAATTTGCTAGAAGAATTTAGAAACTGTAGCACACTGATTTCCACACATTTTTCTCCACCACAAGCCCATTTTCACCTGTAAAGTTCACCTTTTAGTTGCTTTTAGAAGTTGAAATGCTGTGGTGAAAACAATTGCAAATCACAGTAATCAGATGAAGCCCTTTGTATCACTATCAATTGACAGCAGAGATGTGCTAACACCTCACTCACTTTAGAAGGGGAATCCAGAGCCTTATGTATGAGGGGCTCAATCTATGGAATGTCATGAAGACAGTGATCCAGTGAGATTTATTTTAAAAATCATAATACACAACACATTTATACACAGAGAACACGAAAGGTTGAAAGTACACCCTGCACACGATAGACACAGTGACACAAGAAAGAGAGACAAGAGTAGTAGAAGCACCATAACAGCATGCTTTAAAGCGTGAGATGAAGAAAACACATATATATGGTAATATTAATACATATAAACGAAGTTGAACTAATGATTTTCATATGTACATGTTGCTTATTAATGTATACTGATGAATGCTTTATGCTAAGTGAAGTGGCATAGTGTTTTTAATGCTTTTGTTAATGTGCACCAGCTAGAAAAGTTGTAGCAAAAATTTGTAAGCAATGAAGTACAGGCTTGCTATTTTACAAAATGATACTAGATTCATTATAGTTTATGAAAACATATAAATGATATTAGAAAAATGCAATTTGAAAAATGTGCATTTATATGAATAACGTGTAAAATTTGTGGTGGTAGGGTATTTTAAACTTTAGTCATTTCCATGTAATAATTTTTTGTGGAAGTTTATACATTCTTTATTTGAATTGATTTAATTGTATTATATTTGTAGTATTGCAGTAAAGTCAAAGCTCATTTCATTTAAACGTGCAATGCTAACTTAAAGGCCTTTTTCTAAATGCTTTTTCTCTCGTTCTGAACTTTCCCCTGAATTTAATACAATGGGTTGTTTTACTGCAAGTAAAATGTTGCATATTTATCCCGTACATGCTTACGTTCGGACTTTCCTGAATGTTTTTTTAACCTGCACAGTGAAATGCTCCTGTGGGAGTAGAATTTCAGTTATTGCCTTTGACAGACTATTTTCTATCTTTTTTCTTGATACTAGGCTTGTGAGGACTCTCAAACTTTCATTTCCCATGACTAGCATGGGAAACCGTCTCGATGTTACAAGTATCTTAAGTGGCACTATGTGACTATGGACATGTGATGGTCTTTCGATAGTGCTGTGATGCCACACCACTGGACATTTCCAAAACTCTATAAAAGAAGAAACCCCAAGGGAGGGGCTACACCCGCCATTCTGATTTTTCCTACTTGAGACCCGGATGCTATGCTGATCGATTTTTTTAACTCTATCTAACTTTGGATTGCATGGTCTATGCTACAGTCTGGAGCAGATGGACTGAGCCTTCTTTGTCAAACCATTTTCCATGTTCTTTATTTGTGGTAATGCTAATGGGCTCGCCCTTAATGAACTCTAAAGTGAACCCTTCCCATCCTCTTAAAATCTGAGCTGCTAGACATCGAACTATCCTCCCACCTATAGGTGGTAGGACTCTGTAACTCTGTGGCTATTACTGATTGGAATGCCTGCTTAAATGCTTGGCATTGTTATGAAAGCTGTTATATTTTTGACTGAACTTCTTAAGAAATTGTTTGTTATGATGAATTTTGCATCTTCAAAACAACAACCCAAATGTATTCATTGTCTTAGTCTATTATTGAGTCCTGGTGTTTCATCCAGTTTGACAGTGACTAATGATTTGAATGCACATAGGGATAATCAGTGAGCTCTGGCAGAACACCAGGTGTCTCTTCTCCTGTTTTGTGTAGCAATTGCAGAGCTATTGGCTTATATAATCCTTACTCGTCTTAACAACTTTAGTAGGTTGGGACTTCCTGTTGCTATTCTTTATTTCTACAGTATGATGTTAATAGTGGTGTACCTAAATCTGATTTCTAAATTGTGAGTTGGCTGTCAATAAATGGTCCCTATTGGACAGCTAAGGTGGAGCTCAATCACCCTAATTTCCACCCCTCCTATTGCCGGAAAAAGAGTCATCATAGGATCATTGCCTCTGTGGTAAATTAATTTGACTTAGTTTGTCTAATCGTAAAGGGCCCAGTACGATTAGAGGAGTGAGAGTAAGCGAATAAAATAATTTGTTACCATGCTTACGCTGCATCAACAGTCTCTATCACAGAGCATAGGGCATTTAAACGTTCACAAAGCATCAAAAACCACCAAAGAGAGGAGTGACAGTTGTCATGCTTCACCCCGAGTCTGCAAATTCAGGGGTGTAACGTAGGCCCCTGCAGCCCCTGCGACGCAAAGGGTATTCTAACTCTCCAGGGCGGCTCAACCCTTCAAGGGGCTCCCTATTCAGCCCAAGTCCAATAAATATCTCTAAGATATGGAGACTCAGAGGCCCATCATCATGTGCTGCAGAGGGGCCCTATAATTTGGTGTTACGCCATTGCGCAAATTAGAGTCTGTACCTCATAGACTGTAGTTGTGGAAACTATCTCAGTGTTAATTTCAAATACAGGAATCGCCCCTTTACGAAATAGGAAACCCTTGTATATTTGAAACATAGGAAATATTTTCCTTAAGAGGAGACCCTTCCATATTTGAAACATAAAATTACCTCTTAAGAAAGAGGAGACCATTGCTTATTTGAAAAATAAGAACTATCCCCTTAAGAAAGAGGAGGCCTTTGCTTATTTGGAAAATAAGAACGACCCCTTAAGAAAGAGGAGATCCTTGCATTTAATAGTTTTGCTTGAGCCCACACACTTTAACGCTGCAGTTCAATTATAGTTAATGTATGCAGATAGTACACTCGCTATGCCACCGCTGCACTTACCCCAAAGCTTAAGGCAGTGTAAACTCATTAGACTGCTGTGCAGCTTCTCAAAGCCCATGAATCTACTGATATTAATTCAAAATAAGTGTTGCGTGTTCAGTTTGTAAACTCTTAAACTGTTGTAATTTGCATGCAGTACATTTTCAGGATAAATCTTTGAGTTTTATACACTTTTTTGATAGCGATCTCGCTTCGTGTTCTATGCATTTGAAATCGAGTAGATTGGCACCTCTTGAAAGAACTCACTCATCTGCAGAAATTGGCATCTAAAGTGTGCAATCTAAAGCGCCCTATTCATATTACGAATTAGGGCTCGATTAAAACTCTAATAAAAGTGTCTGCTGATGCTACTTCAAGTACAGCATAGAAAAAAGGGTTAAATCAAAGGCCCCTTTCAAAGAGCTCACAAAAAGCTGAAACTGAAACTAATCAGAAGTAATTATAATTTTGATTAAATTAATGGTTATGCTAATACAATATGCCTCCCTATTTCAATATTGTAATTATGTCAATTCAAATCACCATTCCGTATCTTTCTTAAGGTAATCGGCAGTGTTACAATGAGTCGAAGATAAAATCACGCACAATGGCATGCAGAAGGTTGTCCGCACAGTGCGAGACAACCGAGAGACCAGGAAAATATATCAGAAAGAAATTCACAGACGTTCTTTCGCAATGTGACCTTCCCTGCGAACCTTGGTAAGATTCTGTGGGCCTCATTTACGAAAAGTGACGCATCGCTGCGTGAAAACAGCGATGCGAAACTTTTCATTGCGCCCTCCTTGCGACATGCTGGATGCGTCATATTTATAGTATGACGCATCATGTCGCAAGGAGTTACAGATACGTCAGTTTTTCTGACGTATCTGTAGGCGCAAAAATGACGCATTGCTGGAGTGTGTCATAAAAGTGACGCAACTTCAGCAATGGGTCATTTCACATGGGCAAGTCCCATTTCAAATGTGCTCATGCGTCAGTCTTACGCCTGCTGTGAGGCAGGCGTAAGATATTGACGCATTTGCATCCTAGAAGTGACGCAGTGAAATATCATAGATTTCACTGCGTCACTTCTACGAGGCTTACTTGCGTCAGAACGCCCACCCTGCATACATTATACCTGGCGCAGGTATAATGTGGCGCAGGGGTTTACCAAGTGACGCATCTACCTAGATGAGTCACTTTGTAAATATGACGCAACATGGCGCATTTTTTACGCCGCTGGTGCGTCACTTTGACGCACCGGTGGCGCAAAAGTGACGCAAGGGCTCATAAATAAGCCCCTGTTTTTTTCTTTACCTAAATTGCGTTAAAAGTATTCTCTTATTCGTACAAATAACACTGAGACTGGGGTAGTGTTTTCTGGCAGTCTTTTTTGTCAAAATTATGCCAAATTTAAAAGCTCACTCGAGTGTTCTTGGGCCAGATGTACGGGCACAAGCCCAATGGGTCGTTTGCGACCAGTAAAATGCTTTTTGTCATGTACCAACCCTATTTTGCGAGTCAGTAACATATTACCGACTTGCAAAATAGGGTTTGCGAGTCGCTATTAGGAAGGGGCGTGTTAGGGGCGTCCCTTTCTAATAGCAAGTCGCACTGGTATGTAGGAATGTTTTGCAACTGACAATGCGGTCGCAAAACATTTACAGTTACTACCAACTTGGTGGTAACCCATTTGCAAATGGAAAGGACCCCTTCCTCTTTGTGAATGTGGGTGCCAACATTTTTTAAGAGCAGGCAGCCACTGCCTACTCTTAAAAAACAAAAAGATAGCCCCTAATTTTTATTTTTGAAATGCATCTTTTTTTCGCAAAATGCTATGTATGTAAGGAATCGCCAAAGATTTAGCAATTCCTCAATATTACCAAATAGCAATTTGGTAAATCGGTAATCGCTATTGGGTAATATTTCCCCATTCGTTCCTATGGGCTGAATGGTTTTGCATTAGCTAATTTGTAATTACCTCTATTTGTAATCGCAAATTAGCTAATGCAAAGCCAAGAGTTCCCGGGGTTGCCTGCCTAGATGCATCACTTTGTAAATATGGTGCAGTGTGGCACATTTTTTTAAGCCGCAGCAGCATCACAAAAAGTGATGCAATGGCAGCGCAAGGGCCTCATAAATAAGGCCCCATGGGTGTTACGTGGGAACGCCCACAGCTACACCCATGGAACGCCCCTTTCACGCAAAACGCTGCGTGTAAAGGGGCCGTATTTACAAGGACATGAAAAGTCAATCACGGTGGCTTTACGTGTCCTTGTAAATATGGGGCAGCAGAATGCGCCGCTGGTGCATCACAAAAAGTGACACACCGGCGGCGCAAGGGACTAGTAAATAAGCTCCCCAGTGTACATGTATTTGGTGATCATAAATACAGAGGTATGTGAGCAAACTGCGTAGTTATTGTAGGAGAGTAGGATCTGCTTCACATGGGTACCCCCACTTTTTGCTGATGCTTCACTGTTTTTCGACATTAGTCTGGCTGGGGCCCTGCTAATCAGAACCCCAGCCTAGCTGCTTCCTCTCTAAAATGGTTTCCATGTGCCTTAGGCACATCACTGATTGGGATCTGGAGTGCCCTTATAAGTCCCTAGTATATGGTATACTATGTACCAAGGGCATAGGTACCTCAGAGGCCTGCCAGGGGCTGCAGCATGTATTATGCCACCCCTGGAAGGCCATCCAAACTGACACCACAGGTCTGCTACTGCAGCCTGGGTAAGGTGGTGCATGCACCCCTTACTGTGATATAGGTTACCTATATCACGAAATACATACACACATATAAACCTATAAGTCACTCCTAAGGCAGGCCTTATCAATCCTAAAGGCAGAGTGCGTGGTTCCTATGTGAGAGGGTGCCCCTGCATGAGCAGGGCCCCTCTGCAGCGTTCAGAGACCATCTCTGATGCTGTTTGTAGTGCAGCCTGACCATATACTCTTAAGCGCATTATATCCTCGCGGTAAAATGCTAACTTTGGAATGGCTGCACCTAAACATGTCGTGTTTGGTGTCAAACATCTTGGAATACTACCCCCCGCCAATTCTGGCGGCGGGGGTAGCATTCCACCCTTCTAGAGGGAAAGACATGTTAACCCTGACTAACCCGGTAACTTCTCTCCAGAGCCCTGGCATCACAAAATGGATGCTGCTGCCACAGACACGAGTCTGGCCTCCTGCTGCTGGACGAAACTCCGGCAGGGGAGGCCTGGACAATAGGTTTCCTGTCCCAGGGAGGTGTGACCACCTCCCCAGACAGGATAATGTGTATTGGGGCTGGGCGGGAGCACTTTCGGGTGCTTTGAAGTCCTGCACTGGGGGCACATTTGGTGTCCCTGTGCATACCCCAGTTCAAACCGGATCAGGGGCTTGCAGCCCCTGCTTTGGCGCGAACTGGACAAAGGGAAAGGGTGTAGCCACCCCTCTGCCCTGACCCACCCATAGGTGGGGCCACAGAGTAGTCCAACCCCTATTTTTAGAATAAAGGTAGGAACCCAGTCCTTAGGACTTTAGATTATACCTGGACGAAACTCTGAAACTGAATCCTGGACCTTCGACGCTCTACGACAAGATTAGAGGACTGAAGAATCTCCCTTGGGGTCAAGGAGTGACTCCCCTGCTTGGCAGGCACCAAAGAAGCATCTGTCCGGTTCGCATTTCTGAAGCTCCCGTCGGACGCCGAAGTCATCGCATCACCAGAGGTGGATTCTCAGACTTCCCCGAGGCTACCCTGAGTCCCCAGCAAAGCTGAGGCCCGTGGCTATCGTGGGTGACTTGAGACCGTGACCCCTGGACACCGAGCACATTTGCAAGTGCACCATCTTCTGGGTCTCCCAAGAAGTCGTGCTTTGGGCTCCGAGTAGCCCTAGCCTCCAGCACCACCTGCACCGAAGATCACTGGCCCCCACTCCACGAGTGTCCTGTAAGCCAGCTCCACGTGCGGCGTCACGAGGCTCCTTCGCGGTCGCTAGCCTGTTGGCTAGTAGCCCTTAACGAAGGCCAATCCTTTTCTTACTTGGTATCCTGGTTGCTCCAGGCCTGCCCTCACTTACCTTCACTGGGTGAGTTCCACAGACCTTGCTGGTCTGCACCATCGACGATCTACATCTTCCTCAAGACTTGCCGTTGCCAAGGCTTGTTGGGTCCAATCCAGTCGCCGACACCTCAGCACTCGACAGACATCGTGTACCAGCCCGAATCCTGCTCCTGGTTGCCGACAACGCCTCCTGGACCTCGTGGCTGAAGAGTCAAGATGACCGTCAACGCACCTGGAGCACTCGACATCGGTGGGCATCTGTCCATCGCCTTCCTGGTCACTGGCTAGTGACCCAGACTCTGTCCCCTCTGCTTTCAGGTTCTTCCGAACTCCGATCCACTCTTGGATCCACCCGGACACTTTTCTCTTGGCCGCCAGCAGCACTTTGCAGCAGATCGCCATTCGAATCGACGACGAAACCCGACCCCGAAAGGCACCTATGCACCCGGCTTCCCTGGGTGAGGAAACACGAGTACTCCGGTGCTCCCGTGGGTAGAGACTCTTCAAAGTCCTAGATCTCAAAGGGTTTTGTCCTAGTCCTCTTTTCAGTGTCCCTTTTCTATAATTTCCCGATCCCGACTTTCTCCATCGAAGTCAACGGCGTATCGCGGTTGTGTATTTACACTGCACGCGTCTCCCGTGGGTCCCCTGTGTCACTACCTTGGGTGGTTCCTTGTGGTCCAAGCACTTCTAGAGGCTCTAGGCCTAGTGTCTAGTTCAGTCGTGGTTCGCATACCACTTTATTGGTATATGGTTTGGTACGCCCCTAGGGCCCAAACGTGTATTTGTGCTATTACTGTGATTTAATATCTTATAACTTATGTACTTGAACTCTAGCCTCATAAAGAGACTAGAGGGGTGTGTTTAGCAATAAATACATATATTTTGAATATATACCTGGTGTGGTGCTCTTTCATTTGGTCACTCAAGAGATTATAGACTGGTAAAACAAGCTGCTTTACATTCCTTCAAGACTTAGCCTGAAGGCTGCTCTCCATAGCTACCACTAGGATAGCTTTCAATAAGGTTGTCTTTAACCTATCTCCAATAAGGGGTTGTTTGGACTGGTGCAAGGTGCCCACTATAATTAGTGGACAGCATATGCCAGGCCAACTTCTCACATTGGTGTGCAGCGTGTGGGATTCCAGCTTGCTATTGTTTTACCAGATAATCTCAATTGAATTGATCAACTGAAAACCACTAAAGGTACCTAAGGTACATATAATTTAAGCTTAGAATAACAGTAAGTTCTACTGAACTTAGAGTTGTGTGTTAAGGGATAGCACAACCCTTTCTACAACTCAAGAGAGTTTAGTAGGCCACACTAGAGTAGGTAGTGCATACACCACACCACACTAGTAATGTCTTTAAGGGCAGGATCCAAAGAATCCTTGCAGGAAGCCATTGAGCTTCCACCCTCCAAGTATGATACACTCCCATTCTTGGAATTGAGAGCTTTATGCAACTTGAGAAAAATAAGGACAGGCCAAAGCCCCACCACCCAACACCTCAAGGAGTTGTTGGTGGCTTATGACCTTAGTAAGCCTGTAGGGACTGAAGGGGTAGGAGCTGAGGGTGGGGCAGAAGAAGAGGAGGAGGCCAGGGGTACCAATACCCCCAGCCCCCCTCTGAAACTGGCCAGGAGGGTGACAATGACCCTGACCTGGAAAACCCAATCCCTCCTGTGGATGATGATGAGGATGATCAAGATGATGCCCTCTTTGTCCCCCCAGGAAGGATTAAGAGTGTGCCCAGGAAGTCTAGATCTCCTTCTCAGGAGTCTAACCACTCTGGCACCTCTATAGGGAGCTCTGTCTCCTCTCACAGGAGGGAATCCTCTCATGAGAGGAGAGCCAGGCTGGTACGGTATGAGGAAACTCAGCTGGAAATCAGAAAAAAGCAACTGGCTTTAGATAGGGAATCCCTAGATCTCCTTAGAGAGAGAAGAAAGTTGGGACTAGAGTCCCATGGTGGCAGCCATGTCCCTAGAGATAGGGAAAGGTCCTATGACCATAGGAACCTGAGCAAGATTGTCCCTCCCTACCAGAGTGGGGATGATATCCACAAATGGATAACTGCATTAGAGAGGGCCTGTAAAGTACAGAAGGTCCCTCAGGAGCAGTGGGCAGCAATCTTGTGGCTCTCCTTTGCTGACAAAGGTAGAGATAAGCTCCTCACTGTTAGAGAGGAGGATGCTGATAATTACAAGGTCTTGAAGAGTGCTCTTATTGATGGGTTTGGCCTAACCACTGAACAGTACAGGTTGAAGTTCAGAGATACCCAAAAAGCACAGACTCAAGACTGGGTAGACTATGTGGATTGTTCTGCCAAGGCTCTGGAAGGCTGGTTGATGGGCAGTAAGGTGTGTGACTTCTCAGGATTGTACAATCTGATAATGAGGGAGCAGATTCTTAATAACTGTCAAAATCAGCTGTTGCATCAATACCTGGTAGACTCTGATCTGACCTCTCCCCAAGAATTGGGAAAGAAGGCAGACAAATGGGTCAGAACCAGGGTGAAGCAGAAGGTACAGAACCAAGGTGGGGAAACCAAGAAGCAAGATACTAAGAACTCTGAAAAGGGTGGGGAGAAGGGTAAAGATCAAAAGTCTTCATCAGGCCCCCAAAAATCTTCTTCTGGTGGGGATTCACAGTCTACCAAAGGTAAAGGCCAAAGAAAACCATGGTGCAAGGTCTGTAAGCAAAAGACCCACTGGACCAGTGATTGCACCAAGTCCAAAGACTCAAGTCCAGCACCCACCAATGCCCCTAAGGCACCTGTTCCCCCTAGTACAGTTGGTGGAAGTGCTCCAGCAAAGGGTTTAGTAGGGTTCACCCTGGGAACTGAGTTGGGCTCTGACTTAGTCAGAGAACTGACTCAGGCTGTGTTAGTCTGTGATGGAGGCATGGATGTGCCCTCCTCTATGAGTCCCAGTAATCTGGGCAAGTACAGACAACAGCCTTTAATCAATGGACGTGAGGCTTTGGCATTTAGGGACACAGGGGCAAGTGTCACAATGGTGACACAAGACCTTGTGAATCCTGGGCAAGTTATACTTGGTGAGATGTACCAAGTGACCAATGCTAGCAATGTCAGAACAGACCATACTCTGGCAGTTGTTAACTTCTCCTGGGGAGGGGTAACTGGCCTTAAGAAGGTTGTGGTAAGTGCAAACCTACCAGTCGAATGCTTGCTTGGCAATGACTTAGAGACTTCTGCTTGGGCAGAAGTGGAGCTCAGGACCCATGCAGAAATGCTGGGGATCCCTGCAGATGTGTTTGCTGTGACCAGGTCACAAGCCAAAATGTCTAGCACTGAACAGGCCTTGGATTCTGGAAGAATGGACCAAGTGCCTTCCAAGAGGAGGAGTAGTAGGGTTAAGGCAGTGCCTTCCCCCTTGGCTCAGGAGGAAGATCAGTCCCTTGAGGGGGATGATCTCAGCCCTGAAGAAGGAACTGTCCCAGAGGAACTGGAACCTGACCAGGTTGAGTTCTTGGGGACAGGGGGACCTTCTAGGGCAGATCTGAGCCAGGAGCAGCAGAGCTGCCCCTCCCTTGAACCCCTCAGACAGCAAGCTGCTGCTGAGGCTGCTGGGAAAGCTAGTGGTCCCCATACAGTGTATTGGGATGATGGACTCCTGTTCTCCGAGAGTAGAGACCCCAAGCCTGGTGCTACCAGGAAGTTGGTAATACCTTTGAAGTTCAGGGGCTTCCTATTGACCCTAGCCCATGATATTCCCTTAGCAGGTCACCTGGGCCAGAACAAGACTTGGGACAGAATTGTCCCTCACTTTCACTGGCCCCACATGTCTGAAGACAGTAAGGAGTTTTGTCGCTCCTGTGTAACCTGCCAAGCCAGTGGCAAGGCAGGTGGCACTACAAAGGCCCCCTGATACCACTACCTGTGGTGGGGGTGCCCTTTGAAATGGTAGGGATTGACATTGTTGGTCCCATGGATCCCCAAACAGCATCTGGGCACAGGTTTATCCTGGTGGTAGTGGATCATGCCACCAGGTACCCAGAAGCTATTCCCCTCAGGACCACTACAGCACCTGTGGTGGCAAGGGCCCTCCTGGGAATCTTCTCAAGAGTGGGCTTTCCTAAGGAGGTAGTATCAGACAGGGGTGCCAACTTCATGTCTGGGTACTTAAAAGCAATGTGGAAGGAGTGTGGAGTGACTTATAAGTTCACCACACCCTATCACCCACAATGCAATGGTTTAGTTGAGAGATTCAACAAAACCTTAAAGGGCATGATTAAAGGGCTCCCAGAAAAGCTTAGGCGTAGATGGGACATACTCTTGCCCTGCCTTTTATTCGCATATAGGGAGGTGCCTCAGAAGGGGGTTGGTTACAGCCCTTTTGAACTTCTGTTTGGCCACCCTGTGAGGGGTCCACTGTGCTTGGTGAAGGAAGGATGGGAGTTACCTCTCAAGCCCCCAAAGCAAGATATAGTGGACTATGTACTTGGTCTCCGCTCCAGGATGGCTGAGTACATGAAAAGGCAACCAAAAACCTTGAGGCTAGCCAGGAACTTCAAAAGGCCTGGCATGACCAAAAGGCTGTTCTGACTGTTTATCAGCCAGGACAGAAGGTGTGGGTGTTGGAGCCAGTGGCCCCAGAAGCTCTCCAAGATAAATGGAGTGGACCCCACACTATTGTTGAGCAGAAGGGTGAGGTCACTTACTTAGTGGACCTAGGAACACCCAGGAGTCCCCACAGGGTTCTCCATGTCAACAGGTTAAAACCATATGTGGACAGGGCAGACATGGGCTTGCTCATGGCTACTGATGAAGGGCAGGAGGAAGAGAGTGACCCACTCCCTGACCTGCTCTCACAGAACCCTGACGATGGGTCAGTTGATGGTGTAGCCTTGGCAGGCAGCCTCACTACCCAGCAACAAGCTGATTGCAGGCAAGTCCTCAATCAGTTTAGACATATGTTTTCACTGACACCCAGTCAGACCACCTGGTGCACTCATGAAGTGGACACTGGGGACAGTCTGCCTATTAAAAACAAGATTTATAGGCAACCTGACCATGTCAGGGACTGTATCAGGACTGAAGTCCAGAAAATGTTGGAATTGGGAGTCATTGAACCCTCAGATAGCCCTTGGGCTAGTCCAGTAGTCCTAGTACCGAAACCTCACACCAGTGGTGGAAAAGAGAGATGAGGTTTTGTGTGGACTACAGGGGTCTCAATGCAGTCACTAGGACTGATGCCCATCCAATACCCAGGGCAGATGAGCTCATAGATACTTTGGCCTCTGCCAAATATCTCAGCACATTTGACCTAACAGCTGGCTACTGGCAGATCAGACTAGCTGATACTGCAAAGCCCAAAACTGCATTCTCAACCCCTAGTGGGCATTATCAATTTGTGGTAATGCCCTTTGGTCTGAAGAATGCACCTGCCACTTTCCAGAGGTTGGTGAATACAGTTCTCACAGGTCTGGAAGCCTATAGTGCAGCATATCTAGATGATATTGCTGTCTTTAGCTCCACCTGGGAGGATCACCTGGTCCACCTCAGGAATGTTTTACAGGCCCTGCAAAAGGCAGGCCTGACTATCAAGGCCACTAAGTGCCAGATAGGGCAGAGTCAGGTTGTGTACCTGGGCCACCTTGTGGGTGGAGGCCAGGTTCAACCTTTGCAGAGCAAGATCCAGACCATCATGGACTGGACTGCTCCCACTACCCAGACTCAGGTGAGAGCCTTCTTAGGCCTGACTGGGTACTATAGGAGATTTGTCAAGGGGTATGGATCAATAGTGACACCCCTGAATGACTTAACTTCTAAGAAAATGCCCAAAAAGGTTCAGTGGACAGCTAGCTGTCAAAAGGCATTTGATGACCTCAAGCAGGCCATGTGCACTGCTCCAATTCTGCAGAGTCCTGATTACTCCAAGAAGTTCATTGTTCAAACTGATGCATCTGAATTGGGGGTAGGGGCTGTACTGTCACAATTGAATGAAGAAGGTCAGGATCAGCCAGTAGCTTTCATTAGCAGAAGGCTGACCCCTAGAGAGAAACGTTGGTCAGCCATAGAGAGGGAGGCCTTTGCTGTGGTCTGGGCTCTGAAGAAGTTGAGGCCATACTTGTTTGGTACACACTTCCTGGTTCAGACAGACCATAAGCCCCTCTTATGGCTAAAACAAATGAAGGGTGAAAACCCCAAACTGCTTAGGTGGTCCATTTCCCTACAGGGGATGGACTTTACAGTGGAACATAGGCCTGGGAGTAACCATGCGAATGCAGATGGACTCTCTAGGTATTTCCACTTAGAACATGAAGACTTAACTGGGCAAGGTTAGTTTAATGTCCCTACGTTTGGGGGGTTGTGTAGGAGAGTAGGATCTGCTTCACATGGGTACCCCCACTTTTTGCTGATGCTTCACTGTTTTTCGACATTAGTCTGGCTGGGGCCCTGCTAATCAGAACCCCAGCCTAGCTGCTTCCTCTCTAAAATGGTTTCCATGTGCCTTAGGCACATCACTGATTGGGATCTGGAGTGCCCTTATAAGTCCCTAGTATATGGTATACTATGTACCAAGGGCATAGGTACCTCAGAGGCCTGCCAGGGGCTGCAGCATGTATTATGCCACCCCTGGAAGGCCATCCAAACTGACACCACAGGTCTGCTACTGCAGCCTGGGTAAGGTGGTGCATGCACCCCTTACTGTGATATAGGTTACCTATATCACGAAATACATACACACATATAAACCTATAAGTCACTCCTAAGGCAGGCCTTATCAATCCTAAAGGCAGAGTGCGTGGTTCCTATGTGAGAGGGTGCCCCTGCATGAGCAGGGCCCCTCTGCAGCGTTCGGAGACCATCTCTGATGCTGTTTGTAGTGCAGCCTGACCATATACTCTTAAGCGCATTATATCCTCGCGGTAAAATGCTAACTTTGGAATGGCTGCACCTAAACATGTCGTGTTTGGTGTCAAACATCTTGGAATACTACCCCCCGCCAATTCTGGCGGCGGGGGTAGCATTCCACCCTTCTAGAGGGAAAGACATGTTAACCCTGACTAACCCGGTAACTTCTCTCCAGAGCCCTGGCATCACAAAATGGATGCTGCTGCCACAGACACGAGTCTGGCCTCCTGCTGCTGGACGAAACTCCGGCAGGGGAGGCCTGGACAATAGGTTTCCTGTCCCAGGGAGGTGTGACCACCTCCCCAGACAGGATAATGTGTATTGGGGCTGGGCGGGAGCACTTTCGGGTGCTTTGAAGTCCAGCACTGGGGGCACATTTGGTGTCCCTGTGCATACCCAGTTCAAACCGGATCAGGGGCTTGCAGCCCCTGCTTTGGCGCGAACTGGACAAAGGGAAAGGGGTGTAGCCACCCCTCTGCCCTGACCCACCCATAGGTGGGGCCACAGAGTAGTCCAACCCCTATTTTTAGAATAAAGGTAGGAACCCAGTCCTTAGGACTTTAGATTATACCTGGACGAAACTCTGAAACTGAATCCTGGACCTTCTACGCTCTACGACAAGATTAGAGGACTGAAGAATCTCCCTTGGGGTCAAGGAGTGACTCCCCTGCTTGGCAGGCACCAAAGAAGCATCTGTCCGGTTCGCATTTCTGAAGCTCCCGTCGGACGCCGAAGTCATCGCATCACCAGAGGTGGATTCTCAGACTTCCCCGAGGCTACCCTGAGTCCCCAGCAAAGCTGAGGCCCGTGACTATCGTGGGTGACTTGAGACCGTGACCCCTGGACACCGAGCACATTTGCAAGTGCACCTGCTTCTGGGTCTCCCAAGAAGTCGTGCTTTGGGCTCCGAGTAGCCCTAGCCTCCAGCACCACCTGCACCGAAGATCACTGGCCCCCACTCCACGAGTGTCCTGTAAGCCAGCTCCACGTGCGGTGTCACGAGGCTCCTTCGCGGTCGCTAGCCCGTTGGCTAGTAGCCCTTAACGAAGGCCA
Source organism: Calotriton arnoldi (assembly GCA_963921515.1). Classification (NCBI taxonomy): domain Eukaryota; kingdom Metazoa; phylum Chordata; class Amphibia; order Caudata; family Salamandridae; genus Calotriton; species Calotriton arnoldi. The sequence continues at coordinate 37,125 of CAWUFW010006643.1, forward strand.
ATCCTTTTCTTACTTGGCATCCTGGTTGCTCCAGGCCTGCCCTCACTTACCCTCACTGGGTGAGTTCCACAGACCTTGCTGGTCTGCACCATCGACGATCTACATCTTCCTCGAGACTTGCCGTTGCCAAGGCTTGTTGGGTCCAATCCGGTCGCCGACACATCAGCACTCGACAGACATCGTGTACCAGCCCGAATCCTGCTTCTGGTCGCCGACAACGCCTCCTGGACCTCGTGGCTGAAGAGTCAAGACGACCGTCAACGCACCTGAAGCACTCGACATCGGTGGGCATCTGTCCATCGCCTTCCTGGTCACTGGCTAGTGACCCAGACTCTGTCCCCTCTGCTTTCAGGTTCTTCCGAACTCCGATCCACTCTTGGATCCACCCGGACACTTTTCTCTTGGCCGCCAGCAGCACTTTGCAGCAGATCGCCATTCGAATCGACGACGAAACCCGACCCCGAAAGGCACCTATGCACCCGGCTTCCCTGGGTGAGGTAACACGAGTACTCCGGTGCTCCCGTGGGTAGAGACTCTTCAAAGTCCTAGATCTCAAAGGGTTTTGTCCTAGTCCTCTTTTAAGTGTCCCTTTTCTATAATTTCCCGATCCCGACTTTCTCTATCGAAGTCAACGGCGTATCGCGGTTGTGTATTTACACTGCACGCGTCTCCCGTGGGTCCCCTGTGTGAGAAGTTGGCCTGGCATATGCTGTCCACTAATTATAGTGGGCACCTTGCACCAGTCCAAACAACCCCTTATTGGAGATAGGTTAAAGACAACCTTATTGAAAGCTATCCTAGTGGTAGCTATGGAGAGCAGCCTTCAGGCTAAGTCTTGAAGGAATGTAAAGCAGCTTGTTTTACCAGTCTATAATCTCTTGAGTGACCAAATGAAAGAGCACCACACCAGGTATATATTCAAAATATATGTATTTATTGACTAAACACACCCCTCTAGTCTCTTTATGAGGCTAGAGTTCGAAGTACATAAGTTATAAGATATTAAATCACAGTAATAGCACAAATACACGTTTGGGCCCTAGGGGCGTACCAAACCATATACCAATAAAGTGGTATGCGAACCACGACTGAACTAGACACTAGGCCTAGAGCCTCTAGAAGTGCTTGGACCACAAGGAACCACCCAAGGTAGTGACACAGGGGACCCACGGGAGACGCGTGCAGTGTAAATACACAACCGCGATATGCCGTTAACTTCTATGGAGAAAGTCGGGATCGGGAAAATAGAGGAAAGGGACACTTAAAAGAGGACTAGGACAAAACCCTTTGAGATCTAGGACTTTGAAGAGTCTCTACCCACGGGAGCACCGGAGTACTCGTGTTACCTCACCCAGGGAAGCCGGGTGCATAGGTGCCTTTCGGGGTCGGGTTTCGCTCGTCGATTCGAATGGCGATCTGCTGCAAAGTGCTGCTGGCGGCCAAGAGAAAAGTGTCCGGGTGGATCCAAGAGTGGATCGGAGTTCTGGTGAACCTGAAAGCAGAGGGGACAGAGTCTGGGTCACTAGCCAGTGACCAGGAAGGCGATGGACAGATGCCCACCGATGTCGAGTGCTTCAGGTGCGTTGATGGTCGTCTTGACTCTTCAGCCACGAGGTCCAGGAGGCATTGTCGGTGACCAGGAGCAGGATTCGGGCTGGTACACGATGTCTGTCGAGTGCTGAGGTGTCGGCGACCGGATTGGACCCAACAAGCCTTGGCAACGGCAAGTCTTGAGGAAGATGTAGATCATCGATGGTGCAGACCAGCAAGGTCTGTGGAACTCACCCAGCGAGGGTAAGTGAGGGCAGGCCTGGAGCAACCAGGATGCCAAGTAAGAAAAGGATTGGCCTTCGTTAAGGGCTACTAGCCAACGGGCTAGCAACCGCGAAGGAGCCTCGTGACGCCGCACATGGAGCTGGCTTACAGGACACTCGTGGAGTGGGGGCCAGTGATCTTCGGTGCAGGTGGTGCTGGAGGCTAGGGCTACTCGGAGCCCAAAGCACAACTTCTTGGGGACCCAGAAGATGGTGCACTTGCAAATGTGCTCGGTGTTTAGGGGTCACGGTCTCAAGTCACCCACGATAGCCACGGGCCTCAGCTTTGCTGGGGACTCAGGGTAGCCTCGGGAAGTCTGAGAATCTACCTCTGGTGATGCGATGACTTCGGCGTCCGACGGGAGCTTCAGAAATGCGAACCGGACAGATGCTTCTTTGGTGCCTGCCAAGCAGGGGAGTCACTCCTTGACCCCAAGGAGATTCTTCAGTCCTCTAATCTTGTCGTAGAGCGTCGAAGGTCCAGGATTCAGTTTCAGAGTTTCGTCCAGGTATATCTAAAGTCCTAAGGACTGGGTTCCTATCTTTATACTAAAGATAGGGTTGGACTACTCTGTGGCCCCACCTATGGGTGGGTCAGGGCAGAGGGGTGGCTACACCCCTTCTCTTTGTCCAGTTCGCGCCAAAGCAGGGGCTGCAAGCCCCTGATCCGGTTTGAACTGGGGTATGCACAGGGACACCAAATGTGCCCCCAGTGCAGGACTTCAAAGCACACAGAAAGTGCTCCCGCCCAGCCCCAATACACATTATCCTGTCTGGGGAGGTGGTCACACCTCCCTGGGACAGGAAACCTATTGTCCAGGCCTCCTCTGCCGGAGTTTCGTCCAGCAGCAAGAGGCCAGACTCGTGTCTGTGGCAGCAGCATCCATTTTGTGATGCCAGGGCTTTGGAAAGAAGTTACCGGGTTAGTCAGAGTTAACATGTCTTTCCTCTAGAAGGGTGGAATGCTACCCCGCTGCCAGAATTGGCGGGGGGGTAGTATTCCAAGATGTTTGACACCAAACACGACATGTTTAGGTGCAGCCATTCCAAAGTTAGCATTTTACAGCGAGGTTATAATGCGCTTAAGAGTATATGGTCAGGCTGCACTACAAACAGCATCAGAGATGGTCTCCGAACGCTGCAGAGGGGCCCTGCTCATGCAGGGCACCCTCTCACATAGGAACCACGCACTCTGCCTTTAGGATTGATAAGGCCTGCCTTAGGAGTGACTTATAGGTTTATATGTGTGATGTATTTAGTGATATAGGTAACTTATATCACAGTAAGGGGTGCATGCACCACCTTACCCAGGCTGCAGTAGCAGACCTGTGGTGTCAGTTTGGATGGCCTTCCAGGGGTGGCATAATACATGCTGCAGCCCCTGGCAGGCCTCTGAGGTACCTATGCCCTTGGTACATAGTATACCATATACTAGGGACTTATAAGGGCACTCCAGATCCCAATCAGAGATGTGCCTAAGGCACATGGAAACCTTTTTACAGAGAAAGCAGATAGACTGGGGCCCTGAATAGCAGGATCCCAGTCCAACTAAGTCATAAACCAGCAAAACACCATAAAAAAAGTGGGGGCAACCATATAGTCAGATTCCACCTTCCTACACCCTGTGTCACTACCTTGGGTGGTTCCTTGTGGTCCAAGCACTTCTAGAGGCTCTAGGCCTAGTGTCTAGTTCAGTCGTGGTTCGCATACCACTTTATTGGTATATGGTTTGGTACGCCCCTAGGGCCCAAACGTGTATTTGTGCTATTACTGTGATTTAATATCTTATAACTTATGTACTTCGAACTCTAGCCTCATAAAGAGACTAGAGGGGTGTGTTTAGCAATAAATACATATATTTTGAATATATACCTGGTGTGGTGCTCTTTCATTTGGTCACTCAAGAGATTATAGACTGGTAAAACAAGCTGCTTTACATTCCTTCAAGACTTAGCCTGAAGGCTGCTCTCCATAGCTACCACTAGGATAGCTTTCAATAAGGTTGTCTTTAACCTATCTCCAATAAGGGGTTGTTTGGACTGGTGCAAGGTGCCCACTATAATTAGTGGACAGCATATGCCAGGCCAACTTCTCACAGTTATCTGTGCTCACTGCTTTCAAATAAATTTGCTTGTGTACAGACAGCCAGTGAAGGTGTCTTAATGTTGGAGAAATAGATACAGATTTTTTATTATAGCAGAGTAGATGGTCTGCTGCATTCTGATTTTCCTGTAACCAAGAATTCAGAAATTTAGGAGCAACTAGAAAGAAAGCATTTCCGTAAATGATTCAGGTTTAAAGCACTCACTACAGGGATTTTCATATCTATTTCAAGGTACGGTAAAATGGAACACAGTGTCTTCAAATGGATAAAGTACGATCTGTTAATGTTGGTGAGGTGGGAGGCAAGTCCTAGATTGGAGTCCATAAAGAGGCCTAACTTACAGGCCTCTTTATTGACTCCAATCTAGGACTTGCCTCCCATCTAAATGTCCTTTAGATAGTTTGTCAACATCCACCATCTTGTTACTGTTATACATTCGGCCAAAGAAAAGTTAGAGCTGTTGTTGGAACTGGGAGTTAAGCCGAAGATTAGCTGTGTGTCATCGCCATACATAAAAAATGTTGTGTCCATTCGGTGTAATGTAGGGACCAATGGGAGCATGTAAATGTTAAAAAGTAGGCAGAGCCAAAATAGATCCCTGCGGAACTCTGTCATATGGTTTCCTTGATTATGAAGAGAAGAGATGGAGAGAGACAGCTTGTCACTATTTGGGTAGAAAAGTTCTTAATCTAGGTTAGGACAAAACCTTTTACTCTGATCTCCATTAACCTAGTAATGAGGATGTCATGATCAGTGGTGTTGCTGGCTGCGGAGAGGTCAAGCAGTACTCCAAAGCCTCTGACATCTATCATTCTGCGAAAGTTATCAATAACTGAAACCATCACAAGTTCAGTACAATGGCCAGGGTGGAAGCCGGCCTGTTGAAGACCTAGTGCAGAATTAGACTGTACATATAGTTGTAATTTGGAGAAATCAAGTTTTTCCAGCAAATCCAACATATGGGAAAGAAGGAATATTGGACAGAGTTGTTATGGTCCAAGTCCAGTTTATTAAGTAGAGGCATCACTATTGCTTTTTTGCAGGACTCTATACCATCCCAGTAACAAGTGAGGAGGTAAAATTAGTCAACATTTCTTTGGTTAAAAGTGAAGACTGTTGCAAAATTGTACAGAAGGAATGCTTTCGGTTTGATTTACTTTAGGTTATAACTCCTTAACCATTTTAAAAAGTTCTTTCATCATAGTAGGAGCTTTAAGTAATTGATTTGAAGCCAGCTCAATCTGATCGTAAAATTGTCTTGCTTTGATCTTATATTTAATTTTGTATTCCTTATTGTAGGATCTTCACGGTCGTTCCAACTGGTGCACATCTAATTTACTAGTGGCCATATTAGAGAAAAACCAAGGATCACCTTTTGTGCATTGTTTTTAGGCAAACCTTTTTCAAGTGCCTGACTAGTATAATTATTTAAACTAGTCCAGACGCTATCGAGGTCAGGTTCACGATGACTTACGGCACTTTAAGGATCTGAGTTAGATTGAGCGAATATTTGGCCTTTAAGAGCAGATTGAATTCTTTTAACTATGTCTTTGGCAAATAAGTGTTTTCATGAGCCAGCTTTAAGAAGAGCAGGTAGATGTTATTCAACTCGAGTAGCTTACAGATATCAGTTCTATGCACAATTGCTGATCGATCTTTGCACAGAGTATCTTTAATATCCTGTAGTTTGTGGACTTTGGCTTATGGCTTTAATGGCGTTGTTGGATTCTTTTCCATTTTTAATTTTGGGGAGGAACAAACAAGTTATGATTAACTAATATATTTTGAGTTCTTTGAGCCAGTGCTCCTTCCTTATGTTTAGAGAGAAGTTGCTGGCTGTCACTGGCATAACTTAAAACGTTTCACGAGGAACTAGTTGTTGAGTCATGTTCTTTCATACAGAAGCCTGAAATGGGGCTTGCCGCAGGGGACTCTGGGGTAAAACTGGAATCATGGCATCGATGGGCACAGACAGGCTTGCTTTTGTTGCACTGCCAGCATGTGAGCACAGCCACCTCGTTCGTATCTTGGTGGGCAGGACCGGACAAGTCCTTTATTTCCCAGTAGGCTGGAGGCATTGGAGGCCAGTTTTAATAGTCGAGGGCCATTCCTAGCACCTTTGCCACTTTACCCTTGCAGCAGACACCTTGAGTTTTCAAGAGACAGAGAAAGAGAGGGGGGGAAAGATAGAGAGAAAGTGATCATAGAGGGAGAAGAAATAGAGGAAAGGAGGATAGAGAGGATGGATGGAAGTAAAGAGAGAGTTTGGACAAAGAGCCAAATACTGCTTTTGGTTCCCCATTTCAGACTGCTGGTGACTTAGTCCGCACATGGGAGAAAAAGTGTGAATCAATCCATCAATCAAGAATTCATAAAATGCGGCAAATCATTCGTGAGGGTGTCAAGGCCCTAGAGTTGCTAACTGCTTTTTTTTTTTTTTTTAAATGAGGGAAAGCAAGGAGAAGGCACTCAAACAGGGGGAAAAACTAGGAGAGAGCAATGAAAATGAAGGGAAAGCAGGGAGAAGGCACTCAAAAAACAGGAAAAAACAAGGAGAAAGCAGTGAAAATGTGGAAAAAACAGGGAGAAGGCACTCAAAAAACGAGGGGGAAACCAGGCGAAAGCAATGAAGAAAGCAAGGAGAAGGCACTCAAAAACAGGGAAAAAAGCACAGAGAAAACAGTGAAAACAAAGGAAAAGCAAGGAGAAGGCTCTCACAAAATGAAGGAAAAAGCAAGAGAAAGCATTGAATATGAGGGAAAAGCAAGGAGAAGACACCCACAAAACAGGGGAAAAAGCAAAGAGAGTGCAGTAAAAACAAGGGAAAAGCAAGGAGAAGGCAATCAAAGTGAGGAAAAAGCAAGGTGAAGACAGGAGCAAGAGCAATGCAGCAGCACGGGGAAAGCTGGGCCTGCTCAATAGGGTCACGCCGCAGCCTCCATTAAGTAGGTCTTGCGAGGATGGATGGGTGCTGAGTGGTGGTGGGACGGGCTAGGCGGGAGGCTGGAAAATGTGGCAGGCGGGAGCGGCTATGAGGGAAAAAACAAGGAGAAAGCAATGAAAATGAGGGGAAAGCAAGGAGTAGACACTCAAAAATGTGGGAATAATCAAGGAGAAAGCAATGAAATTGAAGGGAAAAAAAGGAGAAGGCACTCAGAAAACAGGGGGAAAAGCAAGGACAAAGCAGTGAAAACGAGGGGAAAAACAATGGGGAAAAAACAAGGAGAAAGCAATGAAAATGAAAGGAAAGCAATGAGACAGCATTAAAAAAGACACGGGGAAAAGCAAGAAAAAAGCAGTGAAAATAAGGGTAAAGCAAGGAAAAAGCACTCGAAAAACAGGGGGAAAAGCAAGGATAAAGCAGTGAAAACAAGGGAAAAACAAGGAGAAGGCACTCAAAAAGTGAGGAAACATCAAGGAGGAGACAGGAGCAAGAGCAATGCAGCAGCATTGGGAGAGCTGGGCCTGGTGCCTGCCCCACTACCCGCAAAGACCACCAGGCCTATAAAGCTTTAAAAACACACAATTCCTAAAAAATATAGAGGATTAAAACAAGCAATCAAGGCTACTTGGGTAAGAGTTTTAATCGAATAGCCGGTTGGCAGCATTTTCTGCAAGTAGGGCACTCATGTACAGGTGTTGCTACTGCGCAGCCAATTTGTTTGTTTCCTGGTGTGTCGGTCGGCACAGGGGAGAAAAGGTGCCAAGACCGCCCACCAGGATTACACCTAAAATGGAGGCCTGGAAAAAAGAGAAGAAATCCTGTAGCATGATGGAAAAGCAGCCAACAGAGAAAAAAAGTGTAAATGAATTTGAATTGTCCAACTTTAATTATTAGCAGTGAAAGATAAAAATTAGAATAAAACATTGAGAGTCTCAAAGATAACAAGCTCTAAAATTGACTCGCTGTTTTAACTGAGCAACAAGAGTATAAAAAACACTAGGTCCTAATTACGAGTCTGGCGTTCCACGGACGGCCAGACTCGTGGGGGCACTGCGGCGGCGGTCTTCCGACCTCCTTATTACAATTAGGGCGGTCAGACTGCCATTGCCCGGTCGCAGCCACCAGGGAACCACCATTCCCTGGAGGTGTTGTGGTGGTCAGGAGGCTGCAATATACTTGGCGGGACCACCGCAGTCCCGCCAAGCATATTATAAGTTTCCTCTCCACCATGTTTTAATGGCGGTTCCTCCTCCATGAAAACCGTGGCAGAGAGGAAACAAAGGGGGCACTACAGGGCCCTCTTGTGCCTCTGCGCTATGGGTTGCATGCAGGGGGGCACAATAGTAAGAGTAAGAGTAAGACCTCCGACCCTCGGTCTAGGTTCACTCTCTCCCCACTGCTCCGCTGTGCCGTCTCTTGCCTCCAGACCTTGACCTCCTCCTTGGGAGGTTCGAGGCTGCTGCCCGCCCCTGCGCCTGCTGCCCGCTTTAACTGGGACCAGACTGCCTCCAACCACCGTAACCTTTCTCAGCCGTTTTTTTTCTTAATTTTTTCCCTGTTGTGCCACTGTTATTGTGCCCATCTGTGTCTTGCTCTAATTCCACCACTGTTTTTATTTTCTCGTGCCTGCCTGTTCCTTTTGCCTTTCGCCGCTGCTGCCCCTGCGGACCCTCCCCCCCGGAATTTCCCCCCGGAATTCCCCTGCTCCCGCCTCCCAGCTTCTCCTCCCTCCCCTACTTAATGGCGGCCGCTGCGTGGTCTCGCAGCGGACATGCGCCTGTCCGCGACCCGACCGTGGCCAGCGCCAGGAACCCTGGACCTCCCACTACCCATCGCTATGACACCACCACCCTCCTCGCACTCAACCCTGGAAGACTTAGAGAATTTCAACAGGCCTCGCTGAACACGACCCACGGCCAGTTCTCCTGCCTCCACTGCCGCCAGACCCTCACCGCCACCCCGGCCTCCAACACCGCCAACGCCAGCACCGGCGACACCCTACAATGCATCCTCCTCAACGTACGCTCCGTACACAAACACGCCATAGAAATCTGGAACCTACTCGACCCTCTTTCGCCCGACATCTCCTTCTTCACAGAGACCTGGACCAACGCATCCTCCGCCCCCGACATCAGCACCGCCATCCCAGATGGATACAAGATCTAGAGGAAAGACTGCCCCAACCACCCAGGAGGGGGCCTCGCCATCGCCCACAAGATCACCCTCCGCCTCACCACCTCCACCGAAACCTTCCCCTCCGCCGAACACCTGCACTTCAAGATCCAGACCACCCCCAAAGCCACACTCCGAGGAACCCTCGTCTACAGACCCCCCGGCCCCCGAACATCCTTCGCCACCACCATCACCGACTTCATCGCACCCCACGCGATCGCCTCAACAAACTACATACTCATTGGAGACCTGAACTTCCACCTCGACAACCCCAGCGACCCCAACTCCACTATCCTTCGTGACAACCTCGCCAGCATCGGACTTAAACAACTCGTCAACACACCGACCCACAGAGCAGGACACACCCTCAACCCCATCTTCGTGGCAGGAAACAGCGTCCATTTCAGCCACACAACGCAGCCACCATGAACCGACCACCACTGCGTACACTTCGCCATCAACAAACCCAAGACACCCAAACCAGCCCCACGCCCACCACGAAGGAACTGGAGCAAGGTTACCGATGAGCAACTTAACTCCACCCTCACCCGAGACAACCACACCTGGGCACCCGACGCAAACAGCGCAAATGACGCAGCCAGAGAACTCCACACCTGGATCTCCAACTGCGCAGATGAGCTCGCCCCGCTACGCAACCCCGACAGACAACGCCCCAGGAAAGCCGCCTGGTTCACAACCGCTCTCCAAGAAGTCAGACGCACCTGCAGACGCCTGGAGAAGAACTGGAGAAACACCAAGACAACCGAAAACCACACCACCTACAAGGACGCCATGACGGACTACCACAACTAGATCAGAGCCACCAAAAGGAACTTCATCCACAACAAAATCCTGGCCAACTCAACCAACTCCAAGGAACTTTTTTTGTCATTCAAGAATTCACCAACCCATGCAGCGAAGCCACAGACATCACCCCATCCCAAGACCTCTGCGACAAGCTTGGAACCTATTTCCACCTCAAGATCAAAAACCTCTACGACAACTTCATCGACCATCCACCAGGCACCACAGACGGCCCCCCACCCCCCAGAAACACCAGCAAGCCCACCATCTCCAACTGGACACCGATCACGGCCGAAGACACCGCCTCGACCATGAAAAGCATCCATTCGGGGGCCCCCACCGACCCCTGCCCCCTCACATCTACCACAGAGCCGTGGCCACCATCGCACCCAAACTACAACGCACCATCAACACCACCTTCAAAACAGGCACCTTCCCAGACGACTGGAAGCGCGCAGAAGTCAGACTCCTGCTCAAGAAGCCCACAGCTGACCCCACCGACCTCAAGAACTATCGGCCCATCTCGCTCCTCCCCTTCGCAGCCAAAGTTGCAGAGAAAACAGTCAACATGAAACTGACACGATTCATTGAAGAGAACACCGTCCTTGACCCGTCCCAATCCGGATTCCAAAGCAACCACAGCACAGAGACCGCCCTACTCGCCGCCACAGACGATATCCACACCCTCCTGGACCAAGGCCAATCCGCAGCCCTCATCCTACTCGACCTATCAGCGGCCTTCGACACTGTCTCCCATCGCACACTAGTCGTCAGACTACATGGACGAGGCATACAAGGAACAGCCCTGGACTGGATCCGATCATTCCTCACCGGAAGAAGCCAAAGGATCAGACTCCCACCCTTCCTCTCCGACCCCACGAAAATCACCTGTGGAGTCCCATAGGGTTCATCACTGAGCCCCACCCTCTTCAACATTTACATGGCCCCCTCGCAGCCATCGTCCAACAACACGGCCTCAACATCGTATCCTACGCCGACGACACCCAGCTCATCCTCTCCCTCACCAAAGCCCCCACCACTGCCAAACTCAACTTCCAGAAAGGAATGCAAGACGTCGCAGTCTGGATGACCAACAGCTGCCTGAAGCTCAACGCCGAGAAGACAGAAGTCCTCGTCCTCGGTACCACCCCTTCTGCATGGGACAGCACCTGGTGGCCGACCGCCCTCGGAAGCCCACCTACCCCCTCAGACCACGCCAAGAACCTCGGCATCGTACTCGACTCATCACTCTCCATGAACCGACAGGTCAACGCCGTCACCTCCAGCTGCTTCAACACCCTCCGCATCCTCCGCAAGACCTTCAAGTGGATCCCCCCTGAGTCAAGGAAGACAGTCACCCACGCACTCATCACCAGCAGACTGGACTATGGAAATGCACTCTACGCATCAGCAAGTCCCTACTCCGCAAACTCCAGACGGTACAAAACACCGTCGCCAGACTCGTCCTCAGCATCCCCCGACACGAACACGTCAGCCAACACCTACGAAGTCTCCACTGGCTCCCCGTGGAGAAAAGAGTCACTTTCAAAATCCTCACTCACGCCTACAAATGCCTACACAACAACGGACCCAAATACCTCAACGACAGAATCAACTTCCACGTACCCAAAAGAAACCTCCAATCTTCCAACCTCGCACTGGCCAAAACCCCGCGCATCCACAGAGCCAGAGCAGGCGGAAGATCCTTCTCTCACATTGCAGCCAAGACCTGGAACGAGCTACCGGCAGACATCAGACGCGCCCCCTCCCTGAACACCTTCAGGAAGACCCTCAAGACCTGGCTCTTCGGCTAAACAGATCTGCGGACCCCCCTCAGCGCCTTGAGACCCTCACGGGTGAGTAGCGCGCTACAATTCCCGATTGATTGATTGATTGATTGATTGATTGAATATGTGCCACCCTGTGTGCATGCACCCCATTTCCTGCATGCCATGGGCTTTACAGTCCATGCCGTGCAGGAACTGCTTTTGGCATTCCTATTGCGGTGCCCATTTTCAGGGCACCGCCGTGGGAACAGCAAAAAAAAGCCTGCCAGACATGTGAAATACTCGTAATCTGGCGGGTGGCCCGACCACAAGTTTGGCATTGTGGCGGCGCCGCGGACCCGGTGCTGCACCGAAAAACTCGGAATCAGGCCCTATATATAAAATGTGGAGGATTAAAAGGAACAATCCTGTACATGCCAATAGACCCGATTCATACAGGGGAATCTGGATTTTTTAAGACAAAAATGGCTTTATTTTAGGCATCCCCAGCCTAAAATTGCCTCTACTCCAATATAAGCCAATGGGGAAAATATATTCCCCCGAACTTTTTTTAAATGTCATACTTCCCAGTTTGTAAATGTTGGCTTGTATTGATCCTATTTAGGTAAGGGTTTTAATCAGGTAACTGATTTACAGCATTTACAGCATTCCGGGCAGGTGTGCATCCTGAATATTGAAGCAAGACTATTGATGGCACACAATATCAAGAACAAAATATAGAAACTAAAATTTCGACAAGGAAGTAAGTGTAGATTTTCTATAATTAACTTCACTTATACATACCTTACAGATATATACATATATCTTCAAGGTATTTAATGTGGAGTTACGAATAGTAAAACTATACTTCCCTATATGCACTTACGTTTCGATATTTTTTCCTTCAGTATTCTGTCCTCGATGTTCTTGTACCACGATATTCTAGGGGATCGATATTCAGGAGTACAACCTTCAGGGCCGTTAATTATAAGTACCAGGTGTGATCAACCTACCTGTGTGTGCTCCCAGGAGCGAAGTCAATGAAATACACAGAGGACTGCTGTCTAATTCTAGATTCCTCAGATACCCTCTCTGCATCATGCCAATGGTCACCTGACACCTACGAGCACCAAATCCAAGATACTTGGCCAGAGCAGGGGATAGGGTATCATGCTGTTGCACTGCACATATTCAGACTGAGAGGTGGTTGCAAGTGCAGACTACAGTGCCCTATCACTCAACCTCATTTTGCAAAAGCATGGGGGTGAAAAACGATTTCCATGGCTTCCTGTGGATGCAGCAAGATGACTGCTGCAGGCATGATTGCATGGTTTACTCACTGGTGCAGACTGGAGTACTGTAAGTAATGCACTTTCTTTTCTCATTCCCACTCAGAAGAATTGAGTCCACAATACAACAGAGATCACACCAGTGAAAAGGATAAACATTGACGGACTGCTTATACTCCGGTAGGTTACTTTGGGTTGTCAATCTCACCTGTCCTTCTCCTAACATTTCACTTCCAAGATAGCTGAAGTTACCGACATACTGACGAAAGAACTCACTAACAACAGGCTGACTCTGGGATTCATAAACCAAGACGCCTTGTCCACCATGACTGAAGTCAAGTTACTGCAGCCTGAAAGGTCTCCTTTGAGGCCCAGATGGACCAGACCAATGGGAGGTTGGCAACACTGGAAGATCAAGTGGCGATCATGACTAAGGCATTTGACACTGGCCTAGAATCATGGTACCTGCAGAGCAAAACTGTTGACATGGAGGATATAAGACATAGGAACAAAGTCCACTTTAAGTACATACCATTGGGCCTTAAATCCACCAATATGTTTGCATTCTTGTAGAGTTTGGTGGCAGAACTAGTTAAGCAATCATTCAAAGCTATCCCACTCCCTTAATTTCCAGAGGGGCCATTGGATCTGTGTCAGGAACCCTCAGACACATGACTCCACATGACTTATCATTGCATGCTTCGTCCCCGACTCTCAGGCAAAAATGGCCATTACTCCATGGCATTCTCAAAGATGTTTTTTTTACCGGAGGCCACTGTGAAAAACAGAATATCCCTGACAGTAAGCCCACTGCTACATAAGTGGGACCTATGGTACAGATTCCTACAGCCAGCTACGATGCTCCTGACTAGTGATGCCAGGAATAAAGAATTTACGGAGCACGAATACCTGGAACAATATCTGAAATCTTTGAAATCCTCATCTATGACACTTCCTTGCATCTTACTGAGGTGGTGGTGGTTGGGCTATTAGCAAGCAGGGGTAAAAATGCCCAGGTCAGAGAGAGAAGAACATTGGGCTCCCAGGATAAAAGGTTGGCAGCTGTCACTAGGAAGTGCATGCATGCCAACAGACCCGATTCAGATGGGAGACCCCTGTTGTTATAAATCAAAAATTGCTTCATTTTAGCTGATATTGTCTTTGCTGCAATGGGCGTCAATGGGAAAAATGAAGTCACCCATTTTTTTCTTCCATAATCTCCCTATTTCTTATTTCGAAATGTTAGCATGTAAGAGAGTGTTTTCAAAATCTCCATATTTCTTGTTTTGAAATGTTGGCAAGTCTGAGTGTGGTTTGTTAGGGATAAAGGCGATGAGTACTTCTCCACAAGAGACAGAGATAAATCAAGATCTTTATTGAAATCATTAAACAGCAATGCCCTTTTACTTTGCTCTGATACCTCCTTCTTTCCTTCCTGTCCACTGCCTGAACTGTTCTATGTCTGGACATCATTTTGGCTCGTGCCGTAATGACATCTGAAACAGGATTCATCCACCGTCCTGCTTCCTATAAACCTCTAGTCAGTTGTTTTGAAGCATATTGAGCGATGCTTGTTTACCACGGTGATCATGCTTAATGAAAACATATTGAGCTATGCTCGTGTTTACCACAAAGACTAAAAATGCACTAGAAGAGTGAACAACGCACAGAACACAAAGGTAAAGTGCCTTCAGCAACTCTCACCCATGCCTGGCAGGATCACAGTTCTAGCACTGCTTTCAAATAACCAATGGCTTGATATAAATCACTGTTTGTGCTGGCTTTCAAACAAACTCAAAAACCCATAGATATGGCCCAACAATGTAAAATAAACTTCATTCATGGTTGCAACTGCAAAGGTAAACCGCACAAATCATCTTGCAATGACGTTTCTTTACTATCTTTACTATCTTTACTACCTAGTTGCTTCTTTTTACAGCAGACGAGTAAAGAAAAGACACAGTAGCTAAAACATGCATATCCACCCACCACGGCCGACGCCAACTCCGCAGCCACCAAACTCCACAGATGGCTCACCGACTGCGCAAACACACTCGCCCCCCTCCGGAACTCCGACAGACAACGCACCTCGAAATCCACCTGGTTCACCATGCACCTCCGACAATCCAAGCGCACCTGCCGAAGACTCGAGAAAGCATGGAGGAACAGCAAAACCTCGGAAGCATGCACTGCCTACAAAACCGCCATGACATAACACCACCAACTCATCAGGTCCATGAAAAGGAACTTCATCCAGGACAGAATCCGGTCCAACTCCCGCAACTCTAAGGAACTCTTCATCATCATTCAAGAATTCACTAAACCACCCAGCGAAACCTCGGACATCCCTCCCTCCCAGGATCTCTGCAACAAACTCAGCTCCTTCTTCCACCACAAGATCAGGACTCTTTATGACAACTTCGACAAACAGAACCAAGGCACAGACACAAACCAGCCACCAGCAACGCCTGGACCCCTGTCACCACAGAACACACCACTAACACCATGAAGAGCATACACTCAGGAGCCCCCACAACCCCTGCCCACCGCACATCTTCCACAGAGCCGCCTCCGCCATAGCACCTGAACTACAACGTACAATCAACTGCTCCCTTGAACCAGGCACCTTCCCCGATGACTGGAAACACCCAGAAGTCAAGCCCTCCACAAGAAGCCCTCTGCAGACCCGACGGACCTCAAGAGCTACAGATCCATTTCCCTCCTCCTCTTTGCCGCCAAAGTCACAGAGAAGATCGTCATCATCCAGCTCACTAACTTCATAAAATCCAACTCGATCCTCGCCACCTCTCAATCCGGATTCCGCAGCAACCACAGCACTGAGACCGCCCTCCTAGCCGCCACTGATGACATCCGCACCCTCCTCGACCAAGACCACAGGGTAACACTCATCCTACTGGACCTCTCAGTAGCCTTCGTCACAGACTCCCACCGCACACTAACCTCCAGACTCCACAACTCCGGCATACAGGGAACTGCCCTAGACTGGATCCGCTCCTTCCTCGCCGGCCAAACTCAAAGAATCAGACTCCCACCCTTCCTCTCCGAACCCACAGAGATCAGATGTGGAGTGCCCTAAGTATCCTCACTCAGCCACACCCTCTTCAACATCTACATAGCCCCGCTCACAGCCATTGTCAGAAAACACAGACTCAGTATAGTTTCCTACGCCGACGTCACCCAGCTCATCCTCTCCCTCACCAAGGAACCCAACATCACCAGACTCAGCTTCCAGGAAGGAATGAAGGACGTAACATCCTGGATGAGCAGCAGCTGCCTGAAGCTCAACTCGGAGAAAACAGAAGTCCTCGTCCTCGGATCCACCCCCTCTGCGTGGGACGACACCTGGTGGCCACGTGCCCTCGGGAACCCTCCCACTCCCATGGACCACGCCCACATCCTCGGCATCATACTCGACTCCTCCCTCGCCATTATCAAGGCCGTATCTGCCACGTGCTTCAACACCCTCTGTATACTCCGCAAGACCTTCAAGTGGATCCCCCCAAACCAGGAAGACTGTCATCCACACACTCATAACCAGCTGACTGGACTACGGGAACGCTCTCTACACCAGAATTAACAAATCTCTACTCCACAAACTCCATACCATCCAGAACACTGCAGCCAGACTTGTCATCAGCATCCCACGACAGGACCACATCACCCAGCACCTACAAGACCTCCACTGACTCCCCTTCAAAAAGAGAGTGACCTTCAAGCTGCTCACTCACACCTACAAATCCCTCCACAACACCGGACCCCGTTACCTCAACGAAAGACTCTCCTTCCATGCCCCCAAGAGAAATCTCCGCTCCGCAGACCTCGCCCTGGCCAAAAACCCTTGCATCCGGAGAGCCAGAACAGGAGGAAGAGCCTTCTCCTACATCACGGCTAGGGCCTAGAACGACCTCCCCTCAACATCAGACGAACCCCCACACTGCAAGCATTCAGGAAGAGCCTCAAGACCTGTCTTTTCGGATGACGCAGAGCTGCAAGATATCCCCCCCAGCGCCTTGAGACCCTCATGGGTGAGTAGTGCCCTTCACAATTCCCTCATTGATTGATTGAGTCATTTCTTGGTATCTCAAGACAAAGAATGTAAAAGAGTGACATAGCCTCGGAAAAATAGAGCACCAAGTACCCACAATACGTATGTCATATCCTAAATAGAAAATCTTCATTCTGTCAAACTTTGTCATTTGTCGGAAGATTAGACCAGCAGGAAGGAGTGTGAAATGCTCACCATTAACCTTTTATGTGCTATAATCAAATCTTAATGAAGAGCAAAGTTAGCCCTTACCATGCACATCCAGGATATGGGTGGGACAAGACTGCTGGAAAGAGGAGCTTGAGTTCTGGGAAATGAGAAAGGCAGGGAGGTGATCAAAATAATGAACAGTTACTTGCAAGAGCAAATTCAAGGGCAAGGTACAGCGAGGAGAATTTCGAGTTGGAATGATAGAAGAACGAATGGATAATAGGAATGAACGAGGGAAGGAAGTAAATACGTTTTTTATAAGCACTTTTATAAGCACTTGAATAAAAACAACCCTGTGTTTTTTTAAGTAGCAAAAAATAAGAACCAAAGTTAACCACTGATTTTGGAAACCAAAGAAAAAGACACCACAACCGGAACTCACAACAACTAGAAACTGAAAACAGGAAAGCCTACACATAAGGTATGCCCCCGGTCTTGGTGCTGTCATATTTTAAAGTTCCTAGGTTCTGGCTCAGGAAATGAAGGTACGAAAAGTGAACGTG
Organism: Calotriton arnoldi; assembly: GCA_963921515.1. Lineage (NCBI taxonomy): Eukaryota > Metazoa > Chordata > Amphibia > Caudata > Salamandridae > Calotriton > Calotriton arnoldi. The sequence goes on from CAWUFW010006643.1 coordinate 54,797, forward strand.
ATCGAATGGCCTTTGGGACTAAAGTCACCCATGTAAAGAGTAGTAGTTTATTTTGGTGTTGTCGTGATTGGTTTTGCTGGGGTGGGAATCAGTTGAAATAAAAACTCAGTTTAACATCACACACAGGGCTGATCTCAGCTGTACTGCAGCCCAACAGGTCAATGGACCTTGAAAGTCATAGTTGAGAAAATCAGGAGCAAATCATCATATAAATAGTAATCACAATTTCTATCTTAAGCTCAATCAATAATGAGAGTTAATTAAAGTTTTTAAGGGTTTTATAATTTAAGTTTTAGAAAATCAACTTTATTCAAAATCGTATGTTTTGTTTGTATTAGTTCAATAATCAATCAATTACAGAAATGGATAAGACTAATGGTTAATTCATTTATAATAAAAATGCATTTAACGTTTTCCAGAAAGAAGAAATCCCTATTTTAAGAATGGGGCGAAAAGGTGTCAGTTCAAGTTCGAAAGAGAGTGAGATCAAGCATAAAGCCCAAAATATCCAAAAATCAATAATCGACCAAAGCAGAACTTCCCATAAAGAGAGGTTCACAAAACTCAGTAGAGTCTCAGAGCAATAAGGTATAAGACAGGGGAAATGTGCAGTAGCAGTGGCAACCATAAAGGAAAAAGGAATGAGCATATGGCGTGGGGAATGGCGCAGTAGGATGGTAACCTACTCTTGGAACACGTACTGTTATAAACAGTCGAAAATTATGTTTCAGTTCATGTTGCATCTTCTCATCCTCTTATTCCAATAATTTTTCAGGGATCTTCCTGGGAACAGATTCACTCCTCTTCTTCTCAAACAAATACAATGGTTCACAGACAGTAATCATCGAGTGTGCAACTTTGTTATATAAGTGTAGCTATACCTGATGCTTTTACATTCTAAAGATCCTTTCCCACGAATGAGACTACATCTCTAGCCTTCTAGTAAAGCAAATGATATGTTAACTAACAATGGGCTATGTAGAAATCGAAACATCTGCTGTAACAAAAATAACATATTTGCACACCTTCATCTTTTGGAAATAAAACAAGTATCTTAAAAGAGATCGAGTCCTTTCTGCACTCTACGTGGGATTGTTCTTCATAATTCTACTCAGTGATAAATTCTAAACTAGTATTCAAACCTTCTTTGAATAAGTAGAAACGTTTTGCAAAGTTATGTCAAGCAAATATTTAATAAAGCATAATCATTGAAAGGTCAAGAATGTAACACTTTATGCATGCTTCAGCTCATTTTACTCAAACTATTTTCAAAGCAATGCTGCTTTAAACAGTTTTGAAGCCTAGTATGTGTAAGTGTAGCTACCTATTACATTGGTGCACTTTATTAAATGCATTTTGTTCATTCTAGTCTGCATGTTAATATTGCAAATTTATATTTTCACTAAATTATTTAGTGTTTTCTTAAAAACGCTTCTTCGGTTTCATCCTCTGCCAACTCCTTGTTGAAGTACCAGAGTTATTTAAACTGTGCTAGCTATTTACCCAGGTAGTAACACAGCTTGATCATCTAAAACATGCACTACTTCCCTGCTTTCCCTTGCTCTCCTATTAGGTTCACTTAACACTCCTCACCGTCTGTCTCAACACAGGCAATGCTATGAAAGTATAGTACTGGTCAAAGGCAAACCTGCTCCTATTAGTGCATACCTGAGTGGCGATGTCAAGGAAAATGCCACTCACTCTAATAAATCTAAAGTTTAATGGCATGTCCCCTATATCAAACAAAAGAAGGTACAGGGTGCTATGGTGTTCATGACCTAACGAGTGACCAGGGGTTGGGGAACCCCTGGCAGCTGCTACATCTGAGGGTCAGAGAATTCACTTTCTTAGCCTGCATCAACAGCACTTGCTCCAAGGTAGATTACTTTATACTCAACCCTACATTTTGTGACCAGCTGCCTAAAATTGGATGGTTGAATTTTCAATCATTCACTGATTCTTATAACCTTTGACCTGCTTATTTTTATCACAGAGTCCAAAAGATTCAGAATGAACATCTCTACATACAAAGACCCACCAGTCAAAGTCTATCTGAGATCACACCTGAATGAATATTTGTTTCTAAATAAGAAGTCAGCTTCCTTCTCACACATACTTTAGGCAGCAGGTAAGGCAGTCATCTGCAAACACATGAAAGAAAACTCCTTTGTATACGAGGCTAAACAATCCACCCTTGAGATCGAAATCAAGCATCAGACAATCAATCACAATGTGCACTTTTTTCAAGACCTGAGAAGAACTCTCAAATGTAAAATGTTTAACACCAATGCTCTGTTCATGAGCAGGGAGGAACATGATCTGACACAGATGCAATGGAGGCATTATGAGCAAGGGGCAAAAGTGAGCAGACAAAGGGAGTCATAGGCTGACATCCCAGGTATTTACGAGGGCAACACTACCATCAATTCCATCATTCCACACCCAATACAAATATCAAAATCATTGGGATACATATTTCGGGTGCAGGAGAAAGCCAGCATTGGTCCTGATTTTATAACTAAGTTCAGGAGGCTTTATGATAACCTCACATCTCAGATTGACTGTAGTAGACTTCTATCCAGTTCACCATAAAGCAGATTTTGTTACCGGGAGTCGTACATTTCCCAGGCAAACGAAGGTCTCTTGTGAAACCAAAGTGATAAACCACCTCATCCATGATAATGTTCTGAACCCTTTTGACGGCTTACATTTCAATTCCATTTGCCCCTTCACAATGCTGGAAATATTGACAGCTGGTGCACTGTCCAGATTTGATAGTTATGCTGTGAGGGTATATACCAGGGCCTACATCTCCCTTTAATGGCTGTTATATCATACTACTGTCTACACCTGTGGAAGGGAAAAACCCCAAACCCACGTAGGACTTGTTTGAAAATAATGTTTTCAGGTAGACAGTATGCAGAAAAAAGATAAGTAATTTGTGTTGAGTAAAGTCTTTAGGCAAGCTTGTTGATGATAATAACATTTATACAGACTCAATAATATTCAGAATGATAATGTGGAACTTACGCTAGCCAACACGTTTTTCGCCCCCTATGTGGCACGCAGGCCTGTGGCTTTTTCAAGGCTATTTAAAAGTTAAACATTAAGGAATCATCAAAATAAAACTAAAAGTGAACAATAAAAGGAATTATTAATCATTCCCATATTCAGACCAAAATTGAATATTGACACAAAACACAGTTGCAAATGGAAGGACACATAATGGGACAGTTAAGCAAAAATAACTGACAATGAACAGACATAGTATTACAGAGAATACAAAAGACAAAAGAGAAACAATACAACAATTTCTGATATTGATGCTTAATCAATATTTTCAGGTTTTTTCATACATTGTAATTATTGTATTATTGAGTCTGAATAAATCTTATTATCATCAACAAGATTGACTGAACACTTTACTCAACAAAAATTACTAATATTTTTTCTGCATACTGTCTACCTGAAAACATTATTTTCAAACACGTTCTACGTGGGTTTTGGGGTTTTGTGCACCACAGGTGTTATCAGTACTGTGATATAACAGCAATTATAGGGAGACATAGCCCCTGGTATTTACCCCTCACAGCATAACTATTTACCACCAGGTTTCTACACACTTTCCCAACAGGTTTTAAGAAATTAAGAAAAAATTAACACCTCCCTACCTAGGATCAAGGATCTTTGACCCTGTGGCCATCTGTCAAGATCGGAGAGCCAATTACAACAACAACCTAGATGAACTTCTTTGTCCTACCAATAAACAATCTGGGAGAAGTAGAACAAATTCCACCTCAGCACAAAGCACTTTCTAGGCCTTAGAAAAAGCCCTGAAAATAGAAACAGCTAAATGGTGGATAGCAGCATCCCTCAAAAAATACTTACAAGCCGACCGCATACCCTGAGGCCTTAGAATATTGGTTTTTCCACCAGCAGAAACTACCAATCCTGGAAAAAAACAGAAAATGGGAGGCCAATTTCAAGGAAGTGTCGAACAACATTATTAGACAACTCATTGACATTGAAGAAGAAGAATATGAGAATTACAAAGCAGAAGTAGATTTATTCTCTAAAAGAATAAAGAAAACAAAATGGGGGAAATCACAACTAAGAATTACGAAATTATTAGGAGGATATTATCAAAACGATAAAATTGAAAATTTTGCCAGAATCAGCAGGGAAGAGTATGTACATTTGCGAAGCAATACGACAACATTACAACTGGGACCTCAAAAGAACCAGACCATACTCCTTTTTCTACAGATCCCAGTTCGGACCCAGTTTCGCAAGCAAGTGATATTTCAAGTTCTACCTCCAAAACAAATGGGGATTTATTTTTCTGAAGAGGTCAGACGCTACCGACTGGGCATAAGGAATGCAAACACTGCAGATACCAAAACACACCCAGATACTTCACAATCAAAAGGAAATCAACAAACATCCTCAGGGATAACAACAAGAGCAAGAAGGAGAATGAAACAACAAAATACCTCCACCAATTAACAATCAATGTATCTAACGCCACACTAACTCCACAACATATGAAAGTACTTGACCGAGGATTATCATTCTGCCCAATAACTTTTTGGGACCCTGTCAAAACCAATATTGATCTTTTCAAATGTACTCGTAAACTTAAACCTACGTATTTTTTCAATGATAAATCATCACTAATCATGAAGGAACATCATTTGAATCGTGGTACCACTACAATACAAGATGTGGAAGATATGCACTTACTTGCCTCACTCCTCAGAAGACTTGACATTGACACCGGCAGAACTAGCACAAGAATTGGGGATAGATACTTCGTTACTGATGGCCAGTACTTTACAAAATACATCAACTTTTACTCCTCAGCTGGCTCCTGGTAATTCCACAGATGTATTTCATACAGCTGTTGCTCATGATCTAAATATAGAGTCTGCTAAATACCGCAAGAAACGCAGATTTCTACCTAGAAATCGCAACTACAAAGAAAGGATCGCTCTCAGATCATTGCAAGATAACAAAGATGTCATCATCAAGGAAGCAGACAAAGTAGGGTATATAGTCCTTTTACACATAGCAGAATATGAACGAGAAACACTACGACAACTCTCTGACATGAATTGCTATAAGAAACTTCTCAGTAACTCAACTAAGCGAAATACAATCTAATATAGAATATAAACTAGAGAAATGGCATACAAAAGACCTAATAACATGGTCACCCAGTCATGGCTACACTATACTTATTACCTAAAATCGCCATAAAAAGTTTTCCATAGCCAGGATGCCTGATCATATCAGGGATCAATTCAATTTGCTCTTGTGTGGGTGGATTTATTCACCATCAGTTACAACCATTAATGAAGGATCGTTCCTCATATATATGAGACACTAAAAATATCTTGGGCAAACTACAAGACATAACATGGGAACCCGATTACATATTGGTAACTATAGATGTTGTCGGCCTCTACATGTCAATTAAACACAGTGATGGAATTAACGCAGTACATAAGGCTTTGAGCTACAAACCAGCAGAACTCTTGGAATACAACATGATCATTGAGATGTTATCAATTTGTCTATTAAACAACCTCTTTATTTTCAACAGAGACAGTCACAGACAGTCACAAGGGACAGTTATGGGCGCAAAACTTGTTTCCTCGTATGGATATATATTGACAGGTTAAGTAGAGGGATTTTGGCTTCAGGATGACCGCTTTAATGACCACACCTGCCACATAATATTCTGGGGCAGATACGTAGACGATATAATATGCATCTGGCAAGGCCCACAAACATTCCTCACAAAATATTTGGAGTAGGTCAACAACAACAAATGGAACATCAAGACGACTTCCACTTTCTCTACTAAACAAGTTGATTTCTTGGATATTTCAATCGATATTAAAGACAACAGATTACATACAAAAATCTTCAGAAAATCCACAGCAGCCAGCCCAACCTTAAGAGCAGACAACTGCAATCCACAGAGCACTATTTTTAATATTCCGAAAGGAGAATTTCAGTGAATCAAACAAAACTGCAGCAATGAAGAAACATGCCATGCAGCTTCAAGTGATCTGATCAATAAGCTATAAGAAAGAGGATACAACAAAACCTACTTACTATCAATTGCAAATTAAATGAAATTGGAAAAATTCTGTGCTCAACACTGTTACAAAGCAAACATGCCTCATACAAAGACAACGAGCATAATAATATTTGCTTTCTAACTGATTATCACAATGGACATAGCATAATTAGAAAATTTCTAAAACATCACTGGCATCTACTTACTAACAATCCATCTATCAACAATAATATCAATAAGTATCCAGAAATTGGCTTCAGACGAGCAAAAAATGTAAGACAACTTCTCAGCAAGTTTGAATACACCAAAGACATGACGACACAAGAGACCTTTTCACATAAACCAGTAGGTTTCTATACCTGCCATAACTGCAATATATGTAAACTAGCAATTAACAAAAGCAAGCACTTTGAACCATCTTCTGGGATCAAACTCTTTGATAAAAGAATGGATCAATTGCAACAGCACATATGTTGTGTTTTTCATCATTTGTCCATTCTCTATAAAATATATAGGCAGTAGAATTCGACCATTAAAAACTTGTATCCAAGATCATTATAGAAACATCAAGAAATCGGAAACAGGTCCACCACTTACAGAACATTACAACCAATGCCCTCCCAATAACAGGACTTTTCAATTCTTTGGACTGCAACATGTAAAGGCCCATTCACATGGTGGAAACTGTGAACTAAAAATGAGACGACGTGAAAGTGAACTGATTCTGAAATTAGACACAATCACCAAGGGTTTTAACAAAGATGCAGAGATGCATTATTAGTTATATAGTACATAACCTTTTAAAGTAACTGTCTAGATACCTCTTACATGATCTAGTTTTCCTGTCTGAACATATCTTTGTAGATTATACAATCAAAATCATCTTTATTACTTCATCTCCATTTTGTCAACAAATCACTATTTTAATTTCATAACCATCTTTTCCTTTTTCAATTTTCTACTTTATCTCTTTTAGAGGATGGCCAGCCTTCTTATACATTCTTTATGATCATCTTTTTTCTCATGTCTGTTTACCCCCCTTCAGGTAGGAATACTGGGAGATCTTTGGATTATTCCATACTACCATTTTATGGCCTATGCATTTAGCATCTTTTCTGCAACCTATATTAGATCTCTCTCTCCTGTCAATTCAGCACTATACTATGATCTGCTCATTTGTAATATTTACCACTATATCTTGGACACATCAAGATGGCTGCTGCAATCCCTTACCAGATTCTTTTAGCTCTTCAGCATGTACCCTGCCTTATATAGATTTATAGAACTATTTTACACTCAAGTTTAGATAGGTTGCATTACCTTGTCCGCTTAATTCCCTGTTTAATACAGTTCCTACATTACTAGGTACCATTTTACTCTATCTCTATGCACATCCCTATCCACAGCATTTGCAATATGCTTTACTCACGTACTTAGGGTTATTACACCTATTAATTGTTTCTTTATCACACTTGTTCCAACTAAAACCTGCTTCTTTTCTCTCTTTCTGTTTCGCATTTGACTAAATATTTTCAACCTCCATCACCTTCCTCTTAACTACATTAAAATAATAAGTGGACAAACATATTTTTCATTTTGAGGCCTCTACACACTTATAGATGGCTGCCAGGCTGCTCAGGATGTCATATGACCGCTTTAACGATTTTTAGACATTTCTCCAACTTACTTTGTCTTGTTTTCTCAATTTGCCTATTTTTTTCACAATTTCACTATTCCTTTTGAACCCATCCATTCTTTACCAACATAATATTAACTTTGTCTTGGTATCCTATGATAAAAATAATCCTTTTATGTTAACATCCACACTCAGATGGTGCTGCGTTTCACTTACGTGGTCACATGGCTTTTTCAACATCCTGTAGACGCTATGGTATTTAATTTCTGACTTTTCAGCATGGGTTATAGGACTGATCCTGACGCGGATGCTGTTCCTCGACTGCAGAGACTCTGAATTCCACATTTATGATCAGGTACGTGAGCCGCCTCATTCCGCAATCACCGTGATTTCTGTAACTTTCGCGCTGATACCAAGATATTCGTACAATTCTAAATGACCCCCCCTCGCATTTCTTTTTCTTTCCTTTCAGATTATCAGCATCTCCATATATATATGGAAAGACCCCTTAAAATCTTGCTTCCTCAATAACAAATTACTCATCCTCATTGCCGTGTCACTCATTCATTTTGTTTTGCTTTCTACAGATTACTTTCATAAATTCTAAAATCAGACGATACACATTCCTCTTTGCTGTGTTATTACTTTCCGCCACCCCTTGCATGAATTTGTTGGCTTCACATAAGGCACAAGCATGATTCTCCTTATGCACACTATGAGGTGTATTACCCTTCTTCGTTATGAGGGTACCTTGACTTTCCCTTAAATTCAATTCTGATGGATGTAGCACAAACTGAATTTGTATCATAACTCCAATCTATTTCAACTTAAGAACATGAATAGACTGACATCTAATTATGATAATTACAATGCATGAATAAACCTGAAAGTATTTATTAAGCATCAATAACAGAAATGTGTGTTTTCTTTCTCTTTTTGTTTGTTTTATTCTCTGCAATACTATGTCTGTTCATTGTCTATTTTTGCTTAAATGTCCATTATGTGGCTTCCCATTTTCAACTGTGATGTGTGACAATGTTCAATTTTGGTCTAAATATAGGAATGATCAGTAATTACTTTATTGTTCACTTTTTATTTTGCTCTGATGATTTTTTAATGTTTTACTTTTAAATAGCCTTGAAAAAGTCCCAGGCCTGCGCACAAACTTGTGGGCGAAACACGTGTTGACTAGCATAAATTCAAAATTATCAATCAGAATATTATTGAGTTTGAATAAATATTATCATCAACAACAAGATTGACTAAAGACTTTACTCAACAAAAATTACTTGTCTTTTTACTGCATACCAACTACCTGAAAACACTATATTATGATTCCTGGGGATTGTACTGGCTATTCTAGTGATGTCGTTTCCAGACTGTGTGACACTCTGATTTGACCAATATACTCTGATTAGGTGATAAAAGACACTAGGGGGCATATTATCAAGCCGGCGATAAAAAATTATCGCCGCTTTAGCGTCTGTTTCCGGACGAAAAGCGGCGATCATTTTATCGCTGTATTAGCAAGGTCACGCTATCGCGTGAATCCTTGCCCTATCGCCCTTTTCCATAACGCCCACCTTTGCATCTCTAATGAGATGCAAAGTGGGCGTTCAGTCCCAAAATAACTGGAGAAATGTCGTTAACCGACATTTCTCCAATTATCAAGGGAATCGCTAACAAGCATAGCGATAAGAAAAGTAGCGCTAACCTTGGTTAACGCTACTTTCCTAACGCATGCTTTTAGTTCGACTTAGCCATGATATCCAATGGAAGGTGGATATCATGGTTAAGTATGCCTAGCCCTATCCACAAGCTATCGCCAAATGTCGTGCGATTATCGCTGGATTTCCAGCGATAAGCGGACATTTGGCAGCTTGCGCCAGGAATTTTATCGAGTCTGAGATAAGCGTTGCTAATAGCACGCTATCTCAGCGATAAAATTCATCGATATCCGGCGATAAATATCCTAGCGCTAAGTGCGCTTAGCGATATTTATCGCCGGTTGTTGATAATATGGCCCTAGGGCTGGTGGATTATGCTCAATAAAACATACTCATACAATGACAGGACGTCACACCGTTCACACTTACTTTTCACAAGCTATGAGATAACTTTAGGAGGTAAATAGACCTGTAGAGGATGGAGGTGGGAAATCCTCAATGCTGTCTGAGCTCAGGTCATGAGCAGCAGTGCCCAAATGCTAGTGAATGTCTGCCTCAGGAGCTCCGACCCAGAAAACATTTTCCTGCCTTGAAGCCTAACAAGAACCTCTATTCATTTAGGAGTATGGCCTGGTCAAGCTTTAGGCTGGGATTGGGGAAGGCATCCCCTCCTAGGAGCCAATGTCTGCATCTCAGTTGCTGGGCTATGGTCCAGTGACAGAGAATACACTGCCTACATTCAGTTACACACGGAATTCACCCATTTCCCTGCCTGCTCAGCTGGGTCTGAGGATATGGTATGTAAGCATGAGGGCATGCTGCATGTGAGGCTGTGTCTACCTGCAAGAGTCCACCGATTATCAACTATCAGAAGCTTACGTGACCTTGCTTTAACTGACTGCCTTGTCAGTTCTGGGCCCAAATAACGTAATACTATGTAGTAAAATTACTTTTCTCTAGTCAGACAGGATCACTCTGTTGACTCTGCAGTGGTCTATATGCCTCGGCCACGGTACACTGTGAGTTGGGGTGGTGAAGCAACATAGTGCTGCAACTAGCTTCCTCACAGGAGATGCGTCACGTTATGATGATTGGCAGAGCGACCATTACCTGTCCACAATCCAAAGTAGGCCACAAGTGCACAGCATTGCAAAGTTTGCAGCACTGGCAGTGTATTGCACAGAAAGTGTGATATTCAAGGGCTTTGCCCAACCAACCTCAGAGCATTCTCCTCTTGACACCAGGGGCCTCTACTTTCACACTGTTGAGTGTGACCACCATTAGCTAGCATCTTAGTGTCACAGTATTTTAGCGATTCCCTGTCAGTGCTCAATTTGAGCTGGTGGTTGCCGGTGGGGGCAATTTGTAGAGACCAGCACTTATTTTTCTTCATCTAACATTTGCCATGAGTAAGAGAGGGAAAAACTAATGAAGCAGCAAGACAGAGAAAGAGATAGCTGGAGAAACCATTAAAAAGGGAGAAGCAGGAACCTACAAAAGTGAGATAAAGGGGCAGTTATAGTCTGGTAGTAAATTAAAGAGGCAAGAGATGAATCCAAGACTAAGCAGCCTTGGTATTCGGCACACCAACATTTAGCTGCACCAACCTCTGGCTGCTGAGCAGAGCTTTGAGCACCAGCACTCATTATTTTATAAATTAAACAATGCATGCCCTGCAATTAGCTGCTTCTCAGATCAGTCCAGAGAAGGACTGGCAAACTACCACATATGTATTGAGCATGAGCACACAGAATGCAAATGCCAAGTATTTATAAAGTAGTTAGTCTTGCATAATATAATGACATAGTCCAAGGAAATCAAAGAACACAGAATATGAGGACTCCATGAAGGTTTCTTGAGAGTTTATTCTTATGTTTGATAGTCGCAAGTGCCGCACACATCTTGTATAGCAAACAAATCACTTGGGTTAGACAAAGAGCACTTGTTTTTCCCCCTTCATTGAATGCAGGCCTGGGGCTTTTTCAAGCCTGTAATATATAGTACGATAGCATTGTATTTTATCCAAATGCACACACGAGGTGATGGTGATTAGCACACAGGTATTTCACTGCACTTGTGAAGACCAAACCAAACCTGCAAAAGTGAAACCTGTACAGTAAAAGAAATTACTTGATTTGTAAAAGATATTCATAATCATTTGGAAAGGTTAGGGTTCAGGCAATGTCATTGGGAACAATAACAAATGCTATAAAGATGCTCATGAAAACAAAATCCATGCATCCCCTCATGCTCAACAGGATATAACTGGCATAGTAAACAATTTTATGGCAGGGTAAAGGTACACATAATGAGACTGTTAGCAGTGAGAGTTATGAGAACATCTAAGGTACTGTGAAGGGGCAGGAGAGAGTCTGGGGTAGTAAGTTTAAAAGCAATGTGGTACAAAATATTGAATGAGCAATGTAAAGTGTAGTTTGAAATGAATTAATGTGTATCGGACTCTAAGGAACTGAGGGGAGGATATGATGTGCAGGGACTGAAAGGCATACGTGTTCAGTGCCTAGTCATGTGGAATGGTAATTGGAAGGGGAAACCAGGGATTGATAAGTACGCCTTTAGGGGGGAAGGTGTGATAAGGTGTGATGAGTTATCGTCAATAAACCAGGGGAAAAAGTTACCTCAGGGTGTCCGATTCTACTGAGATGATTGCCACATATAAGTTATTGATGGGTGTACAGAAAGCAGGTTTGTAAGCTCGTACTCTGTTAATAGTGTTAAAATCTTTTGTGAACGTTTATTTGAGTTGGAGCTGCAACACAACACATGCATAACTAGGAAGTTACCTTATAGCTACCATGTCCTAGAGGAAATAAAAGTTGTTGGTAGTTATATACCTCCGCCACCCCACTAACAAGATAAGAAGATAAAATAATAAGGTTAGAACAGGGTTTTATGAGTTACAGAGACAACTACTTCGAGGTGGCAGAATTTCATGAAAAGTGGAGGAGGTACCTTTTGAAGAGATGTGTTAATAGAAATAAAAATGCGGTTGGTAGTGAAATCAGGATCACTGGAGAAATTACAATATCAGAATCTGTATGTTAAAACGCTCCTGTATAGTAGCAGTGCTTCATATGTTGTAGAGGCAACTCCTTCGGGAACAAAGCTTAACATGTTAATGGTAAAGTGAGGGCCATCTTGGTTAAGCAAGAAGTGAGGGAGCGGGACAGCGTGTGGTTGTGTCATCCTTGGGAGGCTGATTAGTTACGCTATTTTGCAGAAAGTGCAAATGCGTTCTGGATACTAGAAGAGGGTACAAGTACAGGGGAGTAAAAGAAAGTATCTCTGTTGCATAGTATGACAGCCATACCAAGAACAGTTGATACGCAGAATCAGTAGGAGACAACATGAATTCAGGAACTCCACTCGGAAGAATTCCACCAAAGGCACAGACTTGGGGTCGTATTTACAAGGGGATAGTGCCACTATAATGTTACTTTTAGCGACATGCTGGTGGTGGTATGCCCTTCTCCATATTTGCAAAGCGGAGTTAAGCCACTTTTTGTGGCTTAACGTAGCCTTGTAAATATGGCCACTTTACACACATCACTTTGCGCGAAAGGGGTGTGTAATGGGTGTTGCTGTGGGTGTTCCACTGCAACACCCACTGCTTTTTGAGACTGCCCCAGATTTACAAGGATCTGTAAATCTGAGGCAGCATTAAAAACTAACATCATGCAACAACAGGCGTTAGAATGGTGAAACAAGGAGAAATACTTTTACTTCTCTTTGTTTTTGTTTTTTCTATGTGTGCTGAATTTTGCAGCACACATAGAAAGAGCAAAACGCCATTAATTATTGTTTATGTGCAGGAAGATGTCCCTTCCTGCACATAAACAATCATTAAATAATGAAGATTTGCTACTTTAATGTGTTGTGCATTCTGCAGCACACATAGAAGTAACAAATTGGCATTATGGTTTGTTTATGTGCAGGAAGGGACACCTTTCTGCACATAAACTATCATTCCCTGCAACACAGGCACCCTTGCACTATGGTGCAAGGGTGCCTGCTTTGGCGCTAGGCAGCTCATTTTAGCGTAAGCACTAGGGAAAACACAGGGGTGCACTGTATTGTTGTAAATATGGCACATCCCTGCATTTTGGAAATGGGGGAGCGTGGCACTACCAAATTTGCCACAGCTACGCGCTACGACATTTCGTTGTAAATATGCCCCTTGGTCTTTTCATAATATTACATTTATTCAATAAATATAATTAACATTACAGCAGTAATGTTACTTGCAAAAATAGTACTATTCATCAGTAAAATAGCATGCTCACGGCACATGCATTCCCTAAAGAAGCAATATGCAAAACAAATTAAATGAGCATAATCAAATTGCCAAATCATTAGACTGAGCAACACAACATCAAAGTGTTCTCTGTGCCCATAAAATGTGCTTTACTCTAAAATGAGCTCAAATGTGCTATTTGTCAATAAATTTGAGTCCTCGTATGGTGGTTTGAACAATGCAAAAACTTTGGTATACAAGCTAAAAATAATTATGACATGTTTTAACACATAAACTTTTGTCAGCACAGTAACAGGAATCAAGATGTTATACAAAAAAAACATTCTCTCTTGCTTTCTATTCAAACACATACATCTTTAAAATACAAATATAATAAACTTTTCAGGGTGAAGATTCATTATATTCATGTAATCTTTTCACCACAAGTAAAACAACAACTTCGAAATATAATGTATTATTTTATTTCTTTGCACATTATTTTCCTGCACGCATTTCCATGCTGGAAGGAAGTATCATGATATAACAACTTGGGAACATTTATACTTCTGTCAAAACATGCTGCAGACTTTCGTCCTTGTTACATCTTGTTAGCTAAGGAAAGATACAACAGGCCAAACAGCTAGTGATTACAACTATTTCACTATATTTTTCTAACTTACAGAGATAGTAAAGGGTATAGATGTATTTTATTTATTTATTTATTTATTTACAAAGTTGTATATAGCGCTGGCTAGACCCGTAGGTATCAGAGCGCTTTACATTAGGATGAGCAAGTTACAGGTTACATAGTTGCATCAGTTAAATAAAAGAATCACAGAGGGAGGAGGGGGGGGGAGGGAAGGAAACATAAACGGGGAGACAAGGAAAACAATGTCAGATGACCGGCTGGGTAGGTGACGGACAACGGGGTGAGCCAGAGCCAGACTCCTCTATAGCTGCATAGGACAGCTCCACCGGGCATCTGCCAAGGTTGCTCGGGCTGCGCATGTATTTGCCATGCACTTTTTAAAGGCCTACTGTGTTAACAACTAAAAATAATGTCAAATATATTTTTATTTTGTTAATTAGCTTTCTCAAGGTCACGTCATCATTAAGGAAAGAAAAGTCAAAGTAACAAGTGAAACTAAACTGAATACTGAAGAATTATGTTGTGAAAATAATCAAGTTTAGATGCATTTGTGGTTATTTTAGACTGATGGCCTTGATATGACAGCCACAATATATGAGGTGGAAAATCCCACAGTTCTTTAGCGGTGGCCATTTTGAAGAGGTCAACACGTGTGATAATGTAATTTGTAGAATGTAGGGGGAGTGGATTATGAGTATGGCATTTGTTGATCACCCACAGTCAATAATGGAAATATATTTATCAGGCTCCCTGGGTAGCGGTTTGTAGAGGAGAGATAAACAAGGGGGTGGGGATGAAGAGACTGTCCTCCTGGTGATGCTTGCCTCAGGCAGGACACTCCAGACAGCTTTTCAATACCTTTTTGTTGCTTCACCCACATCTCACTACCTAATGCTGTCGCAATATTTTTGTTTCCCTTAGTGACTGGTGCAGGGTCCGTTCTACCTTCTATCTGTGAGAGAGGTATATCTTGCTCTCTGTGGTGAGGGGACAGTCAGATTATTCCTGCTTTTAAACGGTGGTGAAAGAGCAGCCCTCCTGCCACAGTTACAGGCTAGCTGTATCTTTTGTGATTATAAACCATCAGTGCACTTCTTTCTGGGTACAAAGACAGTTTTTCTCTTAATCCACAGAGGGAGGGCTTCCTTGCCTTTCGTCCACAGATAAAACAACTCCTACTCTAAATTGTGAGGAAAGAGCAAACCTGCCTTCATCCTTGGATACACAGTAGTCACCCTCTGGCTGAAGGGCCTGTCATACAAGATGAGAGGACATTTCTGATTTTGAACTGTGGTCGGAGGCAGAGGTCAGTTCTGCCCTTAAGTCATGGTCAGCAGAACAGCCACAGTTTCCATCTATTTGTGTGATATTTCTGTGTTTACATTATACTATGTAATATATCCATGTCTATTGTGTGACCACTTTACTTGCCCCTAGTAGTATAACATAAGAACCTCAGGCAGAGGAGCTGTCCCCAACAGTAGCAGAAATTATCCCTGCAGCAGAATCGCCACAGTTATAAAAAACCATTGCTGCAGGTCCAGGATTCCACCCCCAATTACCTCTGTAAAACCGCCTACATCATGCCTTCCCCCTCAAGCTCTTGTATCTCTAATTTTTTCCAATATCCTGCAGCATTCAATTTGAACTACTTGAATACTTGCTAATTTTGTTTAAAATCTTGCAGTACCTCCTTTTCTTCTGGCTCTAAGAATGTTGCCTTCATTCAGTCTTCTGCAGCACTCTCCATTCAGTTATCTACAACCCTCGCTGTCTCTAGAGGTTTGTAGAACTCATTTCCCTCACTTCACTCTCTCTTCCTATACTCCTGCATCAACAAGTCACACTAAAAAATATCCTTGATTCCTGCACAGTGCTCCCTATTTTCAGCATTCATCCAGACATTCCCCCTTCAGTTGCTTGCAACACTCTCTCCATGTCTCCAGGCTTCTATGAGTCTTTTTTTTTTTAATCAGATTTGGGCTTTTGCTAAACTCAGTCCATCGAGGCTCCAGAGGTGCTTCCTTCTTGCAGTGCTCCTTCCAAGCTTCTACAGCATCTCCATCCAAATTCCTTCAGCACTCTACATTTATGCTCCTGCAGCCCTCACTCCCTCTAGATTCTCTGTCAAAATTCCACATTCTACCTTCACGTGCCTGCGCCCTCTGGTCAGGAACATACTGCATTTCCTCTCCTTGTGCTTCTGCGGCCTTCCAAATTTATGTCCCTGTAACACTTTCTCCCTTTGTGTGCCTGTAACACTTCCTCCCTCCAGACCCCATCACTACTTCTTCGTTTCAGGTGGTGGTGGATCAGCTTCCTATACAAGATATGTGATACATCCCTGCAGGCTCTTGTAGTGCTTCATCACTTTACACTTCTGTGTAACTTTGTTTGCCTGCTGTTCAGGGCCTCTCTAATTGTATGTCATTACATAGCTGCTAGGCAGCTTCACTTCCTAATGATAACATAAGCCAATTCTAACTATTCAGTGAGCATCACTTTGCATTGTGGAACCGGTAGTTTTGTTTTACCTTTAGAATTATGGGTTTATAATATGTAAATAGGGGTCACCTAAAATGTCAGAGCCGACTGAATGTGTTGCATGTGACATAGGTCCCAAAGTTAGCGGTGTTGCCAGCATAAATCATCACTCAGGTGCATTATCCAGGTTCCTGAAATTTCAACATCACAGTGCATCCCTGGTGAATCAATATTACTTCTTGAAGGGATCAGCAATTCCTGGAAATCAATGAAAAAGTGTGCGCTGTGCAGGTAATACACTGCCCCTGTCAATCATCTCTTAGGGGGTTTTCTCCGATGAGAAAGCAGGGCAAACATCGGTCTAAGGCAGCAAAATACTTAAAATTCTAGTAGTTTGTGTTTGTGAAAGAACAGAAAGTTTTCCTATATGTTTCAATTTACGTGCTGTTTTGACTTTAAGATATTTTCAATGGAGTATTCTTTCTTGATGTGAAATGTTGTGCTATTTCTAATTTTTCTTCCTGGTGGGAAAAAGTTACCAGATTTATGTTCTATCATGTCTGTGTACAAAATGTTATGTTAATCGTAATTGGGTGAAACAGCTGCATTACATTTTGTGTCTTATCTTTGAAGTATACAAAGTTAAAATATGATATTGGAGTGGAGACCATTTTTGCCATATAAGGTTATATTTTTATGATGCTAAAATTGTGATTTAGTTGTTCTACGTAGGGATACGGTTGCACTGCATGTACCTTTCATCTTTTAATACGGTAGAATTTCTTGGTGGCGAACTATTTGCAACCATATGTACTTTTTTGTGCTGCAGTATTTATATAGCACTTACCACCCCTATGTGGGACACTAATGGGCAGCAAGCTTCATCGTCCAGGGTGTGCGGTTGCGAGGTTGTTTTCCTTGGTTTTTTTATACTATGTGTGAATATTTCATTGTTGTGCATGTTGACCCCCGTCCTGTACGTATTGTGTTATGAGAAACAGCAGTTAGCAGTGTGTTGGAAGAAAAGATGTGAGAGAAAGACAATCAGTTTATGGTTTTCCGTATGCTGGCTGTTTTGAGCTGTTTCCTATGATCATAGCTTAGCTGATTATTGCACTGTACTGTCCAATCTGATATTTTGTTTAAAATGTTTGGTCCTGAGGAGGTTGAAGACAGAAGCGATGGGAGAAGCTGCTGGGATGTGCTCTGTTACTATGATCCCATAACTGACTGTTATAGTGAGATGTAAAGAAGCAGTAATAGTGTGCAGCTAGTTGGGCTCTGCAGTGGTGGACTAGATTAGAGTCCTCTGATTGGACAGCAGTAGGTGACAGATCTCTTTAGTTATTCCATGCCTGTTCAGTTGGTGATTGCTGGTTTATTGGGTGGTACACTACTGGGTGAAGGACAAAACCCACAGCAGATATGTCTTATGTGAGTGTCCTGATTTGTTCATATTGCTTAAATTTAACTTTTAGGTATAGTGGTCCTTTTTCTTGGGAGACTCTGTTGACAATGTAGAGTGCCTTTAGCATTGCACTTCTAGTTATAGGCAACCATTAGAGTGATTGCGGGACTGGGCTCATGAGTTCTCTAAAGTGAAGGTGGAGAAGGAGTCTTCAAGCAGATTTGTTTGCATGTGATGAATCTGGGAGCACCAATGCACAGGATGTTAGCATAGTCAAGCTTTGAGATTATGAGTGTGAGGATAGCTTGTAGGTTTTGTTGGTATCCAAGGTATGAGAAGATGTGACACAGTGTTTTCATTATGTAGGAGGCACTCTTTGTGAAATTATTGACATATGATATCAAGGATGGCTCTGAATCTATGGTTACCCCTATGTGTCTGACTTCTCTTGATATTGCTGGAGGCGCTTCAAGTTCCTTCGGCCATAGACTTATAATTTTGCCATTGTCTTCAGGTCATGATCTCTTGCTTCGTGGTGTTGGGCTTTAAGTGGTTACTTATCATCTATGTGTTTTTCATATGAGACAATCATCAAGTTTTGGGTTGCAGAGGTCTTCTGGGGCATCGATTTTTAGAATTATTTGCATGTCAATTGTATAGCTGTAACAGGTGAGCTTGAATGTTGCCAATCAGCTGGTTCTTAGCAGGACTCCAACTACCAGCATACTCAGGGCACCAGGAGGCGGCCCTGCAACAACTCGCACCTGGGTGAAGCTTTTGCGCTATAAAGCGCCTCCTTCGCTCCCGCTGTGCGGGCCCGTCCTTGCCCATCATTGCCGGGAAGAGGCCGAGCTGGGCCACCCCCGAACATTTACCACAGGGATCCCTGTGAAGAAGGTACTGTGTTTTTTAACAGATGTGATTTTGTTATACCTGGTTAAGAAGCGGGGGCTGGATTCAGTTTTGGGAGGAAACATTATAAAACAGGAGCCATGGCCATACACAGAATTGTGTAGAGGAACTTTTAGGCTAACAATTGATATGATCGTTCAGCTCTGAAGATTACGGAATCGAAAATAATTGCTTTGGGGGTCAGGTTGTTTATTTGACTATTTGTTAATTCTACCGAAGAGGACCATATTACTCCATTCTTGTTACGATGGTTAATATAAGCTAATGCTGGGCAAGCGTAAGGCCACAAATGCTCCCCCAGCATCGAATACCCCCTGCACTACAATTGACTCCTTCTTAGTGCAGGCGGCAAATTTCATCTCTAAAAGAAATTGATATGGCAGAACAACACCTCTCTTTGGGAGTAGGGGCGGGGGGATGGGATGCCCATGGACGATCTTGTTTTGCCTTCAGCATGTGAGTTGCAGCAAGTGGAGTCCCCCCATCCTAGTGCCATAGATGGCCCAACTACCTACCCCTTCCTAGAGCCTAAGAGAAAAAGAAAGTGCAAGAAGGCCCCAATGGTGGTTTGCGGATCGCTTGCCCATACACCAGCCATTTCGTTGCTCCCAGAGGCTGTTATTAGGTCAAGTTCCTCCTTGGAGTCACACTGGGCACCACTAATAGATATAACAACCAGAATGGAAGATCTGTTAGCCCGCTTCAGAGAAACGTTAGAGCATCTGATTGCTGAAGTGGATAAGATCAGATCCCTTTGTCATAATCACCCCCCAGGGAATATGAGGGGGAATGTCTCTGACAAATTTTCACTACTAACCATAGCATCTACCTCATCGGAGTCCAATACCAGAGCAACTAAACACCACTCCGAGAGGTTACAAGGGGTCTGCACTGTTATCGAGCCAACCCACAGGGACCGTGAACAAGTATCTGTTTCCACAGATTATATGAGGCCTACTTCGCAGCAATCCACAGCGAATAAGATACATTCGAAACAAAATGATCTACCTCGTCCTGAGTTGCAGCCTGTAACCCATAAGTCAGTGAGGGATTGGTGCAAATAGTGCGGGAGCCCATGTTACGATTAATTTGCATCCAGAATATTGCCAATATGTGGCAGTTCTAGTTAATGTCCCCCCCTGCGGTCTGATCAAATAAAAACCAATAAATCTCTGAAAAACAGAGTGGTACATTGGCTCTATAGGAACTGCCAATTCCCAGTGGGGTGAGCACAACAAATTGTATTAACTAGGAAAATGCGTTTGGTTGGCCCCCTGAGGAAGAACCTTAAAGGGGACTGTATCATTATCAACTTTAGGGACCCTGACTGGGCGAGGGGAGTTCTAGCGAAGGTAATAATATCCCCACTCCAGATGGAGTTGAATATGTCACTCCAGCCCCTGGGATTCTTTTTATAGACACCTACGGAATATCCAGTTTCCAGAGAGAGAGGTTTGTAATATACCCAAGAACATAGGCTTAGAATTCTCACCTAGTCTGTCTCTGATAGTTTCTAATAGGTTTTAAGTATTGAGTGCTCTCCAGGACAATGATTGACATGATTTGGGGCACATCGCTACGAATGAGATCTTTACTCTGAGGAACAGGAAAGCGGATTCTGGTATGGCTATTATATGTATCAATCTTATAGAAGAACCTATGCTTGGTAATCATAGAACCGCCGCCACCAAGGAATAATAATGAGGATAACAACTGCCTGAGTGACACACAGCAAAATATGTCATCATTTAGTAACCTTGGCCCTGGTCTGGAAGGAGGATATAAAATTGCATCATGGAATGTAGGAGGATTAGCAAATAAACAGTGCATACTAGGATGATCCGATTTTATAAGTGATCTCGATATAATATGTATACAGGAAAATTTGGCGCATAGCTCTCATTTAATTTGAGGGTTTCTCATCACATTAGCCTGAGGCTGTACCCTTAACCGATGCTAGGGCCAAAGGGGGGATCTTGATCCTTATATTGAACAAGCTCCCTGTAAATGTCAAGAAAAAAGTAATAATTGGGCTTCACTCACTAATATTATGGCTAACTTTTAAAGGAGGTCGGGACATGCTACTGGTTAATTGTTTCAATAATGTATTTGATTCTACCAGTAGCAATGTGGCTTCAGCACTTGATGGTGGCTTTGACACCTTACTTCTTTCTATCAATAATAGTTTTGTACTTATATGGGTAGGGGATTTTAACATTCAAACTTGCCCCCTGTCCGCTACACAGGTTTATGGGGTAACTAATCAGTATGGGGATGGTTATTTACATTTCCCCCATAATGAGTGCACATTGAATTTAATGATTACCAAGACTGATTTACAGTTACTAAAATGTGCTTGCGATAATAATGGAGATTCGATACCAACCTTTATAGGAAGAAATGCCTCAAATAATATTGACCATATTTTGGTCTCAGCCAATGCTAGCAATTTGTGTAATACATCCTGGGTTGCCCGGCCAGCGTTGAGCGACCACAATTGTATCATACTGACGGTCTTTTTTGGGGGTAGAATTTATGAAGTCCTATTAAGTACTATTGCTAATATTGCCCCTTTAAGACCCAACGAGGTATGCATCAAGTGGGAGGGAGTTGACCCTCTTAAGGTCCTACATGATATTATCTCCAGTGGCCTTGCAGATATTTTTTACTGTCTTGAGGATGAAGTTATTCCCAAAAAGTTACTCTCCAGTTTTATAAATATCACTGATATAACTAATGATCTACTGATCCACCCATGGAACTCAGGACATGGCAAACGTAGAGGATGGTTTAACCATGCATGTACCATGGCCTTCCAACAACTGAAATTGGCCTTTCACTGTCAACATAGAGAAGACACTGTGATTAAGACTCTTCGATCCAATTTTAAAAGTTCCTTTGTGTCAGAAATAAAAGAGTTACAAGAGGCAGCATGGTCTAAATTGTCTTGAGCTCCGGAAACAGCAGATAATGAACTTTTTTGGGACACAGTCAATTCAACATTTTTTAAGAGTGACTCCTTCACAGAGCTGTTATCTCATGTTACATGTGATGCCTGGGTGGCCCATTTTACATAAATGTTTAATTTGCCCGACGTGAGGAGATGGGATATACTAAGGGTGAAATAGTGTCCCTGGCGTTTCCTATCACTGAATATTACGATTGAAGAGGTCCTGCTTGCGCAAAAAGAAAGCATAAGAGGTAAAGCCCGGGACCCGACGGGGTACCAGTGGATGTTTATAAAGCAGCTGTTGATCTGTGATGCCCAATTTTAAGTAGAGTGTTTAATATAGCTGTGACCAACGGGATCCCTCCATCATGGGGGACGTCTGTGGTTATACCCGTTTACGAAAAGGGCAATAAATCCGAACAAAAAAACTATCAACCAATATCACTTTTAGACTCTTGGGCGAAAGTAATGAGTAAAGTGTTATTAAAGAGATTAGAAGAGTGGGCATGTGAATATTTGATACTTTCCCAGTACAGTTTGTTTTCAGACAAGGAGTGGGGACCATAGAGCAATGTGTGAATTTGGATCTGCTAATAGGTAAATATACTTGTGCTAAAGGTGGTAGATTGTATCTTTGCTTTGCAGATCTGAGTAGTGCCTTTGATCTAGTCGATCACTCTATACTCTGGCCAACCTTGCTTACCCTTGGTGCACCTAGATTGATTATCTGTTTTCTCGCAAGGTTGTATGAGTAATTATTGAGTAAAGTACGTTTTGGTTCACTGGGGAAATGCACTACGAATTTTAATGTGAAAAGAGGCATTCGGCAAGGCTGCGTCTTTGCCCCCCTACTGTTCTCCCTATTTATTAAGGGGGTGGACAAGGCTCTTCAAGTAGTTCAAGCAGATGCCCCACGAGTCACCGGGAGTCCTATACCAGTATTATTATATGCAGATGATGCTGGCAAGGACCCGGGTGGGCTTACAACGACTAATGAACACGTTTAACGATTTAATTTCTGCAAGAAAATTGGTGGTTAATAAAACCAAAACTTATACAATGATCTGTGGGGCCAAGCCAAAGAAATGTAGAACTTTTTATATTGATAATACTTCGGTAGCTACTGTTGACACCTTCTGTTACTTGGGTATCACTTTTGCAGGTAATGGGTAATGGTTACACAAAACCTCAAACGTTAGAGCCAAGATGAATAGAAGTGCCCACTGGATCTTCAGGTTTTCAGCAAAGTTGGGCACCCTACCCATAAAAGATATGTTAGAACTTTGTAACCACACCATGTACCTGCTATGTCAATGGCTGGCCTCTTGCATCCACGTTGCCCCAGCTCCCTACCTGCAGCACTGACGGCGCTGGAATGTCCACCCCGAAGACACCTTATATGGCTGGAGACCTGTCCCCACTCTGTTTCTGGGAGAGTGACTTCTCCGGGGCCACCTGTGCCTATGGGCCTCGAATGTCCCCGATCTGGAACAGGATACCGTGGCCATGTTGGCCGTTGTTGGTTTTTTGTATTAAGACTACATGCCTTTCTTTTCTTTTTTTATTCTTCTCTCTCTCTCTCCATCTGCCCCTTTCTGTGGCGGGCGAAGGTACCCCCCCAGACGATCTCTCCCTCTCAGCGGGAGCGCCACCTCTCCCCTTTCCCCCTCTGATGCGTCGCCCTGCCCCCCGCGCTGGCGTGCTGGATCGCCTCAGGCCCTGATGCTCCCATGGCTACTGTCCCTTGCTTGAAAATTCTGTCCCTCAATGTTAAGGGACTTAACTCCCCAAACAAGCGACGCCAGGTATGGCGCTACCTCCTGCAGTGCAGCCCGGACATCATCCTCCTCCAGGAGACGCACCTCACAAGGGCCGATGTTCATCGTATGGCCCATCCTAGGTATCCCTTACAATTCTGGGCCGCGGCTTCCACTAAAACGGCTGGAGTGGCGATACTTTGCAGGTCTGGTATCAGGCAGGGGGAATCTAGGGTAGTTCGTAGTCCAGATGGCCGCTTTGTCAAGGTAGGCGTCAGGATCGGACACCGCCTTCTCACATTATGCAATATCTACGCGCCTAACCAAGCGCAGGACGTGTACCTCCGGGAGATCCTACGGGAGCATGTCCCACAAGCGGATCCTTCACTTATCATAGGGGGGGACTTCAATCTGGTATGGGATGCGGAGATGGACCGTAGCGCGGCGGCATTCCATGGGGCTGGGGCTATGTCCTTGGCTCTCAAACGGCAACTATTGGGCCTTGACCTGCTGGACTCCTGGCGGCATCACTCCCCTGATGTGCACGAATACTCTTATTATTCACACGTGCACCGCACATATTCGCGCATTGACCACATTTTTATCTACCATGCCTTGATTGGCGAATCGCTTTCGGCCTCCATGTCTGACATCTCTGTCTCTGATCATGCGCATCTTGAACTTCTCATGAGGGAGCCGTCCACCTGTACCCCTCGAGCCCCGCGCTGGCGCTTACCCCCGCACATCCTCCGTGATCCAGTCGATGTGGCGAGCTTGCGAACCGCCTTTGAGTCTTACTTCGCCACTAACGCCATCCCTGAGACCCCCTTCCCCGTGGTGTGGGATGCGTTTAAGGCCACGATACGGGGCCATATCATGTCCCTTCCCATTGCGCGGGCGCGCGAGGCACGCCTGCTCGAAAATAACCTCGCTCAAGACATTAAGGACCTGCAGAGGAGGGACCAGGAGCACCCTTCCCCGGCATACAAGCGGCGTCTGGCGAATCTCCGAGGCCAACTCCGCTCCCTACGAACCAACAAGGCTGAGCGGGCCCTCCTCGCGTTGAAGCAGCGGTACTTTGATGGGGGGGATAAAGTGGGTTCAATCCTGGCTAGACGCCTGCGTAAGCGCGCAGCTAAAGCGCACATAGCCAATGTCCAGTTAAGTGACGGCACAAGGGCCACTACAGAGGCGGCGAAACGCAACGCTTTTCATGCATACTACTCGGCACTTTACGCTGCGGATGAGCCGCCTCCGGGCCGGGCTCAAGCCATCCTGGACCAGTGCTCCTGGACCCCACTTAGTCCATATTACTCTCAACAATTGGAGGAACCCCTCACCCCAGAAGAGCTTGCCAACGCCCTGAAGGATTTGCCTCTTGGGAAATCGCCGGGCCCGGATGGTATCCCCCTGTCCTTCTATCGCCTATTCCTGCCACAGCTCCAACCTCACCTACTACGCCTCTTTAACTCGTTCACTGACACGGCGGGCCCGTCTTCTTCTATGGGTCTAGCGGAGATTGCCCTTATTCCCAAGCCGGGTAAGGACCCCACCCTATGCTCTTCGTTCCGCCCTATAGCCCTCCTGACCACGGATCTTAAAATATTCACTAAAATACTGGCCAGGCGCCTCGACCCCCACCTGCCCGGACTTATAGAGCCGGATCAGGTCGGTTTTGTCCAGAATCGTCAGGGGGCGGATAATGTACGTCGAATAGCTCACCTTGTGGGGAAGGCGCACCACTGGAACATACCGGCATGTCTATTATCGCTCGACGCCGAAAAAGCGTTCGACCGAGTGGATTGGACCTTCCTCCGAGCGGTGCTGCACAAAATAGGGCTGGGTCCGTCCATGATCGCCCGGATTATGGCCCCTTATCTCTCCCCGCAGGCACGGGTGCGTGTCAATGGCCAGCTCACAAATCTCATCTCCATATGTCGGGGTACGCGGCAGGGTTGCCCCCTTTCTCCCCTGCTGTTTGCCCTAGTGGTGGAACCTTTGGCCATGCTTATCCGTCAGGTCCCGGACATCCATGGTGCCCCTATGGGAGGCCAGCAGCACAAAGTGGCCCTTTTTGCCGATGATCTTATCCTCACGCTAACTCATCCGCACACTTCTCTGCCGGCACTCCTCTCTTTGCTGCAGTCTTTCGAACTGGCAACCGGCCTTAAAATCAACCACGAAAAGTCCTGGGCCCTGAACCTCACGATCCCCGAGGGGGAAATCCCCATGCTCCAATCTCTCGTCCCCTATCAGTGGGCGACTGGTTCCATATCCTACTTGGGACTTCGGCTGACCCCCTCGCTTTCCACATGGTCCCAAACGAATTGGCGGGATTGCCGGAGGTCAGTCTTGGAAGACTTGAGAGCTTGGAAACCTCTCACCCTTTCCTGGTTGGGCCGCCTCAACGCCGACAAAATGTCAGTGCTCCCGAAAATCTTGTATTTATTTCAATGCCTCCCCACCCCTATCCCACAGCACCAGATACAATGCCTTCAACGCGATATCACTAACTTCATCTGGGGCGGGCGCCGACCGCGATTCTCCAGCAAGCTTCTCATGCTCCCGAGGGATAGGGGGGGACTTGCGTGTCCTAATCTATTGGAATACTACTGGGCCTCGCATCTCCGCTTTGTCTCTGAATGGGTGGCGAGGGAGAGCGAAAAGGTGTGGTTCCACATGGATAGGGCAGTCACTGGACGTACCATTTGGGACCTCCCCTGGCTCTCTCGGAACGCCCGTTCCCATAGCGCCTACGTTGCTCTGCCTACCAAGACGGTGTTGGATGTCTGGGACAGGGTGGCCGTCGCTAAGGGGCTCACTACCTTTCCCTCCCCACATACTCCTATCGCCGGAAACCTGCTTTTCCCACCAGCTATTAACCCACAGGTGTTCTCCGGTTGGGTGGAGGGCGGCTGCAGGACACTCCGGGACTTGTTCACTGGAGGAATGCTCAAAACCTTTGCTCAATGCAGGGAGGAGTTCGGTCTTCCGGAGGGAGCCAGACTTCAATACATGCAGCTCCAGCATTGGGTGTCCGCACCCGCCATGGCTCAGGCCGCTACCCGAGCGTTCACCCCTTTTGAACGCCTAGTGCGTTCCTTTGAGGACTCGAAGGGACTTGTATCTCGGATCTACCAAATCCTGCAACATCCCCCGTCGGTACCCCCTCATCTGTATCAACATCAGTGGCAGTTGGCGACCTCATCGACGATTACGCCTGTCCAGTGGAGCCGCCTGTGGCGGGGTATACCAAAGACCTATTGTAGCATCGCTCAGTGGGAAACCGCTTACAAGGTGATGACGCAGTGGTATTACACGCCTTCCCGACTGCATCGGATGTACCCCACTTCCTCTCCACTATGCTGGAGATGCTTGGGTTCCCCGGGTGACTTCCTTCATATTTGTTGGGCCTGTCCGCTCCTGACTCTATTCTGGAAAGAGGTTCTCAGTCATATCAAAGTGGTGCTTGGCTTCCCCCTGCCTGAATCTCCAGTCACAGTCCTCCTAGGCATCAAGCCAGACAATTTAAAGGCGCTTACCCGTAACGATTGGCAAATTGCCCTTCACATGTTAGGGACTGCCAAACAACTCATCGCTTCATACTGGAAGAAAGCAGAGACCCCTCCCATCAGCATCTGGTTCACGCGCTTGTGGCACACAGTGACTATGGAACTGTTTACTGCGCGCTTGCATACTTGCGACACTAGATTCACTAAAGTATGGCAGCCACTGGTCAATTATCTTTGTAGCACGGAACACACACGTCTTATGCCTCCGAAGCTCCGGGCTCTACGCCTCTTCGAGGACGCTGTGATGCCATCCGACTCTGGCAGGCTTACTGCATCACCCCGTTGACCCTGCCCCTCGCCCCTCATGGCGGACCACAGACGGTGGTCTGACCTCTGACCGCTTCTGCCCATCCTCCTCCCCTCCCCAGCCCGCCACTCCTCTCCACCTGGATATTGCTTTGGACCTTTGCTATCTGCCCTCGTTATTAGTGCGCTTCCTCCACTCCGCCTGACACTTTCTTTTTTCTTCTAGCTTCTCTGTGTCTTTCTCTTCTGCCTCCTGCTGGAGGCGTCTCACCTTCTTCTCTCCTTTCTCCTCTCCTCGTTTCTGTTTAATAAGATGTTCATGTTGCAATGGGTCTCATGGCTCCTCCAATGGACCGTCCTTCGCAAATTCCTTGGCAGTACGGGGCTGGCCCCCTGTGGGTTGTAGGCGACTTGCTGTGTATCACCTTCCTGGATAATTGCTGCCAACGGTCCATATGTCTCCCCCACTAAGGCGGGTTGTAGGCCACATGCTGTATGTGTATAGACCCCTACCTTGGTTTTTCTTTATATAAAAATAAAACAGATTTGCAACAAAAAAAAAAGATATGTTAGCTATATATAAGACCAGAGTAGTTGCTATTGCTACCTTTGGGGCCGGTGTGTGGGTTTTTTATAACAGCAAGGCCCTTCAGACTGAGGAAAACTGTTTTCTCAAGTGCCTATTATGTTTACCCGCCTCTGCTTCCACACAGAGATAACACACAGGGAGGCAGGGTTACAGTATCTAGCAGACTTAATTACACTTCGCCCCTTGCTGCTCGGGCTCTCTAAATGGGTCAAAGACAAGTTTCACCAAGTCAATCATCTTAGACTGCTTATCCTTGGATAAAGTACTGTGTATTCCCTGGATAGGCTATATTAATTCAATCTACGGCTGTCTGTTTAAGATGCCAATTTGGTCTAACTCCCCCACAGGTAACTACACTCACCAAACTGTCTATTAAAGATAATTTTATGAATCATAGAAGGGTAGCTCGCATGAGAGCTGACGGGGGGAAGCCCCATGTTATATTCTACCAATCATATGTGTCAGAGAATGGCTGTCAAAGTTATTTAACCAGGGTCACAAACCCACCGCACCATTTTTTACTAATTAGATTTAGACTTGGAATTGTTCGTCATATAGTTGCTTTCCCCTCCATGAAATCTTATCCTCCAGATACGATTCCCTGTCCTTGTGACGGCCATAGCAAGCAAAGCACAATTCACTTTATGCTATTTTGTGATTTTACTCCAACTTTAGGCGTTATTACTTAAAACTCCTCTTGATAGCACAAAATATAAGATTGTATATTGTTGCCCTGAAATTTATGCTTGAGTTAAATGATAGCGGGGTCTGTTTTAATGTTGCACTTTGTATTCAAAAAGCAATTAATGTATTCAAAAGCATTACCTTTTAAATGATGCTACAATGAAGCCTCTGTTGTGTAATAACTGTTTTTATGGAACATGGCTGAAAACTTTTAGGTAATTTTAAATATGCACATTTCTTACTGCTATTTTAGATTATAATTGTGTGTGATTGTTTTATTGATTCTATCACTTTAATGGTTGTTTATATATACCGAATAAAGTCTTTTGAACTGAACTGAACTGAGCTTGAATGATTTATCAGGTTTGGTAAGGTACTGATTCACAAAATGTGATGTTGCTGACTGTTATTTTTGTATCGAGTGATATTTCACCATGATATTGAGGTGTTTGCAAATTAACTTTTGTGATACCATGTTATGGGTTCTATGTACCGTGTTATTTATTACATAGTTACTAATTTTATGTGGTATATTGTCCATTTAATTAAAGCACTTTTTTTTTTCCAGAAAAATAAAAGCTCTTTATTCTCATGGTTTGTTTGGTAACTTTACATTAAAGGTATGTGTCCCCCTTTGGGTTACGTCGCAGCAGTGCAACCTTGACCCAGTAGTTGTGTCTAGAGATGAGCATTGTCCATCTTTGAAATAAAAGCGCGTAGTGTCCAGATCCAAGCTTCAAGGATCTGCTTTCCTGTATGTAATGTGGAGGTGCTGCGTAAGTGGCTGGGTGCTCATCGCCATTGAGACAGTCTGCTCTAGCTTTCCCTCGGCATTCAGACAGAATTTGCGGGTGATCTGCTCAACATGGGGCTCCTTGGCAAAAGACATCCTGGCGATGGAGTATGCTGTCAGGGCTTCTAATGTAATGGTGGACAGACTGTAGCCCTTATTCTTTGTTGGAGGCATGTCCTGTTTTTCAGTTTTGGAAATGTAATCACTCTCTGCATGGGTGCCTGAATGTCTTTTACCCAACTGCCGTGTTACTCTAAACTTATTGGGGGTAAAAAATGGAAACTTTTTGAAGAAAAGGAGAACTGGCAGGATTTCTTCACCCCTCCTCTACTGAGTTATGCTCTAGTCGGGAGAGGTTCTGCTGATTTTGGCTAGGTTCATGCTATACAAATATTACATACATACATACATACATATATATGTACAAGCATGCATACATCATCCTTTCCTCCTTGATCAGCCTATGTTTATCTCTATCTGCAAAAGGTTATATCGAACTTATTTTCTGTGTAAATGGATGCCTGTGTGACTGTTGGTCTGTGTGAACAGGTAGTGTTATATGGGAATTTTGGTCTATTCATATAGGTGAATGCATATCTGCTGGTCCGTGTACATGGACTCCTGTAAAAAACATAATATTGCAATGTAGGATCTAGCCACAAATAACATACTGCCTCTCTCAAAATATCACTGAAATGAATTAGGAAAAAAGGCTGAAAATGCACTTCTTTGTCTTGTAAAATGTTCTCAAATTCTCCCATGTCTGCCATCAGCAGCCAGGTTTTGACTAAACTCAGTGGAGTAAATCAGCTTGTTGGTACTGACTAGGTTTTTCGAAGCTGATGTGGCTTTTGTGTGAAATAAAAGGCTGAAGGGTGTGACCTGTCAGCACTTTGAACGTAAGGGAATTTCCTTAAGAAATTCGAATGGCTCTCGGGAGGCGGAGTCTCACAATGTTCCTATTGTGTGTAAATGTGCATTTCTCTATGATAACTAGTCCTATGTATGAAGTAATGTACATAGTGATGATAGCAATAGATTTCTTTGTAGCTTGCTGAATTCAGTTAAGCATCTTCATTATTCAAAGTAGCATATGCCTGCAAATCCGACATCATTTTTTTAACAGTCTCAAAGCCTAAATCATCTGAAAGAGAACCGGGAAATTATAACATCATTCATTGAAACTTGTATCACATAAGGCAATTACAGTGTCTCAGTAGAATAGGCCACGTTATAACGCATGCCATTACAACGCGGTCATTACAACGACTGCGTTGTTACATCGCATAGCATTACAACGCAAGTCATTACAACGACTTGCTGTAGGGGGGCGCTGGATGTTGGAATAGAATAATTTACTATTCCAACTCCAGTCTGTGCAACAGTAGTGAAGGTGCTGGGTTTAAAATCCAACACCTTCTGCCCCCTACAGCAAGTTGTTGTAACGGCTTGCGTTGTAATGGCATGCGATGTAACAAAGCGTTGTTGTAATGACCGCGTTGTAATGGCATGCGTTCTTTCGCATGCGGGGTAAATTATGTTTCCCGTCTCAGTAGGTCCCATAATCGGGTATGGAATCTTTTCCCGGGCTATGCCCTCGGGCACAGCATAAGTGGTAATGTATGCAGCATAGAAACCCCTTCAGGTTCTGTGGGATGAAGAGTGGGGCTGTAGTTCAAGAACCACAGGTGATGCAATTGAACTTGAAGGGACAAAATGCCCATTTTGTAGCAGTAGAACATCAAATATCATTAACAACCACATAATGAGAAGAAAAGTTCCTAAAGCGATCCAGGCATAGGACCATGGAGGAATCATATACTTGTCACGAAAACAGAGGCAAGCACGAAGCAGTCTTTGATGATGAGTGACTGTGAAAGGGACTGAAAAATCTTTTGAGAAATATCCAATGTCATTTTTAGCATTGTTGGTCCCTCTGGACTCTCGAAAAGGTACCAGTTCAAATGGTGTAGCTTAAGGTGGATTTTCATAGTAACAGCACATAACATAACACGTGCATTTGTAAAGAGCATGTTTACCTCGAAGGGTGTATTGGCACTGAATAACAGTTGTTTATTGGCACCATGGAATTGTAGACCATGGAAGTATGTTGGACAGTAGCCACTGTAATGTAGGCAGCATCAGCTGTGTTTGTTACACTCAGTGTTTTGCGTAGTGTGTTAAGCTCAAACATCCCTGGCTGGGTAGTCGAGCTAGAAATGTTACTGCTCTGTTCAGGGGTTATGGCATTCAGAGTAAGGAGAGGCTGGGTGGCACTACTCTGAATCCTTCTTAGTGTCTGCTGCGGCTGGCAGCAGAGGACTGCCCACATACTGTTTTTTATGTTGTCAATAGACACTTGTCTGTTTCTTCTTGATCCAAGCAGAGGAGGCAGTATAACAGTGCTGTTGCCTTTTACCCTAAGTACAGTGACAGGTGGTCTGAGGATGGCTTAAAAGCTTCCTTGTCGCTGATTTTCTCCCGAACTAGGTCCCCAACTTTCGGAACCCACCCATCGGCAGCAGTAATAATCTTCTCTTCACAGGTAGTGGTGTCAGAGTATTTTATGTTAGACAGCTTGCCTCTGACTAGAATCCCAGAGTAGACAATGAATCCCTATAAGCCATGGAGACAAACACAGGACCGTTATCTAAATTAAAGAAATGAACTGCCCCCATTGACACTAGGCACTGCAAATCTTTTACGACTGCTGAAGTTTTTGCATTTCTCTGTGGTCAAACCCATAGGAGTTGAGAACATGAATCAATAGCTATCAGTATATAGTTATATCGATTAGCTGAATTTAGGGGACCGATGTGGTCCAAATAAATCACCCAGAAGGGGATATTTTAGATCATGAGGGGACCTGCCAAGGGTCTTTTGACAGTGGAGGGTTTAATTTGCTGACTAATATCACATTGTCTCTAGTCTGTTTATATATTTGGCCACCGGTAGCATTACAGCAGCATTGCTACAGTTGCATTTATTCAAGCATGTGCAGAGGCCAACCCCTCATGTGCTTCTTTGATTAATTCTATTCTATACAGATTATTAGGTATTACTCTGTCTCCCACTCCTGAGTTGATGTCTACTGGAATGTTATCTGAATTAAGGGTGTAGGAGTATCTGGAAGGAAAACCTGCAGGAGGTTTCCCAGCTTGCTTGGTTGCATTTATGGTTGTTGAAATATCTGTGTCGATCTTTGTTTGAGATCTAGTTAAGAATGCTACCCGGGCAGTCGGAATTGCAGCTTTTGCCGCTTTGTCAGCTGCACAGTTCCCTTTAGCGTAAATACCACTACACTGATGGCCCGAAGAGTGCCTCACATGAACCAATGTAAGCTTGTCATGTAAGACAGATAACTTTCCCCTGAAGCTTTTATTCTTTATAGACTTTCCCTTTGAATTCTTGAATCCATAAAATTGCCAATATTGAAAATCGGCATTGTAACCTTGCACACAGAAAGCTGAGTCGGACACAATGAGTGTGGGAACTGATAATCAGTCTTCTGTAATGCAAGTAGCAGGGCATGTAATTCTGCATGTTTTGCAGTACTGTCACCTAGGAGTTTGGTGTGGGTGTGTTGTGGGATGAACTCACCATCCTTCACTACACCTTGCACTGCTGTGCAGGATGCAGAGTACTTATATTTGGTTCCTACTACAGGTTGGGTGGAGCCATCTGTGTAAAAGATGCTCTGATGTGACTAGACAGGTAAAGTGTCTGGAGTCGGAACAGTGTTCTGTTCAAATTGGAGAAAAGCCTGTCTACAAAGAGAGGGATCATACTGAAACTTTACATCCACTGCACTCAAGAAAGTGGCCCACTGTGCTCATCTGGGGTGTAGGGTACGAGCATTAGGAATACTTGCCTTTGTGGCCATCTCTAGTGCTAGTACGGAAGAAACAATAATAATATGTTTGCCCTGCGCCAATGGGTGCTCCTGTAGAATAGTTGTTTGTTCAGCCATCATGATTTTTTCAATGGAAGCAAATTGTGCTTCAGCCAGGGAATACAACTGAGACTTGTAGGCAATTGGGATGGTCTGTCCTTCATAGTAGGTCACCTTGGTGTAACCATAGTGACAGGGTATGACTCTGAGAACTAGATTGGTTTTGTTCCTATTTTGTAAATGTTTTATCTAAAGCATGCCTACTTATTGAGCACACAAGATATCAGTATTTGCATTCAGCCACTGTTTAGAACAAAACATGAGAGAAATCAGGCCATTCAGAGAGTTTGTACTCTCTGCGTAGTGAGGCAAATAAGTCAATCCAAAGTTAAGAAACACCAACAGGGATTGCAACTTTTTTAACGTGTCGGGAGGCTGCAAGGTAGCGCACTTCTGGAGAAAGTCTGGATCTAAACCCTTGCCCTCACTGGATAATTCATATCCAAGAAAGGCCACCGTCAGGTAGGCAATCTACGTTTTTTTTTTACTAATCTTGTAACCATGTGATGTTAACATAGTCACTACTCCGTCTACTCTGGTAAGGTGTAGATTCAAATCATCATCAGTTCATCAATATATGACAATACCTCAAGATCTGGTTGTAAGATCCCCATGATTTGTGCTGATTCCCTTCAATGCCGTTTCCTCCTTAACAGAACCCTTGGTGTAAATTTTAGGTTTTAAATGTGGCTTAACGGGTCGAGTGCCAAATGTATCTCTACATACTGTGGTATAAACTTCTGTGATTATTTTTGGTAGTTCGAAATAACTATTAGGCACATGCATCAAAGCTTTTTGCGATCGCAAACGGTGCGAATCGCAAAAATCAGCCGTTTGCGATCGCAAAATTAGCTTTTGCGATGCATGAAACAACTTGCCACTCGCAATTTAAAAAATCACAATTTTTTGCGATTTCTTAAATTGCGATTGCATTTAAGGAATCGCAAATTGCGATTCCTTAAATGCAATGCAAGATGCCTTTTAAAATAGCGATTTCGCTATTTGGGCCTGCTATTTACCGCGAAATCATACCAGATGGTAAATAGCGGAAACTTTGAAAAATGCACTAAAGTGCATTTTTCAAAGTTATAGGTTACACACACATGCCCTTGGGACATGTGTGAGCGCAACATATGTGCACAGATCAATTTCAGGGGTGCAACAGGGTGTCCTTTTGACACCCTTGCACCCTTGAAATTGCATGCGCAATTTGCGAGTACCTATTGGTACTGGCAAATTGCGCTTGCAATTTCCCATTCATTCCTATGGGCCTGTAGGCCCATAGGAACGAATGGGAAGCCATTCCTTATTTGCGACTCGCAATTTGCGATTCGCAAATAAGGGATGTGTAGGAATCGCTATTTTTATAGCGATTCCTACATGCATAGGCTTTTGCGAGTCCTTAATTGCGATTCCTTAATAATCGCAATTAAGGACTCGCTAATTCCTACCTTGATGCATGTGCCTGTATATCTTATGTTATTAAACTGGGATTCATAATAATCTTATAAAAACTCCACAGGACTAACAACGAGGCATCAGCATGATGGAGCTAATCTGTGGGTGATTCAGGTGATTTGGGGGAGGGGGGTCAAGGTGTTTGTGTTCAGAGGCCAGTCACTGCTGTATTTACCACACAAAAAAGGACCCCTGTCGTCTTACTTTATTCAGCATTGAGGGCGCCACATATCTGTCCGCCCAGGGCGCTATTAGGGCAAAGGACCGGTTCTGTGTATTTGTGCCTCTTTGCTGCATGCCTACATGTACATTCACTATACAAAAGATAAACCTATTGGCTTGTGTTTCACGCTTTTATTAATGGAAACATAAGCTATGGATGGAAGCAATTTGTAAAGGAGAGTCCAAGGATGCACGTCTTGCCAAATATATTAAAGGAGCGTCCAAGGATGCACGTCTTGCCACATATATTAAAGGAGCGTCCAAGGATGCACGTCTTGCCACATATATTAAAGGAGCGTCCAAGGATGCACGTCTTGCCACATATATTAAAAATGTGGTAGAATATTTTGCTACTGTAGAAATCGCGCAAACGCATAAAGGGCACCTTTCATAAATGTGCTGAATTGTGTTTTATTGCTGAAATCAAAGCACTCGTCAAAACGGAAATTCATTTTGCTACATTTCCTTTGATGGGTGCAACAGAGAAAATGTCAATGTCTAACCATGTCAGTGTTAATATTATTAGAGTGAAAGAGAAATGCGAGTCATAACAAGAATGTACACCATAACAAAGCAATAAAATGAAGGCTCCGTCATGAAAAATTAATTGCTTGTTGCACTTGAAGCAGAACGCCAAACGTAGCTTCAGTACTCATTTTTGTTCCGCTTTTCAGACAGGCGGCTTCTGAAAGATGCGACATCAACGCGGCCTTATTTTCTCGACTAAAGCCAGGGCCTGCTGTTGCTTCAGGGAAGTAGTGCGAATCCCAGGGCTCCCAATCAATACGGTACAATATTTATGTTTCCCTCAAACATCAGGCCTGCCGCTCCATGACTGATTATTTATTGTCAGGAGGAGAATTTCTTTGACTGAGCTCGTTGAAGGGAATGTTGCAGGCCGCGGTATTAGCTTTCCGCCTGAAACAGGTGAGTTCAAAGGTTTAAACGGTCCCCCGCTGTCTTCGACGCTGTAGTGCAGACAGAGCGTCGGGACTGTTGGTCGTATCCGGGGCTGCATTAGGAAGCTGTGATTAGCCCATGTTTCATGGGCGGCTGCCATAACTTCAGCTTGCCAGGCGTGCCCTCTAGGCACCATCAATCGAGTCTGTGCGCTCTCTAATATGTTTATGTAAGAGGGATTGAAAAATAAATGCCACCTATCTTTGAAGGTGTGCAGATGACAGAAAGAACAATTGAAAGCAATTAATAGATGTGCCGCAAATAGTCTCTTCTCACGACAATATGTACAACGCTAGCTAGGCAGTTGGAAGGACATTATACTGATGCAGTCTGTGTGGTGTTATTAAAAGAAAACCGTTGTAACTCTGAGATGCCTTACCTAAACAATATTGAATAACGCAGGCAAAATATAATAATGGAAATAAAGTGCGCTCGTTTATTGCATGGCTGTCTAACTTCGGCCCACGGGAGGCAGTATTGTGCGAGATCTTTAGGATAGATACATTGATATACAATTAATTTACATAGTAGTCATGCTAAATATCTTCTTTGACTCGTGTCCTCGAGGACCTATATATTGGACCCTCCCTGATGTATGTGGTTGCTTCAAATGCCACTTTACGTTTTCACATACACAGTTCAACTTCTCATCACTCTGTACTGGCCTCATTCAAAGCTTGTTGAATTTTCAAAAAGCTGTCTACCAAAATACAACCAGGTACCTAGCACACAAGCTGACACGTTTCAGAGGCTCCTAAACTCTACTTAGCAAGGAGAAGATTTGTTGGGGTCATAACGCAGGCCCCGGCCGCCCCATGCAGCACACAGGGCACCCAACTCTTAAGTGGCTCCATTCAATATACAACCAATAGATATCTGTGAGATGTGGAAGTCTTGGGGCCCCTCATCAAATTCTGCAGGACCTACCTTATCTTGGGGTATGCCACTGCTCTGTTCAATAGGTGCCAAACAATTAAACAGAATTTCTCTGCCATTATTTAAAAAAATATTTAGGAACTTCCTCTCACCAAGGCATGTGAACCGCCCACTTGGCCTTTCAGAAATTCTAGAAAACTCTGCTGTTTACAAGTATCTTACGAACAACAAGGCCAACAAGTAATGTCCTCACACTGCTTCAAGCCTGCCCAAAATATAGCTGTCTCCCTTTACCCAAGATTTGTGATTCAAATCTACCATATACGGAACTTTCAGTGGCGTCTATCACTAGTGCTGCTAGCCTGACCTCTGCTCTCCTCCTGTCCCCACAGTCCTGCCCATTAATTAAACTTCACTCTCTTAGGCAGATTCGCGATTTGACCTTCATCCTCTCAATGCAGCATCCAAACAGACTCTCATGTTCTGGTCCCCCAGCTAATCTCCTCTGCATCTAACCTCTTACCCACACTTGTTACTAGGCTTGATGATGCAAGTAATTCCCCTTGGATGATCTTCTCTGGCTTGCTCTGTATTTTCACCAAGTAGATTCAGCACCCTATGTTTCGACTGCATGTGCTCCATGTTTTAATTAGGTGGTTTTGGCTCCTCTGTAAAAGAGAAGCACTCAAAGGGTATCCTCAACCAGTGTTGAAGTTGACTACTGCTCCTTCATACCAGGAAATGACATTTTGATAGTTAATTGCATCTGATGCTAGAATCAGGAACTTTCCCCTGTACCGAATTGAGGAAAGAGATCCTACTAAACTCTCCTGTGTAAATTATGTGTAGTCACCCATAACTGTCATGAAAAGTTTCCCTGTAGTGTGTTGTGACTTATGTCATGTGTGTAGTGTTTGACCAGCGCTTCATGTGGGTCAGGTCCTTTCGGGTTCCTGACCTGGCAGTAATTAAAAACAGACATTGAAAGAGTCCCTATGGGGCCCTATATTCATGTCCTTAACTTTACTAGTGAATAACACTTTTTCGATTTCGGAACAATAACGTTTTGTTTTTAACACTCAAAGCAATCTATGTCAGCGATTTACTTCCTGTTTATATTTCTCATGTTTAACGCTCTTAGGGAATGTAAGATGAAATAAGTTATTTCCAGGACATTGTGTTTCTGTATTTTTTTCATGGTGCATATTGCTCTTTTATAATGCTTATTTGGAACTGAGTCGCCTCCAGGTGTCAATAAGGAACCACGATTGAGAACGCTGGCGTTTTGGTTGAAGGCAGCGCAGGTTTCTCACAGTGACTGTCGGTGGGTCAAAAAGGTGTTCAGAATAGATGGTCATCCTATCCTTGTCTTCTCTGTAGCGAGTGTAGAGAAACTGTCACTTATTCCAGTTGCAGTTGTGGTTTTGTACAAATGTGTGTAAAGGAGGTATACAGTTGTCAAAATATTGTCATGGTGAAAGTAAAAGAAAATGCTGTGCTTAACAGTTGAGTGCGTGCATCGTGTGCTTGGGGTGATAAAGTCAAGGAGATGCTAGGCAGTGCAT
Organism: Calotriton arnoldi; assembly: GCA_963921515.1. NCBI lineage: Eukaryota > Metazoa > Chordata > Amphibia > Caudata > Salamandridae > Calotriton > Calotriton arnoldi. The sequence goes on from CAWUFW010006643.1 coordinate 93,520, forward strand.
TCAAGAGAGTGAAAAGTGGGTGCAGAAGAGGAAAGAGATAAGGTGTAACATATGCAAATGGAGTAGATGTGGAGAGAGAAAAGGCAAGCATGTCTAACATAGGTTGAACTTAATAGGAGTGACTGAGACACTCTGGTGACAACTACTCCATCCACAGGCTCCAGTACTGCTCAACTCACAGTTTCAGTTTCAGAACTGAGTTACACCAAAATTCTTGTTAGGTGTATGTCAGTTGTCGTGTTAGATATCTTGGTGCAAAAACAGAAAGCTCAGAGAAGAACCAAAAGACAGGTAGGGTGGCACACTAGGGAAATCACAGAAATTTAGTTTACATGTTCAAGCCACGCCTTTAATTACATAGGTCACTTCCCCTTTAGAGACCCTCCCCTTTTTTATACCACTTAAAGCCCTGTGTTTTACACTAGTATGTGAGATCAGGGGTGTAGGAGAGTAGGATCTGCCTCTTATGTTGCCCCCACTTTTTTTCTGATGTTTACACTGGCTTCTGGCTATAGTCAGGCTGGGACCCTGCCAATCAGGGCCCCAGCCTCTCTGTTCTCTCTAAACGACTTGGAGTGCACTCTAGGTGCACTAGTGATTGGATACTGTGGTACCTTATGAGTCCCTAGTATATGGTACCTTAGGTGCCAAGGGCATAGGTACTTCACAGGCCTACCAGGGGCTGAAGCATGTATTATGCCACCCCTGGGAAGCAGACTAAATCTGACACCACAGGCCTGCTACTGCAGCCTGGGTAAGGTGGTGCATGCACCCCTTACTGTGATATAGGCTACCTATATCACGACCTAGATACACACATATAAACCTATAAGTCACTCCTATGCCAGGCCTTATCAATCCTGAAGGCAGAGTGCTTGGTTCCTATGTGAGGGGGTGCCCCTGCATGAGCAGAGCCCCTCTGCAGCATTCGGAGACCCTTCTCTGATGCTGTTTGTAGTGCAGCCTGACCATATACTCTTAAGCGCATTATAACCTCGCGTTAAATGCTAACTTTGGGATGGCTGCACGGAAACATGTCGTGTTTGGTGTCAAACATCTTGGAATACTACCCCCCCCCCGCCAGTTCTGGCGGCGGGGGTAGCATTCCACCCTTCTAGAGGGATAGACATGTACCTACTGTGGAAACGCGGTAGAATCCTGATGTTGTATACTTTAAAGGGTGTCCATAAACGGGCTTTTCTAGAATCATGTCCTTATATAGGCACAATTCGCCTTGCCCTTATATAGGCATAAAATCCCTGACCTTATTTAGGCATAAACCATGCACTCCAAATACAGGCATGGATTCCGGCATCCGTCCACCCTAGCGTCTCAACGAGTCCATGAAAAAAACAGACCCTTAGGCTGCGGGAGTTTCCCTTGCCCAGGACTATTGATTTCTTCAAGGACTCAGATATTATGCATGAACCATTATTCCTTAGGGGTTCATTCATGACGTCTTTCGCTGCCCAACTCACGTCAATGCTAACATTTTCAGGTATAAATATACCTTCCCAAACCCCTGTAAATCAGAGGAGACCTCGACTTCAGAGGAGCCCGATTCCCGGCCGGACGCACTGAGAAGACGCTGTCATTCCTGCACCCAGAGAGTCCAGCTTCCAGTGATCTAACTTCCCTTGCGGGGTTTTGGAGTTCGAGTCCGGAAAGAGATTCCTACCTCTCTCATTCTTCAGGTATGGAGCAGACTAGAACCTGGAGGAGACTCTTGGCATATTAGACTCTTGGCATACTAGGCGTAACATACTCTTAGTATACTCTAGTCAGGAATACATCACCTACTTCTACTTCTCCCTACACCTAGGATAGGTTAGGAACACTGGGGTAGAACTAGGCTAGAAACGCATCGTATGAGTACTCGCATTTTTAGGCTGTGTCATTTTATGTAAATGCATATATGCTAAAAAGATAATGCTAACGCAGTATTATTTATTTCTACTGCTCACTCTGTACATTATTTATCTTGCATATTGTCTTGTGATCGTAACAGCACATCTAACTTACAACAGAAACAAGACTGTTCAATAAACCTTTTTATTGAAACGCCCGTCTGTTATTTCTGTGTAACTTTGAGAATAACTGAACCATGCACGACTGAGCTGAGTGAAATAGTTATCTATTGTTTCTACGACTCTGGGACACGTCCTGATTCTGTAAGGGAAACACAGTGGTCATGTTTTGCGGCTGCCAGAAACTACTCCCTTCTTGTCGTCAAGAAGTTTCTAGTGGCCTCTGAGCTAGCTGGCACAAGTAATTAAGTTTAATATACTCGATAGGGACATTCCGACCTTAGTCCTATGTCAAACCTATAGGATATATTATTCCAATGCGCAGAGCCTATTAGGGAAATAGGAGCTACACTACATGGCGCCCAACGTTTGGTAAGGCAGTAATTCAACGTTAGATACTGAGTAACTCAGCTGTGCATCTCTTCTTTTTCTCTCAGAGACCCCTACCCATATACTCCTAAAGACGTCTGGAGTGGGCAGGGTTAAGTATCCGCCACGGCTACATAGGGCAGAACCCTATATATTAGCTGTTTGGTTTGCTCAACGTTGAAGGATACAGTGTTCCACAATATTGTGCACCTTATCTTTGTTTCCTTGAAACTTGTTCTACATTTTTCATAAAACAAAATGTCCTTAAACGGGGACAATCCCGCCGGAAACGGTGGAGCTGCGGCTGATCCAGCCCAGCCAGCATTTTTTAACAACACCGGTTTAAATGAAACCGAGGAGGGTGTCATCGACATCGCTCCAAACTTAAGAAGAGCCATTACTCTAAAACTTATAAAACATGGCCTATCACCGAGAGGAGGTAGAGCAGTTTTCGTGATAGAGGCACATGAATCCTTTCAGACAGAGGTATTCTATTCATGGGTAATATTTCCTGAATCCAATTCAGTAACACACATGTTTCACTTCTACAAAGAAGATGAACCACCAGAGGAATACATTCCTTTCGAGGATATAGAAATTCCATTAACATACCAAGAGCATCAGCTCTGGTTTAAAGGCGCCCTAAAACATCACAAAAATATAACCAGGCTCGGTCCACTAGGTAGACCAGGAGCAACATGGCCGATTCTAGCCGGCTACACACCTCATCCCGACATAGAAATAATGTCAGATGAGGAACTACTTACTCAACTCACAGAGTTAATAAAAATCTACAGACAATTGGTTCAATATGTCATGCGGACTTTTACAGTCCAACCACCATTAACACTTCCAAATCAAACCCCTCACCAGGGGAATACTCTAAAAATTACACCACAGACTCTATACGCAGTCATGGGTAAAATGCCCACTAAGCGTGAGCAAATCCCGTTTTGGATAGCTCAAAAAATTACTCAAATCGAAGCAGTATTTCCAAATACTAGCCCACATGAGAAACACAGAATACTAACCATTAGTTTACCAATGGGGATCACACCACAACTGGAAGACTGCACCACTTGGGGCTCAGTCTTTGCTGCCATCTACACTAAAACACACGGCATTCCGTCAATTGCGGTAATACCTGATGTCCTAAAACAAATTCAAAACGAATACGGGGCAGAGCCTGCTTTAAATTTAGGTATGAAATTACTGAAAAATTTCGACCAGGTCTCAACAATAATATTATCAAATATTAAAGGGGAGGCAGCAGCAGTGGCGATCCGACAAAAATTAAGGGAATTTGATGTTACAGAACATCAAACAGAGCTACCCAGAATTATAGAACAATCCTATGCAGAATTAGGCAGAGATAGTTTGGGTGGGAGACCAGTTAAACCAAAACTATCTGAAAGTCCTGAGAAGGACTCAATTAAACAAACTCCTACATCTTCTAAAAAGAAGTGGGAGACTAATAAACAAAATTCAAATGAGAAAAGGTCTCAATCCCGAGGTAGGTCTCCTCAAAAGGAGCCCTCTGAAAGGAGGTATAACCTCAGGAATAGGGATAATTTGAGAAAACCTGATAGGTATCAAGACACTGATACACGTTCCTCTCGTCCCTTTCAGGTCTCATCACAGACTTCGGAAAGAAGAGGACGAACAGAACATAGAGAAGAACGCGTGAAATCGAAAGACGACAAACACGCTCCAAAAACTAAAGCAAAACCTCAATTCTCCAAAAAGAAAGTCGCAGGTCTAATAGTAAGACATGCCGAGAATTCTGAGAACGCAACTCAAGAACGGAGAATGGGCTCAGACAATGCTGGACAGTGCAGCAGAAGTCACAATAGCTCGCCAGAACCTGATGGAACTTCTGGAGATAGTGGACTTGAATGAGTACATTACAGTAGAAACTGTAGACACCAGGGTTAGTGCTCCACAAAAGTTATATGATATAACACTCCGGATGGAGGGAGACAAACCTAGACAGGTTAAAGCACTCTTTTGGGAAAAACTATCAAAGGGTTATGACATACTTCTAGCAGAAAAAGACTGGCCACCACAATTTGTCAGGGAGTGCCCACACGGCGAGGACATGATTATGCCTGCCTTCTCCAATCACATTCCAATTCACTTAAAATATACATATGCCAGAAAATGGGCAGTGGCCCAGGCTCCAGCATTATATAAAAATCATGTAGGATGGGATGAGGACTCACCTCACCATAAAATAAATCTGAAACATGAACCAACTGCACAGAGGCAGTATCCGATTAAGCAAGAAGCTAAAAAACAGGTCAGGGAGATCTTAGATCAACTTGAATATCAAGGGGTGATTGAAACATGCACCTCCTCCATGAACAATCCTTTGTTTCCTGTCTCCAAACCAGACAATACATATCGTCTAGTTTTGGACTACAGACACCTAAATACTTGTTCTAAAACTTTTGCAGTGCAAAATGCACACAGCACAGCATTAATGAATAACATTGTGCGTAAAAAATACAAAACAACATTAGACATCTCAAATGGTTTCTTTTGTCAAAACATAGCACCTGAAAGCAGGTACTTAACGGCATTCTCCATAATGGGGACCCAGCGTCACTTTTGTCGACTCCCACAAGGGTTCAAGAACAGCCCAGGTTTATTCTCAGCGAGGGTAACGGAGTTACTACAAATCTATGACAACGAGGCATTGTCCTATGTCGATGACATCTATCTGACAGACGATGACTTGGACAAACACTTGAACAGGGTGAGCACCATTATATTGGGATTCGCCTCTGAGGGCTACAAGTTCAACTTTAAAAAGTCCCGAATTGCCCATCTCAATGTCCTATTTTTGGGATATGAGCTTTCAAGTGAAGGCAAGAGCTTGGCAGCTAACTTTCTAGAGAAATGTGCACTGCTCCAACCTCCAAAGACGCTAAAAAACTTACAATCAATACTGGGATTCCTAAATTTTGGAAGAACATACATTCTAAACTATGCAGAAAGGGTTAAACCTCTCTACGCATTAATCAAACCTGATTTTTCAATCAAAAACTGGACACAGGAACACACAGAAATCTTGCGTTCACTCCAAGCTAACATGTTAGCAACAAACCACTTACAAACACGCGTAAGTCAAAGAAATTTGGTGATTCGAATAATTTCGGGTCAATGTGGATTCACCTACTTAACCTTCAATGAGGGTGAGAAAGTACCAATCGCATACAAATCCCATTTGTACACACAAGCGGAAATGCGCTTCAGTTCAACTGAAAAAATTCTAACAGCAGTTCAAACAGCTGTAGCAAAAGAAAGAGCCTTAGCCCAAGGGAAACGCATAATTGTCGTTACCCCAGTACCAGCTTTAGAAGCGGTAACAAAAGCAAGCATTCCAAATGCTAAAGCACTACATCCGAGATGGATACAATGGGTTAATTCTCTTGCTGCACCTGATGTTGAATATGTTTTTGATCCAGATTTAAAAACACAAGCATTTCTCCAGTATGAACAAGAATGTCCTCTGCCCACTGAGATTCTGCCTCTCGATCAGTATGAATTCGTAATTTACACTGACGGATCCGCACAGCCCGCAACTGGGAGTAAGCAAGCTTACAGTGCAGCGTGTGCTATCGTTAAAGGTCGCATGCGAGATGGCATCTTCAGACCTATGGTCACAAAAACTCAATCACTAGGTGATTGTACAGCTCAGCGAGCTGAACTACAAGCATTCAAACTGACACTTGAGAGTACGGATCGAGAATTCCTCACACTAATCGTGTGCGATTCATTTTACTGTGTTCAGTCGTATAATGACTATATACGAACCTGGCTTGAAAATGGTTTCAAAGATGCGAAAGGTGGCACAATAAAGCACAAACTGCTTTGGGAACAAGTAGTTCAGTTGAAAAACGAACTACCAAAGGCTCACGTGATTCACACACTGAGTCATCAGCGTGATGGCGTTCACGTTGCAGGGAATTCATTGGCTGACGAAGCCGCAAAGGGGGCTGTTCAGACGGCTTCCGTAGCTGCGATCACTCGTTCAAAAACAAAAATAGACGGTGAGATAATGTTAGCTGTCAATGCTTCAAGCAAAGGCAGCAGTGCAGCGTTACCAAAAAAGTTTCCACTCAAGTACTCTTATGTAATTGATGCGAACAACGTTCCTTTTGCTCGAATCCCTGGAGTGGGGGATAGGGTAATTCCAAACATGGAACGAAGAGCAGCCTTGATTTATGAAACTCATTTGGGGGAGGGTCTGTCACATCAAGGGATCTCAAACACAATTTTGAAATTAAAAGAGATGTACTGGTGGCCTGGAATGAATACACACATTCACATATTTATCAACAACTGCTTAGACTGTAAATTACAGCGAGAGAGCCACCAGACACCATGCTGCGAATGCGGCAGCCCAGTACAGACACCACTGTTAGACAGCATTAGGCTATCTACTCGCCGGCGTCCCACTGGACAAAGGCATTCCCGCAAATACTAAATCTAGGTTCCTATGGTTATGGCCTCAGCGCTCGGCTGACGCTCGAACTGTTATAAAAGATTTGCGAGTCTTTATCGGCACATACGCAATAGGCACGCTACATTCTGACCAGGGTCCTGCGTTTAGCTCTAGGGCTTACAAGGAGGCCATGGCCAGTCTGGGCGTTGCATTGCGGTACTCCTCTTCATTCCATCCTGAGGGAAATTCTGTTGTGGAAAGGAAAAACCGGGACATAAAGCAGTCTATAACAGCTAGGGTATTAGGTTCGGGTGATGGGTGGGTCCAACACCTCAATAGCGTACAGCGTGCTCTCAACAATCTGCCAAGAAGTTCTCTAGGGGGGGTTACTCCATATGAAGTCCTATTTGGGACAAGAATGTGGGTTCCAGACTTAGAACACATAGGCACAGTGGTGGAAAATAAAGCATTTAATATCAAAGATCGTTTGGCTGTTTTACAGGAGCTTAACAAATTAAGAACGAAACAAAGCAACGTCTCCCTACAGCCAACCACCACTGGGGAAATATCGGCGGTCCCAGCAAGGCCTGTCTGGATTCCGAAAGTCGGGGATCTAGTCAGAGAAAAAATTGCGGACAAGAAGGAATTTGGACCTTCTTACAGACAACAGGTACCTGTTCTAGCAGTTCAAGGAACAAGAACAGTACTTCTGCCGCCCCTTGCTGGAAGAAAGGAGAAAAGATTTGTGTCCATTGACCTCATCAAACCACAACATGTGGCCAATACTAAGCAGTAGGCCTCGTGGACTCCGACCTAGTAGCAGACTCACTCCTCTCGCTACTATTCAAGAGGTTCAGACTGAAAGACTGATCACAATCGAGAATTCAGCTGTAACAAATGAAGGACTAAGCAACCAAGCTATGGAACTCATCCCTCTTGACAACCAAATAACAGTTCGTCCAAATACACCTGTCTACACCAACGTGACACGTGAAGAACTGTCTCCTGTGATTTCAACAAATCCTGATGCAATTCCAACAATTGACAGAACTGCTTCTGGCTATTTCATTGACTTTGATACGTTCTCAGAAGATCCAAGTGAACCTGAAACGACGCCAGCATCATTCAAACTCAAGCAGCAAGTACAAGACTGTATTCACTTTCTGAAAAAGACTTATCTGGTTTCTCCATGGATTGAACTCTGGATTACATCTGGACTTTTTGTTTTTCTGCTCTGGCTAGCTTTGGTAACAACTGTAAGCGTGCTTATAAGTGGCAGATACATCCATGTGAACAGTGAAGGAAAAGACGTGAATGTACTTTTGAAACCTCATAAATCTTCCCATCGTGAAGCAAGAGACTTGTCATCAGTGAACATCACAGCTGTTCCTATACAGGATGGTATAGTGTGGGACAAAACAGATTATGAAATCTTCGGCCCGAGTGAACAATTGAACATTCCACATTTGTTTAAAATTTCACTAAGTGATTTAATTACGTCCAGTACCTGTTCAGATGATTGGGACTTTGAGACTGTGACTGACATAATGTTTGATCTAGAAAAATCTGCTGCATTTTCTAAAAATGAATATTTAGAAGGTTCATCAGACTATGAAGAACTGTATTGTTATAACCACTATGGTCATCATTATTTGCACAAAACTGCATATCCAAGAAATGTGTTTATGTTTAACCAATGGGAACATTGTCCTACACCGCCACAAGGTAGTTCAAAAATTTTTGCTAGTAAGTTTCCATATTTTTCAGGTTACAATACATCTGACCCAGAAACGTTTTACTATAAAAATGTAAACAAAACAGGACTGAAAATTATGTTAACAAATACGAAACAGATTTATTCTGAAGCATTTATTGCCCAACTGTCTACACAGGGTTTCGACTTATGGAAAGACACAATTGAGACAAAAACTGTCTGGGGTAGTAAAGATTGGCAAGTACAGGGTATAGAAGCTTTATTTAGAGCCTGTATCATCCCTGAACAAATACTGTTTTTGAATGAAACCGTCCAACAAACATCTTGTCTTGGATTAGCCAAGATCAAAGAGATGAAAACACCTTCTGTGCCAACACCTGCCAGTGAAAATAATACAAAGGCAGTGGTGACAGTTGACAATATACTACAACTTAACAGAACTCATCCAAATTGGAAAAAATGGTTGATCTGGCCCACAGACACAAACAGCTGTCAGGAAAGGTTCTTGAACAAAACTCAGGGCTTTACTATTCATAGGCCAGACCCAAGATATGTCCAAAGACAACATCCGGGGGTAGTAACATCATACAGTGTAGGAAAATTATGCCTCGATTGGCTGCATAAATCTACACTACAGGATGTGAAACAACACTTATCCTTACTTACAGGAGACGCTGATCTTAGGGAATTCTTGCTTGGACCAAGAAAACCGCGTCAAAAATGTTTCATATATGCCGGCATTTATGCTGCTTATAATGAAGCATGGAAAGTGTCACAGATAGAGGCCGCAGAATGAATACGTGAACTTGATCGTATTAATTTAGAGAAAACACTCTCTGTGGTCGACAATGGGTTAACAACTTTGTCCTCCAGAATTTATTAATTGGATGGCATTGTATCCTCTGCTATCGACATTCTAGAACAAGATTTGGCTATGTTACAACAAGGTCAATCCCAATTACGTTCTATAGTGTCATTGACATGGACGCTGCAATTTTTGCGAGCGGGCTATGTGCCTTGGCTTTTCATCAACACGTCGTCTCTGTTTGCAGAATACAATCTCACTGATAAACAGATCGAACTGGCACAAAGAGGAGCAAGGTATACAGTGCTAAGCATTGAAAAAATGGAGAAGTTACCATTCACAGTGGCAGAAAAACCAGCTACAGAATGGGTTATTCATGGCAAAATAACATTACCTGTGACAACTTTTCAGTTTCAGTATTGCCTCAGACAAATGCAAGCAGGCAAATATGAAAGGTTGGGTAAGGAATACATTAAGACATCTTGGGATTTACCGTATACACATAGATGTTGGAGTGGGGATCGTGAAGTGTTTCTTAGCGGTACTAACTGTAAACATGCACTGACCGGTTCACTCATATGTCAGGACATTTCTTTACACGGGACTTGTAATGGTTCTGTGGCAAACTTGTCTTGCCATCAGCGGGGTACACCAGCTGCTGTGATTAATCCAACGTTTGGACAACTTTCTAATGGGAGTTACCTCATGTTGAATGATCAGAGTTGCTGTGGAATGTTGCCAGGCATCCCATATCTAGTAACGGTCAACTCCAGGGTCACTTGCTGTATGCAAGCATTGTTTCCCCCAATAGACACAGTCAGGGAGTCGCCGCTATGGCCTTCGCTGAACGTCTCTTTTATAAGATTTGATACTTTGAGCAGAATGAAAGCCATGCTTTTACAGCAAACAGTGCCTTTGACCTCGGCCAAAGAAACCTATGATCTACAAGTAGCAAGGACTTCGGCTGAGATACAGACTTTAATACGTTCAAACTGCCCTATACATTTCATAGAAATGGTATCACGTATCTTTAACATGTCAGATACGACCGGAATTGTACATGTATTTAAGAGCATTTGCTCCGGTCTGTTAGCACCTTTCCAGGCAATACTTGGAATCATCCCCAACTTTGCACATTCGGTGTTTGGTGGCATACCATTAATTCTCGCACTTGTTGCCGGAATTCTATTCATCTTTCTGCTATTGCGCTATGGCCAGCCTATTCGCCGACATCACTCCGAGCGAAATGGAGAAAGCTCTCCGTGAAAGAAAGTGCAGTGAGCGAATAGTACAGCTATTGGGCATGACTCGTCTACGGGACCTTAATACCACGTGGTTCCTGTCATTCAGACCAATCTGGAAAGATTGCATCTTACCTGTTCTACGCTACCTGCTATGCGGTGAAGAATGCGTGTTGGACGCTTGTCTAACATATCCATCAGCTGCGCCAAAGGACGTCGATACTTTGCTGGTCCCGATAACGGCCCATGCTCTGTGTTGTCCCCAGAGGCTCCCTATCCTGATGTCAGCATTCATTGAGATCTCACAGTCGCCTCCTGCTGCTGCTGAGGTACGAGAAACAACTCCAGGCACACAGGTAACAACGGACGCGATCATTGCTGCGGCGACCTATGCTGAGAGCGATGCTTCCCATCTTTGTGCGATCAATCTCTTACACGAGGTGTTCCAACTTACACCAACGACAGTGGATGATGTTTTGTCTATTGAAATAGATGATCTCATGTTTACACCAGACCCGTAAACTGACTCTGATTCGGCATATTATGTTCCAGAGAGACAGCAACAATTTGGCCTTCATTTTTAAAAGACTTGGAATTCTATCAAATTTGAACTTTTTGTCCCATTTTTTGAACAAAAATGGCACTTCAATCTGCTTAAAGTAGAACTAGCCTTATAATACAGACTTGGCAGTACTTCCAGGGACACTTAGTCATCTTGTGTGTCTAAGAACAGTTCATTTAATTTTCATGACAGGCAATGACTTTGATTTTGAACAAACTTATCGATCATTTTCGTCATATGTAAATATTGCTTTTATATTACATTCCGATTGCATTTATTTCAAAATTTATGCAGGAAATGATAAGCATTGCTTACTGATGTACAGAAACCTTTGCATTTTTAAATATGTCTTTTAATGCTTTTTAGGATATGTTTTAATATGCGGTACTCCATTCTAAATGTTTAGCATTTTAAATGTTTTAGCATTTTAGTAGTGTCGTATACACGAAAGAGGAGTGGGTGTTGTATACTTTATAGGGTGTCCATAAACGGGCTTTTCTAGAATCATGTCCTTATATAGGCACAATTCGCCTTGCCCTTATATAGGCATAAAATCCCTGACCTTATTTAGGCATAAACCATGCACTCCAAATACAGGCATGGATTCCGGCATCCGTCCACCCTAGCGTCTCAACGAGTCCATGAAAAAAACAGACCCTTAGGCTGCGGGAGTTTCCCTTGCCCAGGACTATTGATTTCTTCAAGGACTCATATATTATGCATGAACCATTATTCCTTAGGGGTTCATTCATGACGTCTTTCGCTGCCCAACTCACGTCAATGCTAACATTTTCAGGTATAAATATACCTTCCCAAACCCCTGTAAATCAGAGGAGACCTCGACTTCAGAGGAGCCCGATTCCCGGCCGGACGCACTGAGAACACGCTGTCATTCCTGCACGCAGAGAGTCCAGCTTCCAGTGATCTAACTTCCCTTGCGGGGTGTTGGAGTTCGAGTCCGGAAAGAGATTCCTACCTCTCTCATTCTTCAGGTATGGAGCAGACTAGAACCTAGAGGGACTCTTGGCATATTAGACTCTTGGCATACTAGGCGTAACATACTCTTAGTATACTCTAGTCAGGAATACATCACCTACTTCTACTTCTCCCTACACCTAGGATAGGTTAGGAACACTGGGGTAGAACTAGGCTAGAAACGCATCGTATGAGTACTCGCATTTTTAGGCTGTGTCATTTTATGTAAATGCATATATGCTAAAAAGATAATGCTAACGCAGTATTATTTATTTCTACTGCTCACTCTGTACATTATTTATCTCGCATATTGTCTTGTGATCGTAACAGCACATCTAACTTACAACAGAAACAAGACTGTTCAATAAACCTTTTTATTGAAACGCCCGTCTGTTATTTCTGTGTAACTTTGAGAATAACTGAACCATGCACGACTGAGCTGAGTGAAATAGTTATCTATTGTTTCTACGACTCTGGGACACGTCCTGATTCTGTAAGGGAAACACAGTGGTCATGTTTTGCGGCTGCCAGAAACTACTCCCTTCTTGTCGTCAAGAAGTTTCTAGTGGCCTCTGAGCTACCTGGCACAAGTAATTAAGTTTAATATACTCGATAGGGACATTCCGACCTTAGTCCTATGTCAAACCTATAGGATATATTATTCCAATGCGCAGAGCCTATTAGGGAAATAGGAGCTAGACTACACTGAAGAGCCCTGGCATCACAAAATGGATGCCACCAGTCACAGACACTGGGCTGCCCTCCTGCTGATGACCGAAACTTGCAGTGGAAGAAGCCCAACAATAGGTATCCTGTCACAGGAGGGTGTGACCACCTTCCAGACAGGGTTTAGTGTATTGGGGCTGGGTGGGTGCACTCCTAGAGTGCTTTGAAGTCCTGCACTGGGGGAGCAGAATGCTCCTCTGTGCATATGCCAGTTCAAACCAGCTCAGGGGCTACCTGCCCCTGCTCTGGCGTGAAACTGGACAAAGGGAAGTGGGTGTAGCCACCCACTCCCCTGACCCTCCCATAGGTGGGGTCATAGAGCTAGTCCCTCCCTTTCTTTTAGTATAAGAGGGGGAACCTGTGCATTGCAAACTAGAGACCCCTGGATGACGCTCTGAAGAAGAATCCTGGACCTTCGATGTTCCACTACCTCTGGAAGACTGAAGAATCTCCCTTGGAGTCAAGGAGTGACTCCCCTGCTTGGCAGGCACCAAAAACTACAACGGCGGTCGCAAACTACGCCACTCCCGCCGGAGCCTGAGGTCCCTGCAGCCCAAGACAAGGATTTCCTGACTTTTCAAAGGCCATCGTGAGTTCCCAGCGAAGCTGAGGCCAGTGAACCCCACGAGTGACGAGGAACTGCAGTCCCTGGGTACCGTGCACTATTGTTGTGTACAACCCCTTCAAAACGTTCTACGAACTTGTGCTTTGGACCACTTGTGGTCCCAGCCTCTAGCAGGAATGTCTCTGAAGATCAGAGGCCTACCCCGTCCCGAGTGACCGTGGGCCCCTGTTGAAGGAATCCCCCTGAGGCGTCTTTGTGATCCCTTGCCAGCCGGCTTGTGGGTCCTCAGAAGACTTTTCTAAAGAACCAAAGGGCTCCACTGGTTGCTCCAGGCCTGTCCTGACTTACTCTTGCTGGGTGAGTTCCTCAGACCTTGCTGGTCTGCACCATTGACTTTTTACGCTTTCCACGAGACTTGCTGCTACCAAGGCTTGTATCCAATCGGGTTGCTGACACCGCAGTCAGCTGCAGACTTTGTGGGACACGCCGAATCCAGCTCCTGGTTGTCGTCGACGCCTCCTGGACCTCGTGGCCGAAGAGTCAAGACACCCGTGAACGACCTGAATCTGTCGACGGCGGTGGGCATTCATCTTCCTTGCCCCGGGTCACTGCCCAGTGACTTTGAACACTGTCCCCTCTGCTTTCAGGTCTTCCTTCTTCCAAATCCAGGCTTGGATTCCACCGGACACTTCTTCGGACTTCACAAGCAGCAAGTCTTCATTGGCTCCCATTGAAAACGACGCCGCGACCCGACACCAAAGGACACCTATGCACCCGGCTTCCCTGGGTGAGGTAACTCCAGCACTACGGTGCTCCTGTGGGTGTTGGCCCTAGAACTACTTACCCTGTAAGTGACTTGCTTGTTGGTACTCCCGAAGTGCCCTTAACCTCTTAATTTCTAACCGCGACTTGCCCCATTGAAGTCTACGGCGATCCGCGCCTGTGTTCACGCACTGCACGCGTCCCCCGTGGGTCCTTTACTTACCTGCCTTGGGTGGTTTCGTGAGGCCCCAACACTTCTGAAGGCCCTGGGCCTTGTCTCTTTGCAAGTCGTTGTTCTTAAGTCTCTTTCTTAGTATATGGTCAGGTACGCCCCTAGGGCCCCAGCCATATTGTGCTTAATTTATTGTGAAACGTTGATTTGTGCAAATGTTCCTGACTTCTAATCTCATAAAGAGATTAGTAGAGAGTTGTTTAGTAATAAATACATATATATTTGATATATATACCTGTGTGGTGTCTTTTCATTTGGTGATTCAAGAGATTGTGTGGTAAAACAAGCTGCTTTACATTCCTCCAAGACTTAGCCTGAAGGCTGCTCTCCACAGCTACCACTAGGATAGCTTTCTATAAAGGTTGTCTTAAACCTACCTACCATAAGAGTCGAATTGTACTGGTGCAAGGTGTCCACTTTAATTAGTGAACAGCATATACCAGGCCAACTTCTCACATTGGTGGCAGCGTGTGGGATTCCAGCTTGCTATTGTTTTACCAGAAAATCTCTATTTGAATTACTAACTGAAAACCACTATAGGTACTTAAGGTACATATAAAGTCAAGCTTAGTATCAATAAGTTCTACTGAACTTAGAGCTGTGTGCCAAGGGATAGCACACCCTTTCTACAGCTCAAGCTAGTATCAGTAGGCCACAAACTAGTGTAGGTAGTACAACACTGCACAACACTAGAATGTCCTTAAAGGGTGGACCCAGTGGATCCACTCAGCCTCAGTATAAGGACATGGCTTTCTCTGAGTTGAGAACCAGTGTGCTGCAAGGCACCTGAAGCTAGGACAGAGTCCCTCCACACTACACCTGATAGATCTGCTGACAGCAGATGATCTTAGATTAGCTCTAGGAGCTAATGGGTCTGAATCAGTGGGTGGGTCAATTACAGTGTCTGGGTCAGATGATGAAAATCAGAATGACCAAGACTCTGTGATTGAAGGGCCAGGTCCCCAGGGGCCTGAAAAGGACAGAGGAATTCTCCCTAAGAGAACTGACATAGTGGAGGAGAGGCACAGGTCCCTTTCTAGGGAATCTGAACACTCCTATCACTCTGGCAGAGAATCTGTCTACCAGAGGAACTCCTACTACCCAAGAAGAGAGACCGCCTCTGACAGAATGTACAAACTGCTGCAGTATGAGGAAGCAAGGTTTGCCCTCAAAACCAAGCAGTTGGCATTAGACAAGGAAGCCCTGGAGCTCCAGAGAGCTTCTAGAAAAGAGGGGTTAGAACCCCCTGGTGGCAGCAACAGTGTCCCTAGAGGCAGAGAATATATTCCAGACCATAGTAACCTGAGCAAGGTTGTTCCTCCCTACCAGAGTGGGGATGATATCCATAAATGGGTAACTGCTATGGAAAGGGCCTGTAGAGTACAACAGGTCCCCCAAAAGCAGTGGGCAGCAATCCTGTGGCTCTCCTTTTCAGATAAAGGTAGAGACAAGCTCCTCACTGTTAGAGAAGAGGATGCTGATGACTATGAAGTCCTGAAGAGTGCACTGATAGATGGGTTTGGCTTAACCACTGAGCAGTACAGGTTGAAGTTCAGAGACACCCAGAAGGCACAGACTCAGGACTGGACTGACTTTGTAGATTGTGCAACCAAGGCTCTGGAGGGTTGGCAGGTTGGCAGTAGGGTTACTGATTTCAAGGGATTGTATAATCTAATGATGAGAGAACAGATCCTTAATAATTGCCAGAACCAGTTGTTGCATCAATACCTGGTGGACTCAGATCTGACCTCTCCCCAAGAATTGGGAAAGAAGGCAGACAAGTGGGTCAGAACCAGGGTGAGGCAGAAAACCCAGAACCAAGGGGGTGACACAAAGAAGCAGGATTCTAAGGGCTCTGAGAAAAGTGGGGATAAGTCAAAAGACCAGAAGTCTTCACAAGGGCCCCAAAAATCTGCATCTGGTGGGGAGTCACAATCCAACAAGGGAAAAGGCCAAAAGAAGCCCTGGTGCAAATTCTGTAAACAGAAAGGGCACTGGACTTCTGATTGTAACAAGTCCAAAGACCAAACCACCACCACTCATGCCCCTAAGGCAACTGTTCCTCCTAGTTCAGCTACTGGTGGAGGTGGTACTCAGAATAAGGGTGTAGTAGGGTTGACCCTGGGTTCTGAAGTGGACTCTGGCCTAGTCAGAGTGCCCACTCAGGCAATGCTGATTTGTGATGGAGACATGGACATGTCCTTCCTGGTAAGCCCCAGTAATCTGGGCAAATACAAACAGCAGCCTGTAATAAATGGCAAACAGGCTTTGGCATTTAGGGACACAGGTGCTAGTGTCACCATGGTGGCAGAGGATCTTGTGGACCCT
The DNA here is from genome assembly GCA_963921515.1 of Calotriton arnoldi. NCBI lineage: Eukaryota > Metazoa > Chordata > Amphibia > Caudata > Salamandridae > Calotriton > Calotriton arnoldi. Next base: position 110,276 of record CAWUFW010006643.1, read on the forward strand.
GGACAGATCATCCTGGGCGAAATGTACCAGGTGACCAATGCAAGCAATGTCAGGACCAACCATAGTCTGGCAGTTGTGAATTTCTCCTGGGGAGGGGTAACTGGCCTCAAGAAGGTTGTAGTCAGTGCAGACCTCCCTGTAGAATGTCTATTGGGCAATGATCTAGAAACTTCAGCCTGGTCTGAAGTAGAGTTATGGACTCATGCTAAGATGTTAGGCATCCCTGCAGAGGTATTTGCTGTGACCAGGTCACAGGCCAAAATGCATGACACTGAACCAGCTCTGGATCCTGAAACTATGGACCAGATGCTTCCCAAGAAGAGGAGCAGTAGGGTTAAGGCAGTGCCTTCCCCTCTGTCTCAGATCATTGATTCCCCTCTTAAGGGAGGAGGAGCAGACCCTGAAGAAGGAACTGCCCCAGAGGAACTTGAGCCTGATCAGGTTGAGTTCTTGGGGGCAGGGGGCCCTTCTAGGGAGGATCTGAGTAAGGAGCAACAGTGCTGCCCCTCTCTTGAACCCCTCAGACAGCAGGCTGCTGCTGAGGCTGCTGGGAGTGCTAGTGGGTCCCATAAAGTTTATTGGGATGAGGGACTCCTATATTCTGAGGGTAGAGACCCAGCCCCTGGAGCCACCAGGAGGTTGGTAATACCTCAGAAGTTTAGGGGTTCCTCTTGACCCTAGCACATGACATCCCTTTAGCAGGTCACTTGGGCCAAAACAAGACCTGGGACAGGCTTGTTCCACATTTTCATTGGCCACATATGTCAGAGGACACAAAGGAGTTTTGTCGCTCCTGTGTCACATGCCAAGCCAGTGGCAAGGCAGGTGGCACTACAAAGGCCCCCCTGATACCACTGCCTGTGGTGGGGGTTCCCTTTGAAAGGGTAGGGATTGACATTGTTGGTCCCCTTGACCCTCAAACTGCATCTGGGCACAGATTTATCCTGGTGGTAGTGGATCATGCCACCAGGTACCCAGAGGCAATTCCCCTGAGGACCACCACAGCCCCTGTGGTGGCAAGAGCCCTCATTGGAGTTTTCTTCAGAGTGGGTTTCCCAAAGGAGGTAATCTCTGACAGGGGTACAAACTTCATGTCAGGATATTTGAAAGCAATGTGGAAGGAGTGTGGTGTAACTTATAAATTCACCACCCCCTATCACCCACAATGCAATGGGTTGGTTGAACGTTTCAACAAAACCCTGAAGGGAATGATTAAAGGACTCCCAGAGAAGCTTAGGCGGAAATGGGACCTTCTTCTTCCCTGCCTGTTGTTTGCATACAGAGAGGTTCCACAGAAGGGGGTTGGTTACAGCCCATTTGAGCTTCTGTTTGGGCATCCTGTAAGAGGTCCATTATGTTTGGTAAAAGAGGGCTGGGAGTTACCTCTCAAGCCCCCCAAACAAGATGTGATGGACTATGTACTTGGTCTCCGCTCCAGGATGGCCGAATACATGAAAAAGGCAACCAAAAACCTGGAGGCCAGCCAAGAATGACAAAAAGCTTGGCATGACCAAAGGCTGTGCTGACTGTGTACCAGCCAGGACAGAAAGTGTGGGTGTTGGAGCCTGTGGCCCCAGCAGCCCTCCAAGACAAGTGGAGTGGCCCCCATACCATTGTTGAGCAAAAGGGAGAAGTCACCTATCTGGTGAATCTTGGAACTCCCAGGAGCCCCCTGAGGGTACTCCATGTCAACAGATTAAAGCCATATGTTGACAGGGCTGACATGGGCTTGCTCATGGCAACTGATGAGGACCAGGAGGAGGAGAGTGACCCTCTCCCTGACCTGCTCTCACAGAACCCTGATGATGGGTCAGTAGATGGTGTGGCTTTGGCAAGCAGCCTCACTGGCCATCAGCTAACTGAGTGCAGACAGGTTCTGCAACAGTACAGACATATGTTTAGCCTGACCCCTAGTCAGACTACCTGGTGCACCCATGAGGTGGACACTGGAGACAGTCTGCCTGTCAAGAGTAAAATCTACAGGCAACCTGACCATGTCAGGGACTGTATCAGGACTGAAGTCCAGAAAATGTTGGAGTTAGGTGTGATTGAGCCTTCAGATAGCTCTTGGGCTAGCCCAGTAGTCCTAGTGCCCAAGCCTCATACCCAGGGTGGTAAGAAAGAAATGAGGTTTTGTGTAGACTACAGAGGCCTCAATGCAGTCACCAGGACTGATGCCTATCCCATACCAAGGGCAGATGAGCTGATTGATACTTTGGCCTCAGCCAAGTATCTAAGTACATTTGACCTAACAGCTGGCTACTGGCAGATCAGGTTAGCTGATGATGCAACAGCCAAAACAGCATTTTCGACCCCTCGTGGGCACTACCACTTTGTGGTGATGCCCTTTGGATTGAAAAATGCACCTGCCACTTTTCAGAGGTTGGTGAATAAAGTTCTGGCAGGGATGGAAACTTATTGCTCAGCTTATCTAGATGATATTGCTGTCTTTAGTTCCTCCTGGCAGGATCACCTGGTCCACCTCAGAAATGTTTTGGAGGCTCTGCAGAAAGCAGGCCTCACTATCAAGGCCACTAAGTGCCAGATAGGGCAGAGTCAGGTTGTGTACCTGGGCCACCTTGTGGGTGGAGGCCAGGTTCAGCCTTTACAGAGTAAAATCCAAACCATAATGGAATGGGTTGCTCCTCCCACCCAGACACAGGTGAGAGCCTTCTTAGGCCTGACTGGGTACTATAGGAGGTTTGTCAAGGGATATGGATCTATAGTGACCCCTTGAATGATCTGACCTCAAAGAAAATGCCAAAAAAGGTTCAGTGGACAGCTAGCTGTCAGAAGGCATTTGAAGACCTAAAGCAGGCCATGTGCACTGCCCCCATCTTACAGAGTCCAGACTACACCAAAAAGTTCATTGTCCAAACAGATGCTTCTGAGCTGGGTGTGGGAGCTGTACTGTCTCAACTGAATGATGAAGGTCAAGACCAGCCAGTAGCTTTTATTAGCAGAAGGCTGACCCCTAGAGAGAAACGTTGGTCAGCTATAGAGAGGGAGGCCTTTGCTGTGGTGTGGGCCCTGAAGAAGCTGAGGCCATACTTGTTTGGCACTCACTTCATAGTTCAGACTGACCACAAGCCCCTCCTATGGCTTAAACAGATGCAAGGTGAAAATCCAAAACTTTTGAGGTGGTCCATTTCCCTACAGGGGATGGACTATACAGTGGAACATAGGCCTGGGACCCAACATGCCAATGCAGATGGACTCTCAAGGTATTTCCACTTAGAGCACGAAGACTCAACTGGTCAAGGTTAGCTTAGTGTCCCTGCGTTTGGGGGGTTGTGTAGGAGAGTAGGATCTGCCTCTTATGTTGCCCCCACTTTTTTTCTGATGTTTACACTGGTTTCTGGCTATAGTCAGGCTGGGACCCTGCCAATCAGGGCCCCAGCCTCTCTGTTCTCTCTAAACGACTTGGAGTGCACTCTAGGTGCACTAGTGATTGGATACTGTGGTACCTTATGAGTCCCTAGTATATGGTACCTTAGGTGCCAAGGGCATAGGTACTTCACAGGCCTACCAGGGGCTGAAGCATGTATTATGCCACCCCTGGGAAGCAGACTAAATCTGACACCACAGGCCTGCTACTGCAGCCTGGGTAAGGTGGTGCATGCACCCCTTACTGTGATATAGGCTACCTATATCACTACCTAGATACACACATATAAACCTATAAGTCACTCCTATGGCAGGCCTTATCAATCCTGAAGGCAGAGTGCTTGGTTCCTATGTGAGGGGGTGCCCCTGCATGAGCAGAGCCCCTCTGCAGCATTCGGAGACCCTTCTCTGATGCTGTTTGTAGTGCAGCCTGACCATATACTCTTAAGCGCATTATAACCTCGCGTTAAATGCTAACTTTGGGATGGCTGCACGGAAACATGTCGTGTTTGGTGTCAAACATCTTGGAATACTACCCCCCCACCAGTTCTGGCGGCGGGGGTAGCATTCTACCCTTCTAGAGGGATAGACATGTACCTACTGTGGAAACGCGGTAGAATCCTGAAGAGCCCTGGCATCACAAAATGGAAGCCACTAGTCACAGACACTGGGCTGCCCTCCTGCTGATGACCGAAACTCGCAGTGGAAGAAGCCCAACAATAGGTATCCTGTCACAGGAGGGTGTGACCACCTTCCAGACAGGGTTTAGTGTATTGGGGCTGGGTGGGTGCACTCCTAGAGTGCTTTGAAGTCCTGCCCTGGGGGAGCAGAAGGCTCCTCTGTGCATATGCCAGTTCAAACCAGCTCAGGGGCTACCTGCCCCTGCTCTGGTGCGAAACTGGACAAAGGGAAGTGGGTGTAGCCACCCACTCCCCTGACCCTCCCCGTAGGTGGGGTCATAGAGCTAGTCCCTCCCTTTCTTTTAGTATAAGAGGGGGAACCTGTGCATTGCAAACTAGAGACCCCTGGACGACGCTCTGAAGAAGAATCCTGGACCTTCGACGTTCCACTACCTCTGGAAGACTGAAGAATCTCCCTTGGAGTCAAGGAGTGACTCCCCTGCTTGGCAGGCACCAAAAACTACAACGACGGTCGCAAACTACGCTGCTACCGCCAGAGCCCGAGGTCCCTGCAGCCCAAGACGAGGATTTCCTGACTTCTCAAAGGCCATCGTGAATCCCCAGTGACGCTGAGGGCAGTGGACCCCATGAGTGACGAGGAACCGCAGTCCCTGGGTACCGTGCACTATTGTCGAGTGCAACCCCTTCACGACATTCTACGAACTTGTGCTTTGGATCACGTGTGGTCCCAGCTTCTATCAGGAATCCCTCTGAAGATCAGAGGCCTACCCCTTCCCGAGTGACCGTGGGCCCCTGTTGAAGGAATCCCCCCGAGGCGTCTTTGTGATCCCTTGCCAGCCGGCTTGTGGGTCCTCAGAAGACTTTTCTAAAGAACCAAAGGGCTCCCCTGGTTGCTCCAGGCCTGTCCTGACTTACCCTCGCTGGGTGAGTTCCCCAGACCTTGCTGGTTTGCACCATTGACTTTTTACGCTTTCCACAAGACTTGCTGCTACCAAGACTTGTTGGCTCCAATCGTGTTGCCGACACCGCAGTCAGCTGCAGACTTTGTGGGACACGCTGAATCTAGCTCCTGGTCATCGTTGATGCCTCCTGGATCTCGTGGCCAAAGAGTCAAGACACCCATGAACGACCTGAATCTGTCGACGACGGTGGGCATTCATCTTCCTTGCCCCAGGTCACTGCCCAGTGACTTTGAAAACTGTCCCCTCTGCTTTCAGGTCTTCCTTCTTCCGAATCCAGGCTTGGATTCCACCGGACACTTCTTCGGACTTCACAAGCAGCAAGTCTTCATTGGCTCCCATTGAAAACGACGCCGCGACCCGACACCAAAGGACACCTATGCACCCGGCTTCCCTGGGTGAGGTAACTCCAGCACTACGGTGCTCCTGTGGGTGTTGGCCCTAGAACTACTTACCCTGTAAGTGACTTGCTTGTAGCTACTCCCGAAGTGCCCTTAACCTCTTACTTTCTAACCGCGACTTGCCCCATTGAAGTCTACGGCGATCCGCGCCTGTGCTCACGCACTGCACGCGTCCCACGTGGGTCCTTTACTTTCCTGCCTTGGGTGGCTTCGTGAGGCCCCAACACTTCTGAAGGCCCTGGGCCTTGTCTCTTTGCAAGTCGTTGTTCTTAAGTCTCTTTCTTAGTATATGGTCTGGTACGCCCCTAGGGCCCCAGCCATATTGTGCTTAATTTATTGTGAAACGTTGATTTGTGCATATGTTCCTGACTTCTAATCTCATAAAGAGATTAGTAGAGAGTTGTTTAGTAATAAATACATATATATTTGATATATATACCTGTGTGGTGTCTTTTCATTTGGTGATTCAAGAGATTGTGTGGTAAAACAAGCTGCTTTACATTCCTCCAAGACTTAGCCTGAAGGCTGCTCTCCACAGCTACCACTAGGATAGCTTTCTATAAAGGTTGTCTTAAACCTACCTACCATAAGAGTCGAATTGTACTGGTGCAAGGTGTCCACTTTAATTAGTGAACAGCATATACCAGGCCAACTTCTCACAAGGGGACTGTGTGCAGAGTAAGTGGTGTTCAAGAAGGATACAGATAGTGCCTGCAGAAAATGGAGGGTCCCCTCTGCAGGCGCAGCTGCTCCCGCAAATCAGTAGTGGAGAGGGGAGGTCGGCGAGGGGGTAGAAAAAATAAATACAAAAATCACTTACCTGACGGCCGGCTGGCCGGCCGCTGCCTCTCTTCCGTCCTCTTCCTGATTCTGTTGAAACAGGAAGCAGGATAAGCTCCCCTAAGCCAATCACAACACTGCAATGCAGCGTTGTGATTGGTCTGAGCACCTTGGTTCAATGCTCAGATGGGGAATGGAAATCTAGGCATGTTCTCCACCCAGGCTGTAATACAGCCTGGGTGGAGAAAATGCAGAGTGCGCAATAATGTTTGGCCGGCCCCAGAGGCCCAGCCAAACATTCATGTGCACTTAGGAGGGTGTCACCATTCTTTCCCCCTGCGCAGCCCAGCCCGGCCCACAAAACTGCCCCAGCACAGAAAAATAAAATTATAATAACATTGTGTTATTATCATTTCATTTTACCTTTTTTGCTGTGCTGTAAGGCCGTGGGGCGATGCTTCTTTGCCTTAGCGGAGGAGCCGCCCTTGCCCCTCTGTATTGTCTTTTTCCTCCTGTGGACAAGACAACTTGTACGTACGTAGTCTTTAGGCCCTTGTCTTGAAACTCCTAAGCTTTCTGTCAGGTTGAGGGAGTATACATCTTCATGCTGTCCGTGAAGCACAGTTGCAAACCATTGGCACATGCTTTTACCAAAGGCATGAGGGGATGGCCTTTTCACATCCCCTCTCAATTGTGAACCGCAACTACTTGCAGAGCCCTTTTTCCAAGGTAGAAATGCTTTTTTGAATGCACAAAAAGGTTCTGCACACCTGTGATACTGCAGATCACAGGGATTGGGCCGTAAAAGGGGTCTATACATTGGATGTCTGCCTAGGATGCATCCAAAGGATGATGGCAAGGGAGCTGGGAATAGTTTTTATTTTGAGACTCAGTTAAGCTCCTTGAGAAACCTCGAAGAAGAATAACACAATCACAACTGTGTTGGGTTTATCCCAAGAAGAGTTGCAGCTGAGGCAGATGTAGAGAGGACAGAGCACTGAAGAAGACATGGACACAAAACATAAACACTGACACCACGAAAGAATAATATTGCAGCCATGTGCAGAGGTTAGCTAATACTTTGCTGGTAGAGAGACTCCTGGGTGCATCTTGATTCAGGCAATGTATAAATAGGTAAGAGACAGAATGCAGCAAGGGTGGGCACCATTGTCCAAGTTTCAGAATACCATGGAGATAGATGTGCACAAGGCACTTAGGATTTACGACATGGATTATACACACCACGTTTGAAGTGCTGAAAGAGGCAGAGATGATATGTGCTTGCAGGTATTATTGTAATGGCATAAATTGTCCATTGCTGTGAGTCAATAGGCACATGCACTCGACAGTGACAATGACAGCACAAGTGAATTGCAGAATGTGATCCTATCTTGCAAGGGACTACAATTGGTTCTGTCGGGAAAATCAATTAGTTAGTTTACCATAATGAATATGTATCAAAAAACACACCAAGAGAATTACTATTTGATTTGCAAACATTATTTTTTATCTTATTCTTCTTTTTATAAGCAAGGCAGTCGCATAAAAATATTTTTAATTGGAAACAAAAATACGTGACTTAATGGTGATTAAGTGATCAAAAGGTGACAAGGTGAAAATAGTGAATACCAGATATACAGTGGATTGATTATAAAACAACACTTACAATGTTTGAATCAGTTAACATCCGTCCCTATAAGACAATCTCATAGTCCTTAAACAGTGTCCTTTTTCTACTTATAGGGCGAAGAGAGCATAGGGTAGGGATTGTTATGAGGTGCCGACGTTTCGACCCAGGTACGTGCGTGACTCAACCAACGTCACAGTGGGTCTTTTTCAGGGCAGAGAAGAAGGACAGCCAATTGGAGTGGTGTTGAATTCCATGCGATGAGCTTGATCGCAATCTCACAGATCCATCGTCAATTAGGATTCTTTTGCTAGAAGAGAGCCAGTGTATGTGGAGATAATTCCCCAAATACCAGCAACAGTGAATTTGATTCCATGAGCACAACCAATATCTTCAGATAGCCCAGTTAGAGTTAATGTTCGAAGTCTTTATTAATTGAAAGGTCTGTAACCACATGAGTCGGTAGCAGTGCTCAAATCAACTCTCGAGCACTGCCACGAGATCACCCTGACTGTGGCCGTCTTTTTTAGATTCGGCAAGGGGGGTCACCTGGGTTCTTGATCACTTTGTAGATGGATTTTCAGAGATCTATACTCCAGGGAAAGAAATAGCTGTTGATGAATCTTTGGTCCTGTTCAAGGGCAATTTGGTTTTTAGGCAGTACATTCCTAGCAAGAGGGCACGTTATGGAATTAAGATGTATATTTTGTCTGAGAGTAGGACAGGATATGTCTATAATTTCCGGGTGTACACTGGTAGGGATTCCACTATTGACCCCCCTGGTTGTCCGTCCCCTTTTGGAGTTTCTGAGAAAATTGTGTGGGAACTTGCTAGAGGACTGTTTAACAAAGGTCACCATTTGAACCTTGATAACTTCTACACTGTTGTGCAATTGTTTAAGGAATTGTTCAAAGTGGACACTTTTGCTTGTGGCACAATCTGCTCTAACCGTAAAGGTTATCCAAAAGAGCCTGTTTACAAAAAGCTTCAGAGGGGACAGTGCAATGCCTTGCATAGTGAGGAACTGCTAGCTGTGAAAATTGTGGACAGGAGGGATGTGTACATGCTGACTACCATCCATGATGGCAGTACTTCACCTGTGACTGTTTGGGGTCAGGTTGCTGAAGTGCGCACACCTGTGTGCAATATAGACTACAATAAGCACATGGGTGATGTCAATAGAGTAGATCAGAATTTTGAACCTTACACTGCTGTTCGTAAGGCTCACATTTGGTATAAGAAGTTGGCCATCCATCTCTTCAATTTAGCAACTTTTAATGCTTTTGTTGTGTTCAAGGAGTGTTCTCCTGCGTCAAAGATTACTTTTGTTCAGTTTCAGGAGTCTGTAATAGGCAGCCTTGTTGTAGGTGTTCCTAGAGTTGGAGTGGTGGAGGATGTGGCTAGATTGAAAGATCAGAATCCTAACAAAGGTTCAAGTTAAATATCTAACGTAAAATACATGGTAACAATAACAAATAATTGAACAAAAATAATAAAAAAGGAAAAAAGACAATAATAAAAACAATTTTGTAAAAGCAAAATTGCAAATAACTTCCTAACTAGTGATACCCCTACACAAATTCAAAAAAATGTACACATTTTTTTTAATAAGACAATAATTATGACAAAAACATTAATGACGCTCAATAAGTTACACAAACAACCATACAGACAATACACTGTGTAAACACAAGATGTGGCTGAGGGAAATTACAGATATGTGGTTTGTACCAAACAAAAACAAAATATAGCAAAGAATGCGTCCTCTACAATCAGGGCCACATGAAGGCCTCGACGGCCGCAGGTTCAGGTCTTAGGGCTGCCCCTGTTGGTGGTAATTACATTTAAAGATCGCCACTTTCCTGATTTAATTCCTCCCTCGCCGCAAAAAAACAATCCCTGTAAGAGATGTAGAGTCTGTTTGCGAAGAGGTATGCGGAAGGAGAGTCGTATGCACTGTGCTGATTGTTCTTCTAATCCTGGGCTGTGTGTGCCCACATGTTTCAGATTGTATCACACTCAAAATAGTTTTTGGGAGCAACCGTGAGTCTAATAGTGTACTGCCTGTCTGCATGGTTTTATATAGTTGTCGTTCAGTTTCACGATTGGCATTGGAATGATGTTTGTAGTTGCCGCTGTTGTGTTTGTAGTTATAGTTTTGTATCTAGTTCCAATTGGTTTGTGTTTTCTTTCATGTTAAAAAAGCATTTGATGACGGTGTGCGTGGACTGGCGCTTGGCTGGCGGTGTGCATGGGCTGGCGGTGTGGGTGGGCTGGGGCTTGGCTGGCATTGTGCATGGGCTGGCGCTCGGCTGGCGGTGTGTGGGCTGAAGCTTGGCTGGCGGTATGCGTGGGCTGGCGGTGTGGGTGGGCTGGTGCTTGGCTGGCAGTGTGTGAGTAGTGACTTGCTGCTGGTCATTACACACTCTGCTAGTCAAACAGCACTGCACACACTATGTCAACTACCAGTTGGTGTGATTGCTGTGTCAGTCATGTGGGCGTATGAAAGTGATGGGCCCTTGAATGGCGCTGTCTGTTGATGTGAATGTTGTAATGTGCTGGGCCCGCGGCTGGTGGTGTGAATGGTCTTGTGTGTCACGTATGAAAGGTGTGTGAATGGCCTGTAAAGAGGTTGGTGCCTTGCCGTGGCTTTACAGCTCACGAGCTGTGAGCCATTGGTCCAATTTTTTAACCTTTTAAATATTAACAGTGCATTTCCTTTTTGTGAAATCTCTTGTTAATAGAATTTTACACTCTGAACCTTCACTCATCCTCGTGCCAAATCCAACCAGTATGTGTGAGTACTTAAGGAATTGTTCATTTTGAAGTAATATTTGTCTTTTCTGTCTCTCTCTGCCAGGGTGTACATTGTCTCCACATTGTCTGTTGATGTGAGTGTTGTAATGTGCTGGGGCCGCAGCTGGTGGTGTGAAAGTGTGTGTCAAGTATGAAAGGTGTGTGAATGGCCTGTAAAGAGGTTGGTGCCTTGTCGTGGCTTTACAGCTCAAGAGCTGTAAGTCATTGGTTCAGGTTTTTAACCTTTTAATTACTAACAGAGCATTTCCTTTTTGTGAAATCTCTTGTTAATAAAATATACATTTTGAACCTTTCCCTCACCCTCGTGCCAAATCCAACGAGTATGTGTGTGTACTTGAGGAATAGATGGATAGGCAGTCATATTTGTCTCATCTATCTTTCTGTGCTACGGGGTAGTCTGTGTCTATGGAATATTTTCCAACTTTAGATTTTTCTGTAAACTAAAAAAATGGAGAGTGCTGGGTGGTGTGCCTCTCATGGATCCCAACAATATTTTTTACTGACAATGCCATGCAAACCTCAAAATGTGACTACAGTCACTGATTTTTCTTGCATTACTGTGTCATAATATTCTGGTATCAGAAAAACAACAGTTTTCCTACCATCCAGCATTCCCCCCAGGTCTCCTGATAAAAATGGTACCTCACTCGCATGGGTGGGCCAAGTACCTGTGACAGGCAAGGGCCCAAAACATATTGAGGAGGCATCAAAATTACCTATCACTAAACAACCTGGTTTTGCAAGGGGGGTCACCTGGGTGTTTGCCCCCGGGCTCAGCGGCCATCTTGGGAAACTACCAAACCCACACATTTCTAAAAACTAGACACCCAGGGGAGTCCAGAGAAGTATGGCTTGTGTGGAATCCCCAACGTTTTCCTACCCAGAATCCCCTGCAAACCTCAAATTTAGCTAAAAAAATCAAATTTTTCTCAAATTTCTGTGTGGGAAAGTTGTGGGATCACCGGGCTGACACTAATTTTCTACCACCCAGCGTTCCCCAAGGTCTCCCGATAAAAATGGTACCTCACTCGTGTGGGTGGGTCAAGTACCTGAGACAGGCAAGGGCCCAAAACACACTGAGGAGACATCAAAATTACCTATCACAAAACAACCTGGTTTTGCAAGGGGGGTCACCTGGATTTTTAGCCCCGGGCTCAGCGGCCATCTTGGGAAACTACCAAACCCACACATTTCTGAAGACTAGACACCCGGGGGAGTCCAGCAAGGTATGGCTTCTGTGGAACCCCCAACCTTTTCCTACCCAGAACCCCCTGAAAACCTCAAATTTAGCTGAAAAAATGGTACCTCACTCGTGTGGGTGGATCAAGTACCCGCGACAGGCAAGGGCCCAAAACATATTGAGGAGACATCAAAATTACCTATCACAAAACAACTTGGTTTTGCAAGGAGGTTCACCTGGGTTTTTGGCCCAGGGCTCGGCGGCGATCCTGGGAAACTTCCAAACTCACACATTTCTGAAAACAAGACACCCAGGGGAGTCCAGCGAGGTATGGCTTGCGTGGAACCTCCAACGTTTTCCTACCCAGGATCCCCTGCAATCCTCAAATTTAGCTGAAAAAATCAAATTTTTCTCAAATTTGTGTGTGGGAAAGTTGTGGGATCACAGGGCTGACACAAATTTCCTACCACCTAGCGTTCCCCAGGTCTACCGATAAAAATGGTACCTCACTTGTGTGGGTAGGCATAGTGGCTGCAACAGGAAGTGGCCCAAAACGTATCAAAAGGTATCATTTTACACGGGAGACCAAGGGGAATGCTAGGTGGTAGGACATGTGTGCTGGCACAGTGATCCCACACAAACATGTGTGGAAAAAGTGATTTTTATAGCTAAATTTGAGGTTTGCAGGGGATTCTGGGTAAGAAAACGTTGGGGGATCCTCTCAAGCCATACCTCACTGGACTCCCCAGGGTTTCTAGTTTTCAGAAATGTGTGGGTTTCGTAGGTTTCCCTAGATGGCCGCCGAGCCCGGGGCCAAAAACCCAGGTGACCCCCCCACTTGCAAAACCAGGTTGTTTTGTGATAGGTAATTTTGATGTCTCCTCAATATGCTTCAGTCCCTTGCCTGTTGCAGGTACTTGACCCACCCACACGAGTGAGGTACCATTTTTATTGGGAGACCTGGGGGAACGCTAGATGGTAGGAAATTTGTGTCAGCCCGGTGATCTCACAACATTCCCACTCAGAAAAGTGAGGAAAATGTGATTTGTTTCAGCTAAATTTGAGGTTTGCAGGGGATTCTGGGTAGGGAAAGGTTGGATAATCCACGCCAGCCATACCTCCCTGGACTCCCCAGGGTGTCTACTTTTCAGAAATGTGTGGGTTTGGTAGTTTCCCAAGATGGCCGCCGAGCCTGGGGCCAAAAACCCAGGTGACCCCCCTTGCAAAACCAGGTTGTTTTGTGATAGGTAATTTTGATGTCTCCTCAGTATGTTTTGGGCCCTTGCCTGTCGCGGGTACTTGACCCACCCACACGAGTGAGGTACCATTTTTATGGGGAAATGCTAGGTGGTAGGAAATTTGTGTCAGCCCAGTGATCCCACAACATTCGCACTCAGAAAAGTGAGGAAAATGTGATTTTTTTAACCTAAATTTGAGGTTTGCCGGGGATTCTGGGTAGGGAAACGTTGGGGGATCCACACAAGCCATATCTCCCTGGACTCCCCAGGGTGTCTACTTTTCAGAAATGTGTGGGTTTGGTAGGTTTCCCTAGATGGCCGCTGAGCCAGAGGCCAAAAACCCAGTTGCCCCCCCTTGCATAACCGGGTCGTTTTGTGATAGGTGGTTTTGATGTCTCCACAATACGTTTTGGGCACTTGCCTGTCGCGGGTACTTGACCCACCCACACAAGTGAGGTATCATTTTTATCAGAAGACTTTGGGGAACGTGGGGTGGGTGGAATTTTGTGGATCCACACAGATTCCAGAACTTTCCATCACAGAAATGTGAGGAAAATGTTTTTTTTTATACAAAGTTTGAGATTTGCAAGGGATTCTGGGTAAAAGAACCTAGTGAGAGTCACACAAGTCACCCCATCCTGGATTCCCCAGGGTGTCTAGTTTTCAAGAATGTATTGGTTTACTAGGTTTCCCTAGGTGCCGGCAGAGGTAGGGTTCAAAATCTACAGCTAGGCACTTTGCAAAAATAGGGTCCGTTTTCACTGTAAAAATGTGGTGTGTCCATGTTGCGTTTTGCGGTATTTCCTGTCACGGGCACCAGGCCTACTCACACAAGTGAGGTAGCATTTTTCTCTGAATACTTTGGGGAAAGCGGGGTGGGAGGAATTTTGGGGATCTACGCACATTCCAGAACTTTACATCACAGAAATGTGAGGAAAATGTGTTTTTATTGACAAAGTTTAAAGTTTGCAAGGGATTCTGGGTAAGAGAACCTGGTGAGAGCCACTCAAATCACCCCATCCTGGATTCCTCTGGGTGTCTAGTTTTCAAAAAGGTATAGGTTTGCTAGGTTTCCCCAGGTGCCGGCAGAGCTAGGGTTCAAAATCTACAGCTAGGCACTTTGCCAAGAAAGGGTCCGTGTTCACGGTAAAAATGTGGTGTGTCCACGTTGCTTTTTGGGCCATTTCCTGTCGCGGGCTCTAGGCCTACCCTCACAAGTGAGGTATCATTTTTATTGGAAGACTTTGGGGAATGCAGGGTGAGTGGAATTTTTTGGATCCACGCAGATTCCAGAGCTTTCCATCACAGAAATGTGAGGAAAATGTGTTTTTTTGACAAAGTTTGAGGTTTGCAAGGGATTCTGGGTAACATAACCTAGTGAGAGCCACACAAGTCACCCCATCCTGGATTCCCCTGGGTGTCTAGTTTTCAAAAATGTATAGGTTTGCTAGGTTTCCCTAGGTGTCGGCAGAGCTAGGGTTCAAACTTTACAGCTAGGCACTTTGTAAAAAAAGGGTCAGTTTTCACTTTAAAAATGTGGTGTGTCCATGTTGCGTTTTGTGCCGTTTCCTGTCACGCGCGATCGTGCAGCAGGAATGCTCAAAAGAGGCATCGGAGGAAAGGAAAACCCTTTCCTTTCCCCCCAATGCCTCTTTTGTTTAAATCCCCCCCTCCCCGAGGAGAAACTCACCTTCTCTCTTTCCGATGTGCTGGAATCAAATGGCTTCCAGCGCGTCCAGTATCATGTAATGACATCAGCGCGCGAGGTGCGCTGGCATCATTAGATGACGTGGAGGGGCAGGGGAAGGGCTTTCCCTGCCTTCCCTGGTGGGGGCAACATTAAGGGTGGCCCATGGGGGGAACACCAGCGCTTCCCCCGTGGGTGGGTGCTAGGATGGCCGGGAGCCATCCGACGCACAAGCCCACCGTGACATCGGACGGCTCCCGGCCGTCCAACGCATGGAAAGGGTTAAACTCGTGTAAATGCGAGACCTATTGTATTGCAAATGCGTGTTCCAGTCTGGCAGGGCTTGGCATTCTTTTATTTTATAATGCTGATGAAGGCAGATTGTGAGTCGTATCTTCATAATGGACAGATTCAGCAGAATGGGGCCAAGTGTTCAGAAATCAGCAAGGCTAGCCCGAGACATAGAGACCAGCCTTAAAACATTAGGGGTCGCTTGATTTTTCCTGTCTGGCAGGGCTCAGCATACTTCTATCTTCTATGGCCGATAGAGGCAGACTGCAGGCTATATATTTGCAATTGGAAGGGCTATCAGGATGGGACAAAGTCCCAATAAAAAAATTAGCAAGGCTAGCCTGGGAAATTGCGACCAGCCTTGAAGTAATATGGAGTAGTCTAATGTGTCCTGAAAATGTGCCCACAATGACCAAGGCTAGAGTTATTGGGAGAACAAGACAGTCAAAGTTTCTGCTCTTCCATTACGAGTTGTCTAAGACAAGAAATGGCTCCTACTGTCTACTATTGTTTTAGATTAAAGGCCTCTTTCTAGACATGAGAGCTGAGTTAATAGGGTGATGGGAGGGAAATGGGAAGGGACCAGATACAGGAGGTCTTAAGGGAAGTTAACTTGTGGAGAAAGTTCACAGAGAAGGCACTAAGACCAAATAAAATAAGAACTACCAAATGTGTGCCAGAAGGTGCTGCTGAGTCGGACCAGCACTGCTTCAGCCCTTCAATCATGGTAACCTAGAACATGGCCGCTACCATGCGGAATGATCTACAAGCTGTCCATCTATCCCTGCAGCTGAGTAAGGGCTCTTGACTCTGCTGGGCATTGGATGTTGGGCGAGAGGGGAGCAAAGGGGGTGTTCTCCACTGTTGTCACAGGCTCCTCTGGTACGGTACACATCTACCCCTGTGATGCCAGACCAAATAACTCTTCAGCGCAGTCCCTATCAGCACTGCCGCAGCACCAGAGTTATCCCCAGTCAAAAGGAGCCCAGGCAATGCAAACAAAGGGATAGATGAGGTCTACAGATGGGGCTGAGTTCAGGCCTTCCTCTCGTTGTACTGACTAAAAAAAAGACATGGTGATTTTGATGCTGTTACAAATCCATTCCTTCTGATTCTGAATTTATTTCATAGATTAAAATATCTCCTTAATTTTCCCTTTGAATCTTCCAGTTAGGAGAATTCAAAGTTGGTATGTATACTATTGAATACAATAGATGTTCATCTAATTCCATCATCCTTGAGTAGTAATTTAAAACTTTCGAAGACAATACTTTCTGTGACATGTTTGAACTGGCAAGTATCACTAAGTTCCTAGGTGAAAGAAAGCAAAGAGATCAGCAGAAGAGTGGCTTCAGCTGGGTGGAATAGATGTGACAATGTCTGTTTTTTTTAATGGGCTTCTCTTGGGGTATGTATTATCACAGTTATGAAGTCTGATTTTGCCAAAACCATAGATATAAACCTGATATTTTGTTGAAAGGGTTATTGGAACAAAACTATCATGCACATGAAATATCTGTGAGTGCTCCAAGCTCTCTAGGAGGCCAAGTGCGTAAAATATCAGATTCACCTGAAAGGTGATGACTCCAAAATAACAAGTTCAAGGCGTCTTGCAAACACTGAAGATGTGAGAAGACATCTTGAGGAGATTAAAGCTGCTGGGATCATCCTGAATCCTGAAGTCCCCACACCTCACCAAAAGAAGTGTCTTGTTAGTGGTAAGAAGTGTGTATGCACATGTAAATCCAGACACATCAGAACCATGCTCTCCCAGACCAGTAAATAAAAGGAGTAAGTAGATTTTGCCATTGACAGCCCACTGGTTGTCCGAGCCACTTGCTGGGAATGGGTGCTAGGAGATCTTCGTGGGTGAAGCAGAAAGTGGGTAGACGTTGTTCATTTACCCCGGTCAGGGTTTTATGAATTCAGAATAGTCCCCCAGAGGCATCATAAAGCCAGTGCCAACCTCCAGAGGCTCATGGAGCAGAGAGAGACAGAGACATGGATCTCCTTTAAGTGCTTGGCTGCCTAGATGCCATGATCTTATTAACTTGGAGGAACTTAAAAGAAGACTCATGAAAGGCCTGCCTAGGTATGGTTTGAAGTGGTCCTCATTAACAGGCAGTTCTGCCACATTGCTGAGTAGGTAAGGCACATTATCTCAGAGGAAGATGTTTCTTTTATTTAATGCAAGTCTTATACAGTCCCAGACCCTAATCTACACACGTTAGATGCCCTGGAGTGAAGAATCAAAGGAAAAAACAAATAAAACTTGGTTAAGGTGGTTAGAGTTCAGCCAGATATAAGGAAGTCATTGTTCGATGACTTCACTTGCTGCAGTTGGTTCTTGTTGAACTCTGCTTGTAAAAGATTGGTTTGCAGGATCTTCATAAGTTGAAAGTAGTTATATTTTGGTGTTGATGAGGGCTAAGGGTGTTGCAGAGACTAAGGGTGTGGACTGTCAAGGATATCCGCCGTGGTTAAGACTTCTGAAGAAGCCTTGTTTGATTATATGTGATGCAGTAAACCACAGGTTCCTGGCTGGTGCATAGCCTTAAATCAGTTTTTGGAGGTATCCAGGCCCTTCACCCTTTATGAGCTTGGTGCATACTATAGAGCATATTAAAATTCAGTATGAATTCCATTGAAATCTAGTGGAGCATTTGGAAGGTTGGCTCGACATGACCTATAACTGGAGGCACAATCTGGCTGCTTGGTTTTGTATCCTAAGTTCTCTGGGAATGCAACACGTTGTCAGACAACTCCACCATGGAGGAAGGTCTATTCATCGGACCAGAGATGTCATAAAAACTGCTGAAGGTTGTTTTCAGTTGGGGCCATCTTGGATTGGGATCTAATGGCACGCTGCCTTGAATAGGCCAATTTGAACTAGGGGAAACGCCCACATGGACTCTGGCATTGTTTGCAGCCCACAATGAGTTTCTAGAACGACCATGCTCTGTAATTAATTACCACATGTGATTAGCCTTTCCCTCCATTCATCAACATCCCCGGTACATTCCTCTGGAGCCAGGTCTGGACTGGAAACTAACATCAGCCATGGCTAAAATGTTCATACCAACATCATACTATGGGAAGCGGGTACAAGAATGGGAGAAGGGGCATGGTTGCATCATGGCACCCCATCAGACACTAAAAGAAGCCCCCTAACTTGTAGCCTAATTGTGAAATGTCAGAGTGGCAGAATGGTCAGTCCATCCTTGCCAGGAGCGCGACACCTGCCAAAGGCAGATGGCGCAGCTATTTTTAAAACGTACAAAGCCAGGCAGTCCTACTCAGCCCCCATGTGGAGGCCTGAACATAACAATAGTGTCACCCAAAGTGCCACTGAGAAATAGTCAAAGCAAAGGCATAATTAACTGCTGTTTCCGTCAAGTAACACTTATAGCACAGCATTTACTAACCTATGAATTAACTCAATAGAGAACCATCTACTTCAACAGAATCACGGGAAGGAATCTGCATTCCCTTCGTTTGCTGGAAGTTGAAGGGATTAATTTGCTTGCAATATGTGTCCAGCCCCTTTTATCATTCACAGTGGGCCAAACTCACCACTTAACTGCACCTCCTATAAGCAGTATTATATAGAATGCAAAATAGAGGGCGGAATCTTCGGGGCATTCGTAAACTTGAATAAATCAGACCCCCTTTCACATCGTATTTATATAAACCCCCAGCCCTTGCACTGCTGGTTGAAAAAGTCTTTTTAATAGAATTACTTGCCAAGTTGGCTCACTCTGAGCAAATAGCGTTTCCCTGAGTGCCAGCTCAGCTGCCGGCAGGGAATATTTTGCACTCAAAAGTCATGTCTTAATTTTCTTTGAGATGAGAACTCTGAGCTTTTGGTGACTTCGATATATCAGCTCACGCTGATTTATAGCCCAAATATAAAGTGACTTATTTGCACAGAAATGAAAACAGACGTGTGATGCCCTTGTGTCCTGCTATCTTTACTACACGGCTATTGGATTTCTGCTCGTTGCCCCCTCGAGATGAAGCCTCTGGTGGCACTTCTAATGATGGCAATCGCCCTACACGGCTTTCAAGAGCGTCCCCGCCTTCCACCACACAGGCTGGCTAAGGATACTGCGGGCAGGGGACAGCTGTGGAGAATGTGTCCGGGAACTCTGCCCCACGCCCACCGAGTGCCTGGCTGGGGCAGTGTTAGGCGAGTGTGGCTGCTGCCCTGAGTTTGGCAATGTGAAAGGGCAGATCTGTGACCTGGACATCGTCAACCCCTTCTACGGCAAGTGTGGCGAGCACCTGGAGTGCCGGCTGCACGTGGACGACAGCGAATCAGAAGTACCTGAGCCCCAGTGCGCGTGCAAATCTCAAGGGACTGTCTACGGCTCCGAAGGCAAGACTTATGGGAACATATGCAGATTCAATGAGATGTATGCAAAGAAGACAAGCATTTGCAATGCAATAAGTCTCCAATTTACGCGAGACCTATTGCATTGCAAATGGTTGGCAAGTTGGCATCACGGACAATGGGAGGAAGGGCGGGGAAGGCACGGACGTTGGTAGGGAGGGAAGGAGGGCGCGGGGAGAAGGCATGGACAATGGGAGGGCGGGCGGGGGTGCGGGCTGAGGAGAGGAGAAGGCACGGACAATGGGAGGGAGGGCGGGGAGGGGAAAAGAAGGCACGGACAATGGGAGGGAGGGTGGAGGGGGGAAGAAGGCATGACAACGGGAGGAGGGTAGAAGGCACTAAAACATGTTGTGTTGCGCAATTCTAGACCCCACATCCCCCCATGTTGTTTGAAAAGCTGCGTGACGCTACGTGTGCCCCTCTACACACTCCACATTTACCTGGTCCGTCTCCTGCGGCGGGCTCCGGCTCCAGCTGCTCCCTGGGCCTCGGGCCCTGCAGCGCACCCTTGGACTTCCAGAGGAGCCGCACCACCCGGACAATCTCCAGCAGCTTCCAGGACCAGGTGGGCAGGCTGTCCACTGGACAAAGCGGCGGCTTAAATAAAATAGTACACGCCCCGTGTAACAACCAAGTAAAGGGGCCAGTAGCCATGGGAGGATACAAATGACGACATGGCTGTACTAAGGAGGGACTAACAAGCCTCATAATGAATCAGAAGTCAGCATTTACAAAGGACAAACACACGAGCCAATGAAAAAAATGGGCGGGGGAGTGGGTGAAGCTTCTCTCCGTACTGAACTACCACAGCTCTTCGCAGAGCAGCGCTTGCGCGCTGGCTCACGCTCGACCTAGTAACTTCTGCTGCAGTACAATCCATGTGTTAGCATTACTATAAAAATAAATAATCCTTGTTATTAACAGATTTTACCACTTTTTTAAGAATCGTTTGCTGATGTAGATGACAGGAGTGATTGTTATTAGGCACATGGCTGGCAGCGCTTTCCTGGTAATATAAGAAATAGCTGGATAATTGACATCGAGAGCACAGTTTAAAAAGTCAAGCCCATTGTTTTAAATTTGCTGAAAACGTGAATAGCTCATGGAGTTACATATTTACTGCTGATACCTGGTGTGCTCTTTGGAGCATAAGTTGGTATCTCTGTAAGGGCAAATCAACCATTTGTCAGGGTGCAGTTTGATTTGGTATCTGTAACATCTGTGTTTACAGTGCTAAGAAATGGGGAAACCTGGTATGAAGGTATATACAAAAGCATCCCGCATGCCTTGTCAAAAGATAGTGAAGCATATTCTTTGTACCTGTGTTTTTATTATATTGCTACAATATTCCATTTTGCATCATAATGTGTAGCATTTGGAAATAGTATTTTCTATTAGAAATGCATAATGCTTCAGGAATTATTGGAACATTTAAAAGTGCAAAGTACCCCTTAAGAATTGCTTTTTAAACCTATGAGTTTTCCTGCAATGTCTTTGGGAAATGTGTTGACTAATGCACTACATTGCCATCTGGTTTTAAAAACTGCCTGAAGCAGACTCTTGGTGATTCCCAATCCCCTTCAGGTGTGCAACACCTGTCAGTTATTATTGCCTCACCATTTTTAAAATGTCAGCAGCCACCACTGTTCCAAAGTATTTCCTTCTGATAAATTATTTATCCCCATCCAGCCACCCAAAGTAAACCACAACTTCCAATCAAGGAGAGATCTGAGATCGACAATGGAAGTGTTTATTGGAGATAAGTAATACCATGGATAATTTGATGATTCAGTTTCCTTTGCTGCAAGGTTCTTCTTCATGAATCTAACAAAGAACAGAGCACGTTTTTATTGATTCAGTTGGTTACTTTAAACAACTCAGGGCTACTTGTGTATGTACTTTTTAATGATTTTTTGATTACATGTATTCACATAGACAGCAAGGTAAGACTGCCTCGTACTCGTCTTCATTTCTTTACTAAAATTAGAACTTTACTGATACCTGGAACAAGTAAACTTTTACTCTCCAAAAATGTACAGAATTAAAAATGTGAGTCAGATTTAGAAAAACGTAACAACGGACCCATTCTAAGATCAAAGAGGTAATAAATACACAGCTTCATTGGTTTTAATTTTAATGTCTTATCTTGTGTTTCTTTTTAGCATTTCTTCGCAGTAATATTGCTGTGTCACGCGCCTGGAGAGCATCGAGTGCAGACCTTCCCTGCCTCGAACTTCCACACGCCATATTGTCCTTGACTATTTTCCTTGAAAGTAGTGAAGTGGCGTGATTTATTCGATATTCCCAAGAATGAATTTTGAGAAATATTAGAAAGTGTGCCCCTTCCTTGTACAATGGATGGTTAGCAGATACTCAGCAATAATATAATAAGGGTCCGGGATTTCTTCCTTACAGAAAAGCACACAACGCAGCAATTTCAAACATATTTTTTTCAGCCAATTCAGGAGCCGGCGAAGCTGATAAAGCAGTATTAATCTCCCGCTTTAAATCAAGTTTCTGTCACACCGCTCCCTTAATCTCCACCGTGTTATCAAGTGTCCTGTGGCAGGAAATGATATTTCTAAATTGGATTTTGTTCTGTTTCAATGAGGTAAGAAATATTTTCCTGCTAATGAAATATGCATTGAAAGTGTCCCTTCTCCCCACCCTCAAAAGGCTCTGAACAAAACCTCCCAACAAAAGAGGTTACACATGCACAGCACCTTCTCTGGGATGAAGCGTGAAAAGCAAGCAGGCGCATTGATTCCCCTGAACGGTGTAATCAAGTGCACTATTTTAAATAAATAGTGTGGCAGCAGATGGTTAACTTTTTAATTTACCTTTTTATAGCCATTGACTATAAAGTTTCCTAATCAATCCAACTTGTCTCTCGGTGCTAATAAAAGGCTTATTGATTGCTGGTACTTATGCTTACTCTACAAGATGTCCTAACTTGCATCCGCCGTGGAAAATACAAATAGATGCGGCTTGCAAGAGTTGTTTGGCATCAGGCACCCTTTTGTTTTAGTTAATGAGATACGTTCAGTTAGCAAATGTCTCTGTGCTTGATTCATTGTGATGGGTCGAACATTTTTCACCGAAGGAAGGGAAGTAGTTTATGTTTATAAGGATGACCAGAGTTACAGTGCAGATGGTGGTGTTTTGTGGGCTTTGTTGCACTCTACAGTTACCAGTTCATGACAAATGTTAAGGACCTTTCTTGCCAAGATGAACGCTCTATCAACTTCAACAATGTTTTAGTAAGTGGGACTTGCATACCTCAGCAGCTGTCTTTTGGTTTATGTACTATTGGCTTGTTCAAAGCCTATTGTAGAAAGAGGTAACTCTGAGAAAGATCTGGTTGCGACTTGAGGTTGGGAAAAATAAACAGCCTAGCATGCTTTCCCTTCTTCCTGTATTGTTGATCATGATGGACTACATCACTCTAGCTTCTAGACCACAAATAACCAGTGTCGGGCTAAGGAATACCAATTAGGGTGAAAACTCGCGTTTCTGCCAGAGTTTCTGCTGAAGCAGGATTACCTTCTTGCTGAAATCTGAACAGAAAAACAGCTCAGAAAGAGGGAAATCAGTGTACAAACCTCCAGTACTGTCTGTTACGCCTTATTTTTAGTTGTTATGCTGGCCGTGTCATAGCACTAATTTTTTTACCGTCCAGTTCCCTCCCACACATCCTCTCTACCTACCCTCGCTCCCGTTGACCGCCATGCCCACCCCCACCCACCAGAAGAAAAAAAAGAGCTATGACTCAGCCAGCGCTGGTGGGGAAGCAAAGGACGAGGTGGGGAAGAGATGGGTTAAGTAACATGGAGAGTGTAGATGACCTGAGGTCAGTGACAGGGAAGAAACAAGGAGTGTAGAGGTAAAGTGAAGAGGAACAGCACATTAGGGGGAGAGGAAGAAAACACACACATTCCCATGAAGGACTAAAATAAAAAAATAGTTCCCTGAATTCAAGCAGAGTCAGCAGGGGAAGATTACAAGTCAGCCAATCAGAAATCTATGGGGAGATTTACTAAGATTTTGCGCAGTGTTTGCGTCACAAAAGTGACGCAAATCCACGCGAAATCTTTTTTTCACAATTTACTTTCCAGCACTAAACATTTAGCGCTGGAAATAACAGAGAAGGAATGTGAAGCAGCGCATAGCATTACTTCGCGCCATGGGGGCGTACCAAGGGTGGTGCATGGGCATTCCAATGCAACCACCCAAGGTTTCTCATGCTAAACCCAATTTACTAAATAAAGTAGATTGGGTTTAGCGTGAGAAAACTGCGCCCATTTCAAGTAGGCACAAGGAAGTAGAAATGCTTTCATTTCTCCTCCCTTTTCCGATTTTGCATGTGTGCTGCACTTTACAGCACACATACAAAGTGGTAAAATGGTTAAAGTGAGTCTGTGCATAGTATTTTGTACTAGAAGGGTTCCTTCCAGTACAAAACCTATGCTAGACTCACTAAGACACCCTGGCACCATGGCGCAAAGGTGTCTCCGTGGCGCACGGCAGCTGATTTCAGCACCGGCGCTAGCGAGAGGGGAGGAGAGTGCCTTATTTTAATAAATAGGGCGCTCTCCTCCTCTCTCCTTTTCACATAGCGCAGTGCAGCATTTGCAGCTGCTGCAGTGCGCTACGTGAAAAAATTGTAAATCTGCCCCTATGAGACCTAAATGCTCCTGCGTGGGACAAACATAAGAATAGAGAAGAAAGCTATTGAATCAAGAGGAGACACCTGAGTTCAACAGCAATGCCATCCAATCATAAGCAGGGGGCTGACGCAAAGTCCACAAACGCCCTTCCTCTTGCCCTGCGTACCATCCATGACCCAGTTGCGTTCAAGAGGAAACTGAAGACACACCTATTCTCTTGAAAGCACACCGTCCTTACCCCGCTAGGCACCGCGCCGGGATACTCATGAGTAGCTGTGCGCGTTATAAACTCATATAACATAACATCATATAACATAACTTTATATTGGAACCAACAGGTCTATCCAATTCTGTAGCCGAGACCCAATGATGTACTAATACTGCACTTATAAAAAGACCTCAGTCCAAATGCATTAGTGATTCTGGGGTTGGTCTTGCTGCATGAACCCTTATTTGAAATAAGATGGTGAGACTCAAACAGTTTTTGAGCTTGAGAAGACTTGGAATACAATGAAAGAACACACAGTAACAAGTAATTGAGTATAACAATATTCAAGTTTAAGTTGATACCTTTAGTACATTCAAACCACACATACTCATTCAAAAGACATTTAGTATACCTCAGAGAAAGTAGGCTGCTAAAACAATGCATTTGCATACCAGATGGCAGCTACTTATTGACACAATCAGTATCTATGCAAATGTGTGAGAATAACTTCTCTTTAAGATAGTAGAAAATCTGCTAGACTGGCATACATTTCCGCTATTGAATGCTTGGGTTTGGGATTGAATCATAGGTGTGTCAAGTGGAATGATCATTTCAAATGGTGGGAATGTTGTAACTTTGGGAGTATTCACAACCATTTATTATGCATTCCCACCCTGATTGCACATGCAAACCTACCCACAAAAATGTACACATAACTAACTGTTCATGCAAAGTTGCAACAAAAAAGTTTGGTGCCATCTTGAGACAATGTGGACACTTCATTCATGGTTTGACTGATCTAGGGATGTTATAAAAGGTTTGTTTGCTAAGATTTACACATAATTTGTGCAGAATGTGTATGTTGTATTTTTGAACTCCTACTTGTACATAAAGGTTAAGTAACAGATGAAGACAAAATACTCCTTTGTTTCCCTCTTCTTTTTCTAATTATTCAGTTTTTATTTAAAAAGTGCCCAAGACTATAGTGAGGGCAGGGCTTGTGTGTTGAGAAGCCCTCTAAATGTACCAGTACACAAGCACCCTTGTATTTTGCATAATACAATAAAGGCAACAATGATTGTGTTTTTTGTTGTTGTATTGTCTGGAATTTGCCTCCTCTCTTTAGTTGGAAAACAGTCTAAAATATTACAGACAGTAAAAACCTACAGCCCTAGTTTGATGTAATTTAATATATTGGCATTCACTGAGTGTGCAAGTGAGGTCTACCTCATTTCTTTGGTACAAGGAAAAAATGCTATAACCTGAAAAATGCTCAAATAGCAACTTAATTTTGAAGAAGTTGTCTCAACCGCAGATAAATGTGCTACTTTGTGGTCAGACACTACTGCTTTTACGTATCCAATTGTTCAAGTCTATAGTCGATTTTAAAGCAATATAGATTCATGTACTCCTAAAGAGAAACAATGGCTTGGATTCTGGGTTGTCAGGCTTTCATAAACATATCTTATTTTCTAAAATTTTCAGTTCATCTCATGTGCACTCCTGAGATGTCTCTTGGCGGTGGGCCATGCATACAGACATGCACTTAGCTGCTTCTGACCTGTTACATACTAAGGAATGTCTCAAGATGCATGTCTACAATTAGACTTCAGTAAATAATTCTTTGAAACCTCTGCCAGCAATATTACCTCACTTTAAAAGTTGGTACTAACACCTTTATTTCATTTACTTTTTATTGTTGCTTGCTTATGATATAGAATAGGCACCAGAAACATGGTTATCAACTTCATAGCTCACAGCTCCAAATCTCAGCTCATGAAGCAATCCTATTTCATGCCTCATTTCATGTAAAGCAAAGTTAAGAGGAAGGGCTAAATATTTTTTCTGGGTTATTTTTGTTAAAGTACTCCTCTTGGTCAAAAGCTTTCTTACCTTCCTTGATATGAAAAATGTCTATCACTTTTTAAAGAGAGGACAAATTCAGTTTTTCTCACAGTTTTTTCACAGTGGTGAAGAGGACTATTTTTTTATGGCTCATCTCTAATAAAATGATGCCATGAGAAGCATGAATTTGCTAAAAAACAAAACATGCATGGCATTTTATAATTGAAATGACAAATGGTACAATTTGGCCTCTTTGTCCATTCCAACGTAAATATTTTGGTTTGGTTTTGAATACATAACAATAAAGTCTGAGGGTCTAGGAGCGCCACCTACCACTCTGGTGACGAATGTGACAACGGTGCACCAGAAACTTGATCTACACAGGAAGTCCTATCTGAAAGGAGGGGGTGGTAGCCCTAGACTGTACTAGGAGTTACAGTCTGGAGGAGATCCCAGATGATGAAGCATGTCACTTCGGTGAGTGATGGGATTCCATCCTTTCAGATAGGACTTCCTGAGTAGATCAAGTTTCTGGTGCACCGTTGTCACATTCGTCACCAGAGTTGTAGGTGGCGCTCCTAGACCCTCGGACTTTATTGTTATGTATTCGTAGATTGGGGGATTTAGTCTTTTGTGGTCTTTAAACTCTTTCCCTCGGACCCTCTCATCCTGGTTTGTATTTTTGGTTTTGAATATCCAAACACTTAAAGTTTTCAAAAAATGATGCATTTTATTGAGGTCAATGTTTCTCTAATTGGCATTTCTGTTCCTTTGTTGTGTACTAACTGGATAGTTTCTTGCTTCAATTTTCAGTAAAAAGCCACCCAGTCCCAGTATGTCATCATTGTTGTGCCCACAGGAGTTTGTTGATTAAATGTAGAACCTATCACATCATCAAATCACGTAATTATGCATAAAAGCGTTTGATAAGAATTGATGGAAACAGATTAAAAGTGGAAAGACATTCAAATAACAAAACAACAAATGAAAGAGTTGGTCTAGGGCACTCTAAATGCTTAATGTGTTTTTTTCGTAATTTTAAAGGAACAAGAACTTAGGGGCATATTAGCAAGACCCACGTTAAAATTATCGCCGTTTTAGCGGCAGGAAACTGCCACTAAAACGGCGATAATGGGCTTGCTAATATGCGTTATAGAATTCCAATAGAAGCCCAGGTTAGATGTCCTGCACATCTAACCTGGGCTTCTATTGGAATTCCATACGCATATTAGCAAGCCCATTATCGCTGCTTTAGCGGCAGTTTCCTGCCGCTAAAGCAGCGATAATTCTAACGTGGGTCTTGCTAATATGCCCCTCAGTGTTCATGCTTGTTAGATAACACATTATTTTCTGTTTCAGTAGTATACCCTCTGTGACAGTCTATAATGAAATATGGAGGTACTGTTAGCCTGAGACTTTCGAGAGGTTTATCTTGAAATGCAGATTGTCCTAGCTGAAACAATGGAAACTTCTGATTTAACTAAAGACATGTATGATATGCAAAAGGCCCCCTTGTGATAAAAGAGGGATAAATAAGATGACAAATAATGTTGATTAATCAATGGGATCATGCAAATTAAATTCTTGGTCATATGAAAAATTAGTTGTTTTCAAATTGATTCAGGCAAGGTATTTTGTCTATTGTGTAATTTGAAGTCGTCCAACCTTGCTGGATTCCAAGCATCCAGCCCCTGAAGTATACTTCTAGAAGGTTGGCATTTTCTTACTTTAGCAATTTGGTGCCTATAGCCTGTCTCTGATCATATGGCTAGGTGTAGTTGGCTGTTGGGATTTGTGTATTCCCCCCTAGAGAGACATATACAAAGGGAGCTTAGGTATGTCTCAATGGGCCATATCTGGCAGGATGGTAGGGAGGAGCTGGACACAGCCTGACTGACACCTGAATAGACTGTGTCCTGTCCACACAAAGGGCTTCATATCCCCCTGTAGTGAGTCTGGAGCCAGGGCAGGAAGGGAGGACACCTGTGCACTTCAAAGGTGTGGCTTTGAAGTCTCCCCCCACTTCAAAGCCACCACTGGGTATAAGTACTGGACCTCAGACACCACCACTTCAGTAGACTTCCGCACCTGTGGATACTCTGCCAGGAAGAAGGACTACTGTGCTGCTGAAATGACTGCCACTCTGTTGGACTGCAGTCTGCTGGACTACTGCTTTGCTGTGCTGATCTGCTGCCTTCTGCCCTCTTACCTGGGTGAGAAGGACTGGACCTGCATCACTTGACTCCAGAACCTGATGTGACTCTAAGGGCTAGTTGGCTGACCTCCTGATCTGAAGCCTTAGGGACATAACAGAATTCCAACCACCTGGACTCTGCCATCTGTGAGTCTACCCTGCCAAGTGGTGCAATCCCAGTTCTGGACCCAATGTAAGTGGGCCTTAAGTGCTTGCCAGTGGAACCGATGCATCCTCTCTACTGAGCGACACAGCCCTGAGCAGAACTGACACATCTCCTCGGCTGAGTGGTGCATCATCAAGCAGAACTGCTGCATCACTGCTGTTGCGTGGATTGGACCCATCGCAAAAGATTTGCATCGCCACCTCTAGTATCTTAGGACTGATGCATCACCTTCAGAACTGCTGCTGCATGATGCTTTACCCAGTGCAAGCTCCTCGCATCCCTCGTCGATGGCAGCCTCGATGGCGTGGCTGAAACTTGGCATCACAGTTTCACCACTTCATCGGAATCGACGCATCACTC
This sequence comes from Calotriton arnoldi, assembly GCA_963921515.1. NCBI lineage: Eukaryota > Metazoa > Chordata > Amphibia > Caudata > Salamandridae > Calotriton > Calotriton arnoldi. The sequence goes on from CAWUFW010006643.1 coordinate 139,117, forward strand.
AGCATCACAGTTTCAGATTTTCATCAGAATCGACGCATCGCCTCTGCTGCGCCTAGCATCCCCGACTCTGGACTTCACACCACAAGCCCCGTCAACAGGATCCTCAACGCATCAGGACCTCGAACCACAGCCTCGTCGCATCTCGAAACTGATGCATTGACTCTGCTGTGCAGACACGGATCCATGCAACCCTCTGTAACCAGCATTTAAGGTGCTTTTTTCAACTGGCCTAACTGGGTCTCTGTAGCCAGCCCATGTTCCATCGCAGTTGACCTGAACTTGTGACTTTGTCCCAGTCCGGTGCGACCAGATATTCCCAATAGCACTTTGAGGTTCTTGGCACTATTTTCACTATAAACTTTCAAAATCAATATCTCCGGTTCTGCTATGTGGATTTTCAGCATTTTGGTCTTGTTTTATTTATTAAAGTCAGAGTCATTTTTCTAACTTGGTGTGGAATCTTTTTGTGTGGTGTTTTGACTGTTTTACTGTTTGAAGTGTTGCACAAATATTTTACACACAGCCTCTAAAGTTATGCCTGACTGCTCTGTGTCAAGCTGCCAGAGGGTGAGCACAGGTTAATTTAGGGTTTGCCTGCCTCTTACTCTGACTAGGATTGTGGTTGTTGCTTGACCAGGGCTTACCCCCCATTCAACCAGCAACCCAATTTCTAACATGGATTTATTTCCTTTTAGTGTCATCTAAATACGTGTGCGATTTTCCTTGTGTTGTGTTTTCACTTTATTACTGTTTGTGTGCTGCATAAATAATTCACACAGTGCTTCTAAGTTATGCCTGAGTGCTTTTGTGCCAAGCTAGCAGAGAGTTAAACAGCGGTTAATTTAGTGACTTTTGTGGTTCAACCTGACAGGGATCGTGGTTGTTGCTTGAGAAGGGTCTTCACCCCTTTCAATCAAAAACACAATTTCCTACAATAACATATTAAACAATAGAAATAATATACACTTTAAAAATAATGATACCCACCCAAACCCCAATACATCCCCAAATATATATATATATAATAAATGCAATATTGTTTTAAAAACGTAAACAAATATTTAATTTTAAACATCAATAAATGCAATTTCCAAAAATAAAATGTTGGACAATTAATACATTAATTAATTATCATGTTATAAACAATTTGTTTAAACACTACCCACCCAATCCCTCAATAAGCCTCACTATCTGAAATTAAAATTGAAATAATAGAAAATAATATTGCAGTAAACAATATTTTAAACGTCCATACTATTGTGAAAAAATAAAAAGGAAAAAAATATACTTACCTTCAATATTTTTGCATTCACCATATTTTGAACATGGTATTATGGTCACACAATATTGTTGTCGATATTTATGTGGAACACCACCTCTAAATTCAAGAATAAAATGTAAGGCAGCGGGCATTGAATGTGATTGCGGTGGGATGGTGGAAGATATCATGACTAGAGAATTTCAGAAAAAAAGTTATAACTTTTCTGTTCCTGCCATGTTTGAGCCTGGAATTTGTGTTGATGCCCAAATACCTTTGGGTCGAGGTGCCTCATAAATTAATTTTGCTTGACTTGACATGTCTCGGTATTCTCTGCAGCTTCTCCTGATTTTGTCTCTTAACCTCATTCTCTCATGACCGGAACCCAACCTTTGAAAAAAAGTTCCATTCAGCTGCAAGGTTCCTGCCTTTTCCTACACACATTGACCTTTTCTGCCAGCAGCAGTCGATTCAGCCACTCTCAGTGAGTGTTGATTTTTAAATACAAGAGCCCTAGCATTCTGTTCATAATGGTTAAAACAAATGGGTATGAATGATAAAGGCTTCGTGAAAATTGCGGGTGCACCTGATGTTAAGGTTAGATGTCAGTATTCACGACTTTAACTTTTGTGTAAGAATGTCATTTAATTGTTGTTCCTGTGCACACGTTTGAAAATACAGACATAAGTGGTACAGTTTATAAATCACACTGGTATTCGTTTTTCATTTCATGGTAGTTTTATTTCATTTTCTTCAGTGGAAGGTGTTTGTTCGCCCTCCACTCGGTTTCTGAGGTTCCTAGCCAACACGTGTTTCGTCGCTTAACAGGGAATAATCCTGCAACTTCTTCAGGGCTAAGGAAACATACAATTTTACACGTTTGTTTGCATATAATCGTGCAGTCACATCCATATATGCACACCAGAGTGTTTACTAAAGTAACATGATCAGATCATCGTCTCATATGGTGTGACTTAAGTGGAAATCCATGCTAATTGCCTCCCTCTTTGAGCGAGGTCAGGTTTTTCTACCATCTGCTGTTTGTATGCAAACAAACTTGTTGCAAATGCGATGCAGTGCGCGCAACGAAATTCATTTTATTTATTTAAATGTTTACTTACCTGTATTCGGCCGTAATCCGTGGTTTACTACCCCCCACCCTGCCCCTCCCACACCCCACGTCACCGCCCGGCCGGAACTCCTACCACGGAACGCTACTGCTCAGGTATAAATATACCTTCCCTAGCCCTTGTAAATCAGAGGAGACCTCGACTTCAGAGGAGCCCGTTTCCCGGCCTGACGCACTGAGAAGACGCTGTCATCCCTGCACGCAGAGAGTCCAGCTTCCAGTGATCTGACTTCCCTCGCGGGGTGTTGGAGTTCGAGTCTGGCAAGAGATTCCCACCTCTCTCATTCTTAAGGTATGGAGCTGACTAGAAACCTAGAGGGACTCTTGGCATACTAGGCATACTAGGCGTAACATACTCTTAGTATACCATAGTAAGGAATACTCCACCTACTTCATACCTCTCCCTACACCTAGGTTAGGTTAGGTACTTTGGGGTAGAACTAGCTTAGAAACGCATCGTATGAGTACTCGCATTTTAGTCTATGTTATTTATGTAAATAAATATCTACTAAAGATCATGCTAGCGCAGCATTATTTATTTCTACTGCTTACGCTGTACATTATTTATCTTGCATATTGTCTTGTGATCATAACAGCACATATTACTTACACGAGAAACAAGACTGTTCAATAAATCTTTTATTGAAACGCCCGTCTATTCTTCCTGTGTAACTTTGAGGAAAACTAAGCATGCACGATTGAGCTGAGTGAAACGGTTATCTATTGTTTCCACGACTCTGGGACACATTCTGATTCTAAAAGGGAAACAAAGTTGTCATGTTTTGCGGCTGCCAGAAACTACTCCCTTCTTGTTTATCAAGGAGTTTCTAGTGGCCTCTGAGCTAGCTGGCACAAGTAATTAAGTTTAATATACTCGATAGGGACATATTGACCTTAGTCCTATGTCAAACCTATAGGGTATATTATTCCAATGCACAGAGCCTATTAGGGAAATAGGAGCTACACTACACTGTGACACTGGGTAACTGGAATTTTTCCCTGCTGAAACTCTTATGGACTGCTCTCCTGCTGTTGCCTTGGACACATGAACTTATTAAACACATCAAGGAGATCAGAGATGCCGATCCAGCACCGTGAAGTCACTCTACTCATCACCAAAGACCAGAAGCAGGCTGCCTGAAGAATGACCTCGATGACTGTAGATGTTCGTGACCATCCACTTACACCCCGCACCAGGTGGACAGTGGAAAGACTGCTGCATCTGCAGGTGAGATTGATTGGTGCTCTGCTGATTAGCACAGTTCTCCCTGCATCAACATTCTTAATTTCGTTTCTCTGCCCATGTGGGTGCGCTGGTCCACAACCTGGTGGCTAGGTAACCAGATTTAGAGAGTCCCCCATGGTCTGTTGTGAGCCCTGAGTAGCTTTTAGCTTACACCCTTTGTCATGGGGCTAAGTATGTGTGCCTTATTTCTTCACTGCCAGAACAAAAGCCCTTGACCTCCAGGCTACTCCCCCATTCCATTGCATGTACAAAGTACAATGTAACTCATCCTCAGTTGCTTAGGTTTGTTTTTTCACTCTTTTAGAAATTCTCAAACCAGAAACCAGCATGACTCACAGTAAACAATTTTTGCAGGAAGATGGTATCCTCCCTTTATTACAGTATTCTGAGTGTTTCCGGCACTGTTTACAAACATTAGCCACTTGCAAACCTTCCCACACCATATTACCAGTTACAAGCTGCATTTTATTAGTTCTGCAACTTTTCCATTCCATGTGTGTTCCTTGCTGCACAAGCATTAAAACTTCATGAACAGAAGCGTTTCAGAAACTTTAAAACGAATTTTTTTTGCTATATTAATTGAGTATTATTTTTAGACCCTAATTATGAGTTTGTTCGAATAGAGTGTATTTACCACATGTGGTAAATAAATACCTCCTATTCTGTGCTTTTCAAAGAAAAATTGAGCCTAACTTGTGGAATCAGGGGCGTATTTACGAGCAGTTTGCATCATGTTTGCACCACGCAAACCTTAAGTTAGATTTATGAAGCCACGCAAGGCCACTTTGCAGGGTCCTGAGTGGCTCCATAATTCTGGAGTAAAGCATTGCAGCTCAAATTGCTGCATTGCCTTACTCTGTGCAAGGGAGGCATTTAATGGGCGTTGTGTGGGTGTTCCCGCACAACTCCCATGGCTTTTGACGCATCCCAGATTTACCATAACTGGTAGAACCTGGAATGCACCTAAAAGATACGCCTTCCCAGGAGAGGTGTAACGAGGAGAAATATCTTCATTTCTCCTTGTTACTTCCTCTTTCTATGTGTCCTGCATTGTGCAGGACACGTAGAAAAAGGAATATGCCTCTCAGGATTGATTTTGTGCAGGAAGGTGCCCCTTCCTGCACAAAAACATTCCTGCATGCAACTCAGGCATTCTTGCACCATGGTGCAAGGATGCCTGCATTGGTGTTAGGCTGCACAATAGGTGCCAGCGAAGGGAAAGGACAGTAATGCGCCATATTGCCTTAAATACGGCCCATTCCTCCTCTTTCCCTGTCACACAGTGCATTGCAGTGCAACAAGGTGATTTGCTGTGCTGCCCTTCATCACAATCTCATAAAATAGGCCCTCCGTTTTTAACACACCAAATTCCGTATATTTAGCTTTTTATCCGTGCCTTTTCCCCGGATAAATTTCGGCAAGTTTGATCTACCTGAATTTATCAGGCGATAACTGAGGATGTAGTAATTATGCCACAACTCGTAATTCTGATTCCTGTGCAAAGACGTGTTTGCATAGGGATGAGAGTTTAGCCCTAAACTCATAATGAGGGTCTTTCTATTTTATTTTGTGTAATTTCCACTTGTGTAACCTAATTTTTATCCTGTAAATACATTTGTATATATAGTAAGAAATGAATAAAGAGGTTTGTTACTGTACAGTTTTAGATGGCCATTTGCATCTGTATTGTCATTGGTGTGATTTTGTTGTGCACCACCACCTCTGAGCTAGGCTTTGACTGCTCATCCACGTTTTGCCAGTGAGTCATTGAGGCTCAACAAGGCTCAAGGAGGCCGGTTTTCCTCTGCAAAACGTAGAGCACTCATGGCAAAGGACACCCGTCTTTCTCCTGTGTTCTTGGTTGCTTAAGCGGCTGTGTGTCCTTAAAGACTGATTCCGACAAAGACAGTAAGAAAAGAAACAGAACATAAAGAGATCAATAATGAGCACTGGCAGAGGGTCAAGATCAATGAAGAAATATATACAAGAAAGAATCTTCTAATAACGATGGAAGAAATTCACAAAGTACTGTGGTCTGTTGCATTTACAAGACAAAGATCAATTATGGTAATATATTGTCAAAGTGCTATATTTTCTTCAGTGTTCTGTATAAAACTAAGGGGCATATTAGCAAGACCCACGTTAAAATTATCGCCGTTTTAGCGGCAGGAAACTGCCGCTAAAACGGCGATAATGGGCTTGTTAATATGCGTTATGGAATTCCAATAGAAGCCCAGGTTAGATGTTCAGGACATCTAACCTGGGCTTCTATTGGAATTCTCCAGGGCATATTAGCAAGCCCATTATCGCCGCTTTAGCGGCAGTTTCCTGCCGCTAAAACGGCGATAATTTTATCGCCGGTCTTGCTAATATGCCCCTAGATATCGTTAGTATTGAACAAATGTATGCTCTTACCTCATTCCCCTGGCCATGTCCTTCATTTTTTATTGCAACTGTGGTGGTGCATTTAATTTGATGGGCTCTTTTTCCACCCTTGATTATGATCCGAAACCAGAGATCAAGCAGAACAAATCGGATCACGCAATCTAGGATGAGTCGCAGGAAGCAGGAAAGAAGGCTGATTCAAGAGCTGAAACTGTGCAGAATGCTACAACTACCTTAGGGAACGTCCAAGTCTGGCAGTTTTTAAGAAAAAAACTGGAAACTTGACTTTTAAAGAAAGCATTTCAACCTTACCTCGAAAGACAGGGACAACCCTTCAGTCTCCCATTTGAAAGAGACCGAGCCTAGATCAAGTGCTTAATGACCTCGGCTGAAGACCTACCTTGACCTTCCTCCAAGACGTCCACTACCCACAAAAGGCATCGGGCATATTAATGCAGGTTGTGCATTGCCCTTGTGCCCTGCAAGGGGGGCGCAAGGGTGACACAAAACCTAAGTAGGATTTATCAAGCTACGCAAGGCCACCTTGCATGGCCCTGAGTGGCTTGATACTCCAGAGTAATGCAATGCAGCGCAAAGCGCTGCATTGTGTTACTCTGCACCAGGGAGGCGTTCCATGGGTGGAGCGTGGGTCTTTCCCACGCATCCATCAATGGATTTTGGTGCATTCCCAGATTTACCAATACTAGTAGACCTGGGAATACGTCAACAGGCTACGCCTCCCCATATGAGGTGTAACGAAGAGAAATATCTTTATTTCTCCTACTTACTTCCTCTTTCTATGCGTGCTGCATTCTGCAGCACACATAGAAAGAGGAAAATGCCTCAGGGGATTGTTTTTGAGCAGGAAGGTGCTCCTTCCTGCACAACAATATTCCTGCTTCCAATTCAGGCAGCCTTGTCAACTAGGCAGCACATTGTACGGTGTATTCCTGCCCTTTCACTATCATGCAGTGCAGCGTAACAAGGTGACTTGCTGCTCCGCGCAATAATTTCATAAATATGCCCCATCGTTCCTACCTCCCTCGGGTGGGAAATTGTGTAGTCCGGATCTTTTTCAGCAGCTGCAGTTGCACTATGACGAAGCCTTATGCATAAGCCAGGGCTTTACAAAACAATTTAATAAAAGAGATGTCCTATAAAAAGGGCGGATGTGAAAGAATATTTGACACAAAATAAATACATCTTTGAAATAATATACCACGAATGTCACCGTTCAGGAAGAGAAGAGGTTTTCCTACAAATACAGCAATGAGTCTGTAGTAAAGTATTTCAAACTGGTGTGAAAAGAGGCCCACTTTCCTTTACTAAAAAGTGACATTTGGAATGTAATTCCTATGGGCTCATCTCCAACATCTACAGTGTGGAGGAACTACTGATGGACACATATTGTGTCATGTGTCAACCTTATCATATTTACATAGCATATTTACAAGCCCCTATCGCCACCAGAACATCACTTTCTTGACGTTCTGGTGGCGATACGGGCTTTGTGTTATTTACAAGGCAGCGTTAAGCCACTTAACGTGGCTTAACACTGCCTTGTAAATAAGGCACCCTTTCATGGTATACTGAGCGTGAAAGGGGTGGGAAATGGGTGTTGCGGTGGGCGTTCCGCCGCACCACCCATTGGTTTTGATGCTGCCCCATATTTCCAAGAGTGGTGTAAATATGGGGCAGCGCCAAAATTAAGACCAGGGAAAACCTGGTCTTACAGGGCGCAAAGAGGAGAAATGCTTTATTTTTTCTAGTATTTGCTGTTTTTATGTGTGCTGCATTGTGTAACACACATAAAATCAGCAAAACAACATGCATGATTGTTTATGTGCAGGAAGGTGTCCCTTCCTGCATATAAAGAATCATTTAAAAATGGCGACTTGCAACTTCTGTGTGTGCTGCACAAAGGAGCACACATAGAAGTTACAAATCGCCATTTAAGATTGTTTATGTGCAGGAAGGAAACCTTCCTGCACATAAACAATCATTCCCCACAACCCAGGCACCCTTGCACTATGGTGCAAGGGTGCCTGTGTTGGCGCTAGGGAGCTAAATTTAGCACCAGAGCAGGGGTAAACGTAGGGCTGCACCGTATTGTTGTAAATACAGTGCAGCCCTGCAGTTCAGAAGTGGCGGGCGAGGCGTTAAACCAAGAAGGCTAATGCCACGCTCTGTTACTTCTTTGTAAATATGCCCCTAATCTTTTATCCTGCATCGTTATTATTATTGTTGTTTATTACTTTGCAAAGCGTCAATGCCACTAATGGATGCTTCAGAGAGCTGGCTCAGTCAGGAAGGACGGAGAGGTGACAACAGGCAGTAAAGACAAAGTGACTCAGATTCAAACAGTTGATCGAGGACGTGATTTTGAGATGTTTATAGAATTATTTGGTGTTCATATTCTGACTAAGAGACCAAAAAGAGAGCCACAGAGGGAGAAAAGTTTATTGTGCAGACAGTCACACAATGTCCCTTTGTAACTTGCTGGAAATATTGTGACACTATATTGTCCGAATGATTTTGAGCATCTGGTTATGTCTTATGGTCTGGGTAACTTAGAACGTGTATAAGGATTTACATTTAATCCTCTGGTTGATGGAAACCATTGGTGGATCGCCTATGCTTAAGTTATGTCAACAGATATTTTCCTGCACAGAATGAGACACGTTGCAAAGTTTTGCATACTTTGAAGTTTATTCAATTTTTTTTACCTGGTGGCCGTTGTATACCCCTATCCAGTAACAAATACTTGAAAGGGCTAACACAAGGATGAAAACGGTTCAGTCTGCAGTAGAGGAAGCATTCAATTGGGGAAATGGTGAAAAACATTATCTTTGGCATGGGTACTGACTTGTACAGTGAATGATAATTTTGAGCTGAAGAGTTCCAACCAAACTTGAATCAGTTGTTGGATCATTCAGGGAGTCAAAACAAATCAAGGCAAGTACCCTCGGATTTTCTTGACCGAGAAACCGGGTCTGTTTGGGTTTTTTTTTTGCTAATAATCAATGCTGGCTTTGTTCCATCAACTGTTCCACACTAGAGAGGCAATTATTCAATAAATACCTGTTTTCCAGATATTTTGCTATCCAGATGTTTATCTACTTGCTGCTGGTGTACATTTAGTAGCAGGCATTGTGATAGATGATGATGGTTATAATCAGGGCCACTTTAATTATGAGATTCTGCGGCTGCAGGATTTTCTGCATAATTTTGGATTTTCCACTTTTGCCATGCAATCTATCATCTGCTCCATAATATGCTGATTTTAATAAAAAAAAATGTATGTAGCTCAACTGGATCAAAAGTTACTGAAACATTGTAACATGTGTTCCCGCACAGTGAAAGGCCCTTCGCAAAAATGTATTTGTCATCTTTCAGTTGCTTATTGCTGTATTTGATTGTTTATTTGGTATTAATTAGGTGATATCTTTGCCAAGATAGTGTTGCCATGAATAACAAGCATTGGTAAATGCATTAGGTTTCGCCTATCTGATTAATAATAAGCTGTTTTTTGTTGTAAGTTGTAGCTTGCTGAGTAGTTGAACAATGTACGTTACAGAAAGTCTGTTAAAATGTCATGACTTGTTTATGTACAAAAAGGCAATATATTGTGCTGTTACTAGTGGTATAGTGCAGATAAGTAATAGCAAAATTAGGAAAAATGAAATTAAAGAGGAAAATAATAGAATTAATTGATGTAATAGCAATATTATGTGTTTAGAGGAGTTCTGACAACTTTTGGACCCTGTTCCACTGCACCTGCTGCCCAATTCAAATAATCACCCTGTTGCTTGCAAGATAACTGCACTTGTGACTGCCTGTTTAGTAGTAAAATATAGCAATATTTGGTGTTTAGTGGAGTTATGACAACTTTTGGCCCCAGTACCACTGCACCTGCTGCACCATTTAAATCAAGCTCCTCTCAATTGCAAGATAACTGCAATTGTGACTGCCTGTTTAGTAGTAAAATATAGCAATATTATGTCTTTAGAATAGTTCTGACAACTTTTTGGCCCAGTGCCACTGCACCTGCGACACCATTCAACTCATGACCTAGTGCCTGAAAAATAACTGCACTTGTGACTGCCTGTGTAGTAGTAAAATATAGCAATATTTGATGTTTATTGGAGTTATGACAACTTTTGGCACCAGTGATACTGCACCCGCTGCACCATTTAAATCAAGCCCCTTTCAACTGCAAGGTAACTGCAATTGTGACTTGCTGTTTAGTAGTAAAATATAGCAATATTATGTGTTTAGAGGAGTTCTGACAACGTTTTGGCACGGTGCCACTGCACCTATTGCACCATTCAAATCATGACCCTAGTGCCTTTAAGATAATTGCACTTGAGACTGCCTGTTTAGTTGTAAAATATAGCAATAATCAGTTATTAGTGGGGTGCCTTGAGCTTTGGGTCCAGGTGCCATTGCACCTGCTACACTATTGAAATCATGACCCTAGAGCTTACTAAATAACTGCACTTCTGACTGCCTGTATAGTTGTAAAATATGCCAATATTAGGTGTTTAGAGGAGTTCCGATAACTTTTGGGCCCAGTGCCACTGCACCTGCTACATCATTCAAATAATGACCCTGATGCCTGCAAGATAACTGCACTTGTGACTGCATGTTTAGTAGTAAAATATATCAATATTTGGGGGCAGATTTACGAGCCCCTTGCGCCACTTTTGCGCCGCCGTTGCGTCACTTCTGTGACGCAGCGGCGGCATAAACCATGCGCCACGTTGCGCCCTATTTACAACGTGACGCATCTAGGGAGATGCGTCACGTTGTAAAGCCCTGCGCCACATGAAACCTGCGTCAGGTTTCATGTGGGCGTTCCGGCGCAGGGGGGGGGGGCGTTCCGGCGCAGTAAAGCCTCGGAAAAGTGCCTGAGTGAAATCTATAAGATTCCACTCAGTCACTTTTCCGACGCCGCTGCGTCAAAACCTTGCGCCTGCTTGAAGCAGGCGTAAGGCGTGACGCACCACGTTATGTATGGGCAGGCCAAGAGCATTGCTGGAGTTGCGTCGCGCTTGCGTCACGACTCCAGCAATGCGCCACCCTTCTGACGGGAGATGCGTCATGCATCTGTTTATCCTTGCGCCACGATGCGCCGCATTGTAAATGCGGCGCATCTGTGGTGGCGCAAGGGTAAACTTGCGTGACGCATCTTACCTGGCGCATCCCTGCTGATTTGCAGGGATGCGCCAGTCGTTATAAATCTGCCCCTTGGTGTTTAGTGGAATAATGACAACTTTTGACCCTAGTGCCACTGCACCTGCTGCACCATTGAAATCAAGCCCCTTTTAACTGCAAGGTAATTACAATTGTGACTGCCGGTAGATTAGTAAAATATAGCAATATTAGGTGCTTAGTGGGGTTCCTAGAGCTTTTGGTCCTGGTGTCACTGCACCTGCTGCACCATTGAACTCATGACCCTGTTGTCTGCAGGGTAGCTGCACTTGTGACTGTAATGTGATGTGACAATGGTCAACCAGCCTATCAAAACATTCATCTAACAGTCCTTTTCTCAGGCGTTTTCAAATAACCAGACATGTACTAATAGCATTAATAAACGAGGTAGCTCGTCAACTTCCCTATATGCCCTCCCCTCCAAATCACCTCCGGAACCGGAGGCAATCATTTAATAAAATACTCACTAGCGTATTAATTCCTTTTATATGGGTGCATATGAAATGACAAACAACATAGAAATGTAAAAGCAATTTTTAGAGTAATCGAACAAAAGATAAAATTATTTCTTCCATCCACCGATTATTTCCTATTAGGTATTCACTTTTCAGAAAGCTGGTTGCATAACATATGGTCATATAAAATAACATGTTTTTAAGACAAACAAGACGAAAAAGTAAAGCCCAGGCTCACCAAGAAAGAGCTTGCAGTGCTCCTGTGTCACACAACTGTATTTCTCAATTGTTGATTAATGCCCTAAAATGAAAAGAAGAGCAACAGATTTTTTTGATTTCTGTACTGAAACTTTGGTTTTGCTTAACAACATTTTGATTCCTACAAACAACTGTGTTTAATGGTCTTTATATTAATTTATGCGCGTTTGGCCTTCGTTATATTGATTTGCTTAAAGATGTTGGGGTGGGGAATGTATTGTGGTTTTTTTTAGCTGAAACGGCTTCAGCGTAATCACATTAATAAGCCTCAATTGTGATGCAATGCCAGTTAAAGAATTAAGGGCCAGATGTAGGAAGCAAAATAGCGATCGCAAACGCTGAAATTCACAGAATTCCAACGTTTGCGACCTCAAAATAGCCCTGTGCAATGTAGGAAGTGAAAAACCCACCTGCAAAATAAGGAATCGCAAAATTTGCGATTCCCTATTTTGCGCAAGCATTTAGAGAATCGCAATTTGCGATTCCCTAAATGCTATTCTGGGAGACATCGCAAATTGCGATTTTGCTGTAGGGAATCGCAGATTACCACCAACTTCAGGTTGGTGGTAAATTGCGATTTCCTTTGAAAATGCAATTTTATGCATGTTTCGAAGTGCCATGTGGCAAACATACATGCCCTTTGGGCATGTATGTGCGCCACATGTGCACACCTGCACATTTCAGGGGTGCAACAGGGTGTCCTTTAGGAACCCTTGCATCCCTGAAATTGCTCTGCGTAATTTGCGAGTACCTATTAGATACTCGCAAATTGTGCACGCTATTCCCATTCATTCCTATGGGCCTCTTGGCCCATAGGAATGATTGGGAGGCCATTCCTTATTTGCGACTCGCAATTTGCGACTCGCAAATAAGGAATGCATAGGAATCAGCTAAATATTAGCAGATTCCTACCTACATAACAGTTTGCGAGTCCTTAATAGCGATTCCCAAAAAATCGCTATTAAGGACTCGCAAAATCCTATTTTGCTACATCTGGCCCTAAGTGCTGACAAATAAACTCGGAGCAGGAATCAGAACCTGGTGCTACACCACTTAGAAAGACCAAAGACCAACGGCGGCAAGAGGTGAGAGAAAGCAAATGATTCATACTCACAATATAGTGTGCTCCCTGAATACTGAATAAACGCTACCGATGGGACAGAATATTGAAGACAGAATATGAAAAATAAAATATCGACATGTCAGTAAGCCTACATTTTCTATACCTAACTCCACATATAAGGATATGTAACTGGTATTTATGTCTTCCAAATACGTAGATATAGAGTTAGGAAGAGTCAATCTATTCTTCTTTATATGCACTTACCTTTCGATATTTTGTCTCTCAATATGCTGTACTCAATTTTTTTTTTTTAAATAAATTTTATTTGTCAAATGGCACATATAGAGCAGTGCCCTGTAACCCAGAGACATCTGCACAATAAACATATAGCATCTTGACTTTGACTTTTCAAATGAGAGTCAAGGAGAATTACAGAGCAATACAGATGAAATAGAACCACAAAAAAACCCCACCCCAACAACCCTCCACCCCCCTGTCGCACTAACAGCTTCTCAAATCTTCCTAGCTATGACAATTGCACCACAGTCTCTCGCTACCATATACTATAACGTAAGTAATTGTAACTCACACCCACAGAGTAGAATTAAAGTGGGTCGAAGGGCCCCGCTGTCGAGGCCGGCTCCAGCAGCAAACCCCGGTAGTCCGCCCAGAGCTTCCAGATCTTAAAATGTTTCTGCGGACAGCCCCTTGCAATGAAAATGGGAAGTTCGAGGCCCATACAAAAGTCCAGACCCCTTTTCCATGTCAGCACTGATGGCGGGGCCGGCGCCTTCCAAGCTCTAGCAATGTCCCTCTTCGCCAGAGTTAACCCCAGCAACATAAGATGACGCTTATAAATATTGCCCCCAATACCCTCCATAACATGTAGTAGCACTAATTTCGGAGAGTGGGGCAAGTCCCAGCCCAATACCTCAGAGAGACAAGTCAGAACCCCTCTCCAGAATCTTGCCAAGGAGAGGCAGTGCCAAGTCGTGTGTAGCAGGGTTCCCTCCTCCCGCTCGCATCTGAGACAGACCGGGGAGGCCACTAGCCCCGCCCGCCACAAGCGGACCCGTGTAAAGTACACCCGGTGGAGGTATTTAAACTGGACAAGGCGCAGACGCACCGCTATGGCGGCCCCCCGTGGGGAGGCCAAGCCCTCCATCCAGTCTTCCTCGTCAAGGGGACCAACGTCCCCTTCCCAGACCTCCTTGAGCTTCTGTAATGTAGGGGAGCAGTGTGTGACTAGAGATTGGTAGATCTTAGAGATCTTGTGGTCTTGAAGATCCCCCATAAAAACCTTCGCCTCCATTGGACTAAATTCAGCCACAGACTCCAATCCCTCTAGGCTAGGAGAGAGAGCGTGACGAAATTGGAGTTATTTGTAAAACTGGGTTTTTGGCATTTGGAAATCTTTCTGTAGGTCCTGGAAAGACTTCAGGGTCGGCCCCCGCATAACGTCTCCCAAAGTAGAGATACCAATACTATCCCATCCCCGAAACCCTGACAGAGTAACTAGTTGCAGAAAACGGCCATTATTCCAAAGGGGGGTTTCCCGTGTCAGTGTGTTCCACCACCCCATCCTCCGCAGGGCCTGTCGCCAAAGCTGAAAAACTACCTGAGTCGCCAGCGGTAGAGAGTTGCGTATCGGCGCAGAGTATAGGATCCTGTGGAGAGATAATTCCCCATAAGACACCTTTCAAGGACATATGCTGGATCATCTCTGTCCCCATACCACCACTCATTCAGGACAAGCAAGTGTGATGCCATATAGTAGGATAATATGTCAGAGGTCGCCAGTCCACCGCAGTACGTGGAGAGGAAACATGTCCGCAGAGCAACTCTTACCGCTCCCCCGGCCCATAAGAACTGACCCAGGGCAGCATTAGCCTGCCTGAACCATCTAGGGGAGATTGGGTATGGATGATTCTGCAGTTGATACAATAGCCGGGTAAGTGAGACCATCTTACAGATGGCCGACCTACCATATATAGTCAGCGGCTTATGTGACCATGTCTTAAGATCCTCTTTCACGCGTTCACCGACCAGAACCAAATTCTTTTCCCACGCCACTGTGGGTGCGTCAGACAAAAACACCCCAAGATACGTCATCCCGCCGGTAACCACCCGAACCGACGAGGCCCAGGAGCCAAGACCAGACACATCTCCAAGGAGCCATAAGGTAGACTTGCTGGGGTTTAGGTAGAGCCCCGACGATTCCCCAAACACCTGCATAATACGTAGCAGCCGCTGCCCCGTCCTGTCTACATCCGTATGAAAGAAGAGAACATCGTCGGCATATAACGCAATCCGATCCGACAAGCCATGCGCCCATTCAAAACCAGACACCTGCGCATCCATTCGCACCCAAGCGGCCAAGGGTTCAACCGCTAGGGCAAACAAATATGGCGAGAGTGGGCAGCCCTGCCGGGTACCCCGACCAACCGAAAAGGTGGAGGAAGTAGAGCCGGCAACCCGCACCGACGCGGAAAGATCAGTGTAGAGTAGGGACAAATAGGACAGAAAGCGCGGTCCGAGATTTAGCCTGTTCAGCAACACGAATAAGTACACCCAACTAAGGGAATCAAATGCCCTGTCCATATCAGTCAGCAGGAGCGCCGCCCGTTCGGCGAGTCCCCAAATGGTTGCAATAGCCACTTGTGCCCGTCTGATATTGTGTCTGGTAGCCATCTGGGGCATAAACCCGGCTTGGTCCGGGTGTACCAATGTAGTGATATGAGAGCGTAATCGGTTAGCCAGTGCCTTGGCCAATATTTTAGCTTCAGTATTCAGGAGAGAAATGGGACGATATGCAGCGTGCTGATCTGGGGGCCTGCCTGGTTTATGGAACACCACTATCTCCGCGTGTCGCCAGTCGCGAGGAAGACGTCCCCGATCGCGGGACTCCTCCACCACCCGGAGGAAATGGGGCCCCAGCTGTAGAAAGTATTTCTTGAAAAATTCGCACGGAAACTCGTTGGGCCCCGGAGCTTTACCCGAATTAAGGTCTCCCAGGGCCGCACCCAGCTCCTCCACCATGAGCGGGAGATCCAGCTCCGCCTTCGCCTCGTCTGACAGGGCCCGCGGCAGGAGATCATCCAGAAAGCGACCAATCGTATCTTCGTGGAGACATTCTTTGAGAGCATAGAGCCCCGCAAAGTATGTAGAGAAGCTCTCCGCAATAGCGCGAGTATCCGTAATAGGCTCCCCTGTCGGGCCCACTATCCCCGGGAGGGGCTGAGAATGGAACGACCCCTGGCACAACCGATGGAGCATTTTGCTCAATTTATCCCCCCACTGGTACACCCTGCTGCGCATTGCCAGCCATGCGAGACGGGCCTCATCCATAAGAAGGGCCGCGTAGTTCTGTTGCGCCAGCAGGAGCCGATGGCGTATATGGGTGCCCTCGGCACCCCTGCTACGGCAATCCAGATCTGCGATATCAGTCTCTGCTTGTAGCAAAGCCTCCCTCCGAGTCCTACGGGTCGTCGCACAATATGATATGTCTACACCCCGTATCGTGGCTTCAAGGCCTCCCACAGAGGTTCAGACCGAGCCCACATTGAGCGTTAAGTATTGGTCGAGAGCATTCCCAATGCACTCCCCATAGTCCGGTTTCTGAAGGTTCCACGTCGAAAGGCGCCAGCGGAAGGGCTGCGTGGCCCAGCCCATCCTTACCGTAACAGTAATCGACGAGTGATCGGAGAGAACCCGTGGGAGGATATCAGCACCCAATACCCGAGCCGCGACCGTCCGAGGGACAAACAAGTAATCTAGGTGGGAGTGGGAATCGTGGACCGCTGACAGATACGTGTACCCCTGCCCCTCACCATGTAACCGGCGCCAAGTGTCCACCCAATCAAGCCCAGATACTAGAGAGGAAAGTTTTGTGGCTTGCCGAGCCGTCGCAGCTCCCCCGGGCCTCCATCGATCTCGGGACGCGTCCATCACATCGTTCCAGTTGCCACCCACCACGGAGAGGCCATCAGGCATATCCGCCCACAACGTCATAAGCCGTTCTACAAGACCCCGGAAAGCGGAGGTGGAGCATAAACACAACCCAACACCACTGATTCATCCCTTATCCTGCCCTGGAGGAACAAATAGCGCCCCTGAGTGTCCGCCCATGTCTTGATATGTGTGTAGAGAACTCGGCGATGAATCAAAATTGCCACCCCCGGGACCCCCGCACAAACCCTGAGTGAAACGCCTGAGTATAGCCAAACCGCTGGAGGCAGAGCGCCTTCGAGCCCATAAGGTGCGTTTCCTGTAACATAAGAACATCGGCCTTAGTCCGTTTCACCTGCTGAAGAATGGCCCCTCGCTTGATTTTGTCTAGCACCCCCCAGACATTCCAGCTGACCAGTTTAAGAGTCTCGGGAGGCCCTCGGGTACTATTGGATGCATGCATCGGCCATGGGAGTCTGTGACAGAGAACATTGATGCGAGAGCAAGCATGTGGTGTGTGTATAGCATTGTGATGGTACTGTAGCATAGTGCGACCTGAGAACAAATACAAAAACAAAGACAACAACCCAACCACCCCCCCACCCTATACTTCAAAAACGATGCAGCATCTGTCGCGGCGGGTGCGGCCCATAGACCCCAACGGGGAGTCTCGGCCCACCTCGACCAATGGATCCCCAACTCACAGCCCAGTGTCAGCAGGCACTCTCTCTGTTAGAGGGGCCAACAGAGAAGCCAGCCTTCACTTGGACTCCTCCGATCTATGTAACGAAGTCAAATGTTCCCAGGGCTGCGGTCGCCCCATCTAATCAGGAGGCCAAAGCAGTCTGTCAGGTGACCGAGCCGGCCCGAGAGGCCACACTGCAGGAGCAGGATCGACGATTGGATCTGGAGCGTCTACGATCTTTAGGCTTCGTTTGCGGCAGCCTACGCGCTGCCCCGCTGGATGAGGAGTCTGATTCACGCCGGGGCGGCATATGTGGATGTAAGCGAACAGTCTCATCAGTCCATTGGAATACCTCCTCCGGTGAGTCAAAGAAGAGGGTGCAGGATCGGTACACCACCCGCAGCCTGGCCGGAAACAGCAGGGCATATGGAAGTTTAAGTTCACAAAGTCGTGCCTTGGCCGCCAAAAAGGACTGTCGCCGCTGCTGGACCAGCTTCATATAATCCGGAAAGATCAGTATGCGGGCATTATCGAAGAACAACGGTTCCTTGCCCCTGGCCTGCTTAAGGATGACATCACGGTCATGATAATTCAATAGACGTGCAATGACCGGCCTGGGATGGGCTCCCGGAGGAGGTTTCTGCATAAGAGCCCTATGAGCACGCTCGATTACAAAACAGCGGGATAGGGAACTCCGGGGGGAGCCAGCTCTCCAACCACTGAGTAAGAAACCGCTCCATGTCCCCCCCTTCACAACCCTCCGGGAAGCCCACGAAGCGGAGGTTGTTGCGCCTGGCCCTCCCCTCTGCATCCTCCGCACCTGTCGCCAGCCCCCGCTGGGTCGTTTCAAGGGTAGCTATCCGCTTCTGCAAAGTGGCGACCTCATCTTCCACGCCTGAAATCCTCGTCTCGGTCTCCGTGATGCGGGCCACGGCATTCCGCAGGTCCTGTCGGAGGAGCGTGACATCTGATCCGACTGCCCCAATTTTAGCGTCCAGGACATCCCTAGACTGCGTGATGGCGGCCATGAGCGCCGCGTTATCCGGTACATCCGGTGCAACCCCCTGCGCCCCCCAGGTGCCACAGCAGCAGCCCCAGGGCCAGTGTATTTGTCGAGTGTGCTCTGTTTGGCTGAGCTCCCAGCGGTCTTGCCCCTCGTCATGATGGCAATGGGGCCCTACTTCACCCAGCCCCCCTAGCACCAGCGACTCCAATTACTGCCCCAACTGACCATGGGCCCCACTTCATAGGAGGGGACGAGGCACCCACCAGTGCACGTCCCAGGCCCAGACAGCGTCTCAGGTAAGAGGGCAAGCGGGGCAGAGGGGGGCAATAGGACCACCAGCCCGCGACCCGGTCGCCGATCGTGCAGCACTGGCTGATGAAGGGAGAGGAACTGCGAAGGAGGGGGGCCCCCCCGGGAAGAGTGGCCGGCCGAAAGCAGGTAGAAGTCAAGTGTAGTCACTCACGGCGAAGGACCCCTGTGTGGCATCCAGGCCCCTCCGCAGTCTCACTTGCTCTTGTGGCTCCGGCCAAAAGGATAGTCAGGCGACCGGCCGTGGGGGGGGGTTGAAACTCTCTTTGGTGGCCCCAAAGTATGTATCGCCTACCTCCAGGTATAGGCCATGTCCACCAAGGGCTCCAGCAGTCCCGCAGGCCACCTTCACCAAGACCCACCTGCGCGACCTGAAATGGCCGCCGGAGCGGGTGCGCCACCTGCCACAAGCAGGGCAGAGAGCAGCTCTTGAGGCGTCCGGTGGGACAAAGGACGGGGACCCAGCACTGACCCTCGAGCAGCACGGCGGCCTCCAGATGCGGTCCGAGGTGCTCCCACCTCTCCGCTCATCTCTGCGGCCCGACAAGACCACCGTCAGGGTGGCTCGCTGTTTCCCCGCGGCCCGAGATGGCCGCCGATATCGCTGCCACCGCACAATCAGGAGCGCAGGAGGATGAAGGAGGCCCCCATCAGCCCCCGTCAGCCAGAAGCAGAGGGCCGCCGCCGCTCCTACCCCCTCCGCACCTCCAGCGCAGCGGGCTCGTAGATCTCGGGCACTTCGCGCTACAGACGTCGGCCGCGACCTCCAGTGACGGTGCAGGACCGCCGCACCCAGGCCTCGCCCCGGCCGCCGCAGCCGCAGTCCGTCCCCTGAGGATACAGGAAGAAATCCGGACCCAGACCGCTGCTCCTCACGCACCCCACTCGGGGCACGGTCGAGATGCAGAGAAAGGATCGGAGGGCAGGATAAGTGCAGGATTAAAGTTCAGGCTGGACGGAGCTCGCCTAGAACACGTCCGCCATCACGGCTTGCCAGGCCATGCCCCCCTGCTGTACTCAATTTCAATACGTCACAATATTGTTGGTGTTAATATGCACGAAGAACAGAAAGGGATCCTCTTCAAGATGTTGTTTTCCTCAAGAAACAATGTATTATTGGCCTTGTGTGCTGTGGTCCATGTGTCATCAATGTCAGCTGTGGGGAAAGGCCTGGGGCATCATTGGGGATTGGAGAAACACGTCCCATTCTGTCGGAAGACAGAAAAAAAGAACAGGGGAATGCTGGGTAGGTGCAGCTTATGTACTCCCAGTGGGAGGGGTTGGGGTTAGGTTTCCCAGCATTCTCCTGTTCTTTTTTGTTTTCTGTCATGGAGATGGTCATCTCCACTTTGTAAGGAATGGGACGAGGACTGGAGGGACCGGCAGGTAATGCAGAATTACTACTTCAAGTGATCATAGATGCTTTTCTTAAAATGTACAACTTCCTTTTAGTAAAAATGCAAATAGGGAACAGTCCTTACAATTTGTACCATTGTATATGAATATTTTATTCCCATTTTGGATGTTTTGGGACCAATATATAAAGGCAATTAAGAATATGTGAAGTACTACTAAAGATTATAGTTTTTTATTGGATTGTTTTTAGTACTCTTGTGACCCATTATAATGAAAAACGTATCAAATGTAGTTTAGAAACATTTATTCTTTTTTATGCAATCACGGTGCATGAAAGAGGCCTGTGCTGTTGCAATCCGAAACTGGAAAACACGGTGTGGCCTTCTTGCTTGTTTCTGTCCCCCTTATCCTGTCTGCTTCCAGGTACCTCACAATGCCCAGATTACTTACCAGTAATCTTAATTAATTTTAGTCCCACTGGTCCTCATCTCAGTCATTACTCAATGAGGTGAATCCTACCTCAAGACAGGAAACAGTGGTGAAAATGTAGGCCCGTCCACATCAGCTAGGTGCAATAAAGAGGAGGCATCCCCAGCATACTCCTAGCATAACCAAGCTAGAACAGCCACGGCCCATGCAGGTAAGAGCGGTGGGGCGGGGTTGGGGGGTGGAATTTGACAGACAACCACAAGGGGAAATTAAATAAATAATTAATTTTTCCTTGTCATCTGTTGAAATCCCCCGGCCCAATCGCTCTTACCTGCACAGGTCGCGGCTGAGCTAGAACCGAAGTACAGACCAGCTAAGAGTGTGTGCATGGACATTAATAACTTAGATGAGCAGGACTAAGCAGTGCTTAGTTTGTGCCGGTGTTTGCCGGTGCACAGCACCGCCACTTATTTGTAACATCAGCACATATTTATGGTAGTCTAGCACGTGGTGGCACTGTCAGTCTATTTTATTTTTAAAAGCATGTTAATGAACAAATTAATTAAGCTAATTTGTAGAGCATGGCTGCTTCTCCTGAAGCATCCCAGACCTAGCACTCTGCAATATCTGAGAGGGAGCTGTACAACATCTAAAGGCCAAAATGAATTAGCATTAATTAAAAAGGCAAGGGTTTAGTTGTTTTCTGAAAAGTGCATCAGAACAAGCTAGTCAAAGTTTTACTGGCAAGCTATTACATATTTTTGAAGCAAGCAATTTAAACAAGCCACTCCATATTCAGAAGTTATGAATCTTAGGAACAAGTGCTAACCTTATGCCACAAGATCTCAAGTTTCTTGAACGGGATAAGGTTTAACCAGATTTTGAAGATAACATGGGTCTGTGTTTGAGAGTGACTTATAGGTATAGCACATGGCTTTAAAGTGGATCTGCCTCTCAATCGGCAACCAATGTAGTTCTCTCAAGCCTGCCCAAATAGATGCACGTCTAGGAATATTCAGTAGCAACCATGCCTCTGAGTTTTGAAATCTCTGTACTTCATTTAGTCTAGTTTGAGAAAGACCTGATTAGAGAACATTGCTATAATCCAAACATGAAATGAGCAATGCTTGAATTATGGTTTTCTGAGCCACGGGGGGTAAATAGCATAGAGTCTTCCTTCAGCATACTAATATCAAAAAGCATTTGGCTGCTAGAGAGCATACCTGATCTTCAGATGTAAGTTTTTAATCTAACCAAACTCCTCTGTTTTTCACTTTAGGCTTTGGGTGAGGAAAGAGCCTAGGCGTGCAGGCCACCAAGCAGGGGATCAGATATTGGTCTGGTTGCTTAGTAGAAAAACCTCTGTTTTCTCCCCATTAAGTTTTAGACAATTAACATCCATATAATTCACCACCTCCAAGAGGCAGGAACTTAACTGAGGGGCACACACTGGTATTCTGAGAAAGAGTAATAATTGTGTATCATCCACATAAGAAATTATCGGAAACAAAGGGCTTCCATAATGTCACCCAATGGCTGAATATAAACATTAAAAGGAGTAGGGCCCAGGGATGACCCTCTGAGGAACTCCCTGTTGCAAAGTTAAGACCGTAGAGTTACAATGTTTTAAAGTTACTTGAAAAGATCTATCTTGCAGATACGAAGCAACACATAATAGTGCTTTATTGTCAATGCCACACTCCCACAGTCTCTTTAACAAAACATTGTGAGAGACAGTGTCAAAGGCTGCGCTAAGTTCAAGCATAATAGTTGCCACTGAACCTCCCTGATCTAAGATTGAGCACACATTTTCCATAGCCAGCAACAAGGCTGCATCTGAGATATTGGAGGGACAAAAGCCCAATTGAGACCAAAGAAGGAGGTTGTTAGGTTCTAGGAAATTAGGTAGCTGTTTATTTGCATGTTTTTCCATGATGTTCATGAAAAACCGTAACAATGAGACTGGGTGATAATTCTGAGACTTTAAAGGATCTAACATAGGCTTTTTTAGCAACGGAATTACCATAGCATGTTTCCAGGCCTGAGGTACACATCCAATAGTGAGAGATAAGTTCAGTAGTTCACACAATACCGAATAAATGAATGTAGACCTATACATCAAAATATATATGTTAGAAATGGGATTCCTGGTTGGCTGAGGTATGCACCCAGGCCAGTCGGGAACCACCACTCTAGTCAGTGTAAGCTAGATACACACTAAAAATATAACCTGTGCTCACCTTCTGGTATCTAAAGTGGAAATGTGTAAAGTATTTGTGCAACACACACATGCAGTAATACAATGAATACACCACAAAAAGACTCCACACAGGGTTAGAAAAATAGAGAATATTTATCTGAGCAAAATACGACATAATCAACAAAAATCCTATCAGTAGAAGTCGAGATATGAATTTTTAAAGAATAAATGCAAATACAGTGCTTAGAAGTCAATAGCGCTAAAAGGTTGCTTGAGGTCATGCTAGACCAGGGTAAATCCAAAGTTCAGGCCGACCACGATCAAGGGCAGGCCCGCTACAGGACCTAGACAGGTCCTGCTAACAAAGTACCTTGGATGGAGCAAAGTGTCGACTTGAGGCGAGGAGTCGAGGGTGCCGCATCGTCATCGATCCCAGATGGAGGCGAGTGTCAGTGCCGATCCACGCTGTTGATGGGAGCTTCGGTGTCGAACACCTTTGCGATGCAGGAGCCACGTCAATATCGAGCCGCCCTGTCCGTCAATGTCGAGTCACACCGGCTGTAGAATCGCTGTGGTCGAACGGCTGCTGCTGCAGCGTTGAAGGCGATGTGTCGGTTCCGATTGGTGCAAAGTCACCGCTGCTTTTACATTGATGTCGAAAAAGCTGCATGAACCAACTTCTAAGGCTCAGAACTTGGAGAGGGCACCTCAGGCAAGGATACGACTAACAGAAGGCAGAGTCCAGCAGCACCAGCAGAATTGCAGGAAGTCATTCGTGTACATGAGACTTCAGAAATCAGGAGGCAAGCCAGCAAGCCCTTGGAAATCACTTGGAGGGAAAGCAGAGTCCAGTTCTCCTTCAGCAGAGCCAGGGAGCAGCAGGATAACAAGCAGGAAAGCAGTCCTTCCACAAAATAAGTCCAGTTGACTCCTTTAACCCTTTCGCTGCAAGGCCTTTCCCTGCCGCCACCGTGCTAAGCCTTTTTTTGGCTATTTGGGGTAGTTTGCGCTTTGGCCCCTGTAACTTTTTGTCCACATAAGGTATCCACGCCAAATTTGCGTCCTTTTCTTCCAACATCATGGGGATTTTAAAGGTACCCAGGGTTCGTGGATTCCCCTGGAGGGGTCCCAGAAATTAGCCAAAATACTGGTAAAGTTTTTTGGGGAAAAATGGGGGAAAAGTGCTGTAGAAGAAAGCTGCAAAAGAAACAATTGATGGACGGAATGCTGGACAATGCAAACATTCACCCCCAGTCACAAGGATCTGGGTTAAATCCATCATTCTTTTGCTCACCACACCACCCCAGTTTGGACCTAGCCATATGCAAATCAGCCTTGACCCTGTTCCTTGTGGGAACAGTCCAGCCCGAACAGCCAAGCCAGGTCCTCCCTGGACCGGAAACAAGCATCCTAGGACCGGTTTCAGGGCATCACCCTTCTTCAGCCAGGCTAGCTTGAATCCAGTGGTGTAGTGAGCACGGGACCCACGTCTGGGCATACCCTTCCCACTTAGGGCGACAAATGCAAAAGAAACAATTGATGGACGGAATGCTGGACAATGCAAACATTCACCCCCAGTCACAAGGATCTGGGTTAAATCCATCATTCTTTTGCTCACCACACCACCCCAGTTTGGACCTAGCCATATGCAAATCAGTCTTGACCCTGTTCCTTGTGGGAACAGTCCAGCCCGAACTGCCAAGCCAGGTCCTCCCTGGATCGGAAACAAGCATCCTAGGACCGGTTTCAGGGCATCACCCTTCTTCAGCCAGGCTAGCTTGAATCCAGTGGTGTAGTGAGCACGGGACCCACGTCTGGGCATACCCTTCCCACTTAGGGCGACAAATGCAAAAGAAACAATTGATGGACGGAATGCTGGACAATGCAAACATTCACCCCCAGTCACAAGGATCTGGGTTAAATCCATCATTCTTTTGCTCACCACACCACCCCAGTTTGGACCTAGCCATATGCAAATCAGTCTTGACCCTGAAGAAAGCGTCTGTTTTTTTTCCTGCAAATGGTATTAACAAAGGGTTTATGGTGCTGAAATCACCATCTTCCCAGCTTCCAGGGACAGGCACACGTTTGTCAGAAAACCAAAATTCTCTACACAGTTTTGGCATTTTACTGAGACATAGCCTATTTTTGCTACTTTTTGTGCTTTCACCCTCCTTCCAGTTAGTAGTAGAAATGGGTGTAAAAGCAATAATGGATCCAGGAAAGCTATTCATTTCTGAAAAGTAAACACAATTCTAAATTCAGCAAGGGGTAATTTGTGTAGATCCTTCAAGGTTTTTTTATAGAAACTAAAAGTTGAAAATAAATAATGAAAATGAGTTGAAAAAAAACAGACATTTGTGCCAACCTTTTCACCTGTACCTTCTGCTAAGTATCACAGATTTTTTAAAGCAATATACCATTACATCAGCTCGACCCTTCTGGTTGTGGGGATATATAGGACTTGTAGGTTCACCAAGAACCCGGGGAACCCAGAGCCAATAACTGAGCTACATCCTGCTATGGTTTTTCATTGTGTACCGGGTATATAGCAATTCATTTGGTAAAATATAAAGAGTGAAAAATAGGTATCAAGAACACCTATGTATTCCCGAAATGAGAACGAAATATAGAGTTTAGAAGCTGTAGTTATTGCACATCTCCAAAATTGTGGGTACCCATATGAGCATGTGAATTATAGGACATTTTTCAAAGTTACTTCTTTTTTGCACATTGTCTTACATTTGGAAGGCAGAAATGCATAGAAAGTCAATAGGTAATAACAGTTGCTCTACAATTCTGTGTTCCCCTAAGTCTCCTGATAACAATGGTACCTTACTTGTGTGGATAGGCCTAGTGCCTGTGACAGGAAATGGTCCGAAACGCAACATGGACATATCACATTTTTCTAGTGAAAACTGACTCTTTTTCGCAATGTGCTAAGCTGTGGAGTTTGGACCCTAGCTCAGCCGGCACCTGGGGAAACCTAGCAAACCTGTACATTTTTTAAAACTAGACCCCCAGGGGAATCCAGGATGGGGTGACTCGTGTGGCTCTCACCGGGTTCTGTTACCCAGAAACCTTTGCAAACCTCAAACTTTGTGGAAAAAACCCACATTTTTTTCACATTTCAGTGATGGAAAGCTCTGGAATCTGCGTGCATCCACAAACTTCCACCCACCTCGCATTTCCCAATGTCTCCCAATAAAACTGGTACCTCACTTGCGTGGGTAGGCCTAGTGCCTGTGACAGGAAACGGCCCAAAACGCAACGTGGACACACCACATTTTTACAGTGAAAACAGACCCTTTTTTTGCAAAGTGCCTAGCTGTGGACTTTGAACCCTAGCTCTGCTGGCACCTAGGGAAACCTAGCAAACCTATACATTTTGGAAAGCATTGGGGGATCCACGCAAGCCATACCTCCCTGGACTCCCCAGGATGTCTACTTTTCAGAAATGTGTGGGTTTGGTAGGTTTCCCTAGATGGCCGCCGAGCCCGGGGCCAAAAACCCAGGTGTCCCCACAATACGTTTTGGGCTTTTTCCTGTCGCGGGCACTTGGCCCACCCACACGAGTGAGGTACCATTTTTATCGGGAGACCTGGGGAAATGCTGGGTGGTAGGCAATTTGTGTCAGCCCGGTGTTCCCACAACTTTCCCACACAGAAATTTGAGAAAATTTGATTTTTTCAGCTAAATTTTAAGTCTGCAGGGGATTCTGGGTAGGAAAACGTTGGGGGATCCACACAAGCCATACCTCAGTGGACTCCCCAGGGTGTCTACTTTTCAGAAACAAGTAGGTTTCCTTAGATGGCCGCCGAGCCCAGGGCCAAAAACCCAAGTGCCCCCCTTGCAAAACCAGGTCGTTTTGTGATAGGTAGTTTTGATGTCTCCACAATACGTTTTCCGCCCTTGCCTGTTGCGGGCACTCGGCCCACCCACACGAGTGAGATACTATTTTTATAGGGAGAGCTGGGGGAACACTAGGTGGTAGGAAATTTGTGTCAGGCCGGTGATCCCACAACTTTCCCACACAGAAATTTGAGAAAAATATTTTTTTTTCCGAAAAATGTGAGATTTGCATGGGATTCTGGGTAGGAAGACTTTGGGGGATCCACACAACCCATACCTCCCTGGACTCCCTAGGGTGTCTAGTTTTTAGAAATGTGTGGGTTTGGTAGGTTTCCCTAGATGGCCACCGAGCCCGGGGCCAAATACCCAAGTGCCCCCTTGCAAAACCAGGTTGTTTTATGATAGGTAATTTTTAAGTCTTCACAGTACGATTTGAGCCCTTGCCTGCCGTGGGCACTTGGCCCACCCACATGAGTGAGGTACCATTTTTATCGGGAGACCTGGGGAAATGCTGGGTGGTAGGAAATTTGTGTCAGCCCGGTGATCCCACAACTTTCCCACACAGAAATTTGAGAAAAATCGGATTTTTCAGCTAAATTTGAGGTTTGCAGGGGATTCTGAGTAGGAAAACTTTGGGGAATCCATGCAACCCATACCTTCCTGGACTCCCCAGGGGGTATCGGTTGCACGGATCCCAGGTGTCATTGGAAAGGGGAGATTCTCCTGACTTTCTACGTGCTCAAGGTGCTGATATGGACCCCTGAGCACATAGAAAGTAAAACTGAAATGAGCCTACCGGCTCATTTCAGTTTCGGTTTCAGCAAAATGACGTCAGCGCGACGTGTGCGCTGATCGTCATTTCCCTGAAACAAACAGAACAGCCTTGAGAGCTGGGGAAGCCCTTCCCCAGCTCCTGAGGCTGTTTAGGGCTTAAAGAAATCCCTCTGGTGCCTGCACCAAAGGGATTTCATGTGCCATGTACGCGGATGGCCGGGAGCCGTCCGACGCACATGAGCACTGGTGTGTCGGACGGCTTCCGGCCATCCAACGCACCAAAGGGGTTAAGCAGCACAGCAGTCCTTCTGACAGAAATTCAGTTCAAGATCCAGAAGTGTCTGATTTTAGGGGTCAGAGACCCAGTACTTATACACAAAAGTGCCTTTGATGTAGGGGGTGACTTCAAAGCATCTCTCTCTGAAGTGCACAAGGTTCCCTTTCACCCCAGTCCAGTCTGTCAGGCTATCTATGGGGGGTAAATCAGGCCATCATTTATGGGGATTTGGCGTAGGGCAGTGCAGCGCAGCAAATCAGCTTGCTGCACTACACCAAAGTCAAAGGGCAGGAATGCACCATATTTATGCAATACAGTGGATTCCTGTCCTTTCCCCCTGCACTGGTGCAGTTTTGGCAGCCTAGTACCAAAGCAGGCCCCCTTGAACCATGGAGCAAGGGTGCCTGTGTTGTCGTCAGGATTGTTTAAGCGCAGGAAGGAGCACCGGCCTGCACAGAAACAATCCTAAGAAGCGTTTTACTCTTTCTATGTGTGCTGCAAAATGCAGCACACATAGAAAGAGCAACAAATGAGGAGAAATAAAGATATTTCTCCTAATTACGCCTCACCTCGGGAGGTGTAAGGATTTGGCGCTTACCCAGGTTTACATGATCTTGTAAATCTGAGACAGCATCACATTCCATTGGTGCTGTGTGGGAAAACACACCACAATGCCCATGGAACACCACCCATGTGCAGAGATTTGCGGTGCCTTGCCTTACTCCATATCTATGTGGCCATCCAAAGCCACACATACTAGCTTTGCTTGGTCTCATAAATATGATTTTGTAATCTGCGCCACTGGAGCATCACAAGAATTGAAGCTTTGGTGGTGCAGAGGGCTTGTAAATAAGCCCCTCAGTGCTTTGAGTGTGGACAGGACACTACATATTGAAGTGTAAGTTTCAGCCCCTCCCATTCATCCCTGCCCAGGAAGACCCATGTGAATGCAGATGAGCCACACCTTCCTGTGTTTGTGGCTGTCTAGAGGGAATGCACAAAGTGTACTTGTCACCCAACCTAGACGTGTGGTGGAGACAGGCTGTCAGGCACAAAGAGCAGTAAGTACAGAGAAATGTCCACTTTCTAAAAGTGGCATTTCTAAAACAGTAATGTTGAATCCAACTTCACCAGTAAGGAGGATTTATCATTACCATTCCAAACATATGAAACATGAAAAAAGCTACTCCTCTCTGATCAGGAATTACAGCTTAAAATTGTATTAAGGAATTCCCAATGCTGGCCTATAAGATGGGTAGGCCTCACAGAAGTGAAAAACAAAATAGGCTGTTTGTCACTACCAGTACATGCAACACATAAAGTGCATGTCCTACCTTTTACTTACATAGCACCCTGCCCTTAAGGTTACTTTTGGCCTACCATTGGGGTGACTTATATGTAATAAAAGTGGAGTTTAAGGCTTGGCAAGTAGTTTTAAATGCCAAGTCGAAGTGGCAGTAAACTATGCACCCAGGCACTGTAGTGGCAGGCCTGAGACAGGTTTGAAAGGCTACTTCTGTAGGTGGAACAGTCAGTGCTGCATACCACTAGTAGCATTTGAAGTACAGGCCCTTTTTATGTGGCATACCACTTTACAAGGGACTTACCAGTTCAACAAATCTGCCAATCAGGTATACATCAATGTCATCATGTTTAGGGGAGAAGCACAT
The DNA here is from genome assembly GCA_963921515.1 of Calotriton arnoldi. Classification (NCBI taxonomy): domain Eukaryota; kingdom Metazoa; phylum Chordata; class Amphibia; order Caudata; family Salamandridae; genus Calotriton; species Calotriton arnoldi. Next base: position 168,631 of record CAWUFW010006643.1, read on the forward strand.
ACACCTTAGCACTAGTTAGCAGTGGTAAAGTGCTCATAGTCCTAAGGCCAACAAAAAGAATCAGGATAACGTGGAGGCAAAAGACAAAACATCCAGGGGAAGACCACCCTAAGGATATCAGGTTTAACATGTGTCTCCCCAGCTGAAAGTGGGAAGATCTACTCAACCTATAGGGAGTTCTCATCACTAAGGTGAAAAAACCTAGATAGACCATCAGCTTTGATGTTGTCTACCCCAGGTCTATGTTCCACCCTGAAGTCCATACCCTGTAGGGAACTGGACCACCTCATCAATTGTGGTCAGTCTGAATCAGGAAGTGAATGCCAAACAGGTATGGCCTCAACTTCTTCAGTGCCCAGACCGCAGCAAAAGCTTCTCCCTCAATATCACTACACCTCTGTTTCCTGGGGAGTAACCTCCTGTAGATGAAGGCTACAGGTTGGTCTATGCCTTCCTCACTATGTTGGAGTAGTACTGCTGCTGTGCTATGCTCTGCGGTATCTGTCTGAACGATAAACTCCTGAGAGAAATTATGGGCCTTGAGCACAGGGGCTGTGCATATGGCTTGCTTCAGGGAGTCAAATGCAGTTTGGCATGCCTCTGTCCAACTCACATTTCTGGGATGCTTCTTGGAAGTCAAGGGGGCAACAATGGGGCCATATCAATTGACAAACCTCCTATAATGCGCAGTGAGGCCCAAGAATGCTCTGACCTCAATCTGGGTTTTGGGGGCAGCCAGGCCATTATGGTTTTTATCTTGGCCTAAAGGGGTAGCACTTTCCCCAGACCACCAGGTGAACCAAGTACACAACAGACCCCTGCCCTATCTGACACCTACTTGCCTTGATAATCAGGCCTGTCTGTTGCAGAGCCTGAAGCACTTTCTGGATTTGAAAAAGGTGTTTCTTCAAGCTACTACTTAAGACAGCTATGTCATCCAGATAACAAAAGGCAGAAAGTCCAGGGGAAGACCAACCTAAGAATGCCCAATCTAACAATATGGCGGAGTAGGATCCAGAGGTGACCCTGTCTTAATAGAATTACAGAGAGACAGCATATCCTCCTGTTGGATAGAGTCAAACTTTAGTAGGCAAGTGTTAGAAATGGGGGTCTCTAGTTGGCAGAGGTAGGTACCTTTGTCCAAATAGGGACCCTTGCTTTTAGTCAGGGTAAGGGGGATACACTCCTAAAATAACCCCTGCTCACCCCCTTGGTAGCTTGGCACGAGCAGACAGGCTTATCTCAGAAGCAGTGTGTAAAGCATTTGTGAACACATACAGTAACACAGTGAAAACACTACAAATGGACACCACAACAGTTTAGAAAAATAAGTAATCTTTATCTAAACTCAAAACAAGACCAAACAACATAAATCCACAATACAGTAATAAAAATAAGATTTTCAGATGGTAGAAATAGTTCAGTTCAATGCAAGTTGTAAATGCGATACTTTTCTCAAAAGTACCTTAGATGCGTCATAAAAGCAAACAAAATGGCCGCAGGGAAGGTGATGCGTCTGTTCCTTACACTCAGGGGAGGTGATGCGTCTGTTCCTTACTGCTGTGCAGGGGAGGTGATGCGTCAGTTTCTTACTGCGTGGGGAGGTGATGCGTCTGTTTCTTACTGCGGACCCCAAATGATGCGACAGTCTTGGCGCCTCGATGCGATACGTCGATCCAGTATGATGCGTGTCTTCGTGCAGCCGCACAGCAGGCTTGCGTCGGGATCGGTGCGGCGGCGGCGATTTCTCGAGCCGTGGCAGGCGCTGCGACGGTTTCTTCAGCGATGCGTCGGAAAACCAGTGCGGATGCGACATGCTTCTTCGGTGTTGCGTCGATTTCCCAGCTCCCATCGACAAACAGTCTCCAGAGGTCCTAAACAGCAGCAGGCACCTCTTTGCAGGTTGGAATTCCCAGCAAGGGAATTCAGGGGAGCTGGTGGTGAAGTCTTTGTGTCCCTGAGACTTCAGAACAGGAGGCAAGCTCAGTTTCAAGCCCTTTGAGATCTTTTCTTCAAGCAGGTGTCAAAGCAAACAGCAAAGTCCTTTTTCTCCTTTCCTTGGCAGCAAGCAGCCACTGCAGGCCAACCCCAGACAGCAAACAGCACAGGGGCAGTATTCCTCCACAGCTTATCCGGCTCTTCTCCTTGGCAAAGGTTTCCTCTTGGTTTCCTCTTGATTTCCCAGAAGTGATCTAAAAGTCTGGGGTCTGGGCTCCTCTTTTTATACACCAAAATCCTTTGTTCTCTGAAGGCAGAGAGTGTCTGTACCCAGCCAAAACCAGTTCTGTGGGGCACTTTGCAAGTGCACAACAACCTCCTTTGTCAGTGTGAGCCCTGGCTTCAGACACACCACAGGGGGGCGGAGCCGTCATAGTGGAAGGCAGGCACAGCCCTATTCAGGTAAATATGCTACTCCTCCCACCACTCCAAATGCAGACCAAGCCTATTCAGCCCAGCCCTGACTCATCAGACTTCTGGAGCCACTGCCCTGCTCCAGCCCCTGTGATCCAAAAGCCAGACATGAAATCCACAAACCTAGCAGAGGCACACTGGATGGTTAGGCAAGAAAATACCTACTTTCTAAAAGTGGTATTTTCAAACACAGAATGTAAAAATCACCCTCACTAAAAGATGCATTTTAAAATTCTGAGTTCAGGCATACTAAACTTTATTTTCCTATCTTGTTCCCAGGGTCCGTTATGTTTATAAGATGTTATAAACAAACTCCCCATTATGGCCTATGGGAACAGACAGCCTTGCAATAGTGAAAAACAAAATTGGCAGTATTTCACTATCAGGACATGACACCCACATCAGGGCATGTCCTACCTTTCACATACAATGTACCCTGCCAACAGGGGTACCTTGGGCCTACCTTAGGGGTGACTAACATGTAGAAAAGGGAAGGTTTAGGGACTGGCAAGTGAGTGCACTTGCCAAGTCGAAATGGCAGTCCCAGACTGCACACAGGCTCTGCAATGGCAGGCCTGAGTCACATTTTACAAGCTGCTTCTGTGGGTGGCACAATTAGTGCTGCAAGCCCACCAGCAGCATTTGATTTACAGGCCCTGGGCACACATAGTGCACATAGTGCACAAGTAAATCAAATGAGCCAATCATGGAATCACTAATCCCTAACAGTACTTTACAAAGGGAGCACTTGCACTTTGGCACTGAACAGCAGTGGCAAAGTGCCCAAAGCATCTAGACCAGCAAAAACACAGGAGGCAACAGCAGAAAAAATGGAAGGGAGACCCACGCCAATGGTGCCAGGTCTAACAGCAATGTATCTCCTTTGATATAATTGACTGGGTATCCATCCGTGGGCAGTTTCTCACCTCTGCTGGGAAAGTGGTATATAACTTACTTTTTGAAAGAAGAAAGAGGACAGCTCATTTACACCTCTCAAATGAGAGTGGAACAGCAGTAATTGACAACACCCTAGTTAATGATTTAACTATAGAAAAAATCTCTCTCAATGAGTGGGCAGCATTTTTAATTTCATCCGCAAAATACTCCATGCAGGCTTGCCTGATCAATTTGTGCTAAATTGTAAGGGTTGCCATGTACTTCGATTTACAAACTGGCTCATAGACCTTCCTCCATAATTGTTTTAAATGTTTACACTTTTGCTTCATGGCAGCTAATTCATAATTAATCTAAACAGCTGAGGGCTTCAATCTAGATGAAAACCGTGTGGTTAAAGGGATTGTTTTATCCAAAGCCCCTACAATCTAACTATCAACTTCTTTGTTGGGCTTTTCTGCATTGATAGCTAAGCTAGGTGTTGTACCTTCCAGAAGTTGACAGAAATATTAGGGAACAAGGAACAATTTGTTCAGCTTCTAGACCATAAACATGGAGGCTCCTGGCCTTCCTCGGACCTCGTGGCAGGCAATCGGAATGGCTAGATGATCTGACCAGGTCAATGGAATGTGGTCCATGATCTCCAAATTGACCATATTGTAAAAAAACTGGTGCAATGTATGGCCGGCTACATGTATTGGACACAATGTCCATTGTGTCAGTTGTATGCTTTCCATATCTCCTATCAGAGTTTAACTGCTGCACAGCTGAGATTACAAAAGTTTAGATTGAGATCTCCTAATACTGTGAAATTAGAGAATTTTAACTCTAGTGGAGTGATATTTTCAGTTCATATATGGATACAATCGAAAATTGTCCCAGGAGGATGATACATCAGTGCTCCAGAGAAATAATTTTTTTTGCTGGTTCAAGTGTGGAAGATATCACTTTGCAGCCAGGAATCTTTACATCTATGACAAAACAATTTACACCAAGCCTAGAAATGATAGCGAGCGTACCTTCTCTTTGTTCTGCCTGGTGTTGCCTAACAATGACTTAATCCTGTGGGAGAGCTTGCCCAATATCAGGGGTCGAGTCATCCCTTAGATAGGTCTTCATTAAAAATAAAACATCTGGCTTATGATTTATAATAAAATTAAATATATCCAATATATGTTTAACCATTGATCTACAATTCATGTAGAATAATCTAATCGCTTTACCTTTAGCCTGAGTAGAGCATACCTGGCTGATGCTTGGATTTTGCTGTCTGAATACTCACAGTGTTTAATCTCATCCATAAAGTATATGCAAAGTGGTGACAGGGCCAGCCACCGCACTAGTAGCTCTGATCACAAGTGACGCCTAGGTTTGAAGCTGAGAGGGCCAGCGGTCCTGACCACTGGCGCCTTCCAGGCATGGACAGGCATAAATGGGCTGGCCTTTGCTGCGCTTTTGGCACACCAGCGGCACGGCCACTGCTCAGACGTGCACGGTCTGACTTGAAATAGCCCACCATGTGAAAGGGGCATGGCTCAGGGTGTGACGCAAGGGCGATTAACAGGGAGGCCAAAAAAAATCACAAACTGGAGTCCATCAACTTCCCTCCCCACTGGAAGGCTTTCCTTCTACTGGAATGTACTGACAAATAAAACATTAATCAAAGTAAAAATGAAAAAGAAACTCATAAAAGCATTAAAAGTGAATGAGCAGCCTGTAACAAGATGGCACCCATGAGAATCTTTGAAGCCTGGTACCTCCTATCAGCTGTTGACTATTAATACCTGCTGACAGTTAAAAAGGCCAAATAGCCAGCGCTCCTCACAGGAGCAGAATCCTTAACAATTATATAATTAAAGAATAATTACAGGGTTCTCAGGCCATGCTTACAGCTGTGGACCACCTAGTATAGTTTATATTATAATATTTGTATGCCTGTAATAGTAAGTAGGTGTCATTTGTACTGATATTTAGCAGTGCTGGCAGAGACCTGAGGTGACACAAGCAGCAGTGACCTCCTGAGAAATATCATGGGCCGTGGCACTGAATATTTTACAAATATGGCACTAGGACTAACAGTATCGAAGATTACTGGTAAGTAATTGCAGAATCATCTCTACGTCCTTCAACTTTGTACCCAGTAATTTCTCAATGAGAAAACCTCAATCTGGATATGGGGATCCAAAAAAGAAACTTGCACAAAAAGCCACAAGCATGGCAAACCAGGGGGCACTGAAGTATGCACCAAAAACAAACATGACAGAATTGGACAAGGAACATGCACATCAAAATCCAACCAATTAACTCCAGTGACAGGAAAAGTTAAAGCCTTAGCAACTTACAACCTAAAATATGCTAGACTCAGGACATCAGCCAAAGAGAAACCAGGGGAAAGGGTGAACAACCCAGTAACAAAATGTCAAATGGCAGTCATAGAAACCTGCAGCCCACAAGTTTTGAAAAGGTAGACAACTCTTGGAGTGGCTGAGCCTGGTCCACTGGACAAGCACAACACAGCACACAGCCAGGGAATGCAACTGCATTCCCTGCAGAGAAGAGGAAGGACACCAAGCTGGAATACCTCCTCCTAATGAAAGCAATGAAGCAAAGGAGGTCTCCACTACAGAGCACCAAGCACCCTTACCCAGTCTGCTGAAGCGAAGGGAACCAAAAATCCACAACCACGGTTAAAAATGAGGGCCATAAAGGCATAGAGGGCATGAAGGACCAGCAAGAACCTCCTGATACCGAGAGAAAAACTGCAATAGAGGAGCAAAAAATGTTTACAAGCACTCAGGCTATCGCCAAGAACCAGAAGAGCTCTAAAGACAACCTACAGGACCCAAAGGAGGAAGCAAACAGAGAAAAAACACAAAGATCCAGAGGAACAGGATACACATTGAAATAAAAAACCCAGGAGATACGGAATGGGCCATGAACCATTGCCTAAAAGTTCATCACCAAGTAAGAAGACTGCAAGCAAGAGGGAGGCTAACACTGTAGAAAAAACACACAAGGTGGCTCATGAGCCCCGTGTATCACATTCCCACGCTTCAAAGTTTAAAGCTCCTCTGGCAGAAGAGAGCTCAAGGACCAGAGAGAGAAGCAAAGGCTGCCAACAAGTATGATGAAAGGAGCAAAACCTCTGGGAAGGTAACTATAAGCATCAGGTCAGAGGGACCCATCACCAGCTGAACCACTACTTCAGAATGAAAGAAGGCAGCAGCCCAGAAATAACAGGAAGATTAAGTGGCAGACAGAAGCTTCCTGGAAAAGTCATTGCCAAGATGATACAACTTCAACCCCAGAGCAGGAACAGGGCAAGATCTGGGAAGCTGCATACCATACACATTACAAAGAGACTCCAAGGGAACCTAGAGTCCCGAAACAGCAACCCAAACTAACAGCATATATAACCAAAGACAGCGACACACAAAAAAATGTAAAGGGAACTTTGACCAAGAATCTAGCAGGGCAGCAAATAATCCATGGGACTGTGGTAATTCCCCACATGCTGGATAAAGTAGCAATAGTTGCTGCTACTAAGGTGGAGCACATCAGGAAAAGAAAACCCAGAATATGAGTCATGGGGCCTGAGTACCCCATGGACCCCTGCCAGTACCTTGAGGGTCAATAAATAGTGATGAGCAAAAACTGAGCTACAGCCATGGAGCCAGCAAAAGCAATTCTCCCTCCAAAGGGACTCAGAGCTACCAATTAAAGGAGCCTTTAACACAGCAAGAGACTAAGCCAGAGATGAAAAAACCATCTGTCGATAAGGTTTAGACTGAGTCATGATGAGATGGGACTCAAGGGAACAATCTGAAGCAGAGAGGTAAACCTGGAGAGAGTGCTGAAGATGTGCAACCAAGGATCACAAGGAGGTCCTAAGGTCTTGAATTCTCCAGTGCAGCCCAGAGCAGAGGCTGCTCCAAAAGAAGACAATACCTGCCACAGTTAAGCTGTTCACTGGTCCTAAAATGTGCGGAAAGGGGTCCTTTCAATGATCAGGGCTGTAGACGGAACTCGCAGGCACCTTAGCACAGTTCACCATAGAGCTATGACAAGCCAATGAAAAAAAACACATCCACCTGATCCTTTAAGGACAGAAACAGAAAAACTGCAAGGAAAAACAATTAGAAAAGCAAGGGAAAGTGTACTACCAAACAAGCGGAGGAGAAACTTAGTTGGGACCATCAACCTTGGCAAAGGCAGGGTATCCTTGGTTCCACAAGGAGCAGAAACTAAAATTTAAAATGACCCACATAAAAGAAGTATAGACACCCTCAGGGTGGGAGCTGCCAAAGGCAAGAGAAGAGATGTACTCCAATGATCAATGTGCACCATGTCTACCCTTGAGTCACTCTGGGAATAGAGGTCGACAACATCTCCAATATGAAAGGAGTGGGCCGAATCCAGCTAACGTCCCGCTGTAAGAAGACAACCATTGAAGAGCCACTTTGCACTCTTGAAACTAAAAAAGCATGGGGAACAGCCCACACTTTGCCTCTCCAGGCAAACAAGACACCGATTGCCAGATCTAGCAGTGCCTGAAATGCCAGGGACAGGGCCACCCCTTTGCCCACTACTCACAAAGGGGCAGGAAAGAGACCAAGTTCAAGAAGTGAGAGAGAGTTTAAGCTGGCAGTTCATCCACACAATAGGTTACAGGCCTTTGAAACAGAGGGTGATCCTGCCATTACAAATGTTGAATTCGCCCCCAACCCAGGGAGCAGAGGTCTAAGCCACCATAGACAGGAGCTTACAGCCATCTCAAAACAGCCATGCTTCTAGACCAAAAGGCAGCACCAGAACACCTTCCAACAAGCTAAAATGACCAGGAGAAGTACCACCAAACTGAAAGCTCGAGAAGAAAAAAAAGGAGGACTTTTGCTTCATCATTCTAAGTGGAAATGGATTTTCCTTGAGTTCCTTGTCGCGAGGTGGGATTCACCTCACAGAGAAATGACTGGGACAAGGCTGTTAAACGTAGAGTTCATGATCGGCCGCTCATAGCATCCTTGTTTTAATTCTGGACTGCTGTTGCTGCAAATGATCAGGCTTAACCTCAGCAGAATTGGCTTGAGCAACTCCGGAGAACTGTTTATGAGAAAGAACATACACAATGAATTCATGCAAAAGGCTAGATTACTTCATTAAACTGTGCTTTTTAAAATATAAGCTGCTTTAGATTGGTACACTTATATTATTCATTTGCCATTTATGAGACACTCCTTTTGGTAGACAGTAAAGCCCATGGTGACTTGCACCATGCTGTCAATAAAAGCTCCTCATCTGTGTAGTTTGAGAAGGGTATTTTTTAATTTTTTTAATTTCCATGAAGGGCTGCCAGTGGATTGCAACGTCACCTGACCTAGTAGCCCCATTTATTTTCAGGTCAACATGGATTTTGCTTTTTTACAAAATCATTCTACTAAACTTTTTCCCACTCACAAAGCATTGTCTTTGAGTAGTTTCCAAAATTAATACATGTTTACTCATGGAAACATGACTAAGCAAGTCTTATTAATATGAATACATGAGCATTTTACACCACAGCATAGAGTAAGACATGGTTACTCATAGAACATGCTGTATGAATCAAGTTTAGATATTCAGTTGTAACTCGCTCCTAAATCTGGAGTGAAGCACACCTACCAATAGAAACATGGAGCATATGAACAAGTTACTTAACTTCGATAACGCATTATCTGGTAGAGACATAGTCTAGCCGCAGATTCCTTAACTTTTGAATTCTCCCTAGGCGCCAGTCTGGATCCGAAAACTTTTCAGCAGTACCTCTGCGGCATCGTGCAACTCCGATATTAAGTCGACTCCGGTTGTGACATCAGCAGATCATATAAGTCCCTTCCGGCGCGTGGATGTCAGTTTCTTCTGTGAAACCTTCTGTGCCACTATAGAAACTGGCTGTGGAAACAGTGTGCCAAAAAAAGATCCATGTATCTCTGAAACAACAATCAGAAAATGGAAATAAATGGCATGTTAATACCCAGGCAAGGTTTATAATGAAAGACAAAATGGTTCGTTGAAGCACATAGCCACGCGAAAGAGTGATCACTGGTTTATAAACCAGGGCTGTAAAAGAAAATACCTTTTACCCTACAGATCGTTCGCAGTGTGGGGAGGATGGATGGGGCATTAAGGGATCTTCGGCCAGAATTTGTCTCTACCAGATAATGCGTTACCGAAGGTAAGTAACTTGTTCATCTGATAGAGACATCTAGCCGCAGATTCCGTAACTATTGGATTAAATACCATAGCGATACCCCACCCAGAGGAGTGTCTGTGAACAAATCCTACAGAAGTTCTCAGAGAGAACCAGCCAGTCTAAATTAACATGAGACCAGACATGTGTAGGAATTAGATGAAAAGGAGCACAAGTCTCCTTACAAAGAGTGTCACAAGGACCACAGGCAATATAAGTTAAAAAACAACCCTGCCGGCACGGAAAACCCGTGACCCAAGGGTAGTGGGATAATACTGTGTAAGAAGACAACAGACAACCCTATGACAATAGTGCAGTACCCACAAACGGTGAAATGAGCTTAAGGATTAGGATGCCAGAAGCAATAGTGAAAGCCATGCAAACTACAGTTCCCTCCACCAGCAAATGAGTATTGGAGGGAACCCTGTCCTGAGAAACCCAAAGAAAAGGACTCCAAGATCACATCCACATTAGAGCTAGGATGCATAAACACATTCATTGCAAAGCCGGAAGAACCAAACAAGAACAAGGACTGTTGCACATCAAGTCCTGCCCTTGGGAAAAACACTATTTAACAAAGTAACCACTATTAGGGTCACACAACATGTAGAACCCGTAGAGACGAAAAAATGGAGCACTTGCATACATAACGACAACGTTAAAGTAGCACTGCAAACCAAGGAAAAACTGAAGTCGGAACCAACACAAATCGCATCTCAATACTAGATTGGCAATTATGCAGATATGAATCTGCTATAAATACTGATCAAATATGCACAAATCTATATAGCCAGTTCTCTGTGTATATATAGATCGATATATATATATATATATATATATATATATACACATATATATACATATATATATTAAACTACATACATATATACCTACAAGGTATAGCATACCGCCATACATAAAACATACATTGAAGAGAGAAGCCAACTGTATTTCATAAAATTATTCGCTGATATATAATCTATATCTTGTATTATTGTATATAGCAGAGCTACATCTAAATATCTATAAACAGATACACATATACCTGTGTGTATATATATATATATATATGGCAAAAGACTTTGTCCCTTTCTATCTCGGCGTGGATGGCACTGTGCTAATCCTATGCTTAAAGACTTTGATAGAAAAGCAGACATTTGAGGTGAGCAGATCTAGTGCTAAATGGCTTTTGTCATTTTACAGCTCAGCATGGACGGCACTGTGCTAGTCCTATGCTTAAAGACTTTGCTGTAGAAATGGCAAAAGACTTTGGGGCATATTAGCAAGACCGGCGATAAAATTATCGCCGCTTTAGCGGCAGGAAACTGCCGCTAAAACGGCGATAATGGGCTTGCTAATATGCGTTATAGAATTCAATAGAAGCCCAGGTTAGATGTGCATGACATCTAACCTGGGCTTCTATTGAATTCTATAACGCATATTAGCAAGCCCATTATCGCCGCTTTAGCGGCAGTTTTCTGCCGCTAAAATGGCGATAATTTTATCGCCGGTCTTGCTAATATGCCCCTTTGTCCCTTTCTATCTCGGCGTGGATGGCACTGTGCTAATCCTATGCTTAAAGACTTTGATAGAAAAGCAGACATTTGAGGTGAGCAGATCTAGAGTGTCGCTGGTGTTGAGAGTGCTCTATACAGGAGCTGCTTTCCACCTAAACTTGAGAACTACCCAGAGTTCTCTGCTTTTTTTTTGCATAATTTATGCCTCACTCTATGCCTGAAAGGGTATTCTTTTGACTTATACTGGGTGCTCCCTTGTGTCTGGACAAAGCTATACCTCTCTGAAGAGCGCTAATTAGAGTGAAACACTGTGTCAGGGGTTGCTTTTACTCATTTCAGGTTGGCTTGGATGGTATTTTACCAATTCAAAGCTGAAATATTGTGCCTGGAGTGGTAAATGGCTTTTGTCATTTTACAGCTCAGCATGGACGGCACTGTGCTAGTCCTATGCTTAAAGACTTTGCTGTAGAAATGGCAAAAGACTTTGTCCCTTTCTATCTCGGCATGGATGGCACTGTGCTAATCCTATGCTTAAAGACTTTGATAGAAAAGCAGACATTTGAGGTGAGCAGATCTAGAGTGTCGCTGGTGTTGAGAGTGCTCTATACAGGAGCTGCTTTCCACCTAAACTTGAGAACTACCCAGAGTTCTCTGCTTTTTTTTTTGCATAATTTATGCGTCACTCTATGCCTGAAAGGGTATTCTTTTCACTTATACTGGGTGCTCCCTTGTGTCTGGACAAAGCTATACCTCTCTGAAGAGCTCTAATTAGAGTGAAACACTGTGTCAGGGGTTGCTTTTACTCATTTCAGGTTGGCTTGGATGGTATTTTACCAATTCAAAGCTGAAATATTGTGCCTGGAGTGGTAAATGGCTTTTGTCATTTTACAGCTCAGCATGGACGGCACTGTGCTAGTCCTATGCTTAAAGACTTTGCTGTAGAAATGGCAAAAGACTTTGTCCCTTTCTATCTCGGCGTGGATGGCACTGTGCTAATCCTATGCTTAAAGACTTTGATAGAAAAGCAGACATTTGAGGTGAGCAGATCTAGAGTGTCGCTGGTGTTGAGAGTGCTCTATACAGGAGCTGCTTTCCACCTAAACTTGAGAACTACCCAGAGTTCTCTGCTTTTTTTTTGCATAATTTATGCGTCACTCTATGCCTGAAAGGGTATTCTTTTGACTTATACTGGGTGCTCCCTTGTGTCTGGACAAAGCTATACCTCTCTGAAGAGCTCTAATTAGAGTGAAACACTGTGTCAGGGGTTGCTTTTACTCATTTCAGGTTGGCTTGGATGGTATTTTACCAATTTAAAGCTGAAATATTGTGCCTGGAGTGGTAAATGGCTTTTGTCATTTTACAGCTCAGCATGGACGGCACTGTGCTAGTCCTATGCTTAAAGACTTTGCTGTAGAAATGGCAAAAGACTTTGTCCCTTTCTATCTCGGCGTGGATGGCACTGTGCTAATCCTATGCTTAAAGACTTTGATAGAAAAGCAGACATTGGAGGTGAGCAGATCTAGAGTGTCTCTGGTGTTGAGAGTGCTCTATACAGGAGCTGCTTTCCACCTAAACTTCAGAACTACCCAGAGTTCTTTGCTTTTTTTTTTTTTGCATATATATATATATAAATATATATATATATATAACATATACACACATCAAAATATAAATCTACAACACATATAGATATAATGGAGCTGAAAAACCAGCACATGATATCTATATAACAAGAAATTGAGGGAGAGACAAAAAGAAAGAGGGAGCATTCCCTCAATAAACGACATGGTTGGCTTAGCATCAAAGTAATGCTAGCCCACCAAAAGTATCTTAAGAGGCTGTGACTACTACAATCCTGAAAAGAACACAGAAAGGGGAAACCTTGCCAATAGAAAACACCTAGGATCCACATTTGCTAAGCACTGCCTTGCGTTTCTTTGTATTTACTAAACCATGCAAAGTGGCTATCTGTGGCTTTGTGAATACCAAAATGGGTTTGACTCTGGGTTGCATCACTTTTGTTGCACACTCAGACACAGAAACGTAGTACATCTGGGTCATGTTTTGTAAATCAGGCTTGGCTATTCAGGTGTAAATTACATGTCTGAAGTAAAGACACATCCTCATGGAAAAATCTTTGTGAATCCAGCCATGTGCTGCTTTCTGTTTTCCCAGGAAGCCCTTCCATTGAATAAATGTCCTGACTATATTTCTTGACAGTATGCTGGCAATGAGGTGTATACAATATTACACCCAGTCCAATATAAGGTACATGCAAGAGTCTAGTTCCCTGCCATAACTAGCAAGTGATGTGAATGTGGCAAAAATATCTTTATTTCAAAAGCCTAAATTTAATGTCACACAGTACACAGTTCTGTACTCACAAAAGGCATTTTTGTGCTTGGCCTTTTCTCACAAAGAGACAAGACACATTAATTTAGACCTTCCAGAACTAACTAGGTTGCTGAGTTCATTTGTACCTCCTGAGTTTTCCAGGCTGTTGAGATCATTCATGCTAGACAGGGAAGGTCTTTAAACTCAACTAGCTACTGGTCTTGGGTAATTATATCAAATTTATTCCTAAAGCTACTTTGCCTTTGTCAGTGATTATGCATTTTCTCTTTTTTTCTAAAACAATGTTTAGCCTCTTTAAACTTTCTGGGCCCAATTCACAAAGTTACTTACGAGTAGTAAACTTATGAGTGCATGGTCTCCACACTCGCCGCGGAGTCTCTGCACTCGGGGCGAAATCTCCGCACTAGGAACTGCAGTGCGAAGATTCCGCCCGAGTGTGGAGATTCCACCCCTAATGCGGGGACTTTGTCCTGAGTGCACAGACTCCGCACTTGTAACTTTACTACTCTTAAGTACCTTTGTGAATCGGGCCCTCTGTATTCTTTTTTTCAGCAACTATATGCCCATCTACCTCCTGACTTTTTAGGCAATAAACTGGATGCGGCTCATTTCATACATTTGGAAAGCAACTGCAAGCAAAGTGCCAGTTTAGACTATTTCTTTTGGTTATAGGTGTCACCTGGAAACCTACCATGAACATATATTTTTGATCTTTACATATCCTAGTGTTTTTAATGCCTGGTTCCAGGCATCCCTCCTCTTGATTGGCAGGGGAGGAAATTGTTCTGAGCTTTATGTTTGCCAGATTTTTAGCATTTTTCCTAAAACATTGTGATTCGCTCCATATTGCGTCCATTACTTGACTCTCAGCTTTATTCCGCTGTTCTCCTGAGCATGGGGTAGCAGAAATATATGGGCTTTTTTTGGGTTCTGAGTATTATCCACAGGCATGTATGTTTGGAAAGCAGCTGTGAGTGATTGGCTGGCCAAGAGACCAAGCTGAACATGACATTTGTCAGGTTTTAGTATGTTTTCCACAAAAAATGGTAATTCTCTCATGTCTCTCTCACGCGTTCCTTCCAAGACTTGATGCCCAACTTTGTTTTTTGGAACCTCTCAAACATAGGGGTAACAGACATGTGTAGGGTTTTCTATAGATTCAGGTTGCCGGCAGACAATAAACTGGATGTGGTGCATTTTGAACATTTGGAAAGCAGTTGCAAGTGAAAAAGCGAAATGCCTGTCTTTTTGTAACAGGTATCACCCTTGAGCCATATAGATAATATAGCACCAACAGATTGTGATGTTTCGATGAAGGGGTACCAGGACAATCTCACCCTGAATTGGCTGGATGGGAGAAAAGGCTGATCAGACTTTTTCTCCCAAAACATGGTAGTTTCATTCAGTCTTTCTCACACAGGAACTTATTTATTTAGTGTTTTATAGAGTGTGAACGTGACCCGTTAGGGTATCAGAGCGCTTCACAGAGATATAGAGCTTACAGTAGAATAAGAGCAAGCAATCATAACTAACACCTGAGAGAGATATTACAATCCAAAGCAGGAGCGGAGCAAATACACATACAGTAGCCTCTGCCCTTTAAGGTTACAATGAAGTACAAATTTGCAATAGGCTAAACACCATACACAATGCCATATTCCACATTCACAATTGGGCAACGTCCTTGTTAGATCTGTGGTCAGACTCTCCGAGAGAGGGGGTACAAAATCAAATAAGTTACATTTAAGAAGGTTATGCCCCCCGTAAAGAGCGACTGAATATCGCTAAGCCACTGTTCGGTGTTTGCTCAGAGAGATTATGGAAGGAATTTGCACATTAGAAACATCTTAGCTTCCTTCTTGAATCTTGGCGTGGTTGGGATTCTTCTAATGTTTGGCGGCAGCAAATTCCAGATTCTAGCTGCGGCCCCAGAGAAAGTTCTGTTGTATCTGCCCCAACGCACGACCCAAGTCTGTGTTCTAATAGGTCCTCTAAGAGGGGCGGTGGGATGCGTATCAGACATGTGTGAGCATTCAAGGAGGGCAGCAGGGATCCACACACTAAACACCAGTGAATGTTTTTGCTCGAGAAAATTTCATGGGAAATGTCTGCAGACTTTGGGGTCAGGATCGACTGGCACCCAGGTGAGCCTAAAAAACTCAGATAATTTTAAAAACTTAAGAGATAAGGTAATTTACAGTAATGTGGTTTACATCAAATTTAACACATTTTATTACCCAAAATCTGCTTGAAATGTGAAAGTAAGGATAAAAAAATCACAAACTCTTTTGTTTCAGTGACTGAAAAGTCTATCACTTCAGGAAATGGCAAAAGTCCTATCATCCAACGTTCCCATACTTGTCCCAATAAAAACAGTGCCCAACATATGTGGGTTGGACCAATGTACATTGCAGGGGTAGACGAAAACTGTGACCATTTTAAAACTACATTGACACTGTATAAATTTCACGTGGTCACATCATTGGTATGTTCCTGTCGGTTATAATAAGACACCCAAACATGTGAGATAATGCTTTTATCTTTTATCGGTGGAGTGTGCGAGCATTGGGTGGTGGACGTGTTACCCAAAAAATTCTGGAAGTTTCTGTAACAGAAAGGTGAGAAACATTTTTTAAACCAATTTCTTACCTAAGCAGGGAATTCTCGGCAAGAAAAAATGGTGGCATCCTCACAAAACACACCACCCGTGTGTCTAGTGCTCAGAAACGTCTTGAGTTTGTAGGTTTCCCTAGGAATGCGAGGTCCAGACCTGTGTTTTTGTGAACCAACAGGCTGGTTGCTGTTTGTAGTTTTGCTTAGGCTAGGAAAAAAATCTAGAGTATCGAGCCCCCTCCTGGGGCTCAGATGTGTGGGCCAGTGCCCCAGGAAAGAAGTTAGTGTTTGGATTTTTTGTTGGACAAAGGAAACATCCAAATAGCGTACGGATCCTCCCTCAGAGCAGACGTGTGTCTGTGCCCAAAAAAAAGAAGTTGGACGCTGTCTGGATTTGTTTCTTAGCCACACAATCTGAAAGCAGCTTCGAACTCGTTGCTGGAGTGAAGGGTCTGTAGCCTGGCAAGGATTTTTCTTAGGTAGAGAAAAGATTCAACCAATGTCCGGCTTCTCACTGGGGTGCAGATGTGTTGTCTCTTCCCTGGCAGAAAGCCAGACCCCGTTTGCATTCTTCCTCAGGCAATGAAAAAATCCAAACATCATCCAGCTCCTTGCTGAGGAATGTATGTATGTGTCGATGCTCCGGCAAGGAGCCACATGCAATTTTGATTTTCTCATAGGCAAAGAAAAATAAAAACAGTGTCCATTCCCCTTTCTTGGGCACAGATGTGTGTATCTGTGCACAGGCAAGCGTCTGGATGCGTTTTGTACATTTTAAACAAAGGAAAAATCTAAACCGTGTCCCTCTCCTTAATTGGATGCAGATGTGGGTGTCTGTGCTCCAGCAAGGAGATGGATGCTATTTGGATTTTTTCTTAGGTTAAGAAAAATATAAACAGCATCCAGTTCCTCAATGGGGCACAGATGAGTGTTTCTGGCCCCAGCAAGGACCCTGAAACTGTTTCAATTTTTTCTTAGCCGAAGAATGAAATCCAAACATCATCCGACACCTGAACTATGAGTCTTTGCCTCAACAATGAGACAAATGGTGTGTGTGTGTGTGCATGCATGCATGCGTGTGTGCATTAGTGTGTTGTGTGTGTAGTTTTTCTGAGGTTAAGAAAAAAATCCAAATGACATTCTGCTCCTTGCAGGGGCACTGTACTGTCTCTCTGTGTCCCAGAAAGGATTCACACACTTCTAGGAGTTTTTCTTAGACTAAAGAAAATTCAAACAGTGTCTGGCTCCTTGCTGTGGTGCAAACACACAGCTCCTTCTTCTCCAAATGCTTCTCTTGGGCAGAGAAGTACTGGCATAAATCCTTCCTCTACCAGTGCTTATACTGGACGTAGAAGCACTGGGAGAAGAAGAAGCTGTATAAAACTGAATCAGGAAGTGGGGATTGCATGGGACGAGCTGGACTACTCTTCCTGCCCTCTATCCCACCTCTCCCACACCAACAGAAAAAAGTAAAGTGTCTTGAGGTGGTGGACATGGCTAGGGAGGAGAAGGGATACAAATAGATGCCCTAAAGCCCTTCAATAGCCCCACCCATCAGCGTAATCCTTGGATGAATCTGTAAGGGGCTAGGGAATCCATCTCAGGCCCATCAGATATGTGCAACTAGTGATGTCACTCACATATTAACGAGGTGGCTCGGAATGAACATTCAGCCACCAGATTTGAAATCTTGCCGTGCCCCACCTCCGGGACCAAGAGGAGGAAAAAATGTCCATCAGGCACCTGCAGAGCGCTTTCCCTATTGATGTATATATATATATATATCATAAGGGTGTCCAGTGCACATCCCTTCAAGACGTATATATGCCAAGAGAGCTATGAAAGAGTTAACATAACTAATGAGGACAATACCATGTGATATAAAAACATAGCACAAAGCAAAATAATAACACAGCAAAAACATACCAAGGCAAAACACAACAAAACCTTCAAAACATAATAAAACACAATAACCACAGTACAATGCTCCCATAACAAAATGCAATAATGCAACACAATAGTACAAAACAACGAGACAACATCAAAAGAACAATACAATACAAACACAGCAATACAGGTCCAAAACTACACAGTGACAAAATAAGAAATAGCACAGTAACACATGTAACAGAATAACAACTCACCAGAACACAGCAACACTAGAAGGCACCAACCCAATACAGCACAATAACAAAATAGCAAACTTTTATTACAGCATAACAATATGCTTGTTAGACCTAACAGTCCTAGGGTGGTCTTCCCCAAACTTTTTGCCTGCTTGCCTCCACTTCTTTCTGTATTCTTTTTGTTGGCCTTTAGACTCTGAGCACTTTACCACTGCTAACCAGTGCTAAAGAGCATGTGCTTCTCCACCTAAAACATGGTTTCATTGACTTATCCACAATTGGTATATTGAATTCTTCTGTAAGACCCTAGTAGAATGCATTACCTGTGCCCAAGGCCTGTATATTAAATGCTGCAAGTGGGCCTGCAGCACTGATTGTGCCACCCACACAAGTAGCCCTTTAAACATGTCTTAGGCCTGCCACTGCAGAGCCTGTGTGTGCAGTTTACACTGCCATGTCGACTTGATTTTAAACCCCTCACCAAGGTCTAAACTTCCCTTTTGCTACATATAAGTCATCCCGAAGGTAGTTCCTAGGTTGCACACAGGGCAGGGTGCTGTGTAAGTAAAAGGTAGTACATGTACTTTTAAGTTACATGTGTGGGTAGTGAAGAACACCTAAATTCGTTTTTCACGACTGTGATGCCTACCCATTTCATAGGGCAACATTGGGAATTCCTTATTACACTTTTAAGCTGTAATTCCTGATTGAGAAGGAGTAGCTCTGTCATGTTTAACATAATTGGCATGGTAATGATAAATACTCCTTCCTGGCAAAGCTGGATTTAACAATACTACTTTAGTAATGCCACTTTATAGAAAGATGGCATTTCTCTGCTCTTATAGCTCTGGGTGCCTGCAGCTTGTCTCCAATACATGTCTGGGGTGGGTGACAG
Source organism: Calotriton arnoldi (assembly GCA_963921515.1). NCBI lineage: Eukaryota > Metazoa > Chordata > Amphibia > Caudata > Salamandridae > Calotriton > Calotriton arnoldi. The sequence continues at coordinate 187,669 of CAWUFW010006643.1, forward strand.
CTGGACTTTGTGCATTCCCTCTAGACAGCCACACACAAAGGAAGGTTAGGTGTGATTGAGTGGCCATCTGCATTCTGATGGCTAATCCTGGAAAGGATGGGAGGGAGGAGATGACACCTATACCTGGATGGGTAGTGTCCTGTAGCCACACAAAGGGTTGCATACCCACCTGTAGTGAGTCTGGAGGCAGAGGTGGGAAGGGAGGACCTCTGTGTACTCTCTTAGAACAACTGGATATAAGTACTGGGTCTCTCAACCCACCAGATCAGACACTACTGAACCTGTGAAGATACTCTGCCAGGAGGAATGACTGCTGTACTGCTAAAAGGACTGGCATTCTGCTAAAATGCTTGTCGGGATTCTAGTTCAGCTCGGCTGAATGCCAAAATCCTCGGGAACGAAGTTGAACCTCCACTCTCCCTCAGGGTATCACCAGATCCGAATGCAATCAGAATACTAGTTGCCTACCCGTAAGGGAGAGAAGAGACAGCTCAGGACCACCCAGGGAATGGAAAGGCAGGGTATCTCCAGGAGTCTCAAAGAGGCAGGGTGTAGAAGTGAAGGCTCTAAGTAAAAAATAAAAAGACAAGACAGATGAGAAATAAGTATTACTAGCCTGCAAACAATACCTCCTACCTCCCACCAGGACTAATACCCCTTCCCCGGTTGTGTACTCTCTCAGACTCACCGTCTGATTTCGTAAGACTCTGTATTAAAGTTGCACCAACATCCAGCCAGTAGAAGACTAAGGCAGCGCCGATGTGTCTCAGATCAGCCAGGAACCCGGAGGGCCAGATGGGTACAAAAGTCCAGCATGTGCAGATGTCTTTAATTGTAGAAGAAAAACTGTCCCAGCACTCTATAAGAGTCGTCAGTGAGAGCAAGGTAGGGCACAAAGGAAGGAAACTGCTCTCAGGGGGCAGGGTGCGAGAAAGGTTACCGGAGCCTCAGGAAAGGAAAATAAATATCCGCAAAACACTAATGCAGAAACGCCATCCGGCGTTCAAACCATAACAGGGAGTGTGCGCGCGCACAACATTACTGGCCAAAAACAGAACGAGAGAAAAAGGCAATCACATTTTCCTCGCCACGAATTCTTAATTAGAGTAGACTGCGCCCTTGCGCTTCTGTGGAGGGGCCGTAAATCAGACGAACTCGGATAGAAGAACAACACTGGAGGAGTACGTCGGGAGACGCTAGAAGCAAAGACGGACCCGTCCGAAGTTGAAACAGGACTCCAGGTAGGAACGGAAATGAGGAACAGATGCAGGGAGGCGTGGTCCTTCAGAAAGAAGTTTGCCAAGCACCTGGGCTTGGGAGAAGGCTGCTTTTATGACTCCCAAAATCACGTGCCAAGTCTGTGAGTGCACACAACCTTTTTTCCCCATCTAAGGCATTCTGGGTAATGTAGTGTCTATAGAGTGACCAGTGGATCAGAGCCCTAATGTGTAACAGTTCTCCCCCCTAAAGGCCTTCCTACGGGTCTGGGTTTGGAGGGATATAATGCGTGGAACTTCCTTACCAGTGAAGGGGCATGTATGTTAGCAACCGGTTCCCATGTTCGATCTTCTGGGCCATAGCCTACCCAATCCACTAAGTATTGCAATTTCCCCCTATGTCTGCGTGAGTCGAGTCGAGTATGTCACCTCATACTCTTCCTCCCCGTTGATGACCAGAGGTGGGGGAGGAGGTTCAGGACAAGAAGGAGGACTGTATTGTTTGATTAGCGAGGTGTGAAAAACTGGATGTATCTGTATTTCTGGAGGTAGGTCTAACTTGACCGCTACAGGGTTGACTAGCTGCAGTATAGTATAAGGCCCGATGTATCTGGGTTGTAGCTTTCCAGTGCCAGGCAATCTCAGATTTCTTGTAGCTAGCCAAACTTGATCACCCTTCTTATAATCAGGAGCAGGCCTTCTATGTGCATCTGCTTGCCTTTTCATCCTCTCTTTGGCTTCAGATAATTCTTGTAGGGCTTGTTTCCAGATTCGTGTAAGGTGGGCATGGTGTTCTGATACAGCTGGGATTTGTGGAAGGGAAGGGGGTAAATAAAGGGGCAAAAACCTAGGGTGATAACCATAGGAAAAGAAGAAAGGAGATACTTTGGAGGAGGAGTGATTTGAGTTATTGTATGCGAATTCTGCCAACGGGAGTGCTTGTACCCAATCCCTGTGACGGTGCTTAAGAGGCATCTCAGATACTGCTCTAGGGTCTGGTTGGTTCTTTCTGTTTGGCCGTCTGTTTGAGGGTGGTATGCAGAGGAGAGACGATGATCCATGTGAAGAGCAGTACACACACCCTGCCAGAATTTTGATATAAATTGTGGGCCTCTATCAGACACAACCACTAACGGCAATCCATGCAAACGTACGATATTTGACACAAACACTTCTACTAGTTCTTTGGCAGAGGGTATTTTCTTGAGGGGAATGAAATGGGCCATTTTTGAAAGCATGTCTACCACGACTAAAATAGCAGTGAACCCTTGGGATACGGGCAAATCTGTGATAAAGTCCATGCTGATGGAAGTCCAAGGGGCCTGCGGGATGGGCAAGGGTTGCAATAAGCCAGCGGGTGCACAATGCAGTGCTTTCTGTCTTGCGCATACAGGACAAGCTTTGGCGTATTCTTGAATATCTTGGTTCATGTTTTGCCACCAAAACCATCTCTTACATATTTGCAAAGTTTTCTCACCTCCCGGATGTCCTGCTAAGGGGAGAGTGTGACACCACTCAATGATTGCCATTTGTAGCTCTTTGGAAGGGATGTATAGGTGATTATCATGGTAATATAGACTGTTTTCTATCCTGTTCAAAGGGTCTGTTAACCACTCTTCAGTACTGAGTGTCTTGTAAGTTCTCAACAGTGTCTTATAAAAGGGTCCTCTACATATGTTTCTGTCTCACCAATGGCCACTATCTTGTTTGCAGGGATTATTGGTAGTGGAGTGTCAACAACGTGTTTGTATTCTTTCCCTAATCATGATAGAGCATCCGCTCGTCCCTGTTTGGCTCCTGGTCGGAAATGAATCACAAAATCATATTCACAAAAGAAGGAGACCCATCTCATCTGTCGGGGAGTGAGTGCTTTAGCAGATTTAAAAAACTGAAGATTTCGGTGGTCCGAGTAAATAGTGATAACATGGGGGGATCCTAATAAGTAGTGTCGCCATTCTTGGAACGCTAACTTTATGGCTAGGAGTTCGCGTTCCCCAATAGTGTAGTTCTGCTCTGCAGGGGAAAGGGTTTTTGAGAAATAAGCTACTGGATGGAGGGTTCCGGTCTTAACATCTCTCTGCAACAAGACACCCCCAGCAGCATACTGAGAAGCATCTGCTTCCACATAGTATGGTTGTGTTTCGTCTGCGTGTTTTATGATAGGGGCTGTAATAAATTTGTCTTTCAATCTTGAAACGCATGCTCTGCTGTTTCATCCCACTCAAAAGACACTCCCTTTTTTAATAGCCTGGTTATCGGTGTGATGAGGTCTGAGAAATGGTCTATAAAGCGCCTATAAAAATTGGAGAACCCCAGAAAGGATTGCACCTCCTTAACTGAAGTAGGACTCGACCACTTAGTAATGGCAGACACTTTGGCAGGATCCATGTGAATACCTTCCGGGGAGATGACGAACCCTAGGAAGTCTACTTTCTGCGTATGGAAGATGCATTTCTCTAACTTGGCAAAAAGGTGGTTTTCATGTAGTCGTTGGAGTATTAGTTTAACATGTGTGATGTGTTCTTGTTCATTTTGAGAATACACCAAGATATCGTCAATGTAGACAATGACGAACACATCGAGATATTCTCTTAATATCTCGTTGATAAAGAATTGAAAGGCTGCGGGGGCATTGCACAACCCGAACGGCATTACACAATACTCGTAAAGCCCGTATTTTGTGCGAAATGCCGTCTTCCACTCATCTCCCTCCTTTACCCGAATCAGATGGTAGGCGCCTCTCAAGTCGAGCTTAGTAAAGATCTTGGCATTATGAACCTGGTCCCAGAGACTGGAGATGAGTGGGAGAGGATACTTGTTTTTTATAGTCACCTTATTCAAGGCTCTATAATCTAGGCAGGCTCTCAAACCTCCTTCTCGCTTTGGTATAAAAAAAAGTGGGGATGAGACAGGGAAGTCGAGTGACGTATGAATCCCTTTTGCAACATATCCTGAAGATACTCATATAGATATTGACTCTCAGGTCCCGTTAGGGCATACACCCTACTGACCGGTAACTCTGCGCCCGGTACCAGATCAATGCGGCAATCAAAAGGTCTGTGAGGTGGTAATGCCACAGCCTTGACTTCATCGAAGACCTCAGCATATTCATGGTACTCTGGTGGTAAGGTGGAAAGACCATAATCGGTGAGCGCACAACTAACAGCGAGATTGGCGGGCAATAAATCACGGTAACAGTGTAACAAGCAATATGGGGAACGGAGAGTAACCCTTCTGGTCACCCAGTCTATGTGAGGGTTATGCCTCTGCAACCAGGGCACTTCCAAAATGGCACCAAAGTTTGGTGCATCTATCAGGTCGAATTGGATTTTTTCCGTATGACCATTATCACAGATCATGTCAAGAGCAGGAGTCTGATAGGTTATTAAGCCAGACGACAACTCTGTACCATCCACTGCTCTCACCTTTTCGGGGTGTGTTTTGGGAATAAAGTCTATCCCCATGACCTTCGCCAGGTTGATGTCCAAAAAATTACCAGTAGCTCCCGAGTCCAACATTATAGACAAAGTGGCTCTGTGCTGAGACGGTAATACAAATACCACAGATATAGTTAAATGTCTGGGAGCTAAAGATGAGGTGTTTGCTAGAAATAGAGAGACCCGCGAAGTCTCAAGACTTGGAGAACTGGTCTCAGATTTCTCCAAGTCAATTAGTTTTCCGACTGGACTGTGGATCCCATCTTAACGACAGGCGGTCTGGTTACCCCTTGGGTTTAACAATGCAGTCCTTGGCATAGTGTCCCCTTTGCCACAATAAAGACATAGATCAAGCCGTCTGCGCTTTTCACGTTCTTCTTTGGATAGCGGACCACGAATCCCACCTATTTGCATAGGTTCCACACTATCCTTGACCTCCTTCTTTTCACTGCGAGGCAAGAGAAATCGAGGGAAATCGCCTTTAGTACGCTCTCCCTTCCGTTCACTTAGCCGATGATCAAGTTTGACTACTAAATCAATGAAAGAAGGACAGTCCTCTGGTGGATTCACTATCTGAGATAAAACATCCTTTAATTCCTCTCGCAACCCCCTGTAAAACAGGGATGTCCGTTCTCTTCTGGCCATTGCGTTTCGGCCACGAGACGGTTGAAGGTAGTAATATAGGTCACCAGATCTTTTGACCCTTGCTTTAGTCCCAATAGCTCGTTATCACTCGCCTGCATGTAAGAGTGACGAGCAAATAAGCTTTTCATGCTCTCCTTAAAACGAGACAGATCATACAGGATGGGGTCATCGTTATCCACCAGGGGCCCAGCCCACAAGGCAGCATTACCTGTCAGATAGGATATGATGAAGGCCACTTTGGCTGCATCATCGGGAAAAGAAGCTGATCTACACAGGAACTGTAAATGACACTGGTTCATAAATACTGCGTATTTACTACTGTCTCCATTGAATCTCTCTGGCATCGCTAAGGGGGTTTGAGGGGGGGTAACAACCGTGACATTTACAGGAGCTGGGGGTGCGCTAGAGGAAGCAATGGTAGAAGGGGAAGGTGCTTGAAAACGGGCGGGTTGTATGTAGGTTTTCTTGTGTTTCCCTGTGATATCTGCCGTGCTGATATCTACATGTCTATGGGCTGTCATGGATTTTAATTCAGAGGTTAGTCTCAGGTTCTCAGTTTTCACTGATCTGAGCTCAGTTTGTAAACTTGTTACCACTGCAACTAACTCGTTCATAGTTAGGGTCGGGGTCTCAGTGGACATAGCCCCCCCCATGTACGTGTCGAAAGTACCATCCGGATTCATCTTCGCTCAGGGGATATAAAAAACTTGGGCTTGGCAATCTGTCGGGATTCTAGTTCAGCTCGGCTGAATGCCAAAATCCTCGGGAACGAAGATGAACCTCCACTCTCCCTCAGGGTATCACCAGATCCGAATGCAATCAGAATACTAGTTGCCTACCCGTAAGGGAGAGAAGAGACAGCTCAGGACCACCCAGGGAATGGAAAGGCAGAGTATCTCCAGGAGTCTCAAAGAGGCAGGGTGTAGAAGTGAAGGCTCTAAGTAAAAATAAAAAGACAAGACAGATGAGAAATAAGTATTACTAGCCTGCAAACAATACCTCCTACCTCCCACCAGGACTAATACCCCTTCCCCGGTTGTGTACTCTCTCAGACTCACCGTCTGCTTTCGTAAGACTCTGTATTAAAGTTGCACCAACATCCAGCCAGTAGAAGACTAAGGCAGCGCCGATGTGTCTCAGATCAGCCAGGAACCCGGAGGGCCAGATGGGTACAAAAGTCCAGCATGTGCAGATGTCTTTAATTGTAGAAGAAAAACTGTCCCAGCACTCTATAAGAGTCGTCAGTGAGAGCAAGGTAGGGCACAAAGGAAGGAAACTGCTCTCAGGGGGCAGGGTGCGAGAAAGGTTACCGGAGCCTCAGGAAAGGAAAATAAATATCCGCAAAACACTAATGCGGAAACGCCATCCGGCGTTCAAACCATAACAAGGAGTGTGCGCGCGCACAACATTACTGGCCAAAAACAGAACGAGAGAAAAAGGCAATCACATTTCTCCTCGCCACGAATTCTTAATTAGAGTAGACTGCGCCCTTGCGCTTCTGTGGAGGGGCCGTAAATCAGACGAACTCGGATAGAAGAACAACACTGGAGGAGTACGTCGGGAGACGCTAGAAGCAAAGACGGACCCGTCCGAAGTTGAAACAGGACTCCAGGTAGGAACGGAAACGAGGAACAGATGCAGGGAGGCGTGGTCCTTCAGAAAGAAGTTTGCCAAGCACCTGGGCTCGGGAGAAGGCTGCTTTTATGACTCCCAAAGTCACGTGCCAAGTCTGTGAGTGCACACAACCTTTTTTCCCCATCTAAGGCATTCTGGGTAATGTAGTGTCTATAGAGTGACCAGTGGATCAGAGCCCTAATGTGTAACAATGCTGCCCTGGAAGAATGCTTTTCTGCTGCCCTGTCCTGTTGCCTGCTACCCTCTGCCTTGCTGAGGAAGAACTGGACCATTTTACTTACACCCACAGTGGATCTCCAATGGCATGCTGGCTTGCTTTCTGTTTTAAGACTCAGGGATATCAAAGTCTTCCCCCTGCTCCTGTGCCTGGTCCATTGGAAGTTGATCCAGGTGCCTGCTCCAGTGGAACCGACGCATCCTCTGCTGAATGAACAGAATTGATGCATCACCGCAGTTGCAGGATCAGAACCGGCGCATCGCATTTGGAACCAGTGCATCACTGCCACTGTAGTGAGAGACAATCGAATCATCCCCTCGATTGCATGTAGAAACTAGGCACATTGCATTGAAAACAACACATCTTGGAACCAGTTCTTTGTCTTTGGAACCAGCGCATCACCATCGTTGTGTGGAGAAAATCGACGCATTACCTCGAGTGCGGGATCAACACCGACGCATCTCTCGGCTGCACCCCGCATCTCACTGTTGCGACCAGGATCAAGGTACTTTTGTTCAGAGGGCCTTGCATGGCTTCTGTATCCGGCCCACCCGCCATCACGGTCAGCCTGAACTCTTGACTTTGCATCGGTTGAGCGTGACCAGATAACCCCAAAGGTGCTTATTTGCTTCTAAGTGCTATTTTTCACTTTTAATCTTTAAAAATTCATATCTAGACTTTTACTTATTGGATTTTTGTTGTTTTGGTCTTGTTCTATTTATAAAATCAAAATATATTCTTCTAAATTCGTGTGGAGTCTTTTTGTGGTGTTTATCACTGTGTTACTGTTTGAAGTGTTGCACAAATACTTTATACATTGCCTCTTACGTTAAGCCTGACTGCTCTCTGCCAAGCTACCAGAGGGAGAGCACAGGATAATTTAAAGTGTGTTTCTGACTTACCCTGACTAGGATTGTGGTTCCTGCTTAGACAGGGTGCATACCTCTGCCAACCAGAAACCAAAACTTTAACAATGCTGCAGAGCAATACAACACGACAAAACAGAAAATGGTCAGCTGAAATAGCAGCACAATAACAGCACACCCCAACACTGACCACAAAAAAAACACAGCATGTTTCCAAATTTGTGCTCCTGTTTTGTTTTGACTGTTGTATTGTTGAGTTGTGGTGTTGGTATATTGTGTTGGAATTCTGTGCTGTCTGGGTGTGTTGTATTTTTGAATTTACCTTTTGTGTTGTCACTGTATTGTTTTGTTGTATTATTGTAATACTGTGTTGTAATTTTGTATGCGTTTTTACTCCTGTAAGGAGCAGGATGTTGCTTGTATATTTTCTTAGGGTCCCCAAAATTCCAAACAATATCTTTCTCCCGGCTGGGGAGCAGACGTGTGTCGGTGTCCCAGGAAAGAGCCAGGCAGTTTGAATTTGTTCATTGGTCAAGGAAAAGGCCAAACAGTGCCCAGACCCCCCGGACCCCGACCACAGTTCAGCGATTCCATCGCTGACTTCGTCAGCACACACGCCATCGCCTCCACGGACTACATCCTCCTCGGGGACCTGAACTTCCACCTCGAGAACAACAAGGACACCAACTCCACCACCCTGATCGACAACCTCGCCACCCTCGGACTCAGACAGCTCGTGACTACACCCACCCACGCCGCCGGCCACACGCTCGACTCCATCTTTTCCGCAAGCCCACACGTCTCCTTCAACCACACCTCCGAACCCCACTGGACTGACCACCACTGCATCCACTTCACCTACAGGAAGCCCACCACGCACCACCGCACCGAACAAATGCCTCGCCGCTGCTGGAGCAGAGTCACGGAAGACCAGCTAACCACAACCCTCGCCCTGAGCCCACCCGCCGAACCCTCCGACACCGCCGCCCGCAACCTCAGACAGTGGATCGACGACTGCGCCAACACCCTCGCCCCGCTCAAGAATCCACCCAACAGCCACACCAGCAAGAAAGCCACCTGGTTCACCGAAGACCTCCAGGCCTCCAAACGAACATGCCGAAAACTGGAGAAGATCTGGCTCCACGAACGGACAGCGGACAGCTGCGCCGCCCACAAGAGCGCCACCCGCAGTCACCATCACCTCATCAGATCCGCCAAAAGGGCCTCACTCAAAGACCGCCTAGACAACAACGCACACAACAGCAAAGAGCTCTTCAACATCGTGAAGGAACTCTCCAACCCCAGCTCCAACACCAACGACATCCAGCCGTCGCGAGACCTGTGCGACTCACTGGCCACCTTCTTCCACCGCAAAATCGCCGACATCCACGACAGCTTCAACACCACGACCGCCCGGCAACCACCGAGACCACTGCCCCCACAACCACCAACCGCCTGCTCTCCTGGACCAACATCAACGACGAGGACACCAGCGAGATCATGAACACCATCCACTCCGGTTCACCGCTAGACCCGTGCCCTCACCACATCTTCAACAAAGCCAGTACAGCCATCGCGCCCCATCTCCGGAAAATAATCAACATCTCCTTCGAGACAGCAACCTTCCCGGAAAGCTGGAAGCACGCCGAGATCACCGCCTTACTCAAGAAACCCAAGGCAGACCCCAAGGACCTCAAGAACTTCCGACCCATCTCTCTGCTCCCGTTCCCCGCGAAGGTCACCGAGAAAATCGTCAACAAACAACTGACCCGCTACCTCGAGGAGAACAACATCCTGGACCCTTCCCAGTCCGGCTTCCGCAGCAACCACAGCACCGGAAACGCCCTCATCGCCGCCACCGATGACATCAGGACCCTGCTAGACAACGGAGAAACAGCAGCCCTCATCCTCCTGGACCTATCAGCCGCCTTCGACACGGTCTGCCACCACACACTATGAACACGCCTTCACGACGCCGGGATCCAAGAGAAGGCCCTGGACTGGACCACATCCTTCCTTTCCGGCAGAACACAAAGCGTCCGCCTCGCCCCCTTCCGATCCAAGGCCACCAAGATCATCTGCGGCGTACCCCAAGGCTCCTCCCTCAGCCCAACGCTGTTCAACATCTACATGGCACCCCTCGCCCACGTCGCCTGACAGCACAACCTCAACATCATCTCCTACGCCGACGACACCCAGCTGATCCTCTCCCTCACCAAAGACCCTCACACCGCCAAAGCCCACCTCCACGAAGGAATGAAGGCCGTCGCCGAATGGATGAGGACCAGCCGCCTGAAGCTGAACTCGGACAAGACGGAGGTCCTCATCCTTGGTTCCAACCCTTCAGCCTGGGACGACTCCTGGTGGCCAACATCACTGGGAACAGCCCCGCCACCCACCGACCACGTACGCAACCTAGGGGTCATCCTCGACCCCACCCTCTCCATGACTAAGCAGGTCAACGCCGTTTCCTCATCCTGCTTCAACATCCTCCGAATGCTCCGCAGGATCTTCAAGTGGATCCCCACCAAAACAAGAAAAACAGTCACCCAGGCCCTCGTCACCAGCAGGCTGGACTACGGAAACGCCCTCTACGCAGGAACGACGGCTAAGCTCCTGAGACGGCTGCAACGCATCCAGAACGCCTCTGCACGTCTTATCCTCGACATCCCCCGACGCAGCCACATCACACCCCACCTGAGAGACCTGCACTGGCTCCCTGTCAACAAGAGGATAACCTTCAAGCTCCTCACCCACGCACACAAAGCACTCCACAACTCCGGACCAGCCTACCTCAACAGACGACTCAGCTTCTACACCCCCACCCGCCAGCTCCGCTCGACCAGCCTCGCCCTCGCCACAGTCCCCCGCATCCGGAAAACGACCGCCGGCGGCAGATCCTTCTCCCACCTCGCCGCCAAGACCTGGAACACCCTCCCCACCAACCTCCGACAGACCCAAGACCTACTGGCCTTCAGAAGACTCCTCAAGACCTGGCTCTTCGATCAGTAGCAGCACCACCCCCCTCTTCCCCCAGCGCCTTGAGACCCTCGCGGGTATGTAGTGCGCTTTATAAATGACATGATTGATTGATTGATTGATTGGTTTGCAGAACTGTGTGTCTGTGCCCCAGCAATGAGCCAGATTGTGTGTGGATTTTTTCTGAAGATAAGTAAAAATAAGAGTAGCTTCCAGGTCCTCGCTGGGACACAGAAATGTTTATCTTTGTCCCAGAAAGGATTTTTACACTGTTTGGACTTTTTCAGGCTAAAGAATATCCAAACAGTTTCTGACTTTTTTCCTGTGGCACAAACACACATCTCCTGGCACTGGGGGAGCAATGAGGTGTGTAAAACTGAATCAGGAATTGGGTATTGGAAAGGGAAGGACCATGAGCAATACCAGTCCATTCCTGTTAGACCTGGCCCTTTTGCAGGGTTATCCCCAAACATTTTGCCATCAGAACCACAAGGAGCAGGTTTAAGATGCTTGAGTATACAAGCCAGCTTACCCATATAAAGCTCCCAATACAGTTCACATAAATGCATTCCTAATTCTAAAAGCATTCCAGTGAAATACCCCTTCCCAAAATAAACAGTTAACTAAAGATAGACAAAACACTATGCACACTCACTGGACCACAGTTAGTCCTGGAGGAGAACTGATTCCTCTATTTCTAGCTCCCGAGATGCGGAAAGGATCCAAGAGAATCTCTTTAGATATGGCACCTCTGTGGTACCTCTTTTTAAATAAGGCATAGAATATGGAGCTCTCTAAAAAGCCCCATTGCTTAGGCTTCTTTTTCTTCTTTTTTTCTTCTTTTTAGTAGACAAGACAAGACATGTTAAAACCCTAAGATTGATTCAGGGGAGTGAAGACAATGGGCCGATTCACAAAGGTAATGTCTTTGCATTGCAAGCTAAATACATGACTACTATTCTTAATTTCTCCTAGACATACACTGTGAGGTAAGTTCAAGTGGAGTTCAGAACAGTAAATACATAATTACCTTACAATGTAGTGGTAGGTCAATAGAGGTCGTGCAATAGTATAGTGAAGCGATTGCATGCATGAGACCCCCACCGCCCCCACTAAGACATGTACATGTACATAGTGCATATGGCGCTTCTAGCCATCAACACTTTAATTGATGGGATTTTAAAAAGTATATATATTAAGGTAAACACAAAACTACAAGTTTCAGAGTGCAAAGAGCTATTAGGTAAAAAAGACTATCTAAACATGTCAGAATGGCTATTCGGTCACTTACCTGCTGTACAGCTATAGATTGATAACCAGACCTATGCCAACATTTGCGATGTAACTGAAGTCACTGATAGGTAGTCATGTAAAAACTGATGAGATAAATCTGAGCAATTGTACTTCATCTTTTGAATCAAATACAAAGCAAATGAGAAAAACATACTGTACTTTTAAGTAAGTAAATGACAAAGAATTGATTTCAGAAATATCTTTTGGACTTTTATGTTCGGTGCAGTCATGCCTTCTGGGGTATGCTCAGAACAGATTGCTTGATTAGACCTAGGTTTAATAACCTCACTGAAGATAGACAATTTTAGGAGAACACCTGCAGCTTATTAAGCATTAAGTATGACATGCAAGGTTGGAACCTATAACTTAATGCAGTTTAGAGTCCGGGGTGATTAATTGGTTTGAATTTATTTTCTCCTTTCATAGGACAAGGAGGCAGTCTGGCTATTTTATCATCTCAGAAAGAAAAGAACAGATGCCTTGTTAGATCATAGATCACTGGCACTCGTTAACTTTTATTATCTATATAAAAAGTTAGATATCCAAGCCTAGCAAACTGATGCATAAAAATATGTTCCGTCCCTAATTGTGATTAAAAAAAACTTTGAGCTGTAACTGAATGACTATTATTCTGTACTGTTCAGTACATGACAGCTATAATAGGAAAGAAAAGGCTAGAAAGGAGGATTTGATGACTCAAGTATAGCTTTCAGACGTTGTATGTCAGAATACGAGTAACAAAAATATTCTAGGACAGAAATGTCATGTCCTAAATATTGTACATAAAATAATTGTCCTATTTGGTGTACATTTCCTTTAATTAGCTTCAATCTCATGACATTTTTGTAAATGTATTTAGGATAGAAAATTTCTGTCATCCATATTTTGGTTACAATACTCTTGTACCATACATTTTAATCTTCAATATGTCAGCTGGACGCATCTCTTGGTCGAAAAGGTTAAATGACATTGTCACATGGATCAGAAATGATTGTGAATGGGCCTGATTCACAACCATTTAGCCGGGAGAAGGGGTGACTTACTCTGGTAGTACTCCTGACTTATTACTGAATTCGAGGGGTAATCTAGGAGTGTTCCTGGCGTATTCCTACCATTCGGATATAAACCAGGAACACCACAAGAGCAAGTCACAACTAAAATCTTTGTGAGTCTGGCGTATCGTGAGAATGAAAAAACCCTGCTTGCTACAGTCTGTCAGGAGACAACATTGCATGAACTATTCCACACAGCCATTCCTTGCTCATGATTGGATGGCTTTCATGTCAATCTCAGTTGCCTTGCTGTTATTTGTTGTTTTCTTCCCTTTCTGTGTTTGGCCCACTCACAGAACCTTTTTGGTTTCGCCATCTATAGATTAGACATTTGCTTTTTTCCGTTACTGCCTTAGGAGCAGGAACACCCAGAGCTGCTATCATGCGGAGAGCTGGACTTCTGCCACAATCTGTTTCCATTCTATCTCCAGCCACCCCTTGATTTGTTTTCACCATGGCAACTGGTGACCTGTGTCGATTGTTTCTTCATCAACTCCCTGTGAGGGTTCATTCGTTGGTCTCGTCTCATGACTCCTCCCATTCGGGGCAAGTGTGAATCCAGAGATGATCTACATGGAGATAGGTCCCTGTGCCTGTCCAATTGGTTTTGGGCATTCTTGCCTTGTCCCACGTACCTGTCCTATTTACTGGCTTCAGATGTGAACTTGCGTCATGTTGTTAGTTCTAGGGTGAAGCTTGGCTTTGCAATTGGCACATCTAGTTAACTGTGAAATATGAAAGCAGTGAACACCTTGGGGCAGATTTACAAGAACTCGCGCATCTCTGCAGATTAGCAGAGATGCGCCAGTTAATTTGCTACATGTAAAATAACCCTTGCGCCACCATGGATGCATCGCATTTACAATGCGGTGCACCGTGGCGCAAGGATAGACAGATGCGTGACGCATCTTTTGGCGTAAGGGCAGCGCATTGCTGGAGTCGTGTCGCAAGCACGACGCAACTCCAGCAATGGTCAGGAATGCCTATTCCTATCATGCTGCGTCACTCCTTACACCTGCTTCAAGCAGGCGCAAGGTTTTGACGCCGTGGTGTCGTAAAAGTGACTCAGTAAAATCTTGTTGACTTCACTGCGTCACTTTTACGAGGCTTTCTTGCGTCGGAACGCCCACCCTGCATACATTATATCTGACGCAGGTATAATGTAGCGCAGGGCTTTACAACGTGACGCATCTCCCTAGATGCATCACGTTTTAAATATGTTGCAACATGGCGCATTGTTTACGATGCCGCTGCGTCACAGAAGCGACGCAACGGCGGCATAAAGTTGTCGCAAGGGGCTTGTAAATCTGCCCCCTTGTGTTAAAGGGCTTGATTTCTATCTGCGGCAATTTGGTCCTTACTTTTTCAATTGCAGCAGTTCGCTAAGAATTTCCCTTGTGGAATGGCCACACGTTAACAGCTGTGCTTTCTCCCTTCTCCAAAAGTTTGTAAATCTCCATGTGAAAAGTTTGTTTTGATGCCTTCGTCGACAACTCTTTAAAGTTGTTAACACATCACTGACCAGCTTTTAATCATTGTTATGACATGCAGACACTCTAGTATCACCTCTCCTTGCTACATTCACTCTTGTCACTTTTCTAGTCTCTTCACACTATCTGGCATCACAATCACTGCCTCTAAGCACCACTGTTGCTTGTATGGCGTCACCACTCTCAGCATGCAGCCACCACTTTCTGTTTTTACGGGTTTGATTCATCATCACCTTGCAATTAACACGAGCCTCTTTAAAGCCTTCAGTCTCAGTCTGCGTTTGTTGGAATGTCGACTCCTGCCTTTGTGCTGGAGAGGACATGTCACTGTTTTGATACCATCAGCCACTTCACAGTTCACTGTTGTGGTATCACCGCTGGTTTTTGCATTTAACAGCAATGGAATCATTAGCAAGCCAGGGCCGACGTTTGGTCACATCTGTTTTTTTATTTATTTTGTAGGTGGCCCTGTTTACATATAATCAGTGGATCAATTTTCAGAGGGGGGCTGCTATCAATTTTACGTCACTGAAGTCACTTGGATTGTGAAAAATCCAAGCATCACACAAAAAACAAGTACAGCAAATGAGCCACACTAGTTTAGCAGAAGAGTGGTAAGAGGGTGGTTTGTAGCTGATGGTGCATTTTAGAGAACACTGTCACAAATATATTACTAAAGCATAGTGAGATAGCGCACTGTCATTTACAAACGGCACATTTACCATTGAAATGGAACCGAAATTTACTCTGACATGTAGTTTTAAAACTATATAATGCACAAACAATAATGTGTGGAAATCGGGTTTAAGCAATTATTTATCATTTGCACATCTCCAAATAAAGTGTCTTCATTTTATTTTCCTATTAATATCTTTGCTTCTATTACACTTCAGTATTACAAATAAAATTGCTTCATTTGTACTTTTCTAAAAGCTGATATGTCTTGAAATATTTGTAGAGTTCATTTACAGATATTTAAATGTTGTGTGTTAAAACAAACCTGACATCCTAAATGCATTTTAGCGCACCACCTTACAATCAAAACCTATAAAAGATTAATATTAGCCACCCAGAGGGTTCTGAAAAGGAAAAACGTTAATTTGCACTCCAATATGTGTCGAACATAATAGATGCACTTCTATTCCTTCGGTGCACCATATCTCTTTAATATTATTGTGTCACATGAATACATAAGGCCAAATGTAAATACATATGTATGTGGCCTAGCCAAATGAAGAAGGACGGAGCCAAAATTATGCTGTTCCAGTTCCGTGGTAAGTGTGTATAGGCCAGAAAGATTGTGTGGACTTGAGTTCTTTTATGAGGACTTACTTCATTGATGTATATAGTTATGATAAAATTACCTGCTCCCTGCCGCTTATGTGAAAGACATGAGAAGGCACACAGAGAGGTTTTTCTCGGTTTTATTACTTTGCTTCCCACTAACCTGTCTGGAGGATTCTAGGCACCAGCACATTATCAAGGGTGTTTTTCATTTCCCATTTACACCTGAAAACGTTCTTCAGATCTTAAGACCAATTTTGAGCATGGGTCCTCATGTAAACATTTGCAATGTCACCTGACCCAAGTTGGCACACTGATAGGCCCCCCTTTCTTTCGGCCAAGTTTCTTCACTTACCAGTCTATAGCACATCTCCCTCCACCCTCATAATCCTATACATTTACTCCCAAAATCCCACACATCTCTTCAACAGTACATATGCTGCTTTCTACTAACACACAAGTCCCTTTTCAGAACTTGTATTTCTAAAGATTTCCCTGTGACCTATGATTCTCATGGCAGCACAATGTAGGTGTGTTCCAAGCACCCTCCCTCAAGGCTTTGCTCTGGTCTCATTCAAACATTTCAGATAGTCACATAGCCTCATGGTTTTCTCAACTTAAGTTTGAGTTGTGATGTCACAGTCCAGGAGTCCAGTCAATAAGGGACAAGATGTCAGTTATGATGGATGCTTGCTTACCAAATAAACACTATGAACAACAGACATTACAATGTCATCCTTCAACCCGGCCAGCTACTAATTGTTCTCGCTTGTATGTAAAGGTGAGGAAGACCGATTGGATTTGCCAATAGTTGTTCTTATTAGGGGCCTATTACGATGTCGTTAGGAAAGGATTCTCACCGAATCGGTTCTGGAATGCTTTCCGACTGACTCGGATCGGGGGAGTTCGACCGAGCGATTTGGATGCATCCGGATACGATTCGGTCGGACTTCCATTGACTTCAATGGGAGCCTGTGTTCCGAACGTAAACACAGGATCCCATTGACATATGGGGGGGTTGGGGAAAGTCGTGCACCCTGTGTGTGCAAGCATGGGAAGGGGAGACCCATGGGTACCCCCATGGGCCCGATTCGGAGGGCCCCAGGTGAAGGGGGGCCTACTAGAGGCTCCCAAAGTCTGATTCCCAACGCTGTCTCATCTCGGCCAAACCGAGTTGGAACGGCTGTCCGAATCGGTCATCGTACTCTCTTGTTCGGAAACCGTCTCCATTGGGCTGTACGTTTCGGCTCCGAACGACTCGGGCTGCCTGAATCATGTTTGGAACTGATTCAGACAGGCCGGGCGGCTCCGTTGCATCCTACTTGGTCGTCAGGAAAGGTGACCGATTCGGTCAGAAACAAGGCTTCAGAATCAGATTCGACCGAATCGAATGCCGTTCGGAGCCTTTCCTGACGACATCGAAATCAGGCCCTAAGTCGAGATGTGCAACTTGTGAAGAGGATATATGAATAAGGGACATTAATTAAATAAATAATCAAATCATGCACTTTTATTTATTTATTATAAGCTCACTCTAATGCAACCTTTCCCAAACTGTGGGTAGGCACCCACTCGTGGGTTGTAAGCAAATTGTTGGGAGGGTCGCAAAAGTCCTGGTCTATATATAAGTAATATTTAAAATGATTAGTCCTGTTTGTGCAGTGGTGCAAAGGTGCTGAACTATGTCCCTAAATCTGGTTTTAACAACAAATCTTTACAAGTATTCCCAACCAGGGTTCCAGGTGAACGTTCCAGTATTTGTTGCAGCTGTTTTTCTAATTCACAAATCCATTGCAACAGAGAATGTGCGCACTGTATGTGAGCTTGCACAACTATATTACTTGTGTATGACTTTCACACCTAAGTTGAGAAATATGGATGTGACCTAAGGACCAGAGCTGCTGAATTTGGATCTGGGGAACACAGTTCAAGTTCCGGTATTTGCTCAACATCCTTTGATTTTGGGCAAATCCCCTAATCTTCCATGCTTAAACTAGAATGATTATCACCTTGAGTAATGTAAAGCACTCCAATGCCCTTGGTCTACATAAAATTGCAAAGTATGGGCCTTATTTACAACAAATTGACTCAGTGCGGTGCCGCAAGCTATTTTGCTGTGCCGCACTGAGTCACTTACCAAGCACAGGGATGCGTCATATCTACAACGATATCACGGATCCCTGTGCTCCCTCCTGCACAATTGGCTGCCATGCGTTGATTTAGGTAACCGTGCACCCTGGTGCAAGGGTGCCTGTATTGCGGGGGATTGGTTTTGTGCAGGAAGGGATACCTTCCTGCACAAAAACAATCACAACAGGTGATTTCCTCTTTCTATGCGTGCTGCAGAATGCAGCACACATAGAAAGAGGAAAAAAATGAGAAATAAAAACATTTCTCCTCGTTGTGCCTTCCTACGCCTCCCCTCAGGAAGCATAGCATTCTGATGCATTTCCAGGTTTCCAGTTTCTCGTACATCTGGAAATGTGGCAGAATCCATGGGTGTTGCGTGGGAACACCCACAGCAAAACCCATGGCATGCCCCTTTCACGCAAAGTGATGTGTAATAAGGGGCCGTATTTACAAGGCCACGAAAAGCCACGCAAGGTGGCTTCACGTGGCCTTGCAAATATGAAGCAGCACACTGCACCGGCGGTGCGTCACAAAAAGTAACGCACCGGTGGTGCAAGGGGCTTGTAAATATGCCCCTATAGATACATGGTGTCCAAAAAAGCACCACTGGAACTCTTTTTAACACAAAAATTGTTATGAGGCTTTAACACGTGCTCTGCGTCAGAAGCGGTTTTTCAAATTTGCTAAAATCACTGGTATCAACTGATTTTTCAAAAGCCGTGTTATTCTAGTGAGCAACTCAGGCCAGCAACCCACTCAGAAAAGTGTCCTAGGCGCAGACTCCAGTGCAGTTTACCATCTGTCATTTGTTTTTGAGCAGATCAGTATCTTGGCCACAGTCTGATATCGAAGGGTGTGGTCAAGTTTGTGATATTTACAAACAATTGCTGTTATTACATTAAATAATTACCCCTGCCTCATCTGCATTAAAGCTAGGTAGGTTGCAAAAGGTTGTTGTTCCAAAATTGGGTCATGGTTTTAAAACGTTTGGGAAGCACTGTCTAATCGAATGCCATGTGTGCTGTTTGGCGCTTGCTGCAATGGAAGAGCAAGGTTGAGTCACTGAAGCAACAGAAAGAGAGCCAGCTAAGCGATCCAATAATTTAGAAATTACTGGATAAACAACCAGGCCAAGCCATTTTATTGTTTCCTCAAATAAGATGAGGGGATGCTTTAAAGACAAAGTTCTATGCTGGCACCAAAACCTTCACTGAAACATTGGAATTATAGTATATCTTCACTGAATGAGTGAAGTATGCATGATGAGGACTTGCAAGAAAATTTCGGCCATCGTCATGGATTGCTTTGTGGACCACTTCAGGAGGCCTATTTACTAACATTTCCCGCAGTGAATGAAGGAAAGTTTCTGCACTGCATTGTGTGACAGGGAGAGCACAGGACAGTGCCATATTTACAAAGATGTGGCACAGTTTTGCTCTCTCCTAGCACTAACATACTTGTGGCTGCCTAGTGCAAAAGCAGGCACCCTGCGTCATTTCACAAGGCTGCCTGCGTTGTGGCTAATATGGTTTTTGTGCAGGGAGGCATACCTTCCTGCACAAACACTATCTTTTGAGGCTTATTCCTCTTCATATGTGTGCTAAAAAATGCAGCACACATGCAAAAAGGAAGTAATAAGGAGAAACAGAAATATTTAACCTCGTTATGCCAGCCTCGGTTAAGCGCACCATTTTGATGCAATCTCATGTTTACAACTCTTTGTAAATATTGGTTTACATTAAAATACATGGGTAGAAGCATGAGAACGCCCATGCTCTACCTGTGTAACGCCTACCTGATGCAAGGTAACACATGGCAGTGCTATGTCCTGCATTATGTTTTTCTTTTTACAAAGCCACGCAAAGCCATACAAATTGGGCTTTACCTGGCTTTGTAAATTCCAAAATAGATTTTGCATCGGAGACTCACAAAAAAGTGACACAACTCTGATGCAAAATCTGAGTAAATATGGGCCCAAGTGCTTAAGTTAAGCCTTCATTCTTTGTTCCACTGCGAGCCAGTGGAAATGGGTAGGAATGGATGGGATATGAAAATACTACTTTGAACCTACAATAGAGAAGTAGCAGCATTTTGAATCCACAGTAGTTGTGTTACCGTCTAGTGTGACAGCTCTATGTCAAGCTCATTAGAGTAATCAAATCTTCACAAGATGACCAATAAAGCGGTAGTATTTTTTATATGTTCTTTCAAAAACAGAAAAATGTTCTCTTGCGAGTGGTGCTGTGGGGCTGATACTGATAAGATGTGGACAATTCTCTGCTTTTTTACCCCAGAGCTGAGTTTGTTATTTAGCTGGAGAGCTAGGTCACAAACGCACTGCCCAAGACTGATGAAGAGCCGTGTGCTGCTGGACAGAATTCTGTAGTCTACCAACTATTTTTGCTTCCATTGGTCAGAATGAGGTGGTCAAAGAAGCTGAGGGACCTGAAGCAACCAGATGCAAAATAACTGGTGTATTGTGTTCATAGGAAATAAATTGGAGCCAATAGCTTCTAATGCACTGGCTAATGGATCATCATAGATAAATGATAGTGCTGGATTCAGTTAGGAGCCTTGGGAGAATCCACTCAGCAGCGGCTGTTCTGCCAAGGTGGAAAGTCTCATGGTAACATGTTGTGTGCAGCAAGATAGAAACAAGGTAATTTAATCAAATTGTAACCCCTTAATTTCATACTAAAATAGACTATTTAGTTGACTGGAGTGATCACAGGTTTCAAACACAGCAAAATAGAGGCAAAAGGATGAGAGCATTGAGACCACCATCATTGGCCCCATGCTAAAGCTAACCCAAGAGACCCATTAGAAATTATTCTGATGTATGCCTTGGCTGGAAAGCTGTCCCAAAAAAATGTAGATCCGGAAATGCTATAGTTGTTTCTTCACATCACTTTCAATAAGCATCAAGACGTAAGGCAAATAGAGTAGATGACCCTTAAGTCAGCAGGATTTAGCACCCTATTTCCATTTGGCAGAGGGAGACAATTGCCTCCCTCCCTCAAAATACCAGCTCTTGTCTTTCTAGCTTCTAATTACTATGTTAGGTGGAGAAACAGATATCAACAGGCAAGTATTAGCATTCCCACCTCTGACAGCAGGTTATCACCAATCTCCCATGTGGTAATCAAGAGGTGGTACTTGCAGCCCACTTTTCTCATGGCCTGTTACAAAGGAAGTATGGTGGTTGGATTGCATTGGTACTCCCCATCTCTCACCTGGCAGCAGCATTTTCTCTACCATTGAAGTGATGTCCTTGCTCTGTCATGGCAGCTGAGGAAACTCATAGACATGATTTATTTTTCTGACACTTTCTTGGATAGCAGTGGAAGTTACTCTGCAAAAATGCTGAATTCTATATCAAAAAAGTCTAGCAGAATATCTGTCATTATTCATCTTTGCTGCTCATTTTCCAAACCATATGCGGGGGAACAGAAAATGTACACACAAATACAAATTGAATATATTTTCAGTGCTGACTTATCAAGCCTCCTTAACATTCCGGTGGTGTTTTCCCACAAATTAGAGGCCCTAGAATTACCTTTTTCAGAAAGTTCAGTACCCTTTCTTTGGTCTAGATTGACTGACTGATCTGTCACGATTTTTGATAAAGCTACCTCTGCACCTTAGCAGAAATGATGGTGGAATCAAAGTATGCATTGCTGTTGGAAAGCCTAACACTTGCTAAACCATAAAACGCAGATTTCCAGTGGGTGGTGATAACAGCAGATTTGATGTCTTCTTTACCGTAAGGCCTAAAACTTTTTTCAGATTTAAGCATCTGTGAAGGAAATTCCAAGTAAAAAACAAAACATTCAGGGGCAGATTTACAAGAAAGTGACTCAGTGCGTGCTGCAAGCCATTTGGCTGCGCCGCACTGAGTCACTTTCAAAGCACAGGGATGCGACATATTTACAACAATATGTTGCATCTCTGTGCTTCCCCCTGCGCTGGCACACAAACTGCTGCCATACGCCGGCGCAGGCACCCTTGCACCATGGTGTAAGGATGCCTGCGTCGTGGGGAGATTGTTTTTGTTTAGGAAGGGTTCCCTTTCTGCACAAAAACAATCTGAAATGCCGTTTTTCAACTTCTATGTGTGCTGCATTAGCACACATAGAAGTTGAAAAACGTCATTGTTTCAATGATTGTTTATGTGCAGGAAGGGACACCTTCCTGTACATAAACAATCATTAGAAGTGATTTCCTCTTTCTATGTGTGCTGCAGAATGCAGCACTCATAGAAAGAGGGAAACAAAACAAGGAGACATTAATACTTTTCTTCTCGTTGCACCTCCCTACGCCTCCCCTGGGCAGGCGTAGCATTCACACGCATTTCCAGATTTACGATTCCTCGTAAATCTGGAAATGTGTCCGGTTCCATGGGTGTTGCGTGGGAACACCCACAGCAACACCCATGGAACACCCCTTTCACGCAAAGTGCTGCGTGCAAAGGGGCCATATTTACAAGGACAGGAAAAGTCACGCAGGGTGGCTTTTCCTGTCCTTGTAAATATGGAGCAGTGAAATGCGCCACCGGTACGTCACAAAAAGTGACGCACCGGTGGCGCAAGGGGCTTGTAAATCTGCCCCCATGTGCTAAGGGGCTGATTAGGATGGCGGGCGGACTTAAGTCCGCCTGCCATCCTAGCGGTAACGGGACCGCCCGCCTGCCATGCCACCCTGATAATGATGCGACCGCCACCGCGGCGGTCGCATCTGGCGATTTAACAGTGCGGCGGGTGCTGCTGGCTGCAGCATCCGCCACAATGTGAAATGGCCATGTTGTGCATTTCCCTGCACAACGTGGCAGGCACCGCGCGGTGCCTGCCACCTTGTGCATGGAAATGGACCCCCAGTGCACAGCTGACCACCCCCCAGGGGCCCGCAACGGGCCCCCAAAGCCAGTCTCCGCATGCCTTTTTGCAGTGGAGAATCCGCCACAAAAAGACAGGCGGACAGGGCCATTATAATCACTACGGCAGTGCCTGCACGGCACCGCCTCAATGATTGCCTGGTTCCGGGTTCCGCAAGGCAGGCGGAAAAGGATCGCCTTGCGGAACTGTGGCAGTCGGTTTTTCCGACCGCCGCAGAACAATAGTGATTCCCACCGCCATCCTAATATGGCGGTGGGTAAATCACCTTTTGATGGCGATCCACCCGCCATCGTAATGAGCCCCTTAGTTCCCAGCCCAGAGAGTTATCATGTTGAAAAACTATATGGAAAAGGCATCCAATAATGTCTCGATGTATGACTTTAACAATGTGATCCTTCCTGACCCTATACTTTTTGTATTTTCTTCAACTTGCCATTTGATTAACGGCCTGATTTAGAGAGATGGTAAAACAGACTTACATGGTAAAAGGAGTGAAATCGTGCCTGCCCTCCTGTGCGTTCCTAGTCTCACAGAAAGGGAGCGATTGGTGATGGTGGATCTGCTGCCAGCTCCACCATTGAGAATGCCGGTGGGCAGTCTTGATGGCACAGAAAACAGCATTGGAGCAGCTGACTAATTTGGGGTGTCAAGTCCACCATCATTTTCTGTGATGCAACCATACCAGCGCCCCTGACAAGACCACAATTGAAATTATGCACTGGTCACCACTGAAAGGTGTGTATTGTCTCAGACATGTTGAGATGAACCGCCAAGCACCCCTGAGATACTTTTCATGTGAGTATTACAAATGTACCCACAGTTAGGGAGTGCTTTTTCCATTTTGCATATTTATTCACAGCGATTCCACCTTGCTGTCAGTCAGTTGTACAGAGAGCAAAGAGACCCAGTATGATAGGCGCCATCACTTTCTTTGACCAAGAGGGAGTGAGAACATGTTTAAAGAGGCTGCAAGATATCCCCCTCAAAGATATAGTACATACAGAAAACAGCAGAGACTGTATGTTTAGATTTATGGTTTCCACTCTGGGTTTAAATAAAAAATCATTAAACCTTCATCTGCATCAATTGCATGGCTTATTCCTCACTCAGGCAGAATTTCCATCCTGACAGTGTGCGGGAAGGGTGGTATTTTTTGTAGTGTGGATATTGAGTGATTTGGCATTCCCTAATAATAATCCTCAACCTTCCTTATAAATCGTCCTGCTTTGATGCTCTTGAATACCAAATCTAGCTCTATTTGAAAGTATTTAAACTTGCATGGAGTTTCAGGGTACCATACAAGGACCAAACTAAAATTATTTAAGTTCAGAAAACACTATCTTTACTAATGATTTGGTGTCACCAAGTTAAAACCAAGAGGCTTTCATTAGGATCCCTTCATGTCTGCTCATCAACACGTTTGTGACCGTATATATGCCTGCTTATTGTCAGAGCATTCCTTAAGACACAGGTCCATCTGGGTAGGACTTACTTCCTATTGTGCGGGGTAGTAAAATATAAAATCCACACCTGCTCCCAAAGGTTCACAGATCTTCATTGGCGTTTGGTATTTCTGAGAGCCATGTACAGGCCAGTAAATATGAAAACAGAGGAACATGAAATCAAACCAGTTCCTTTAGTGTATCAAGAGTACTTAAATAATTCCGGAACAGAATCCACAAAGTTCAATGATCCTCTGTGAAAATGTAGTTGCAGGAGCATCATAAAATCCAGCCACCTGTGCGCCCCCAGCCCTCAAACCCTTAGCACTGTTTTTGCTTTGCAGTATAGACATTCCAATGCCGGAAGCTTGGAGGAAAGGGGACGGGGGAATGGGAGGAGGAAGATTTCCTGTTGGCACAACTGGAAGAATACAAGCTTATCTGTTGAACCTGGTCTGGAGTAGGGTGACCAACCGTCCGTAAATTTCACGGACCGTCCGTAATTTGAACCTCACGTCCGTTGTCCGCGAGGATCCCTTTTACGGACGCCTTTTGTCCGTAATTTTGGGCCTTGCAGGGAGCACAGCTGTTCCCCTGGGAGAGGCCTCCACTCCCTGATGGGGCCACCTCGCACTCCTCTGAGCATAAGAACTGCCCCACCCCGCCCATTGTCATTCTGTATGCGGCTGATTGTCACATACAGAATGACAATGGGCCAGTTTGACCTGTTACACCCTGCTCTCTGTTTAGCTGTCCTTTTTCCCCAATTGGTCTGCCCTGGCCTTCCTGTGAGTGTCATGATTACGCTAATAATGCACATGCCTTGAAGATGGCCCTGGAGCAATCCGTTTAATGCTCAGTGTTTCACACAAGGAGACTCTGGCTTGCCAGGGCGGCTGGGGCAGCACTGATCAAAGGATTTGACAAACCCTTCTCCCGCACAATTGCTGCCTGCTGCAGATTCACCTGGTCACCCACCTCCAGATTTGCCTTCCAACACGCCTCCTCGATCTGAAATCGGCAGTCCTTTCCTTTGAAGATTATGCGCTCATGCAGGGCCGGCTCTAGGGCGGTGCGACCAGTGCCACCGCACCGGGTGCTGACTCTTTGTGGGGGCGCCGTGTTTGGAAGTATTTTATGGTTTTAAAAGCACCTGCTGCTGCATTGCTGGCCTCTGGCAATTTTCATACAACAATAAAAATGTCAAGATAGCTCCGGTGATTAATGTTCTTCCTGGAGAGAGAAGGAGTTTTGTCTAGTGGAAGTTTTAACTCATTTTATGGTAGCACAGAGGGTTAATATCCCAGCTGCAAAGAATGTGTACCATGTAGATCACAAGGTGCATATAGTTTAAATAGGTCAGTGCTTTTGTCAGCGAGATCCTTTTGTTACTAGCAGTGTAGATGTTAAAATCCTGACATAGACAGTGAACATATAACTGTCATCAAAGAGCTGCATGCAAACTGCGAGTTATAGATTAGAGCATTATGATTTTTTCCTCCATCTTTCATTATTCTAATGTTTCAAAAAGGGTTCATTTCGGTAACAAATAAATCCTTATTATTAAATGTAACCCCCAACCATGGGGTTATGTTTTAACTTCTGAGTGCTTCTCCAGAGAAAGCACTCTTAAACTATACTGTCTACCAGTATGGATGACATCTGACTCCTATACCTTCTAGTCTTCTGGCTTATGTAACATTTCCTATACACTGATTTACACACATATGATTGTCTCTGTGTAATGTGTGTGTGATGTAAAGTGCTCTGACACCCTACACTGATATGAGTGGCACTATATAACTAATCAAATACATCTGAGAGAGAGTGGTTATGGAGACTTGAGGGGGCACTGTTAAAGGGTGGTAGTGAGGGAGTCCGAGGGGTGTGCCAACAAACATTGTTGCACAGGGCGCCACCAGCACTAAAGCCGGCCCTGCGCTCATGTATTTAGCTTTAATAACTTTATAATCAGCTCAGTTCGCGCCTGACGTGATCTGTGGCCGGACGGTTATTTTCTAAGCGATATTAATTCATACTTCCCTGCCCCTCCAAACTGTTCCACACTTTCGGTCCATGAACAGTTGACCACATGCTCACCTGTTTTAATACACAGATGCTTTAGAATGATTCTATCAATGGCTCTTAGTTAATAAACGCTGATGAAGGATGCTCCCTAACTTGCCTGAAGTGTATTGGCATAAAAGCCAATCAGAAGATTTGGGGAGAAGTTGGTGCTTTTTCGGGACGCTGTGGTTGGTAAACATCTTTGTTGGACTTGGCTGTCTCTTGCGCGTTAAATGATGCGTTAGTTTTAGGTCTGGCCCTACTCATGCTTTCTCAAAAGTTTATAATAAACATGAATTTATACATAGTGAGTGAACCCACATTGGCTCTCTTCACGGCAAGTGACAATGTTTTGCCAAATCACATGTGCACAGCAGCCCAAAAATGGGTGCCCTTCAGTGCCTGGGCTTTGTGCCTGGGCTGCTGGGCAACACCTTCATTTGAATTTTTAATATGTTTGCTATTTTTTCCACATTGCTTATGCTTGCAGAAGAAATAAATAACATCAGAACATTGGAATGTGGAGCATACAAGACTGAAAGGGAGGGTGGAGAGCTGGAAGAAACGATGGATGAGTGAAAATTTGAATGGGTCGACGGATGAGTGACTGGGTGGATGGATAAGTGAAAGGATGGCTGGATGGGTGAAAGGGTAAATGGTTGGATGGATGAGTGAGTGGATGGATGAGTGAAAGGATGGATTGGGTGAAAGAATGGATGGATGAGTGGAAGGGTGGATGGAGGCATGGATGAGTGAAATGATGGATGGAAGGATAGATGATGGATAGGTTTGCAAATGGTTGAAAAGGTTTCGATATGGATGGGCACACAGATGGAAGGACAGAATGAATGGTGAAAGACTGAATGATGGATGAAAGAATTAATAGATTACAGAATATAAATTTGAAATGGTGGATATCAGGAGTTTGATGGAAGGATGGATGGCTAGATCCTTGGACAAGAGAGCTCTTCTGTGGAGGGTTGTGATGACTTACTTTGGTTTCTTGGTGCCATAGGAGCTTTAGTTCAAAGTGGGAGGTATTTACATTTTCTGGCTACTCCCTTGCCTATGTGTTACTATTCTGTATTTGCTGTGTGCTTATGTGTGGGATCTATATATCATACATATGACATTTTGAGTGACAACCAACTGCTACTTGAATGTTACACTAATAATTGTAAATGTTTGCATATTTTGTTTTAGGTGTAAGGTTTTAGGGAGAGCCTCATAGTGCCATGAGCTGTGCTTGAAATGTATGTTGTGTTTGTAGCAAAAGGCAAGGTGTCAAAAATAAACGATGTAATAGTGTATTGACAGTGCCTTCTTTAAGAAAGCTGCAGGGAAAAGCACCTTTGTGACTTCCGTCAGCTAGTGCAACTTTCTGCGAAGCCCCCATAAGCAAAGTCAGATTCCATGTTTTAAGTTCCACTTGCTGAAACACCCATAATGCGTTCCCTGTAGTGGGTTCATCACAGTAATCCTCCCTTTAGTTCGCCTATGCGTGCCGCTTTACATCTCACAATGGCACTCAGATATGAGATGCTAGTAACAAAGACAATCCGAGCAGATCTTCCTGACCACTTCTCTCACCAAACATGCCTGCTCAGGACCATGAGTTGTAAACAAAATATCGGACTGGACAACCCAGTGCAGTAACCATATAAATAGATTATTATCATATGAAATACCACAAAAAACCTGCACAGTTGCTCAAAGCTGCGCGCATACCGAAAAACCGTGAAGTGCACGATTGTCTCAACCTAATATAAACTTATTTTGACTTGTACTTAAGTGGTTGTCTATTTACTTACTTTTATACTATCGCGCAACTTCCTCTGATGTGTCTGAAAACTTACCTTTTGTCCCGAAGTTTTGTCCTGAATTTTGACCTTATGTCCTGAACTTTGGTCCTGAATTTTGACCCTTTGTCCTGAATTTTTACACTTACCGTCCTGAATTTGCAACCATGCCAGTTGGTCACCCTAGTTGAAATCTGTGTACAGAAAATACTAATTCACATAACTGGATGTCGAACCTGGCTCTCAACCCCCTTGATGGTTGCATACTTAGAGGGTTCCTTTGTGCCACTACAGCTTCAAATGTCTATGTATCTCTGAGGTTATTCTATGTCACGCCAGGAGACCCATGAGTGTAAGAAAGTACAATCAGTAGGATACATAATACTTCAGTTGCCCAATTTAGCATTTCACTCCGGAATGTTACTTCAAAGCACTGAGACTTATCTCATTGAGTCCCTGTCTAACTCAAGAAAGGTTATGATGTAGCAGGGTATATGACTGGGTCTGATGGGTGGGCGGCAGATACATCAAAAGTGCAATGAGTGCTTTATGGGCCCTCCTTCAGACAAACGCTGTAAATAACAGTTCAGAGAAATGCCATGACAAAGCTAAGAGGCGGGGTGTCAAGGGCTGTCAAAGGTGCTAACTACAGTGATGGAGTAATGTCTAGAGAAATGGTGAAAATTGTGAAGAAACAAGAGAGACTGAGAGGAAAGTAGTGTGAGCGAGAGATATAAATGCAACAAAGAAAAAATGTGCAGATGAGAAAAAGGAAAAAATGGACAAAAAAGAAAGAAGGTATGATACAAAATGGTAAGGCAAAAAGAATGCAAGTCAGGACAGAAGGGACCGAAGAGAAAAGACGGAAAGAAAGAAAAAGGAAGGACTCAATGCAGGAAGCAAGGAAGGAAGGCTGAAAGGAAGGAAACAAGGAAGGAAGGAATCTCCAACAGTCCTCATGGAAGGGGTATGTAATTATTAAGGCTCCCTCCTTTCAGTTTTTACTGAGTTTTACAGATAAATACAGACAGAAAACCCTTTACTTCCTCGTCTGTATTTATTTTTAAATGTGGATAAAAACGAAAATTGTGTTGCTTTTTGAGTGATTCTAAATATTCTCTACCATGTCTACCAGGCCAATAGCTGTGTGGATGGATAGATAAGGGGGTTAAAAAAGAAATGAAGTTTAGTAAAGAGGCTTAAACAGCAGTAGATTCGCATAGGATTGATAATGAAATTTGCATATTCTCATATAAGGGCACTGATTTATGTTCTGCGGGTCTTCATATCACCGAAACCCGGCAGGCATTCAATCATGAGTGCTTATTTATCGGTTAGATAAATGTGTAAATATACCAGTTTCAGCTTCATTTTTTTCATGCAACCCAAAATAAATATGGATAAATACAGATAAAATTTGCGAAAAATAAATATGGATAAATACAGATGGAAATGATAAAAAAATACTATAATACCGGGAGCCCTAGTCATTAGCAACACATTATCTGTACTTTCTTTTTGTTGAGTATTTCATGAGTGCCCCTTCCAAACGGCCTGAAAATCATTTCACAAAAAATTTACAAAATGTGTGCTATAAAATAGGCAATATGTGCTCTGTGTTCTTATGAAGACAACAATGCTTGAGCCCAGTACACCACATCAACATTTCTAGATAGAGACGGCCTCATTTGCTTCGGTGCCATAAAGGTGTGGTTCAAAGTATGGGGTATTTCGCTTCTCTGGCTATTCACTTGATAGTACATGCTGCGAGTGGGCAGTAAGTCCAGTATTTGTATAGCGCATGAATCACCCCCGAAGGGGTCTCTCGGAGCTGGGGGCTGTTGGGAAGATTAAGCGAGCTATTTCCCAGAGTCGCATGGTGCTGGGCAGACCCCTGCCACCGGAGCCAGGGATCGAACCGTGATCTCCAGCGTCCAGCGTCAGTCGCCCTGGCCGCGGCCCCACACCTCTCCCCTAAAGTAAAAGACATAGGGCCAGATGTATCAAAAGAGCATTTTGCAATTCTCAAATAGTGATTTTTACCAAATCGGTATTTGCGAATCGCAAAATGCTATGTATGTAGGAATTGCCAAAGATTTTGTGATTCCTTAATATTGCCTAATAGCAATTCGGTAAATAGCGACTCGCTATTAGGTAATATGACTCCATTCGTTCCTAATTAGCAAACACAAATTATCGAATGCAAAGCCAAGGGTGCCCAGGGACCTAAGGCGCCCCTGAAGCACCCCCTACAATTTAAATTGTACACATGTAAAGCGCACACAAGCCCTTTGGGCATGTGTGCGCAACATGGTACTTTGAAAAATGCATTTTTCTGCATTTTTCAAAATTTGCACATGGTTAAAATCAACTTGAAGTTGAGGGTAATTAGCGTTTCCTAAATGCACAGTTCGAATTTAGGAAAGGTTTCTTACATGTTCATTAGAGATTCTCAAATTGCGATTCCCTATGTGCATTCGCAATTTAGGTAAATGCTAAAAATTGTGATTACCTAAATTGCGAATACAAAGCCTTTCGTACATAACGAAAGGCCTTTTTGCATTCGCACCATTTGAGAACACAAAATACTTTCATATATCTGGCCCAAAGACCGTTAGTAATTTTGGAATACTGTTGTTTGTTCCAATTGGAATGATTATCAAACTACAGATTTTATTGGGGAAAAGATTTTCCCCCACTGCCTTAAAGACCACAGCCAACGGTTTTGTGCCAAGTGGACCTGATGGTTTTCTCTAAGATTCCACAACTGACTCTGTTTTTGGGCCTTATACTGGCAACTCGTTTTAGCACATAATAAGAACATGTGGCTACTATTTAGTTTACTGCTGCAATCAGAATAAAAATGTGATGCCAGCTGTACCATGCATAGCTGTAAAATGGCCCAAGCTCATACTTGATTCTTCATCTTGTCTTAGATTATTAGCCCACTGCACTTAAGCAGTCACTTATATGCCCAAATACATAATGCCAAAAATGTCCAAAAATGCAGAGTGGCGTTATCTGAAAATTGAGTACAGGCTGGAGGTGTCCCTCATTCCACATTATGGGCCTGATTACGATTCTGGCGGTCCACGGACTGCCAGATTAGCGAGGGCACAGCAGTGGCAGTCTCCCAACTGCCCTATTACAATTAGGGCGGTCAGACCGCCATTGCCCCGCCACAGCTACCAGGGAACCATTGTTCCCTGTTGGTGGTGCAGCGGTGTA
Organism: Calotriton arnoldi; assembly: GCA_963921515.1. NCBI lineage: Eukaryota > Metazoa > Chordata > Amphibia > Caudata > Salamandridae > Calotriton > Calotriton arnoldi. Next base: position 219,342 of record CAWUFW010006643.1, read on the forward strand.
GAGGCAGTAATGTGCTTGACTGGACCGTCGTGGTCCTGCCAAGCATATTACAAGTTTCCTCTCCACCGCGGTTTTCATGGCGGTTCCTCTTCCATGAAAATCGTGGTGGACAAGAAACAAAGGGGGCCCGACAGGACCCCCTGGTGCTTCACGTCATGTGGATGCACACCCTGTGCCCCCCTGTGTGCATGTACACCAGTTCCTGCACGACATGGACTTTATAGTCCATGCCGTGCAGGCCCTATTTTTGGCATTCCCATTGCGGAGTCCATTTTATGAGGCACTGCCGTGGGAACATAAAAAAAAGGCCCACCAGACACGAGCAACACTCGTAATCTGGCAGGAGGCACCGCCAAACTCATAATCAGGCCCTATGTGTGGCGATGTTGCAGATATGAAAATAAAGCATTTATTAGAGATTAGGTATTGTTGTACAGAGAGAGCGGTAGCACTGAGCAGTCTAATGCATTGAATATGTAAATGTAAAGTAGACTTGTAGAGCAACTGTTAGCCGGCTCTAGGTAGCAAGAAGAACTATGAGGTCAAGGGACTAGATGGAGAAAACCCAGGTTTTTAGAGCTTTACGAATAGGCAACAAGGTCTTTTTAAGTTGAAGGTGTAAGGGCAGAAAATTCCAAGTCCTAGCCGTTAAAACCTCAGGCAAGGTTAACGAACATTAGGGACAAATAATAAATATGCATCAGAAGACCTATGCTTCCTGAAGGGAAGATTTGGGGATTTTTTTCTGCAAATAAGTGGGGTTGTAGTGAAGGAAATCTCTAAACACAATGCACATAGCTTTAAAAGGAATTCCCTTCACAACCGGCAGCTAGTGCAATGTGCGCATGGAAGACTTTACAGAAAACCGAACAGATAGTTGCAAGGCAAGATGTGTGGCTTGATTTTGGATCTGTAGCTGATTCAGAACAACACTGGGAGAGCCAAGAAATAGATTTACAATAATTAAGTCGACTTAAGATGATGGATTAGACTACCAATGGCCTGGAGTGCTCAGGTAAATTAGGTAACAATTTATGTAAAGTCTTCATCAAGAAGAAACAAATAGAGGACAACTTAGCTGCCCGAACAGTAATGGAAAGTTTATTATTCAAATGAAAGCCTTGGTTCTGGATAGAAAGGAGAGTCATGGGCAGAGTGAAAATTGAACTTTGTCCAGAAAAGACCAAGATTTCAGTCTTGTTAGTATTTAGTTTTTAAAAATTCAGATGAATCTAATCTGCAAATGCAATCAATGTAGTACAAGATAGGGCCAAAATAGTTGAGCCTTTGCTATCCTCTGTGCTGTGACAGGGCAAGGAAACTTGTGGCTAACATGGTATCAATGTTGGATTTATTTTTTATTAATTAACAGTTGGTTTTTATATATGTTTTTAAGTAGACCAGAAAATATTCTGCAGAATTATTTAATCAATTACCTACTTTGTCATTCCAAATACATATGGGCATATTGACTTATTTCTTACAAGATGTACTAGATAATGATGAACATGCATGGAACATTTTGAAACTTTATAATGCAGAGTTATGTATGCAAGATACACTTTAAGGTTTAGGAGTTCTAACTTCCTAGTTAAACTGGTATTTCAACATAATATCGGATTGTTAATATAGAGCTACACAAATATTGATTTTTTTATATTGTGACATTAATTTTGTGATGCAAAAATATTGTGGACAAAAATATCGATTTTAGGTAAGTAATATCATTTAAAAGAATATCAGTGTTTTTAATATCATTTTCAAGAATTTCTGTGATTTTAACATCGCTTTCAATATTATTGTAAAAAATATTATTTTTAATTATATTTATGTTAGTTTAAATTTTAATTGTATATGTTATATATTGTTTGTATAATTGTTGCTAATATTTTTAAATATAGATTTTAATTTTAAGTTATTTATAATTTTTTATTTAATTGTTAATAGTAATTTATAGTGTTGTAGCGGGTTGTTAAGTTTGCAGGGGTACAAGGTGAGAAGTTGATTAAGCATAATTAATTAATAATTAACTTTATATTTAAAATTCATTATGTAATTGATAATTAATTATGTGAATTGTGTAAATATCATATTTGTTTAAGTTATAGTTTAGGTGCAGGTTGTTGGGTTTTTAGATGTATAGGGTGGGAAGCGAATTTAGTAATAATTGATTAATAATTATTTTTTAATTTGATATTAATGATTTAATTGATAATTTTGAAAATTGTGCAATTATATTTTTGTGAGTTATATTTTAGGTGTGTGTTGTGGGGTTTGTAGGGGTATAGGGCAGGAAGTTAATTAAGTAAATAATTATTAAATTGTGTAACTAATATATTGTTTAAGTTATATTTTATGTGCAGTGTGTTGGGTTTGAAAAGGTATAGGGTGGGAAGTTAATTAAGTAATAATCAATTACCAATTTATTATTAATTTTAATTAAAATATTTAATAAATTTATAATTATGTAAACTGTTTAATAATTATATTTTTTAGGTTATATATTAGGTGTGGGCTGTTGTGTTTGTAGGCAAAATAGGGAGGGAAGTTATTTAAGTAATAATTAATTAACAATTAATCATTAATTTACTAAGAATTATTTTATTGATTACTTAATAATTTAATTGTGTTATACTTTTTAATTTTATTGATATTTTAATTGTGTGTTGCTAGGTTTGTGGGAGTATACTGTAGGAATTTAATTAAATTATCATTTATTAACGTTTTTTAAATTTGATATCAATTATCAAAAGTTGTAATAATCACGTAAATTGTTTAATTGTACTTTAATGTTATATATGTATCTTATTTCTATATTAAGAGAGTTTTATAGTTTCCGCCAATTAATAGAGTTGTTAAAATATGGTCTGTGTTTGAAATGAGCTACTTTCCCTGCTGTTGCACAGAGTGGAGTGGGAATGGTACAATTTACCCCTCCGTAGTCCAACGCTTTCCCTACTGTTGCACAGAATGGAGTGGAAATAGTATGTCTATTTTTCACATACTTTTACTATTTGTTAATATTGTTTAAATATATGAAATATTAATATTTTTTTAATTTTATATTATCTGTATATATGTGTATATATGTATACTTTTTTATTTAATATTTTTAGTAAATGCATCCTTTATTTGTTTTCATTTGTTATTTTGTTATTTGTTTATGTTTTATATATATATATATATATATATATATATATATATATATATATATATATATATATATATATAGCTGCAAACAAGCCCAGTCCTTGATGAACAGAACGGCAAGAGGAGACCCAGTTCAGTGCAAGTTGCTTCTTTATTTATTTCCAACCAGCCATCACCATGTTGCCATTACGCGTTTCGGCCGTACAAGCGGCCTTGATCACATGACAGCGTTCAGAAAGAATAGGTATATTTTTAAAGTGCAAGTGACCAATGGCAATCCATATAGACATAGAAAAAATACTATGCAATACAATGGTTTGTGGGAGTATACTGTAGGAATTTAATTAAATTATCATTTATTAACGTCTTTTAAATTTGATATCAATTATCAAAAGTTGTAATAATCACGTAAATTGTTTAATTGTATTTTAAAGTTATATATGTATCTTATTTTTATATTAAGAGAGTTTTATAGTTTCCGTCAATTAATGGAGTTGTTAAAATATGGTCTGTGTTTGAAATGAGCTACTTTCCCTGCTGTTGCACAGAGTGGAGTGGGAATGGTACATTTTACCCCTCCGTAGTCCAACGCTTTCCCTACTGTTGCACAGAATGGAGTGGAAATAGTATGTCTATTTTTCACATACTTTTACTATTTGTTAATATTGTTTAAATATATGAAATATTAATATTTTTTAATTTTATATTATCTGTATATATGTGTATATATATATATATGTATACTTTTTTATTTAATATTTTTAGTAAATGCATCCTTTATTTGTTTTCATTTGTTATTTTGTTATTTGTTTATGTTTTATGTATATATATATATATATATATATATATATATATATTCCGTATAAAGCCAAAATAAAGCGCACACTCAGGGTGTAATCCTTCAGGCAGTTGTTTTATTCCAGTAACTTGTTTCAACTGCAACGCAGTCTTGATCACACACCGGGTACGTTGTGGACCACATAATACATACAGGAAGTAAACATAGAGAAAGGACATAGAAACAAATAAGGGGCCGATTCTGATTCGGGCCGGAAATCTCACCGACCGAGCCGGACCGGGAGAGATTTCCGACCGAATCGGACCCGTGCAGCCCGACCGAACGAGTACGATGCGCACGTATGCCATCGGACTCGATTCGGTCGGACTCCCATTGAAGTCAATGGGAGCCTGTCGTACAACGCGTACGCGGGCTCCCATTGACTCAATGGGTGCGAGGCGGACAAGGGCGCCCCCTACAGCGTGTACGCGGCGAAGCAACTCGCGCCGTACACGCAGAGGTAGGGGGGACCCATGGGTCCCCCCTGTGTGCGACTCGCGCGGCTACGCATACAGGGGGGTCCGACACGGACCCCCAAAGTACGGCTCCGACTGCTCTTTGGAGCCGGAGTGCGCGGCTCGGTCGGACTGCTCGCGGCGCGCATCGTACTTACCCGGCCGGGGAACGTCTCCATTGCGCGGTGCGAGTCGGTCGGTGCGGTTAGACCTGGGAACGAGTCGGTCGGAGCGGTCGGGACACCCGGACGAGTCGGTCGGCGATTTCGCATCGTACTCGCTCGCCCGGACGCGCGTACGAATCGGTCGGGAAATAGGGCTCCGAATCGGATCCGGTTAAGCCGAATCCGATTCGGAGCCCTACCGGCCGAGATCGGAATCGGCCCCTGAGTGTTGTTTCACAACGTTATCATGGCATCCATTTTGGAATGTAACTATTTGCATACCAAAATTACTATTCTTTGAGATTTGTCCATACATCACAAAAGTATAATCTGAAAATATGAGTGTAATTAAGTAAAAACCCTGTGGCTTAAAAACAGTTCTGTATCCCTGCCGACTTGCACAATACTTATGGCGAATGCCCGTTTGACATGTATCGAAGGCATATACCTGTGGCTTGACCACATTCTATTACTCTGCCAAATAGCACAATACTATGAGTAGAGAGTTCGTACGACTAAGTTAGAGTCTTAATATGATTTTGGCGTAAAAGCTGATATCTAGTAAGAGATGAAGTCTCTAGCATATAAGTCTAATCGATGTGTCAAGGAGAGGGGACAAGAGGAGAAAGATACCTCCTCATCCAAACACTGTGATAGGTGATTTGGACGAGGTAAACTAGTGATCTTAGTTTAGCAAGATCACTAACATAACATTGATACCAAAAATAGTGTGACACACAAATATCGCGTTAAAAATTTTGTTAGCATAAAATACGGTTCCCAATACTTATAAATGTAAGTAGAAAAATATTGAAAAATAAATATTGTTTTCACACTAATATCATTAAAAAAAGACAAAAATATCGTTTTTCAATAAATGCAGTTTAAAATAGTAAACCTTAAACATTTTAATACAGAACATTAATATAATGTATATAAAATAAACGTAAGTAACATGTAACATTAAAAATAAATATGAACTTATATAAACATACACACAAAAACATATGCGAGTGCATGCATGCTTGTATATACATATATATAAAATATCACTAATATTAAAGATATATATTTTACATTATATTAATTTTTCTGTTTTTTTTATTTACTAATATAAAAAGGCAGTTGTTTTATTCCAGTAACGCGTTTCAACTGCAACGCAGTCTTGATCACACACCGGGTACGTTGTGGACCGCATAATACATACATGAAGTAAACACAGAGAAAGGACATAGAAACAAATGAGTTTTGTTTCACAACGTAATCATGGCATCCATTTTGAAATGTAACCTTTCGTATACCAAAATTACTAGTAAGATCACCAGAGACCAAACACTTAAAGAAAAACAAGAGACAGTAGAGGAAGAAAACACCACAAAAGTGATTCTCACATACAACACTGAATCACCAAAAAATTCTAAAATACTGAAACAGAATTGGATCATCCTCGCCAGCGACCCCATTATAGGACGCAGTTTACCTAAACGTCCTATGGTCACATATAGGAAAGGGAGGAGCCTTAAAGACATATTGGTAAAAAGTGATATCACGAACAAACTGTTGAGTACCCAATATAGCCTACAAGGGTTTTTCCATGTGGCCATTGCAAGGCCTGTCGCAGTAGCGTAGCTACATGAAAAAAACGTATGACACTTCCAGAAACTTTTATAATTTTTGGATATAACACAGTATTTTGGTTAAAATTGTCACATGGTATGAATTAATGTGGAATTCCAGGCTGGCAAATGTTGACCGGGCCGATTCTGATGTCGGACGGACCGGAGTCCGTCCGACATCGGTCAGGAACTGGAACTGAACGACCTCTTGTCATCGATTCCAGACCTGCAAGTAGGGTCACAATCCTATACCTAACAATGAGAGCATGCATTGCGAACGGAATCCATGCTTGCATCGTTAAGTGCAGAGGTGCAGTTCATCCCTGCACCCCATGGCAGGCACCCCAAGGTGCCTGCCACCGGGTGCAGGGATCAACAGGAGGACACCATCACTGCTTCCTAGGCCGCTATTCGGCAGCCTCGCACCCATGGGGGCCCTGCTGGGGGCCCCCAAGGACAGTTTCCCAATGACTTTCTTTGTCGGAAAGACCGGCACAGAAAGGCAGTGGGAAACTGCCATCGTACTCCCTCGGCCGGCAAGAGCCAGCCGGGGGATTACTGAAGGGCTTCCGGATGGCGTACGGCCTCTCCGAGCCCGTCGGAAGCCATTCGGAAAACCGAGTCGGATTCCTTTCCGACCGAGCCCATCGGAATGGCTCGGTCGGAAAGGAATCCGAACGGGCAAGTCCGATGCGGTTAGGATGGCTCCGACCCAGGGTCGGAGCCATTCCTAATCACATCAGAATCGGCCCTATGTAATACACTTAGGGGGTCATTAAGATGGCGGGCAGACTTTAGTCCGCCCGCCATCCCAGTGGTAACGAGACCGGCCGCCTGCCATGCGGCGGTCCCGCACCCTTGATTAGGATGCGACCGCCACCCTGGCGGTCACATTCCGCAGTTTAACATAGCGGCGGGTGCTGCTGTAAGCAGCACCCGCCGCAATGTCAAATTGACATGTTGTGCATTTCCATGCACAACGTGGCAGGCACCTCGCGGTGCCTGCCACCTTGTGCATGGAAATGGAGGGGGGTACCATGGGTACCCCCCAAGTGCACCCCCCCCACCCCCACCGGGGGCCCGCAACGGGCCCCCAAAGCAATTCCCCACCAGCCTTTCCATGGCGGCATCGCCGCCATGGAAAGGCCTTTAACCGCATGCATACTAATATGGATGGCGGTGCATGCTAGGCACAGCCACCATATCAGGGGCCAAGTCTGCCCGGCCGGCAATCGGAACGATTGCCGACCGGTGGAAAAGCGGCGGACGCACTTTGCGTCCGCCGCGATACCCCCACCATTGTAATATGGTGGGGGTATTACTCGTTATGATGGCGTAACGGTCGCCACCGCCGGCTCGGCGGTGGCGAACGTTACGACATCATAATGACCCCCTTAGAAAACTTGCTGTTCTGTTACTTTGCTGGAAAACTTTCTCGACATTTACATATGTTTGAATTGTACATGGGGCCACTAGTATAGTGAACAAAATTTCGTATGACACAAGTCTAACGACACTATGGGGTCGATTCCGATTCGGGCCGGAAAAAGCACCGACCGACTCGGATCCGGAAAAAATACCGACCGACACGTACCAGTGGCGCCCGACACGCCAAGTACGATGCAAGCCGCGATAAATCCGACCGACACGTCAGGAAACCAAGCCGACCGACCGAGCCGCTCGGAAAATAGCAATCCGGCCGGAAAAACACGCGAATCCAACCGACCGACACGCACCCGGAACAAATCCGACCGAATCGTACCCGCCAACTCCAACCCGCAAAGTACGATGCAAGGCGCGAAAAACACGACCGAGTCGGACGGAGGACAAGCCGTACGACCGACACGCATACAAAACCGAGCCGAAGCAACACAATACACCGCGACCGACGCGTACGCAGCATACAAAACTGCACAAACACAGCGTGAACGAAACGGAAAACACCGTACGAGACCAATGCAGGGTCCGACTCGGTCACAAGAACGTTTCCAACATACACAAACAGCACAAAGGAAAAATCAACCAAAAAAGGCCAAACAAGCAATTACCAAGCCAATAAATACTGGGGGGGACAGAGAACAAAGACACACCCACAACTCCACCTATATAAAGGACACAAATCACTACCATGAGCCTTTGCAAATGCCATTTCACTGCCAGCACCCAAGAGAAAGCAACCACACACCCACAGCTCATCCCTCACACAAGCCACACACCATCAGCACACCAACAAATACCTACCTCACATACACCCAGCAAAACACACACTCACACACCCTCACCTGCACACCAACACACACATCACTCACCATCACCACCCATCACCATGCCCCCAAGAAGAATCACAAGTTCCTAGATTGTGAATTGGAAGTCCTGGTAGACGAGATCCTCAGGGTGGAGCCACAGCTGTTTGGCACTCTGGTCCAACAGACCCCCATGTCGCAGAAAACCAAGATGTGGGAGAGGATCATCAACAGGGTGAACGCCCAATCATCATGTCGGCGCACAAAGACGGACATCCAGAACAGGTGGTATGACGTGCGCAGGAGGGTACGGGACCTGCTGAAGATAGACTACAGCAACAGCCAACAGACCGGCAGTGGCCCTCCTGCCAAGCCAATATACCTCAGGCCCTGGGAGGAGAAGGTGCGGGCCATCCTTCCGCCAGTGAGCGTATATGGACTAGAGAACATCCCAGAGCCTGGTGAGTACACAACAAATGTACACAATAAACTGCCACAAAACACACACATCACTGTCAAGGGGAGAGTCAAACCATGCACACATAGCAATTACACAGCAACTAGAACAGAATCATCCCAAAATGTGTATGTCAGTCAGATAAACACAACACATGCCATCAAAAAAGTCACATCCAACTGTGCCAACACATGTACAAACACAACCACAACTACAGCTAGGCAGTGGCACAAATAGAACTAACACACATCCACACATGTAGCCACCACAACAACACCAACACACAGTGAAGACCACTCAAAGGAAGGAATTCTGTGTATGCTGGCCAAGTCAGTGTAGCCAATAGCATCATGGGAGTCGCAGTGACACATATTGCCCCCCCACAACTGTCCCATCAACACCACCCTGAACCATGCTCAAATCACAGGGAGTGGAGAAGGACTCACAAGATGGCTGACACTGGCTACTGCTGGGGGAGCACAAGGCCCTGCTGCCAACTGTGCACCAACAAACAGCAGGACACCACTGACTGACATCCTGAGAGACAACTTACACTCCCTGCAATGCAAGCACGTTCCATGGTGGGCTATCTGGCTGGCTGGATGGGAAGGGGGACTTGCAGCACTGACCATAGTCACCAGCACCTCCCCTCACACCCCCCCAACACAAACTCCACAGTACCCACCTGGTAGAATGCAATGCCCTCCATCCCAACACAAGATCCCACAAAGCACCACCACCCTGGCTTATGTTGTGTGAAGCACAGGGACACTCTTGGGACTCTTAGCCAAACAACTGCCAGGACAACACTCCCAGCCATCCTGTCAGCACAGCCAGCCCACCCCACAGGGAAGCAGAGTCAAAAGGAAGGAAGCATGGGCATGCTGGGAAGGGGGGTGGAGGCAATAGCATGATGGGAGTCGTAGTCACAGACATTGCTCAGCCTCACAACTGGCCCATCAACACCACCCTGAACCATGCTCACATCACAGGGAGTGGAGAAGGACTCACAAGATGGCTGACACTGGCTACTGCTGTGGGGAGCACAAGGCCCTGCTGCCAACTGTGCACCAACAAACAGCAGGACACCACTGACTGACATCCTGAGAGACAACTTACACTCCCTGCAATGCAAGCACGTTCCATGGTGGGATAACTGACTGGGTGGGTGGGTGGGTGGGAAGGAGGTCTGGCTGTCAACCAAACACAATCAATGCAGACCATGTTCACACCCCAGAGAATACATAGAAATGCCCAAATAATGCAGGACAATGTGCCACACCAATATCAACCCCTGACTGTGACGACTTAGGACAATACAATGTACAGGCCCGCACCCCGAGGCACAGTCACAACTGTCAGGTGTGTCAACCACTGATGCCTGCAGAAACATGACATACATTGTTTGTGTCTCCCAAAAACAGGTGATGATAGGGACACAGCAGCAGACGCTGAGGAGTCCCAGTCCCAGGCTCAAGAGGATGCCGAGCTCACTGGCGTCGTACAGCCTCTGTCCTCCTCGGACGATGAAGAACAACCTGGCACATCCGGTGCAAGTCAACATGCTGCACCAGCAGGACCACCAGCTGCAGCACCAGCAGGTCCACCAGCTGCACCCCCTGCACCCACCCCTCCAACGACTGTCACCACGAATACCATCCCTGCCGACATGGACAGAATAAGGAACAACACCAGCGCAGTGACCCTGGACCAACCTGGGGCCATGGACACCACCACCACCACCAACCCCCAAGGTGGACCAGGGTTATCTGTGCGTGCAACTGCACACACTGCACATGTCAGCAGGGGTGGTGGGAGGGGTGGGAGACAGAGGTCGCTGCTTGCAGACGTTGCTGGTGTGCATGAAGACCCACAACTGGTACGCATAGCTGATGCGTACCAGTCCAGCACCGGAGAGCTCAGCCAGGTAGTGGGGCTCCTCAGAGACATCAAACAGCAGCAGGCTGCCCATCATGCCCGCTTGGACTCCCACATGTCCCAAGTGGAGTCACACATGTCACGTGTGGACTCCCACATGTCACGTGTGGACTCCCACATGACCCGCGTGGAGTCCAAGTGGGATGTACTACATGAGATGACGGCGGTGCACAGGGACATTTTACAATGCCTCCGCCAGATGAACAGCAACCAGTCCACACCTCCCTGTGTGCCAACAACATCTGGTACCGAACAAACTGCAACTGCCACAGGGAGGGAGGAGGACTCTGGCGGAGAGTCCCCTGCACCGCAGCAGCCTGCACTTGAGGGCCCCCCCCCAAGAAGAGGGGTCGTCCGAGGAGGGGAAAGTGAGAGGCTGATGGCCAAGCGCAACTCCCAGGAAGCCTGAACCTGTTCTGGATTTTCGCCTTTGTGCACAGACTGTTCACCCTGTTGATGGCAACACTACTCCCACACATTGCATGGGGAGTATAAGTTGGAACAATGTGTCAGACAACAGTGGCCCCGATACTGGGGATCCTGTCTACCTGGACTTTCTATTCATCTAGGAACTTGGGATTGCAAGATTCATGTACAGCACAATCCATCCTATGCACTATTATCACAATAAACACACTAATACACCATACTTGCCTCTGTCGTGATTCCAACGTGGGTGCTGTTATGGGGATGATGAACTGCAAAATTACACAGTGTATGCGAACTGCAACAGCAAGGACAACACAGGCATGTGAGTACAGGCAACGTGACACATATGAGGGAGACACACCACCAGGGCTACACAACACATACACACCTAGGCCATCTGACTCATTGCCTACACTGATGTTGCCAGGGAAGACGGTGCAATGCACAGACACCACACCCATTCCCAGTTGTAGTCAAGTAGCCCACAGGTGCAGTAAGCAAATGGCAGTCAAATGTGTGACCACAGACAACGCACATCACTAAGTGAAGCACATGTTTATTACACAGTAGCAACATGCCGTAACCATTACAGATGCAAGGTAACCCCACCTGGTAGCGGGCACACAGTCAACAACTGTAGACAGAAGGAAGTCCATGGGTGTGGCGCACATCACCTGTAGGGACACAACAGCTACCAGCCTGGATGTGCAATCACGTCGTCGGTGGACACAGTTGACCAAACGAATCTGAAAGTACCCTGTGAAGGACAGAAATGACACACAGTCAAAAGCAATGCAGTACAGGACAGAACAGCAAAACTCATGCACAATACATGTTACAAGATACCCACCCAGAACCAAGTTAGCATGTCAACACTGTTGGGGAGTACAGCCCACCTGTCACCACACATCGCAACACACATCCTGTCAAGTAGCCCATGGACACACTCCAACAGCACCAGAGCACCACCCACACATCATGCCAACTCACATCATTCACATGACACCTCAGGATACTCACATTCAGCTAAAGAAGTTGGTGATGAGCTGTGTGCGGACATCACCATCACCATCATCATCATCATCGTCACTGGCATCGTGGTCCAGGCCAGGATCCTCCACAGGTGGCGGATGTTGGTCATCGTCATCCTGGATGAGAGGCAACTCCTTCCGCACTGCCAGGTTGTGGAGCATGCAGCAGACGATGATAATCTTGCACACTTTTGCAGGGGCATATGGGAGGGACCCTCCGGTCTTGTCCAGGCAGCGGAAGCGGCTCTTCAGGAGACCAAAGGTCCGCTCAATCACTCTCCTGGTCCGACCATGTGCCTCATTGTAGCGCATCTGGGCAGGTGTCACAGGGTTCCTGAGGGGTGTCAGCAACCACGGCATGTTGGGGTATCCCGAGTCACCTACGGACAGACAAGTGCACATCAGCTGACTTGGAAAAGTGGGCGGAATACTACAGATCAGATCACACACAATGGCACAAAGTCAGTACACACCGACAAGCCAGGCACGCTGGTTCTGCATCTGTGCCATCAACCTGGGGATGCGACTACTCCTCATCACAAAGGCATCGTGTGCTGAACCAGGGAAACGGGCACACACGTGTGTGATGGTCATGTCTGCAAGACACACCACCAGTGCATTGACCGAGTGGTAGTGCTTGCGGTTCCTGTAGGCCTGCTCCTGGGCCTGTGGTGGTACCAAAGCCACATGTGTCCCATCAATGGAGCCAATGACATGCGGCATCCTCCCCAGGGCATAAAAGTCACTCTTCACGTCAGTGAGTCGTCGCAGTCTAGGGAAATAGATGTACCGGTTCAGGAAGAGCAACATTGCCGCCAAAACATCGCGGAGCACACGGCTGAACATGGTCTGTGACATCCCACCAGCAGACGCCACAGTATGTTGGAAGGTACCGGTGGCAAAGAAGTGTAGGGCTGCCATCACCTTCACCTTGGGGGTCAGCGCTGTAGGATACGGCCGGCCAGGCTGCAAATGTGGGGACAACTGCACTGCAAAATCCTCAATCAGCTGCCTGGTGAAGCGGTACCGTCGGATGCTGTCCCGTTCCACCATCGTTGCCAGGTCTGGGAATGGCCGATGGACAGCAGGAGCCCTGCAGTGCAGAGGAGAAGTAAGCAAGATCGTCAGTCACCCCACATATGCGGCATTGAACACACTCAAGATCCCAACATACATCATCATGAGGCACAACTACATGAAGTGTGCAGTACCGGAACGACATTTATGGTACATACATGGCCAACATCTGTCAACACGGTCCTACAGGTGGCATCAATTTGTCCCTGTTTGGCCCATTGGATATCATGATGCTGTGTCACAGTCACCCCCCAGTGACATGTGAGGACAGATGTGCCCCAGGCACCACAGCTCAACGACAGGCACATTCCCAGGGACCCTGTAATGCCACATGGACACTGGCATCACCTGGAGTATCATGTGTACACCACAACAAAACAAACATGACCCCCACAGGTAGTGGCCACACTTGCCATGGCAGGAGAGCCATGGACGTCTGTGACACACACGCACAACATCAGAGTCCATGCACACACAACGTGGATGTGGAGACTGTCTCCCATTGTGCACATGAAATCAGAGACATTGTAAACACTACATGCACAAAGACTGTGGAGGGCCATCACTATTGTGCCACTGGGACACCCTGGCTCAAACATACCGTCCCACATGGGACTCACGGGGTATGTGACATGACATACACAAACACCACTGTGAAATGTGACCATGGCACATGCACAGATATGAACAGTTGCACATCACAGTGGTCACGTACACGTAACACCCATGATCCTGTCCCCATGAACACGTGCACAGCCTGGGGGTGGCTGCCCACAGGTGACACCCACAGGACAACATGTACACCAACATACACACAATAGGAAATGCAGCCTTACATGCCTTATGATAAGGTTTGGACAGGCTGTCGTGATGTAGGTGTGCCCCTCACTCCCTGGGAGCTATCTGTGGCTGGCATATGTCCATCTGAGACAGGCATGCTGACATATGCCAGTCACATGTACAGTGATGCGTTGTACTGCAATGGACCTATCGGGTGCCTCCGGCCGGCCCATTGCATTCAATGTGTGCGGGTACGCGTTGTACCCCTGTGCGCGTTGTACTGCAATGGACCGATCGGTGCGCACCCATTGACAATGGGCTTGCCTGGCAACGGACGCGTTTTCGAATATTCGAACGAGTCGGTTGCTGGAAAATCAGTTGGTCACCCACAACAATGTTGCAAAATCATGTATGTCATGAAGTTGAAGATTTGAAGGATGCTGTGGGCGTGTTTTGGTGCTGCTATTCCATGGATTGGCCAGATTCAGAAGATGCAAACGACTTGGACCTATCTCTTTGGACACAAGGGACAGTATCTGCCTCTCCAGCACATATATATTGCTGCATGTTCCCCTGAGAGCCCACTTGCCTGCACTACATGCTCCAGGACGACATCTGCCACTGCACTGCTGCTGTCTCTGCCCCTCTGGACCCTGCAATGGCACGTACTGTGGAGAGAGCCCCAGCCTTCAGCCTTGAAGAGAACCAGGCCCTGCTGGACAGCCTACTTCCACAGTACAGCAAGCTGTATGGGACACCAGGGGAGCAGGTGAGTGTTCTGTGCACTGCCTTTCTGAATGTGCATTTTGTCTGACTAGCAAGGCTGAGAGTCAGCACACCACTGGCTAGCAGGCTCACTGAGTAGTTGTCACCCCCATAGTGTGTAGTGACTTGCACTGGACAGGTATGGTGCAGTGACAGTGCTTCTGAACAGGGTTTTACTCCCCATGCTATGATACCATGTAGTGACTTCTGGAAAACTGTCCATGGGCAGCCGTGCACTGCCTGGGTACACCATGTGCCCCTATGATTGCGACATGTAAATGCAACTGTGTCATGCACGGATATGTTGCATGTGTAGTAATGTCCTTATCACTTTGTCATCCTGACAGGCTTCTGCCCATCGGAAGCATGAGATCTGGAAGGACATCGTCCGGGCTGTCCGGTCCGTGGGGGTCTACAAGCGCCGGATCCGCAACTGCCAAAAGAGGTGGCAGGACCTTCGGGGCTGGACCCGGAGGATTGCACGGGTCCAGCTGAAGCTGTCGCCTCCTCGCAGGAGGGGCGGAACACGGACCCTGACCCCCACATGCTCAGGATCCTGGCGGTGGTCTTTCCAGACCTGGATGGGCAGCTGAAGGCCAGAGAGCAGCAAGGAGGGGGTGAGTCAAAGACTGCACTGTGTACTCTGTCTAACATGTTATGTGCCCTCCTCGGGCCAGGTTGAACTGCCACAGTACAGCAGTCATGTTGTCCAGGAGCCATGTCCCTCTATTGTGCACTGCCCACTCCTCATCTGATACCCAGGTGTGGCCCTTACATGCAGGGAATTCTGTCACTTAGGACTGTGTCCTTGCAGTTTGCTTGACTCAAGGTGGGAGACAGCATCTGTTTCCCTGACTCTGTGGTGGGCATCATGGGTGGGTCCATTGCTTACACAATGCCTGTATTCTGACATGTATTCAGCGTGTTACTTTGATCTGTGGTCCAATTGCTGAGCTGATCCACCACATGTGGCTGGGGTACCTGGCACACACCCATGCTGCGGGTGGGAACAATGTTTGGGCCCCAGGAGTATGTATATGACGTGTGTCACACATACTTAGCCAGCTGCCTACAGTCCAGGGCTCATCCCTCATTCATGTGGGGCAGGACAGTCATGCCTACTCCAGGCCATACAATACACTCTGTACTCCCACTCCCGTGTATCAGAGGACACATTGTGCACAGTGATTTGCCCCTCAGGTGTCTGCCTCTGTGTCAGTGTGCTGTGGATTAGTCGCCAGGACTGCTGTGGAGTTTCTTGGTAGGGGCTCAGCATGCCACTGGAGATGTGACCATAGGAGACGATACTTGTGTGACACATAGGTGTCTGATCAGCTGCCCATGCAGACTGGGGCATGTAAATGTGAAGTTCAGGCAGCTGTTCCCCATGCACAGCAGAGTGTGAGGGGCTCAGGTTCAGAGGGTAGTGTCACAGGTCTCCCATATGTCCAATAGGTATGACCTGGACAGATGAGGGTTAAGAGGATGTGTTGTGGGGGGATGTACATGTGCACTTGTGCAGCTCCAGGACTTGCATTCCCCATGACCTACTATTGTGACACAGTGCAGAGTGTTGTTGTCTGGCTGCAAAGTCATACATCACTGAGACAGTGATGTATGACTTTGCAGTCATGCCTCCGCCATGGCATGTGTCTACTGATTGGTGATCCTGCAGGGGAGTGACATGTGCTACATGCACACCATAGTGGCGCTGGCTATCAGGACATGGGTGCATCATGGTGTCTGTCGCTGGTATGCATCACATGCATTTCCTATTTGACTCTGGGCATCCCTTACATCCGTAAACCTGTACTGACTCAGTGGCAAGAGCTGTGATGTGTCCACACCGTGTCCTCTGCACTGTCCAACTACTGTGTACTTGGTGCATGTGTCAACACTGGGGTGTTGCAATCCAACAGACACCAGACAGATGGGTGCAAGGCCATGTGGGATGTGAGTGCCATGCTTGGCATCAGACTGACAATTGACTTCTCCTGTTCAATTAGTGCACTTTTAGCAATGTACAACTAATGATGCCAGGGCTTGCTCTGTGATGTGCTGTGCTCACAGTGGTGTGTGCGTTATGTGCAGGTGACTGATGTCTGTCTGTTTCCCCATTGTTTGCAGATACATCCACGGCCACGGAAGGGGACAGCTCCACGGACCAGGAGGAGCCGGAGAGCCAGACTGGGTCAGCAGCCGAGGAGTGGTCGGAGGGACCCAGTGGCACGGAGGGCGAGGGGAGCCACACCGAGGAGTCCTCAGCAGCATCCACCTCAGCTGAGGACCAGAGCAACTCGGAGGATGACTCCCTTGTGGAGGCGGGTGTCAGCAGCCACCACACCCCAGCTAGTGTTGCTGTCCCCGCCACCACCAGCACCACCACCGCCCTCCCATCGGCTCCCATTCCCCAGGTCCGTGGAGGCTCCCATGTCCGGGAGCGTGTCTCCTTTGGGCCAGGCACCGCACCCCCTGCCCCTGTGTCCCCTGCTGCCCTGAGTGAGGAGTCTGTGTACCTCCTTCGCCAGCTCCATGTAGGGCAGACAGCCATGCTGAGTGTCCTCCATGCGCACACCGCGCTGTTGACTCAGCTGGTGTCGTTCATGGAGGGCATCTCATCGGGCATGTCTGACCTACAGAGGGGCAATAGGTCCATGGACTCCTCCCTGACGGCAGCAGTGTCCCTCCTCAAACGGTCCCTCACCCCTCCTGCCTCTGCTCCATCCACACTCCCCAGCACCTTACCCATCCCAGGCACACACACACTGGCACACACCAGCACACACACATCCAGCACACTGACACACACGCCAATGACAAAACGCACACGCAAGCACATTCAGGGGACTGAAGCCAGACTCACAGGGGATGGGGCCCTGGAACACACACACGCATCCACATGCACTGCGCAGTCCTCAGTTCCCTCTCCCTCCAAAGCACCCTCCCTTGCCTCACCTGCAACCCCAAAGTCACAGCAGCTCTTCCTCTGTGACCTCGGCCTCTTCCCCACCGATGAAGCTGCTCCAGCATCCCGGGGGAAGAGGAAGCCCACCCACACGGAGCAGAGTGCCCCTCGTCCCCGGACACCCTCCCCCAGGCGCAGACGGACTGAGGCCCCCACCCGCAAGTCCCCCGGAGTGCTAAGAGCAAGACCCCGCCACCGCCCTGCAGCTCAGGCACAAGGTCTCCATCCTCCATCCCTCAGGCCCCCACTGCACAGGTGCCCCCACCACACCCTGCCCCAGGTTCCCCCACCCACAGATATACCATCCCCAAGATGCTCCGGCCTTCTCCCCCTGCCACTTGCTCTCCCAGCACCACACCCCCGCTGCGCTTGTCTGTGCCACTGATGTGGTGAGGGTGTCCCCCCTCTGTCCAACCCACCTTGCCTGTTCCCCATTCTCCTCCCCTGGAGGTAGGCACTGCAGTGGAGTCCACTACCGCCCTGTCTGACTTGGGCACTGCAGTGGCGGACCTGTCCACCCCATCTGCAGGGTCCACTGCAGTTGTGCCGGCACCCACGACATCTGTGTCATGCCCCCAGTTGTGCCGGCACACACCATGTCAGACACCTCCACTGCAGTTGTCAGTGGCTCTCCAGCACCCACCACCCCTTCCCTGACTCCCCCTGGTGAGCCCTGATCCTGTCCCTGCGGTGCCTGGCCTGCCCCCCGGTTGCCCCTCCTAGTGGATTGTCCCTGGTATTGTGCAGGCATGCGTAGGGTGACATCTGCCAGTGTCACCCTGTTTGAACTTTGACAATGGACTGGCCATTGGCCTTTGCTCTTTTTCAGGACTTCGTTTGGCCTCAACACATATGCTGAATAAAGCAACTTTCTTTTCTCTAGTGCTCATGCTTCAGATGTACATGTTGTTGGTGCAGCTAACCATGCCCTTGCTGCAGTGATGGTGATATCTGGTCTCATGATTATGAAGTGTTACTGTGCAGGAACCCATGTGGTCCAGGGGGAATGTGTCCTATCATGTGGTGTATCCATGTCATCAATAGCAGCATCTGAGGGTGTCATGTGTTCAGTATTTGGCAATGGGTTTCCTACTTACATTGGCAATTTCATATCTGTGGCTTCCACCCCTGCACATCTGTTGTGCCTGCCATCGTTGCATTTGTCTACTTCCCTGACCGTGTTGCCATCTCCAGTGGACATGCAGGTTTGGGCATCAATGGGGAGGGACTCATCCGTGTAGTCAGTGCAACATTGCTATACAAGTGTGTTGGATCTGTGCTGATGATTCCGTTGGCACATCCATGACCAGGCTGATGTGATGGGAGCCCTCATTTGGTGCTAATTGTTGATTGTGTGACCAAGTGCTCAGCTGACATGATGGGGCCCTACTGAGGCAACATATGGCACAGCTTTCCTCACACAGGAGTGGAGTCCCCTCATGGCAGTGTGTACACGTGTGACATTGCCTGCGCCCAAGGTGTGTGTTGTATGTGCATGTCTGTGTGTTCACTTCCATTCATCTGCGCATGCTGTGATCCCTAGTGTTGTACCTGTTTGTGATGCTTGCTGACTTGAGCTATGTTCCCCCAAAGTCTTCTCCCTGTGTTCTCTGTGATGTGGGTGCATGGCACATTACTGGTCATCAGGGTGTCACCCATAGGTGTGTTTGCTGTCAGGGCAGAGTTTGTGTGCTGACGCAGATGGGTCACAGTCAGGTTTCCCTTTGGCACTTGTTGTTTGCCCCTGTCATGTGATTTCCAGTTTGTGTTATCTTTCAGTGATTGTGACACGTTGTGTGTGTGACTGCTGGCACTCCTTAGGGTCCGGGCTGCAATGTTGGTTGTTGTCTATGTGTGTTCTTTGTGGGTGACCTTGGCTTCTTCATTGGTGTGTGACTGTGGCTGGGATCCCATTGGTCGGTGTGGTATTGCCGTCATGTCCATGTACAGCGTAGTGTGCAGTGTGTCAGACATTCAGGAGTCTTGTTGAGTGTCCATGTGTGATGTGTTTCTACACCTTGGTTCCCACCCACCACCCTGGAATAGTCATGGGTGCATGTGCAATGTCACCAGTGCATGTGTACTTCACTGCTGCACATTGTTGGAGGTCGAGGGGTGTGGTCTTGAGTGTGTGCAGATGAGAGTTGTTGCCCGGCTAGTCCCCTGCCTCCATGTTGGCCTTGGCTTACTGGCCATGCTGATTGATTTGTGCTTGTGTAGGTGTGATGGTAGTTAGTTGCTCAGGACACCTGACTGTGGTTCACAGTGTGAATGACATTTAGCTTTGTCATCACAGTGGTATTTTTCTTCAGCCCAGGGTCACCACATTGTGGGGGCCCTGGGGGTGGTGCTGTGGTGTGTCTGTGACTTGCTGTGTCAGTTGTTGTTCCTACGTGCCTGTGTGACATGTGTGTTTTGTGCTCCCTCTCACCTGTCAATGCCTGCTTGCCCACATAGGGGATTTGGATCCATGAGTTACCTTAGTGTGGCAGTGTATGCACATCTGTATGATTGGTATTCAGCTCTCCTCATGTGTTGTGTTGTTGCCTGGGGACAATGGCACCCCCACCCCTCACCTGCTGTGTATGATGACAGTGTTGGTCTGCCTGTTTGTGTTTGTGCATCTGCACCACTGCATTGGCATATCTTGGGTGTGCCATTGGCTGTATGTTGTTTGGTGTGTTTCCCCTGCTGTCCCTGGGACTCCTAGGTCATCGGTCAGCACAGTGATCATGGTTTGTGTGTCCCATTGCTGCCATGGTATGGTATCTGTTCACCTCACATCTGCTGTCTCCACAGGGTATCTGCATTTGTGTGCCCATTGGTGCAAATATGTGGTTCTGCATTCTGATGGTCACTTCTGTCATTGTGTCATTGATGACTGTTGACGGTCTCAGCCACCATGGGTGTTGTTTGTCTGCACATGGCCAAAGGAATGTTTCATTTGCACTGCAGTATTTGGCTCCCCCAATTTATGTTGCAATGGGACACATACACGACTTTGCCACAGATGAGTTTTTGGTTCTGTGACCAGGAATGATCCATGCAGTTTGGCAGTTGCAGCTCTTTCTTTGTCAACAATTACCTTTTGGTCACTGTGATGATGAGGGTGTAGACCCCATTGCCACAATGGTCAAAATGTGCTTCAGCTATGGACCCCACACTTGCCTTTTGGTCACTGTGATGATGGGGGTTTAGACCCCATTGGCACAATGGTCAAACTGTGCTTCAGCTATGGACCCCACACTTACCTTTTGGTCACTGTGATGATGGGGGTTTAGGCCCCATTGCCACAATGGTCATGGGCTACTTGCATTGTGGGTGCCACACACATATATGTGTGGCACATGTGCTAGGGGTCACATTGTATGTTCAATGTCATGTTCGGTGTTGTAGGCATTTGACACAGCCTGCTCACACGCTTGTCATGGTGGTGGGGGATGTCTTAATCTTGCATTCCCTAGGTTGTGGTGTGCTTGTTGTGTCATGCATTGTCCATCCTATGAGTGGGGGTGGTAGTAGTGGTAGGCATCCAGCCCCCCTGGCTAAGGGTGGTAGTAGTGGTGGGCATCCTGCCCCCCTGGGTGAGGGTGGTAGTAGTGGTAGGCATCCTGCCCCCTGGGTGGGGGTGGTAGTAGTGGTGGGCATCCTGCCCCCTGGGTGAGGGTGGTAGTAGTGGTAGGCATCCTGCCCCCTGGGTGGGGGTGGTAGTAGTGGTAGGCATCCAGCCCCCCTGGCTAAGGGTGGTGGTAGGCATCCAGCCCGCCCTGGGTGAGGGTGGTAGTAGTGGTAGGCATCCAGCCCCCCTGGCTAAGGGTGGTAGTGGTGGTGGGCATCTGGCACCCCCTGGCTAAGGGTGGTAGTAGTGGTGGGCATCCTGCCCCCTGGGTGAGGGTGGTAGTAGTGGTAGGCATCCTGCCCCCCTGGTTGAGGGTGGTAGTAGTGGTAGGCATCCAGCCCCCCTGGCTAAGGGTGGTGGTAGGCATCCAGCCCCCCTGGCTAAGGGTGGTAGTAGTGGTGGGCATCCTGCCCCCTGGGTGAGGGTGGTAGTAGTGGTAGGCATCCTGCCCCCCTGGTTGAGGGTGGTAGTAGTGGTAGGCATCCTGCCCCCTGGGTGGGGGTGGTAGTAGTGGTAGGCATCCAGCCCCCCTGGCTAAGGGTGGTGGTAGGCATCCAGCCCCCTGGCTAAGGGTGGTAGTAGTGGTGGGCATCCTGCCCCCTGGCTAAGGGTGGTAGTAGTGGTGGGCATCCTGCCCCCCTGGGTGAGGGTGGTAGTAGTGGTGGGCATCCTGCCCCCCTGGGTGAGGGTGGTAGTAGTGGTAGGCATCCTGCCCCCCTGGGTGGGGGTGGTAGTAGTGGTAGGCATCCAGCCCCCTGGCTAAGGGTGGTGGTAGGCATCCAGCCCCCCTGGCTAAGGGTGGTAGTAGTGGTGGGCATCCTGCCCCCCTGGGTGAGGGTGGTAGTAGTGGTAGGCATCCTGCCCCCTGGGTGGGGGTGGTAGTAGTGGTGGGCATCCTGCCCCCCTGGGTGAGGGTGGTAGTAGTGGTAGGCATCCTGCCCCCTGGGTGGGGGTGGTAGTAGTGGTAGGCATCCAGCCCCCCTGGCTAAGGGTGGTGGTAGGCATCCAGCCCCCCTGGGTGAGGGTGGTAGTAGTGGTAGGCATCCAGCCCCCCTGGTTGAGGGTGGTAGTAGTGGTAGGCATCCAGCCCCCCTGGGTGGGGGTGGTAGTAGTGGTGGGCATCCTGCCCCCCCTGGCTAAGGGTGGTAGTAGTGGTAGGCATCCAGCCCCCCCTGGCTAAGGGTGGTGGTAGGCATCCAGCCCGCCCTGGGTGAGGGTGGTAGTAGTGGTAGGCATCCAGCCCCCCTGGCTAAGGGTGGTAGTGGTGGTGGGCATCTGGCACCCCCTGGCTAAGGGTGGTTGTGGTGGTTGGCATCCAGCCCCCCCTGGCTAAGGGTGGTGGTAGGCATCCAGCCCGCCCTGGGTGAGGGTGGTAGTAGTGGTAGGCATCCAGCCCCCCCTGGCTAAGGGTGGTAGTGGTGGTGGGCATCTGGCACCCCCCTGGCTAAGGGTGGTAGTAGTGGTGGGCATCCTGCCCCCCTGGGTGAGGGTGGTAGTAGTGGTAGGCATCCTGCCCCCTGGTTGAGGGTGGTAGTAGTGGTAGGCATCCAGCCCCCCTGGCTAAGGGTGGTGGTAGGCATCCAGCCCCCCTGGCTAAGGGTGGTAGTAGTGGTGGGCATCCTGCCCCCCTGGGTGAGGGTGGTAGTAGTGGTAGGCATCCTGCCCCCCTGGTTGAGGGTGGTAGTAGTGGTAGGCATCCTGCCCCCTGGGTGGGGGTGGTAGTAGTGGTAGGCATCCAGCCCCCCTGGCTAAGGGTGGTGGTAGGCATCCAGCCCCCCTGGCTAAGGGTGGTAGTAGTGGTGGGCATCCTGCCCCCTGGCTAAGGGTGGTAGTAGTGGTGGGCATCCTGCCCCCCTGGGTGAGGGTGGTAGTAGTGGTGGGCATCCTGCCCCCCTGGGTGAGGGTGGTAGTAGTGGTAGGCATCCTGCCCCCCTGGGTGGGGGTGGTAGTAGTGGTAGGCATCCAGCCCCCCTGGCTAAGGGTGGTGGTAGGCATCCAGCCCCCCTGGCTAAGGGTGGTAGTAGTGGTGGGCATCCTGCCCCCCTGGGTGAGGGTGGTAGTAGTGGTAGGCATCCTGCCCCCTGGGTGGGGGTGGTAGTAGTGGTGGGCATCCTGCCCCCCTGGGTGAGGGTGGTAGTAGTGGTAGGCATCCAGCCCCCTGGTTGAGGGTGGTAGTAGTGGTAGGCATCCAGCCCCCCTGGGTGGGGGTGGTAGTAGTGGTGGGCATCCTGCCCCCTGGCTAAGGGTGGTAGTAGTGGTAGGCATCCAGCCCCCTGGCTAAGGGTGGTGGTAGGCATCCAGCCCGCCCTGGGTGAGGGTGGTAGTAGTGGTAGGCATCCAGCCCCCTGGCTAAGGGTGGTAGTGGTGGTGGGCATCTGGCACCCCCTGGCTAAGGGTGGTTGTGGTGGTTGGCATCCAGCCCCCCTGGGTTGGGGTGGTGGCGCGCATTCAGGCCCCTGTGTGCATATGTGGCATTGGTGATGGGCATCCCGCCCCTATGGTGCTGCTGTTGCTGGTGTAAGTATATTCAGATTCCCAGTGTATGTGTGTGATGTGTCGTGTCCGTGTTGTATGTGTTTTGTGGTTGGTGTCTGACTTACCTTCTGCGCCGTACGCGTCCGTGCCTGTTCCGGTAGTAGATGTAGAATATTGGTATGATCGGGACGAAGGGATTCATGGTTGGTTCGTGTCGTTCGTCCTTCTCGTTGCTTCGCGTCGTCCTCGTCGCTTGGCTTCGTCCTCGTCGCTTCGCGTCGTCCTCGTCGGTGCTGTGTTCGTCTCGTAGCCGTGGATCGTGTTGTGGCGCGATTCGGAGCTTATGTGCGCCTCTCCCGGATGCTTTGACGTGCCGTGCGTAGCGACGGGTTCGGCGCGTACGGAAAGCGCATCGTACTTGTCCGGCCGGACGGGGCTGCATTTTCCCTTCCGTGCGACTCGATTCGGCGTTTCCGGATTCGCCTCGGTCGGAGAACAGGACCTGGTTTGGGTGAGTACGGCTCGGCCGGGATTTTTGCTGTTGTGCGCATCGTACTTGCTCGTTCGGTGTGCTGTACGGATCGGTCGGGAAACTGGCTTTCGCATGGCTTTTTTCCCGACCGAATAGTATTGGGTGCGCCTCCGACCGAGATCGGAATCGGCCCCTATGTCTTTCAATGAATGTGCCTAAACATTACACGTATACGCTAGAGACTTTGGGGGTCATTAGGATAGCGGGCGGATCACCACCACCCGTATGGCGGTGGCGATCCGCCCGCTATTTTCCACCGCCTGCCTAACATTTCCCCACCGCCATATTAGTATAGCGGTGGGGACCCAGGCGGACGGAAAGACCGTCCGCCCGTTTTCCGCCGGTGGACCAGTCGACCGTGCGGAAAATGGGCTGGATATGGTGGCGGTGTCTGCTAGACACCGCCATCCATATTAGAATGGGCAGCGGTGCAGGGCTTTCCATGGCAGAGACCCCGCCATGGAAAGCCAGGCGGAGTTTGCTTTCGGGGGCCCGTTGCGAGCCCCCGGGATATTGGGGGGGTGGGGGGTGCACATGGGGGGTACCTATGGTACCCCCCTGCATTGTCATGGACATGGTGGCAGGCACCTCGCGGTGCCTGTCACCTTGTGCATGACAATGCACACAGTGCATTCCCAGCATTGTGGCGGGCGTTGCTGTGAGCACCGCCTGCCACAATGCTGGGAATGGAGGATGCCACCGCCACGGTGGCGGTGGCATCCTAATCGCCGGTGCGGGACCGCCGCACCACTGGCGGCCGGTCCCAGCACCGCTAGGGTGGCGGGCGGACGAAAGTCCGCCCGCCATCCTAATAGGCCCCTTTGTCTCTTACTAGATATAAGCTTTTAAGCCAAAGGCATATTGAGACTCTGACTTAGTCATACGAACTCTCTACTCATAGTATTGTGCCATTTGGCAGAGTAACAGAATGTGGTCAAGCCACAGGTATACGCCTTTGACACAAGTCAAACGGGCATTCGCCTAATGTATTGTGCCTATCAGCAGGGATACAGAACTGTTTTTAAGCCACAGGGTTTTTACTTAATTACACTCGTATTTTCAGATTATCCTTTTGTGTTGTATCGACAAATCTCAAGGAATAGTAATTTTGGTATGCGAATGGTTACATTCCAAAATGGATGCCATGATTACGTCGTGGAACAACACTCATTTGTTTCTATGTCCTTTCTCTGTGTTTACTTCCTGTATGTATTATGCGGTCCACAACATACCCGGTGTGTGATCAAGACTTCGTTGCAGTCGAAACCCGTTACTGGAATAAAACAACTGCCTGAAGGATTATCCCCTGAGTGTGTGCTTTATTTTGGCTTTATACGGAATTACCATGTCCGGTGTGCTCCGCCGGCTTTGGCGCGCCAACTACCAAAGGACGTGGGAGAACGGAAGGAGCAAAATTGCAGAAGGATATATAAATATATATAAATATATGTATATATGCTTTTTATAGTAGTAAATAAAAAAAACACAAAAATTAATATAATGTAAAATATTTTTTTTAAATATTAGTGAGATTTTATATATATGTATATACAAGCATACACACGCATATGTTTTTGTGTGTGTTTATATAAGTTTATATTTATTTTTAATGTTGCATGTTACTTACGTTTATTTAATATATTTTATATTAATGTTATGTATTAAAATGTTTAAGGTTTACTATTTTAAAGTGTACATTTATTGAAAAACTATATTTTTGTCTTGTTTCTTTATGATAGTAGTGTGAAAACAATATTTATTTTTTGATATTTTTCTACTTACATTTATAAGTATTGGGAACTGTATTCTATGCCAACAATACTTTTAATGCAATATTTGTGTGTCACAATATTTTTGGTATCAATGTTATGTTAGTGATCAAGCTAAGCTAAGATCACTAGTTTACCTCGTCCAAATCACCTATCACACTGTTTGGATGAGGGGCATCTTTCTCCCTCCCTCTCCTTGACACATCGATTAGAAAGAAAGAGTTAGTTAGATTATGCTGATCTAATATATATGATGGTCACAAGATGAAATCCATCAGACAGTGACTTCCGGGACTTTTACGGTTGTTCCGTTAAACATCAAGATCATTGGACGGATCTTGCCACGGATAATATTTTATCACCATTTACTGCATAAGGAAGGATTGCAATATCCTCATGGTCAAACAAGGATGGATATCCCTCTATTCTTGGTGCCCTGAAGAAGTCCACATGTAAGTGGACAAAACGCGTTGGCTGACCTTTTTGATATACAGTGATGACACAACAATAAAAAGAAGAGTTTCTACTACCTCCAGAACATTGTGGATATACTTGAAACTATTGGGACTGTGGAAGTGGTGCACCGCTGTTTGCTTTGTTTATTTGTTTTCACCTATTGTAGTTTGGCACTCGTAGGGCAGAGGGTGCTTACAGTGAGTGCACACATTGCTTTATTGAAGTTACCTGATTGGACAAATTCATTGTTGGGAGATATCAGTTGTATGTGCGGCATTTAGGTTTGGTCCACTGCCTGTTGCTTTTGTCACAGGTTATGTTTCTTTCATACAATTCACCATATTCTACACCATCTCCCACCACATCCTAATCAACAGACTTCACAAAATTGGATTTAAGGAAAACACCCTCAAATGGTTCCCTCACCGGAAGAACCCAGAGAATCCGTCTCCCTCCATTCCCCTTGGAACCCAAGAAGATCATCTGGGGCGTCCCACAAGGATCATCTCTCAGCCCCACCCACTTCAAAACATACATGAACCCTGTCCAACACCGTCAGATCACATGGGCTCAACATTATCTTGTTGCCGACAATACCCAGCTCAACCACTCGCTGTCAGAAGACCCCTCCGCCACCAGAGACAACATCCACAGATGTATGATGGACGTCGCCGATTGGATGAAGGACAATGGTCTCAAGCTCAACACGGATACAATGGAAGTCCTCATCTTTGGGAACAACACCTCGACATGGAACAACACTTGGTGGCCTGCTGACCTCTACACGTCCCCCGCCCCGACAGACCACACTGCAACCTCGGCATCATGTTGGGCAGCAAGTTATCTATCCAGAAACAGGTAAATGCCGTCTCGTCCACCTGCTTCCTCAACCTACGCATGCTCCATGAGATTTTCAAGTGGCTTCCAATCAACAGCAGAAGGACTGTCACTCAGGCCCTTGTCACCAGCAGGCTGGACTATGGAAACACTCTCTACGTAGGAATCACGGAGTACCTTCTGAAGAGACTACAGGAAATAAAAAACGCAGTGACAAGACTCATCCTTGGCCTCCCCAGATGGACTCACATCACCCCGCACCTCAAAAAGCTACACTGGCTTCCAATCCAGAAGAGATGCCAGTTCAAGATGTTCACCCACACATACAAAGCCCTGCAAAAGCGAAAGACCAGCACACATCAACAAATGATTGACTTTTAACCAACCGACCAGACACCTGCGATCTACCTCCGTTTTGCTCGCAGACGACCCCCCGGATCCACCGAGCCAACAGCAGAGAATGCTCCTTATCTCACTTGGCAGCCAAAGCCTGGAATGACCTTCCCCTGCAGCTAAAGACTGCCTCAGCACTCCAGTAATTCAGGAAAGGACTCAGACCTGGCTATTCGAATGAACGGAGCACCGCGAAGCAGCTAGCATTTCAAGCACCTAATAAAGCACAGAAAAAAGGTAGCGGTGGAATACAGGGTAGCACCTCAGTTACAAAGCAGTATTTTTCTGAAATTATTTCTTATTCATCTATAAGTGTTGGTGCCACTCCAGGTAATATAAAACATCCCGCTACCACGGATGTGACCCCATAGGAGTACCAACGGACTCCTATGCTAGTTCAAATAACACAAATTTACCTAGGCACTCTTCAAATTTATCAAACACTACAGTTGAATAGTGTAATCTGTCTTTGTAGGAATCTATATATCAATTCACAGGCAAATAATCCAACAAGTCAATTTGAGCAGTAAAAAATGTTTTTTAATTTACTGATATTATTTCATTGCTAATTGTGGTGATCTCATATTTTGCAGCACAGTAAAAATAATCAACAGTTACAGGTATTATTTTCTATTTATAATTTCCCAGAGGTCCTGTTCATATAGCCTTTACTACGTTGTCTTGAATGGAAACAGCCGACACGTGTTTCGTTACGTTAGTAACTTCTTCAAGGCTGTAAATAATATGAACAACAATACAAATCTTTTATAAAGCTAGCAAGAAAAATAGACGATAATGTTGAACCCTATTAAGTGATTTCTTCTTTGTGATTCTACTATTTTAATAGAAACAAGGAAGAAAAAATATAGAAAGAACCAAAGCAAGCCATCACCACGATAAAATTAAACATAAAAAGAGATCAGAAAGGCCAGAATAGAGATCCCATGTGTAAGAAATAAAACCTATCCCAAATGGATGCAAAAATAGGTAAACCAAAGTTTAAATGAAACAAATAACTTAAGTGCAAATAGCAAGAATAATATTTAATCAAAGAAGGGAAGCACAAATATTTATATAAAAAAGGAAAAAGGTAAAAGACCTCATACTAAAAAATGCAAAACGCAATCGCTATGATAAATAACTAAATCTACCTTCAAAAATCCAAGCGACAGTTCAAATATTAGGTAACGCTCCCATGGACACAGGGATCACCCGTACCATGTATGTCGGATATTGAGGGACCTTCGAACAAAAAAATATATATAATAGAGAAACATAAGCACAATGCAAAAGTAATACTGGAGTTAAAATGAACCCTATACAGTCTTTATTTGATAAAAATACGCCACTTACGAATAATGTATATCAGCCGCCTAAGAGTAGATCGATTTTTCAGAAAGGATCCACTTACATAAGATGTCTTCTCATAATAATCTATCTAAGGAGTCTAATTTGGCAATATTCGCCTATAAGAGAAATAAAAAGTGTCCTTGTAAGAACATGTACCCAATAGGGTGTGCAATAAAAGGAGTTTAGATAACTCCCCATATCCTTTTAATACTCTTAATTTGAAGCGCCCCTAAAATCAAAAGGGCGAAAATGGTCCATCAATTTGTCTGACCAACAAGGAATAATAAAAAAAAAAAAAAAAAAAAAAAATTAAACTTACAAGTAAGTATTACTCCTGTTTCGGATATTTGACGTAGATTTGTGGAACATAAAAGATTCAAGTGAAGGTCCTACACACCGAACAAAAAGAAGAATGACCGGTTGACCAGCACCAAACACTTATTTTGTGTCACATATATTTATATCTATATACAAGTTCCTTAACTTTAGTCCATTTTCTTATGTATGTAAGTATCGGTGAATTCATTTTCAGTATTCATGTATGAAAATGCCGGAAGCAATGAATAAAAAGATTAATTTGCCCTATCTGTTTTAAAGTAAGGGCAACCAAATGTACGTCCAACAGAGTTGCATATAAACAACAATTTAAACGGGGAAACCTGTTTAAAGTCAGTCGCGGTATTTGACTGCTGTAAATTCCTGTCTCATCTAATTATAAAATGAGATACAAATTCGAAGGGGAAAACATGTTCAAAGCTAATCGCAGCGTTTGTTTACTATAAATCTCTATCTCAAACACTGCCATCCATATATCACCGAAGTAATAAATTCTTTCTAAACACACTAAAGGGCTACTTTAAGACTAACACTCTTAGCAAGTCCAAGAATAAAACAAGATTCCTTCCAAACATTTAAACCCCTTTTATACTGAAGGTACTTGACTTACTTGGAGTTTTTAATTATGACTTCAAGGGCTATGGTAAGCCTCCCTAAATTTAGAGACAAGAATTGAAAATAAGTAAACCATAAAAGAGACGATATAGGAGCTGAGAGAAGGGCTGTCAATTAACAATTGCCCTGTTCTATATCAAAAATTACATACACCGTAACAGCTTCCTTTTAGCTTACCTAGTTTTGGCGCGGAGCGCCGTGTTCCAATCGTGGCGTCCCTCGAACAAAATGAGCAATTCCTTCTCTCCCACCGGCACTATTTAAATGTGCCGATGCCGCCCTATAGGTTAACCATTAGGCAGGTTTTTTAGCGTCATAGCTAATCCAACAACTCCTCCTCGAATACGTTAGTGCCAGAATATTACGAAGCCCTTAATCTAAAAATAGAAGAAGGACTTCAAAAAATTGCCGGTGTACTAGGATGGCGGCCATGTTGGAAGGAGTAAATATATACGAATTCCATTAGTAGTAGCCCATAACAAAAAGCAATGGCAAATAAGTGAGGAAATGGTTAAAACGCTTGGTTGTCATTTTGGCCTTTCAAAATTTAAATATAAATAGTCCAGAAAAGAAAAAGACAGAGAAAAAATGAGAAGAAGAAAAGGAAAAAAGAAAAAGAAAAAAAGAAAAAAGGGGGAAAATGTAAATTGCCCCAACTCCACCTACATCTTAAGTCATACATTGTCATTAAATATTGCGTATTAAGTCATTCCACTTGTTTACACATTATGCGATTTAAACTATAAGTTTAACAATTTCCACTCTATCTTAAAGCAAGCCAATTCCTGGTAATACTTATTGATTGTGGACATGTGTGCAGTCATTGTATGTAGTCCAAGGCTACAATTTAAAGTTAAAATTTGAAATTATGCATTGCGATTGGATATCACATATTATGTGATTCCACATGTTTGCATAATATAATATAATACAAAGCTAAGTAAGTGTAATACAAGACTATAGTTCGATTTCCAGAAGCCAATATGACAATAATTAGAGCTACGTGAACATAACATAGCAGTACAATTACCATGCTTAATGAAAGTCAGAGAACACTAAATTCACAAAAAGACCAAGTGAATCCTAAGGCACACATAATCTTTTGTAAGACTTATAACAAAATCAGATGGTGTTATTGCAGTTTGTATCCAAATTGTACACAGATAGAGTAACATGTCTTAAAGGTCCAGCCAAGATAATAACAGATAGAGCATATTCAATCAATGGTATAAAGCCCTTTATTGAATTTCAATCTGTAAGAAATACATGTAATTCC
This sequence comes from Calotriton arnoldi, assembly GCA_963921515.1. Lineage (NCBI taxonomy): Eukaryota > Metazoa > Chordata > Amphibia > Caudata > Salamandridae > Calotriton > Calotriton arnoldi. Next base: position 250,908 of record CAWUFW010006643.1, read on the forward strand.
CTATCAATGTTCAAGCCCAGCTCTACAGCCCTAAGACGAAGTATCCATTGCGATTCTACTTTTCTGAGCACCTTTGTCTTGTCCCCACCCCTAGGGTCATTCTGTATCTGAACAATTCCATGGAAGCTGATACTTGCCAGATTTAAATTCGGATGGCATGTATTGAAATGAACCGCAAGAGGATAGCTCATATCATTATTGCGTATAGCCCTCATATGCTCTTGGATTCTTTCCTTGAGTGGACGTATCGTGCTCCCTATGTAGATTTGTCCGCATTGACAACGGATACAATAAACTACATATTTAGAATTGCAATTTATAAAATGTCTGATCTGGTACACAGTGGTCGTATTATAGCTAAATTCCTTAATTTTGTTACACGCAAATGCACACATGTTGCACCGAGTGCAGCTGTAGAACCCTCTTGGTTTATCCGGGAGCCATGTCAGTCTCTGAGACTTAGGTGGAAGATAGCTAGAACACAAAATGTCTCTAAGGGTCTTGCCCCTTCTATGGACTACTCTGGGGTTTCTTGTAATATATTTCTCCAATGACCTATCTAAGGTTAAGAGATGCCAATGCTTTAATATGATCTTGTAAATGGCATGGCTATGTGTGTTGTATCCTGTTACAAAACTAAGTTTGTTCCTATGTTTGTTCTGGGCCTTCTTGTTCTTATTTCTTAGAAGCGTGTGTCTATTTGTTTTCATAATCTGTTTCCTAGACTGATTGAGGACCGATGAAGTGTATCCTCTGTTCTTAAAACGTTCTTCTAGATTATCTAATTCCTGAAGGAAGATGATATCCTCACTGCAATTTCTCCTTAAACGAGTCATTTCGCCTAATGGAATTGCATTAACCTGTGTATTAGGATGAGCACTAGAGGCATGCAGTATTGAATTGCATGGAAGTGGTTTTCTATATAGGCGAGACATTATTTTATTATCTTTGATGTAGATCCCCACATCCAGAAACTCTATTTCAGAGTCATTGTAATTCGAGGTGAATCTAAGATTAAAAATGTTATCATTAAGATATTCCGTCAGAGATTCAAACTCCAATTTGTTGCCTGCCCAGATAACAAAAATATCATCTATATACCGGCCCCAATAAACTATCCGACCAGTCAGTTGAGGGGACCGTTGGCCCACAGATGTTTGGCTTCGAATCTGCCCATATACAGATTGGCGAACGATGGTGAAAATTTTGACCCCATAGCTACGCCCATCAACTGTTTGAACCAAGTATCCTGATGTAAAAATACATTGTTCTCTAACACTAAACGGGTAAGATCTAGCACCATTTCTGTGTGTTCAAACAGAGTGGCATCTCTTGAAGATAATGAGTCCCGCAAAGCCTGCAGACCTTGTTCAACTGGTATGCTCGTGTATAGGGAGCACACATCTAATGTGGCAAATGCAAGTTCCCCAGTCCATTCTATGTCTTCTAGTTTGCTAAGGAGATCACCTGTATCCCTAAGATATGAAGGTAAATTGAATACTAGAGGCTGTAAAAAAATGTCAATATATTCCGACAAGCGTTCTGTAGGTGAACCAATGCCAGAGACAATCGGTCTCCCTGGTGGAAAATTGCCTGTCTTATGAATTTTAGGGAGCATGTATATACAAGGTGCTCTTGGCAGTGGAGTGAATAGATACCTATATTCGATGTCAGAAATAAGGCCACGTTCTTGCCAAAACTTTAGTCTATCTTCAATGTGGCATGTGACCTGCTTCAACGGGTTAGCAACAAGTTTTGTATATGCCATCCCCTCTCCTAACTGTCTCTCAATCTCTTGTATGTAGTCCACATCTTGCATTACCACAATGTTGCCGCCCTTATCTGCTTCCTTGATTACAACATCATGGTTAGCAGCTAATGTTTTGAGGGCTTGATATTCATTCTTTGTCAAATTAAACAAAGGTTTCACACCTTGGCTTTTGCATTTCTCCTCTAATACATGTAAGTCTTTCGTGACAGCTTTGTGAAAGCAATCTATCAAATTATCTGAAGCCAAAGCCGGGACAAACTTAGATTTTTGTTTAAGACCACTGTCAACTTTAAGATTTGGCATGATATCAAGTTCAGATAGAGTGTCTAACATAGTGTCTGAATCATTCTCTAAAGACAACAGTAGATGTATATTGTGCACATCTTGAATTGTTTTATTACATAATGGTGCAATTTCAGTAACAAAATGAGTTGGCATTGGATTGTCCTCAAAGAACTTTTTAATTTAGCACGTCTAGTAAATTTGAACAAATCAATATGAATATTGACAAAGTCTGGTCGTGTAGTCGGACAAAAACCTAAGCCTTTAACAAGAACATTGGTAACATCTTTAGAAAGCGTCAAATTGGATAAGTTCACTATATTTACATCATTCAAAGGAGTCATATTTGCACAGTTAGGTCCATCTTGAGCATTATCTTTGGCTGTACTCAGTTCTTTAAATTGCGGGACAGAGAGCGTGTGTTTGTTGCGCCCTCCCTTGCATTTGTTATGGCGCCCGCCCCGTCTTGTTTGTTTGGGTTTTCCCTGTTGTAGTTGGCCCTGGAACCCTTGCGGAAGCGTGTTAGTTCTTCTAAAAAAGAAGATGATGTCGGATCAAGAACAGGGCCCGCACTAGCTGACTCTAATGCTGCACCTCCACTTGCCTCACTATGTACGCTCGAGATGTCTGACTCACTCGTGGAGGCTGTGATCACAGAAGGGGTGTTAATTCCACTCTGTGCGGCGGGTCGTGGTTTGATTTCATCAAACCTTTTTGCAAAGGTAAAGACCCTTCCGTTTCTGTAGTCATTGTCATCACGCTTTAATTTTCTCATTTTCTTTTCCTTTATATAACTCTGATGTTTCCCCAAAACGTCTTTAAGTATTTTATAATTTTTTTCAGTAGCTTCCAGCAAATTTAGATCTTTTATTTCATTTTCCAATTTTTCGATGTCCTGCAATAGAATATTTCTTTTGCGTTCTGCATGGCGGATAAGGACATCCATCATTTTATAGGAGGAGGTCAAAATGAGTTCCTCCCACTCTTTCAGTAAATCAGGGTCCAGGTCTTCAAATGATGGAAAAATAATGACCCGTAATCCCCGAGGTATCTGCCTGATATCTAGATACCTTTTAAGTATGGTGGCGTCCCACCACCTAGACAATTCTTGTTTTCTCAAACGTTCTAGTTTAATAAATTTTTGTTTTAGGCCTTCCTGTCCATTACTTTGTTTATTTTTTGTTATTTGTTCTGTAGTGCCCGTGAGGAGCTCTAAAAGGAACTTTTCCCTTTCATCATCAAATGAGGCCATTTCAACTAGTGTAGTCCCGCAATTTTATAGAGAACTGAGTGCAGCCCTACCACATAAATATAATAAAGCACAGAAAAAGGTAGCGGTGGAATACAGGGTAGCACCTCAGTTACAAAGCAGTATTTTTCTGAAATTATTTCTTATTCATCTATAAGTGTTGGTGCCACTCCAGGTAATATAAAACATCCCGCTACCATGGATGTGACCCCATAGGAGTACCAACGGACTCCTATGCTAGTTCAAATAACACAAATTTACCTAGGCACTCTTCAAATTTATCAAACACTACAGTTGAATAGTGTAATCTGTCTTTGTAGAAATCTATATATCAATTCACAGGCAAATAATCCAACAAGTCAATTTGAGCAGTAAAAAATGTTTTTTAATTTACTGATATTATTTCATTGCTAATTGTGGTGATCTCATATTTTGCAGCACAGTAAAAATAATCAACAGTTACAGGTATTATTTTCTATTTATAATTTCCCAGAGGTCCTGTTCATATAGCCTTTACTACGTTGTCTTGAATGGAAACAGCCGACACGTGTTTCGTTACGTTAGTAACTTCTTCAAGGCTGTAAATAATATGAACAACAATACAAATCTTTTATAAAGCTAGCAAGAAAAATAGACGATAATGTTGAACCCTATTAAGTGATTTCTTCTTTGTGATTCTACTATTTTAATAGAAACAAGGAAGAAAAAATATAGAAAGAACCAAAGCAAGCCATCACCACGATAAAATTAAACATAAAAAGAGATCAGAAAGGCCAGAATAGAGATCCCATGTGTAAGAAATAAAACCTATCCCAAATGGATGCAAAAATAGGTAAACCAAAGTTTAAATGAAACAAATAACTTAAGTGCAAATAGCAAGAATAATATTTAATCAAAGAAGGGAAGCACAAATATTTATATAAAAAAGGAAAAAGGTAAAAGACCTCATACTAAAAATGCAAAACGCAATCGCTATGATAAATAACTAAATCTACCTTCAAAAATCCAAGCGACAGTTCAAATATTAGGTAACGCTCCCATGGACACAGGGATCACCCGTACCATGTATGTCGGATATTGAGGGACCTTCGAACAAAAAAATATATATAATAGAGAAACATAAGCACAATGCAAAAGTAATACTGGAGTTAAAATGAACCCTATACAGTCTTTATTTGATAAAAATACGCCACTTACGAATAATGTATATCAGCCGCCTAAGAGTAGATCGATTTTTCAGAAAGGATCCACTTACATAAGATGTCTTCTCATAATAATCTATCTAAGGAGTCTAATATGGCAATATTCGCCTATAAGAGAAATAAAAAGTGTCCTTGTAAGAACATGTACCCAATAGGGTGTGCAATAAAAGGAGTTTAGATAACTCCCCATATCCTTTTAATACTCTTAATTTGAAGCGCCCCTAAAATCAAAAGGGCGAAAATGGTACATCAATTTGTCTGACCAACAAGGAATAATAAAAAAAATAAAAAAAATTTAAACTTACAAGTAAGTATTACTCCTGTTTCGGATATTTGACGTAGATTTGTGGAACATAAAAGATTCAAGTGAAGGTCCTACACACCGAACAAAAAGAAGAATGACCGGTTGACCAGCACCAAACACTTATTTTGTGTCACATATATTTATATCTATATACAAGTTCCTTAACTTTAGTCCATTTTCTTATGTATGTAAGTATCGGTGAATTCATTTTCAGTATTCATGTCTGAAAATGCCGGAAGCAATGAATAAAAAGATTAATTTGCCCTATCTGTTTTAAAGTAAGGGCAACCAAATGTACGTCCAACAGAGTTGCATATGAACAACAATTTAAATGGGGAAACCTGTTTAAAGTCAGTCGCGGTATTTGACTGCTGTAAATTCCTGTCTCATCTAATTATAAAATGAGATACAAATTCGAAGGGGAAAACATGTTCAAAGCTAATCGCAGCATTTGTTTACTATAAATCTCTATCTCAAACACTGCCATCCATATATCACCGAAGTAATAAATTCTTTCTAAACACACTAAAGGGCTACTTTAAGACTAACACTCTTAGCAAGTCCAAGAATAAAACAAGATTCCTTCCAAACATTTAAACCCCTTTTATACTGAAGGTACTTGACTTACTTGGAGTTTTTAATTATGACTTCAAGGGCTATGGTAAGCCTCCCTAAATTTAGAGACAAGAATTGAAAATAAGTAAACCATAAAAGAGACGATATAGGAGCTGAGAGAAGGGCTGTCAATTAACAATTGCCCTGTTCTATATCAAAAATTACATACACCGTAACAGCTTCCTTTTAGCTTACCTAGTTTTGGCGCGGAGCGCCGTGTTCCAATCGTGGCGTCCCTCGAACAAAATGAGCAATTCCTTCTCTCCCACCGGCACTATTTAAATGTGCCGATGCCGCCCTATAGGTTAACCATTAGGCAGGTTTTTTAGCGTCATAGCTAATCCAACAACTCCTCCTCGAATACGTTAGTGCCAGAATATTACGAAGCCCTTAATCTAAAAATAGAAGAAGGACTTCAAAAAATTGCCGGTGTACTAGGATGGCGGCCATGTTGGAAGGAGTAAATATATACGAATTCCATTAGTAGTAGCCCATAACAAAAAGCAATGGCAAATAAGTGAGGAAATGGTTAAAACGCTTGGTTGTCATTTTGGCCTTTCAAAATTTAAATATAAATAGTCCAGAAAAGAAAAAGACAGAGAAAAAATGAGAAGAAGAAAAGGAAAAAGAAAAAGAAAAAAGAAAAAAAGGGGAAAATGTAAATTGCCCCAACTCCACCTACATCTTAAGTCATACATTGTCATTAAATATTGCGTATTAAGTCATTCCACTTGTTTACACATTATGCGATTTAAACTATAAGTTTAACAATTTCCACTCTATCTTAAAGCAAGCCAATTCCTGGTAATACTTATTGATTGTGGACATGTGTGCAGTCATTGTATGTAGTCCAAGGCTACAATTTAAAGTTAAAATTTGAAATTATGCATTGCGATTGGATATCACATATTATGTGATTCCACATGTTTGCATAATATAATATAATACAAAGCTAAGTAAGTGTAATACAAGACTATAGTTCGATTTCCAGAAGCCAATATGACAATAATTAGAGCTACGTGAACATAACATAGCAGTACAATTACCATGCTTAATGAAAGTCAGAGAACACTAAATTCACAAAAGACCAAGTGAATCCTAAGGCACACATAATCTTTTGTAAGACTTATAACAAAATCAGATGGTGTTATTGCAGTTTGTATCCAAATTGTACACAGATAGAGTAACATGTCTTAAAGGTCCAGCCAAGATAATAACAGATAGAGCATATTCAATCAATGGTATAAAGCCCTTTATTGAATTTCAATCTGTAAGAAATACATGTAATTCCCTATCAATGTTCAAGCCCAGCTCTACAGCCCTAAGACGAAGTATCCATTGCGATTCTACTTTTCTGAGCACCTTTGTCTTGTCCCCACCCCTAGGGTCATTCTGTATCTGAACAATTCCATGGAAGCTGATACTTGCCAGATTTAAATTCGGATGGCATGTATTGAAATGAACCGCAAGAGGATAGCTCATATCATTATTGCGTATAGCCCTCATATGCTCTTGGATTCTTTCCTTGAGTGGACGTATCGTGCTCCCTATGTAGATTTGTCCGCATTGACAACGGATACAATAAACTACATATTTAGAATTGCAATTTATAAAATGTCTGATCTGGTACACAGTGGTCGTATTATAGCTAAATTCCTTAATTTTGTTACACGCAAATGCACACATGTTGCACCGAGTGCAGCTGTAGAACCCTCTTGGTTTATCCGGGAGCCATGTCAGTCTCTGAGACTTAGGTGGAAGATAGCTAGAACACAAAATGTCTCTAAGGGTCTTGCCCCTTCTATGGACTACTCTGGGGTTTCTTGTAATATATTTCTCCAATGACCTATCTAAGGTTAAGAGATGCCAATGCTTTAATATGATCTTGTAAATGGCATGGCTATGTGTGTTGTATCCTGTTACAAAACTAAGTTTGTTCCTATGTTTGTTCTGGGCCTTCTTGTTCTTATTTCTTAGAAGCGTGTGTCTATTTGTTTTCATAATCTGTTTCCTAGACTGATTGAGGACCGATGAAGTGTATCCTCTGTTCTTAAAACGTTCTTCTAGATTATCTAATTCCTGAAGGAAGATGATATCCTCACTGCAATTTCTCCTTAAACGAGTCATTTCGCCTAATGGAATTGCATTAACCTGTGTATTAGGATGAGCACTAGAGGCATGCAGTATTGAATTGCATGCTGTTGGTTTTCTATATAGGCGAGACATTATTTTATTATCTTTGATGTAGATCCCCACATCCAGAAACTCTATTTCAGAGTCATTGTAATTCGAGGTGAATCTAAGATTAAAAATGTTATCATTAAGATATTCCGTCAGAGATTCAAACTCCAATTTGTTGCCTGCCCAGATAACAAAAATATCATCTATATACCGGCCCCAATAAACTATCCGACCAGTCAGTTGAGGGGGACCGTTGGCCCACAGATGTTTGGCTTCGAATCTGCCCATATACAGATTGGCGAACGATGGTGAAAATTTTGACCCCATAGCTACGCCCATCAACTGTTTGAACCAAGTATCCTGATGTAAAAATACATTGTTCTCTAACACTAAACGGGTAAGATCTAGCACCATTTCTGTGTGTTCAAACAGAGTGGCATCTCTTGAAGATAATGAGTCCCGCAAAGCCTGCAGACCTTGTTCAACTGGTATGCTCGTGTATAGGGAGCACACATCTAATGTGGCAAATGCAAGTTCCCCAGTCCATTCTATGTCTTCTAGTTTGCTAAGGAGATCACCTGTATCCCTAAGATATGAAGGTAAATTGAATACTAGAGGCTGTAAAAAAATGTCAATATATTCCGACAAGCGTTCTGTAGGTTCTGTAGGTGAACCAATGCCAGAGACAATCGGTCTCCCTGGTGGAAAATTGCCTGTCTTATGAATTTTAGGGAGCATGTATATACAAGGTGCTCTTGGCAGTGGAGTGAATAGATACCTATATTCGATGTCAGAAATAAGGCCACGTTCTTGCCAAAACTTTAGTCTATCTTCAATGTGGCATGTGACCTGCTTCAACGGGTTAGCAACAAGTTTTGTATATGCCATCCCCTCTCCTAACTGTCTCTCAATCTCTTGTATGTAGTCCACATCTTGCATTACCACAATGTTGCCGTTAACATTTTTAATCTTAGATTCACCTCGAATTACAATGACTCTGAAATAGAGTTTCTGGATGTGGGGATCTACATCAAAGATAATAAAATAATGTCTCGCCTATATAGAAAACCAACAGCATGCAATTCAATACTGCATGCCTCTAGTGCTCATCCTAATACACAGGTTAATGCAATTCCATTAGGCGAAATGACTCGTTTAAGGAGAAATTGCAGTGAGGATATCATCTTCCTTCAGGAATTAGATAATCTAGAAGAACGTTTTAAGAACAGAGGATACACTTCATCGGTCCTCAATCAGTCTAGGAAACAGATTATGAAAACAAATAGACACACGCTTCTAAGAAATAAGAACAAGAAGGCCCAGAACAAACATAGGAACAAACTTAGTTTTGTAACAGGATACAACACACATAGCCATGCCATTTACAAGATCATATTAAAGCATTGGCATCTCTTAACCTTAGATAGGTCATTGGAGAAATATATTACAAGAAACCCCAGAGTAGTCCATAGAAGGGGCAAGACCCTTAGAGACATTTTGTGTTCTAGCTATCTTCCACCTAAGTCTCAGAGACTGACATGGCTCCCGGATAAACCAAGAGGGTTCTACAGCTGCACTCGGTGCAACATGTGTGCATTTGCGTGTAACAAAATTAAGGAATTTAGCTATAATACGACCACTGTGTACCAGATCAGACATTTTATAAATTGCAATTCTAAATATGTAGTTTATTGTATCCGTTGTCAATGCGGACAAATCTACATAGGGAGCACGATACGTCCACTCAAGGAAAGAATCCAAGAGCATATGAGGGCTATACGCAATAATGATATGAGCTATCCTCTTGCGGTTCATTTCAATACATGCCATCCGAATTTAAATCTGGCAAGTATCAGCTTCCATGGAATTGTTCAGATACAGAATGACCCTAGGGGTGGGGACAAGACAAAGGTGCTCAGAAAAGTAGAATCGCAATGGATACTTCGTCTTAGGGCTGTAGAGCTGGGCTTGAACATTGATAGGGAATTACATGTATTTCTTACAGATTGAAATTCAATAAAGGGCTTTATACCATTGATTGAATATGCTCTATCTGTTATTATCTTGGCTGGACCTTTAAGACATGTTACTCTATCTGTGTACAATTTGGATACAAACTGCAATAACACCATCTGATTTTGTTATAAGTCTTACAAAAGATTATGTGTGCCTTAGGATTCACTTGGTCTTTTTGTGAATTTAGTGTTCTCTGACTTTCATTAAGCATGGTAATTGTACTGCTATGTTATGTTCACGTAGCTCTAATTATTGTCATATTGGCTTCTGGAAATCGAACTATAGTCTTGTATTACACTTACTTAGCTTTGTATTATATTATATTATGCAAACATGTGGAATCACATAATATGTGATATCCAATCGCAATGCATAATTTCAAATTTCAACTTTAAATTGTAGCCTTGGACTACATACAATGACTGCACACATGTCCACAATCAATAAGTATTACCAGGAATTGGCTTGCTTTAAGATAGAGTGGAAATTGTTAAACTTATAGTTTAAATCGCATAATGTGTAAACAAGTGGAATGACTTAATACGCAATATTTAATGACAATGTATGACTTAAGATGTAGGTGGAGTTGGGGCAATTTACATTTTCCCCCTTTTTTCTTTTTTCTTTTTCTTTTTTCCTTTTCTTCTTCTCATTTTTTCTCTGTCTTTTTCTTTTCTGGACTATTTATATTTAAATTTTGAAAGGCCAAAATGACAACCAAGCGTTTTAACCATTTCCTCACTTATTTGCCATTGCTTTTTGTTATGGGCTACTACTAATGGAATTCGTATATATTTACTCCTTCCAACATGGCCGCCATCCTAGTACACCGGCAATTTTTTGAAGTCCTTCTTCTATTTTTAGATTAAGGGCTTCGTAATATTCTGGCACTAACGTATTCGAGGAGGAGTTGTTGGATTAGCTATGACGCTAAAAAACCTGCCTAATGGTTAACCTATAGGGCGGCATCGGCACATTTAAATAGTGCCGGTGGGAGAGAAGGAATTGCTCATTTTGTTCGAGGGACGCCACGATTGGAACACGGCGCTCCGCGCCAAAACTAGGTAAGCTAAAAGGAAGCTGTTACGGTGTATGTAATTTTTGATATAGAACAGGGCAATTGTTAATTGACAGCCCTTCTCTCAGCTCCTATATCGTCTCTTTTATGGTTTACTTATTTTCAATTCTTGTCTCTAAATTTAGGGAGGCTTACCATAGCCCTTGAAGTCATAATTAAAAACTCCAAGTAAGTCAAGTACCTTCAGTATAAAAGGGGTTTAAATGTTTGGAAGGAATCTTGTTTTATTCTTGGACTTGCTAAGAGTGTTAGTCTTAAAGTAGCCCTTTAGTGTGTTTAGAAAGAATTTATTACTTCGGTGATATATGGATGGCAGTGTTTGAGAAAGAGATTTATAGTAAACAAACGCTGCGATTAGCTTTGAACATGTTTTCACCTTCGAATTTGTATCTCATTTTATAATTAGATGAGACAGGAATTTACAGCAGTCAAATACCGCGACTGACTTTAAACAGGTTTCCCCGTTTAAATTGTTGTTCATATGCAACTCTGTTGGACGTACATTTGGTTGCCCTTACTTTAAAACAGATAGGGCAAATTAATCTTTTTATTCATTGCTTCCGGCATTTTCAGACATGAATACTGAAAATGAATTCACCGATACTTACATACATAAGAAAATGGACTAAAGTTAAGGAACTTGTATATAGATATAAATATATGTGACACAAAATAAGTGTTTGGTGCTGGTCAACCGGTCATTCTTCTTTTTGTTCGGTGTGTAGGACCTTCACTTGAATCTTTTATGTTCCACAAATCTACGTCAAATCTCCGAAACAGGAGTAATACTTACTTGTAAGTTTAAATTTTTTTTTTTTTTTTTTTTTTTTTATTATTCCTTGTTGGTCAGACAAATGGATGGACCATTTTCGCCCTTTTGATTTTAGGGGCGCTTCAAATTAAGAGTATTAAAAGGATATGGGGAGTTATCTAAACTCCTTTTATTGCACACCCTATTGGGTACATGTTCTTACAAGGACACTTTTTATTTCTTCTTATAGGCGAATATTGCCATATTAGACTCCTTAGATAGATTATTATGAGAAGACATCTTATGTAAGTGGATCCTTTCTGAAAAATCGATCTACTCTTAGGCGGCTGATATACATTATTCGTAAGTGGCGTATTTTTATCAAATAAAGACTGTATAGGGTTCATTTTAACTCCAGTATTACTTTTGCATTGTGCTTATGTTTCTCTATTATATATATTTTTTTGTTCGAAGGTCCCTCAATATCCGACATACATGGTACGGGTGATCCCTGTGTCCATGGGAGCGTTACCTAATATTTGAACTGTCGCTTGGATTTTTGAAGGTAGATTTAGTTATTTATCATAGCGATTGCGTTTTGCATTTTTTAGTATGAGGTCTTTTACCTTTTTCCTTTTTTATATAAATATTTGTGCTTCCCTTCTTTGATTAAATATTATTCTTGCTATTTGCACTTAAGTTATTTGTTTCATTTAAACTTTGGTTTACCTATTTTTGCATCCATTTGGGATAGGTTTTATTTCTTACACATGGGATCTCTATTCTGGCCTTTCTGATCTCTTTTTATGTTTAATTTTATCGTGGTGATGGCTTGCTTTGGTTCTTTCTATATTTTTTCTTCCTTGTTTCTATTAAAATAGTAGAATCACAAAGAAGAAATCACTTAATAGGGTTCAACATTATCGTCTATTTTTCTTGCTAGCTTTATAAAAGATTTGTATTGTTGTTCATATTATTTACAGCCTTGAAGAAGTTACTAACGTAACGAAACACGTGTCGGCTGTTTCCATTCAAGACAACGTAGTAAAGGCTATATGAACAGGACCTCTGGGAAATTATAAATAGAAAATAATACCTGTAACTGTTGATTATTTTTACTGTGCTGCAAAATATGAGATCACCACAATTAGCAATGAAATAATATCAGTAAATTAAAAAACATTTTTTACTGCTCAAATTGACTTGTTGGATTATTTGCCTGTGAATTGATATATAGATTTCTACAAAGACAGATTACACTATTCAACTGTAGTGTTTGATAAATTTGAAGAGTGCCTAGGTAAATTTGTGTTATTTGAACTAGCATTTCAAGCACCTTGAGACCCTCATGGGTGACTTTCTGAACTCTATAAATCCTGATTGATTGTCTGATATTGCATTTGAAATTTGGAAGCGAATGTGATTGTTTCTAAGTCAAGTGTGGTGGAGCTCCCTAGGGAAAATTTGTGGTTCAATAGCAGTGCTGTAGTATTCTCTTTAAGAGTGAGCAAATGCTAGTGCACAAAGTGGTGGTAACCATAAAGCTCAGTAAAGTTCTTCTAATGAACCTTCCACAGGTCCAGGGTGTTTGGAAAAATGGCCCTGGAGGTCCAATATTTATACCTCGTGTCAGCCTTTGTATGGGGGGACTCCCTGTCCTACCTCCACATCTGGTTACGGAAAGTTCTTCCTCTTCCTCTCTCAAGACTTCAAACTGTCTGGGATGACAATAGACAGAGCAGACCTGGTGTCAAATGTTTTTGTGTGAACTGTAGGCAAAGAACTTTGAAGTGTAGTTGAGGCTGGATACACCTCCTCCCCAGACATCTTATCTGGATGGCCACCTTGTCCATACTTAAGCCCCCTTTATATCACTGTCTGAAAATAATACTGTTAGAAATGGGGTTCTCTAGTTGGCAGAGGTAGGTACCTTTGTCCAAATAGGGGCCCTTGCTTCTAGTCAGGGTAAGGGGGATACACTCCTAAAATAACCCCTGCTCACCCCCTTGGTAGCTTGGCTCGAGCAAACAGGCTTATCTCGGAGGCAGTGTGTAAAGCATTTGTGAACACATACAGTAACACAGTGCAAACACTACAAATGGACACCACACCGGTTTAGAAAAATAAGTAATCTTTATCTAAACTAACACAAGACCAAACGACAAAAATCCACAATACAGTATCAAAAATAAGGCTCTTAAATGGTAGAAATAGTTCAGTTCAATGCAAGTTGTAAATGCGACACTTTTTCTCACAAAGTACCTTAGATGCGTCACGCAAAACAAACAAAAGGGTCGCAGGGAAGGTGATGCGTCAGTTCCTTGCTTCGGGGGAGGTGATGCGTCTGTTCCTTACTGCAGCGCAGGGGAGGCGATGCGTCTGTTCCTTACCAGAGAGGAGGGAATGTGTCTGTTTCTTACTGCGTTCCAGTTACGATGCGACAAGATGGCGCCTCGATGCATGGCGACGATCCGGTGCAATGCGACAAAATGGCGGCTCGATGCGTTGCGACGGTCCGATGCATGATGTTTTGCAGCCACACGGCAGGTGCTGCGACGGTTTTCTCGGTGATGTATCGGGACCCAGTGTGGATGCTGCGCGCTTCTCCCTGGTTGCTCGGCGAGGTGTCGGAACCAAGTGCGGATGCGGCACGCTTCTTCCCCGTGGCTCGGCGATGCGTCGGGAATCGGTGCGGATGCGACACGCTTCTTCCTTGTTGCGTCGATCTTCCAGCTCCCAGTGACAAACAGTCTCTAGAGGTCCTAAACAGCAGCAGGCACCTCTTTGCAGGTTAGAATTCCCAGCAAGGAAATTCAGGGGAGCTGGTGGTGAAGTCTTTGTGTCCCTGAGATTTCAGAACAGGAGGCAAGCTCAGTTTCAAGCCCTTGGAGATCTTCCTCAAGATGACAAAGCAAACAGCAAATTCCTTTTTCTCCTTTCCTTGGCAGCAAGCAGCCACTGCAGGCCAACTCCAAACAGCAAACAGCACAGGGGCAGTAATCTTCCTCAGCTTCTCCGGCTCTTCTCCTTGGCAAAGGTTCCTCTTGATTTCCCAGAAGTGATCTAAAGTTCTGGGGTCTGGGTCCCCCTTTTTATACACACAAATTCTTTGTTCTCTGAAGGCAGAGAGTGTCTGTACCCAGCCAAAACCAGTTCTGTCCTCACTGGTGCAGCTTCCTGGCAGGAGGTGGAGACAGCATTGTTGAAAGCAGACCTGGCCCAGGCAGGTGAAAGGAAATCTCCTCCCCCTACTCTAAATTCAACCCAGGTCTATTCAGCCCAGCCCTGACTCATCAGACTGCCGGAGCCGCTGCCCTCCTCCAGCCCCTGTCATTCAAAAGCCAGACATGCAATACACAAACCTACCAGAGGCACACTGGATGGTTAGGCAAGAAAATACCTACTTTCTAAAAGTGGTATTTTCAATCACAGAATGTAGAAATCATCCACACTAAAAGATGCACTTTAACATTCTGAGTTCAGGCATACTAAACTTTATTTTCCTATCTTGTTCCCAGGGTCAGTTATGTTTATAAGATGTTATAAACAAACTGCCCATTCTGGCCTTTGGGAACAGATAGTCTTGCAATAGTGAAAAACGACATTGGCAGTATTTCACTATCAGGACATGCCACACATATCAGGGCATGCCCTACCTTTTACATACAATGCACCCTGTCCACAGGGGTACCTTGGGCCTACCTTAGGGGTGACTAACATGTAGAAAAGGGAAGGTTTAGGGACTGGCAAGTGTGTGCACATGCCAAGTCGAAATGGCAGTCCCATACTGCACACAGGCTCTGCAGTGGCAGGCCTGAGCCACATTTTACAAGCTGCTTCTGTGGGTGGCACAATCAGTGCTGCAAGTCCACCAGCAGCATTTGATTTACAGGCCCTGGGCACACATGGTGCACTGTACTAGGGTCTGACAAGTAAATCAAATCAGCCAATCATGGAATCACTAATCCATTACATGAATTTACAAAAGGGAGCACCTGCACTTTGGCACTGAACAGCAGTGGCAAAGTGCCCAAAGCATCTAAACCAGCAAAAACAGATGAGGCAACAGCAAAACAAATGGAAGGGAGACCCATGCCAATGGTGCCAAGTCTAACACGTGTCCCCTCCAGCTGAAATGTGGGGAGAACTACCCACCCTCTTGGGAGTTCTCTTCACTAAGGCAGAAAAATCTGAACAGACCATCAGAATTGGCATGTTCTGTACCAGGGCGGTGTTCCACCGTAAAGTCTATCCCCTGTAGGGAAATGGACCACCTCAACAGCTTTGGATTCTCACCCCATATCTGCATCAACCATCTGAGGGGCCTGTGGTCTGTCTAAACCCGGAAGTGAGTCCCAAACAAGTATGGTCTCAACCTCTTCAGTGCCCAGACCACAGCAAAGGCCTCACGCTCAATCGCACTCCACTTCTGTTCCCATGGAAGTAACCTCCTACTAATGAAGGCTACAGGTTGGTCTAGGCCCTCTTCATTCATCTGTGAAAGCACAGCCCCCACACCATGCTATGAAGCATCTGTCTGCACAATGAATTCCTTTGAGAAGTTGGGCACCTGAAGCACGGGCGCCGTGCACATGGCAGATTTCAGGGCATCAAAAGCTTTCTGGCAGACATCAGTCCAGTTCACTTTCTTGGGCTGCTTCCTGGAAGTCAGCTCTGTCAAGGGTGCAACAATGCTGCCATAACCCTTGACAAACCTCCTGTAATACCCTGTGAGTCCTAAAAAGGCTCTCACCTCTGTCTGGGTCTTGGGGGGTTCCCAAGCCAGGATGGTATCAATCTTGGGCTGTAGGGGTGCCACCTGGCCACTCCCAACCTGGTGACCCAAGTACACCACAGAACCCTGCCCAATCTGGCACTTACTCGCCTTGATCGTGAGGCCTGCCCTCCGCAGCGCCTTCAACACGTCCCAGAGGTGGTGCAGATGTTCCTCCCAAGTGGCACTGAAAACTGCGATGTCATCCTGGTAGGCGGCACTGAAATCCTCCAGTCCAGCCAACACCTGGTTGACTAACCTCTGAAAGGTGGCAGGGGCATTCTTCATCCCAAAGGGCATCACCCAGAATTGGTAGTGCCCATCTGGTGTGGAGAATGCTGACCTCTCTCTTGCCCCATCAGTTAAGGCGATCTGCCAGTACCCAGACGTTAAGTCAAACGTACTGAGGTACCGGGCAGCCCCCAACTGATCGATGAGCTCATCAGCTCTGGGGATGGGGTGCGCGTCAGTCCTGGTGACTGAATTGAGCCCTCGGTAGTCCACACAGAACCGGAGTTCTGGTGTGGCACCGGGTGTGGCAGCCTTTGGGACCAAGACCACTGGACTGGCCCAAGGACTGTCTGAGGGATCAATCACCCCTAGCGCTAACATCTTGGAGACCTCCTCCTTGATGCAAGCTCTGACCCTATCAGTCACTCTGTAAGTCTTATGTTTTACTGGAGGACTGTCCCCAGTGTCCACATCATGGACGCACCACTGAATGACACCGGGGGTCAGGGAGAACAGGTCAGGAAACTGCCCCAACAGTTGGCGACAGTCACGCTGCTGCTCAGGGGTCAGGGTGCTAGAGAGGTTCACACCGTCCACTGACCCATCTTGCTCCTTTGCAGACAGGAGGTCAGGAAGAGGCTCTGTCTCCTCTTCCATTCCAGCATCTGTTGCTAGGAGCATGCCCACTTCGGACCTCTCCAAGTGGGGCTTCAGGCGGTTCACATGCAGGACCCGCAAAGGGTTCCTAGGAGACTGCAAGTCCACCAAGTAGGTGACGTTACTCTTGAGCTCCACCACCTCAAATGGTCCGGTCCACTTATCCTGGAGCGCACAAGGCTCCACTGGGGCCATGACCCACACTTTTTGTCCAGGCTGAAACTCGATCAGAGTGGCATTCTGATCATACCAACGTTTCATCTCCTCCTGGCTGGCTTCCGGATTCGCCTGAGCGAGTTGTCCGAAACGCCTAGTCTGGTTTCTGAAAGCCAGCATGTAGCTATATACATCCTGGGGAGGTTTACTGGGAGCTTTCTCCCAGCCTTCTTTCACCAAACTCAGAGGTCCTCTCACAGGATGGCCGTACAGCAGTTCAAAGGGACTGAACCCTAAGGACTTCTGTGGCACCTCTCTGTAAGCAAACAGAAGGCATGGCAAGAGGACGTCCCACTTACGCCTCATGGGTTCCTCAAGACCCATAATCATGCCCTTCAGGGTCCGGTTGAATCTCTCAATCAACCCATTACCTTGGGGGTGGTAAGGAGTGGTGAACTTATAGGTTACACCACACTCCTGCCACAGGGACTTCATATACTTAGATATGAAGTTGGTACCACGGTCTGACACCACCTCTCTGGGGAACTCCACATGGGAGAAAATCCCCATCAACGCACGACCCACCACGGGGCTGTCACAGTCCGGAGAGGGATGGCTTCCGGGTACCGGGTGGCATGGTCCACCAAGACCAGGATGAACCTGTTGCCCATGGCTGTCTTGGGATCCAGAGGCCCCACAATGTCAATACCCACCCTCTCAAAGGGGGTGCTGACCACAGGGAAAGGTTGGAGAGGAGCCTTGTGCTTCCTCCCACTCTTACCACTTGCCTGGCAAGTCTGACAGGTCCTGCAATGAGTATCTGAACTCTTGTGCATTTGGGGCCAGTAAAAGTGGGTGACAAGCCTTTCAAAGGTCTTGTCTTGCCCCAAATGTCCTGCTAAAGGCACATCATGAGCCAGACCCAGTAGGAAGGCTCTGAATCGCTGGGGTACCACCAGCACATGGGCTGACCCAGGCTCAGCAACCTTAGGCTCACTATACAGGAGACCATTCTCCCAGTAAATCCAATGTGATCCAGACTGATCACCTGCTGCCTGGTTTGCAGCCTGTTGCCGCAAACCCACAAGAGAAGGGCACTTCTTATGTTCCTTGCAGAACTCTTCCCTGGAGGGGCCTCCTTCCTGCTGCCAATGGGCCCGCTCAGGCAGGTCCCCCAGTTCAGCCACTTGTTCCCCTGTAGGCTCCAGGGCATCTCCTCAAGGTTTGCCTCCTCCTGGACCGTGGGAACTTCGGGGGCTGGTTTTCCGCACCCCCTGCCTCTTCTCTTTAAGGCAGGCACCTGGGCCACTGTTTCAGGCTCCAGGTCCTCTTGAATACCCTTACTGGCTGCCATCGACCGAGTGGTCACACGCCCACTCAGGCAGACCCAACATCTCCAAATGAGACCTCCGCTCCACCTTCGTCCAAGGGGAGCTCTCCAAATCATTGCCTAGCAGACAGTCAACAGGCATGGCTG
Organism: Calotriton arnoldi; assembly: GCA_963921515.1. NCBI lineage: Eukaryota > Metazoa > Chordata > Amphibia > Caudata > Salamandridae > Calotriton > Calotriton arnoldi. Next base: position 269,652 of record CAWUFW010006643.1, read on the forward strand.
TACTCACAGCTACTTGAAAGGTACCTGAGACCCCCCCACTCAAAGGGAACCTGTGCCACCTTGCAGTGGCACTCTGAATTGTCAGCGGCAACTACCGAGTAGATTGCGTTGGGAATCACCGGCTCTTCAGACACCAGCCAACAACTGACAGCTGTCACCCTGGCTCCGGTGTCTCTCAGAGCCTCCACCCTATGGCCATTGATGGTCACCCACTGCCTGTACTTCTTATTTTTATCAGGCAGCTGAGTCCTAGGGACCATCTCACTGTCTCCTAAAGAGACTAGGGACATCTCTGCGAGACCCCACCCACCTTGGGCACCCGACTCCTTCCCCAGGGCTACTAGCCATCTGCCGGGGCTATGCACCAGTGGGTGCAGCGTTAACCTTGTTGGGACACTTAGGATCCCAGTAGAAGTGGCCCACCTGACCACAACCAAAACATGTCTTGGGACCCCTCTGAACAGGCTTATCTGTCGGGGCCCATGGTTTCTTCTCAGTGGGAGGCTGGGAACCCTTCCCTTGGTTCCCTTGGGGATTACTTTGGGGCCCTTTCTTTAACTCCTTTGGTTTACCCTTGTCCCCCCACTCTTCTGCTGGGGACCCTGCCCACCTTTGGCGGCGTCTCTCACAAGACCCTTGTGGACCCTGGTACTGACCCAGCGGTCCGCATCCACAGCAAGCTTCCTGGGATCAGTCAGCTTACTATCAATCAGGTACTGGCGTAGCTCTGGAAAACAACTACTGGACAAGTGCTCCCATGCAATCAAATCATAGAGCCCCTGCAAGTCAGTTACCTTACTACCCTTCACCCAACCATCCAATGCTCTGCAAAAAAAAAGACACATATTCCACCCAGGTGCTAGACTTCAGCTTCCTGCAATTTCTAAATTTCTGCCTAGAAAGCTCTGGGGTCAACCCATACCTGGCTATTAAGGCTTCCTTCATGGGGGCATAGGACATCTGATCCACTTTGGGCAATGCTAGTAAGGTGTCCCTTCCTTCATCCATAAAGCGGCTCCACAACCCCGCTCCCCAATCTTTCTCAGGGACCTGGTGGGACGTCATCGCTACCTCATAGGCCTTAAACCACTGCCCAATGTCCTCCCGCTTCATGAATTCCTTAATGACATCCTTGGGAATATATACTCTTCCTTCTACAGGCACTGACGGTGTGCTGCCACCATAGGGAGTGATCTCTAAGCTCTTTGCTTTCAGCTCCAGCTCCCTCAACACTCTCTCATGCTCTAAAAGCGTCTTCTTTTCTTCCATGGCTAACCTCTTATTTTCCAACTCCAATTTCTTAGTTTCTATGTTATCCTGACTCCCCTGTTTGAGCTTGGCTAGCTCCATCTCATGCACTCTGCTTCTTTACCTGTCCTCCAACTCTTCTGGGGACGGGCCCTTTGAAGAAACACTGCTGCCCACCCTGGAAGGCGCTTTCCCCCAGTCATGCCCAATGGCCCCTCCTGTTGCCCATCTAAATTCTCTACCTCCTCCCTAGGCTCTTCAGGATGCTCACTGGCATTCCTAGATTCCAACCAGGCCCTCAGCACCTTTTGGTATTCCTCCTTTCTGGTGAGGCCTCTTATAGAGATTTTAATTTCTTGCAAACAGCTTTGAGGTGTGGCACAGTGTAGGTATCAACCCTCTCTTCTTCAAACTCAATATCCACAGATGCAATGGATGCTGCTTTGCTCATGGTGAAAAATTGGCAGTTTTCAAAAAATAGAAGTTCCAAGGAAAAACTCTACCAAAATGTATGTGGTCGCGTAATGGTCTGCACTCACTAGTAGTGTACACCAATCACTGTATGTAAATCACAAATGCAAGTCCAAATCCTCACCGCTGACCACCAATGTTAGAAATGGGGGTCTCTAGTTGGCAGAGGTAGGTACCTTTGTCCAAATAGGGGCCCTTGCTTCTAGTCAGGGTAAGGGGGATACACTCCTAAAATAACCCCTGCTCACCCCCTTGGTAGCTTGGCACAAGCAGACAGGCTTATCTCAGAGGCAGTGTGTAAAGCATTTGTGAACACATACAGTAACACAGTGCAAACACTACAAATGGACACCACACCGGTTTAGAAAAATAAGTAATCTTTATCTAAACTAACACAAGACCAAACGACAAAAATCCACAATACAGTATCAAAAATAAGGCTCTTAAATGGTAGAAATAGTTCAGTTCAATGCAAGTTGTAAATGCGACACTTCTTCTCACAAAGTACCTTACATGCTTCACGCAAAACAAACAAAAGGGTCGCAGAGAAGGTGATGCGTTAGTTCTTTGCTTCGGGGAGGCGATGCGTCTGTTCCTTACTGCAGCGCAGGGGAGGCGATGCGTCTGTTCCTTACCGGAGAGGAGGGGATGCGTCTGTTTCTTACTGTGTTCCGGTTATGATGCGACAAGATGGCGCCTTGATGCGCGGCGATGACCCGGTGCGATGCGACAAAATGGCGGCTCAATGCGATGCGTCGGTCCGGTACGATGCGTGATCTTTTGCAGCCCCATGGCAGGTGCTGCAACGGTTTTCTCGGCGATGCGTCGGGACCCGGTGTGGATGCGGCGCGCTTCTCCCTGGTTGCTCGGCGAGGCATCGGAACCAAGTGGGGATGTGGCACGCTTCTTCCCCGTGGCTCGGCAATGCATCGGGAATCGGTGCGGATGCGACACGCTTCTTCCTCGTTGCGACGATCTTCCAGCTCCCAGCGACAAACAGTCTCTAGAGGTCCTAAACAGCAGCAGGCACCTCTTTGCAGGTTAGAATTCCCAGCAAGGAAATTCAGGGGAGCTGGTGGTGAAGTCTTTGTGTCCCTGAGACTTCAGAACAGTAGGCAAGCTCAGTTTCAAGCCCTTGGAGATCTTCCTCAAGATGACAAAGCAAACAGCATAGTCCTTTTTCTTCTTTTCCTTGGCAGCAAGCAGCCACTGCAGGCCAACCCCAAACAGCAAACAGCACAGGGAAGTAATCTTCCTCAGCTTCTCCGGCTCTTCTCCTTGGCAAAGGTTCCTCTTGATTTCCCAGAAGTGATCTAAAGTTCTGGGGTCTGGGTTCCCTTTTTATACACACAAATTCTTTGTTCTCTGAAGGCAGAGAGTGTCTGTACCCAGCCAAAACTAGTTCTGTCCTCACTGGTGCAGCTTCCTGGCAGGAGGTGGAGACAGCATTGTTGAAACCAGACCTGGCCCAGGCAGTTGAAAGGAAATCTCCTCCCCTACTCTAAATTCAACCCAGGTCTATTCAGCCCAGCCCTGACTCATCAGACTGCCGGAGCCGCTGCCCTCCTCCAGCCCCTGTCATTCAAAAGCCAGACATGCAATACACAAACCTAGCAGAGGCACACTGGATGGTTAGGCAAGAAAATACCTACTTTCTAAAAGCGGTATTTTCAAACACAGAATGTAAAAATCACCCACACTAAAAGATGCACTTTAACATTCTGAGTTCAGGCATACTAAACTTTATTTTCCTATATTGTTCCCAGGGTCAGTTATGTTTATAAGATGTTATAAACAAACTGCCCATTCTGGCCTATGGGAACAGATAGCCTTGCAGTAGTGAAAAACGAAATTGGCAGTATTTCACTATCAGGACATGCCACACACATCCGGGCATGTCCTACCTTTTACATACAATGCACCCTGCCCACAGGGGTACCTTGGGCCTACCTTAGGGGTGACTAACATGTAGAAAAGGGAAGGTTTAGGGACTGGCAAGTGTGTGCACTTGCTAAGTCGACATGGCAGTCCCAGACTGCACACAGGCTCTGCAATGGCAGGCCTGAGCCACATTTTACAAGCTGCTTCTGTGGGTGGAGTAATCAGTGCTGCAAGCCCACCAGCAGCATTTGATTTACAGGCCCTGGGCACACATGGTGCACTGTATTAGGGTCTGACAAGTAAATCAAATCAGCCAATCATGGAATCACTAATGCATTACATAAATTTACAAAAGGGAGCACCTGCACTTTGGCACTGAACAGCAGTGGCAAAGTGCCCAAAGCATCTAAACCAGCAAAAACAGATGAGGCAACAGCAAACAAATGGAAGGGAGACCCACGTCAATGGAGCCAAGTCTAACAAATACATAAACCCCAACTGCAGGGTTATTCACAGTCATGTGACCCAGGACACTGACAGAAAGACACAGGGGCATATTCATAAGTCAATATCGCTGCTTTAACGGCACTTTTCTGCCGATAAAGCGGCGATATTTTTATCGCAAAATTCACAAGCTGTCGCTAACAGCAGTTAGCGACAGCTTTTAGGCGAAAACTACACATTTAAACATCCCCACTTCTGTCAGCGATAAATAATGCTAATGATATGCAAGGGAGGTGTTCCCTTGCAAAATCTGACTTTAACCCAACATTACCCTATTCCAAAGGGGACTCCTTATTCTAAGATGACCCAAAAAAGTGGCTATAACTGCAACTAGAGGCAGTTTTTTAAGACCAGAAAAATCAGGTCTTAAAATGGAGATAACCATTGGGGCCGCATTTCTGCAGGTTTTGTTGCTGGACCCCGCTGCAAGCAATGTTGCTGCGCTGCCCTGCCACAAAATTACAGGGCAGGACTGCGCACCATGAATAAGATAGTGCGCATTCCTGTGCCCCAGTCATGAAAAGTGTTGCAGCGCTGCGACAAGACTGCGTTGCAACACTTCTCAGTACGCCCTTCTTGCGACAGCATGGATGCGCTGTACTCACCGAACAGCGCTCCATGACGCAAGTAATGACAGTTATGTCAGGAATCCTGACGTATTTGTCTGCGCTAAAGTCACACATTGCTGCAGTTGTGTCACAACCATGACGCAACTCCATCAATGCATGGGGCCAGCCTATCCCTTGTCACTGCGTCACCCTCACGCCTGCCATCAGGCAGGCGGAAGGTACTGATGCAGTGCAGTTCATGAGGGGTGCCCGAATGTCGACGCTGTTGGAGATCCATTGGTGTTGGTTGTGCGCTGCGGTGTCATAGTTTGTAAGCAGTGGCGGAGTGTTGGTGCTGAGAGAGTTGACGAGATGTCCAACGGTGGCCTTGATCCAGCTGCGAGGGGTTGCGATGATGGCATTGTTGTCCGGTGGGCAAGGTGAAGACGTGATGTATCCAATGATTGTTGGTCTAGGAGAGTCCGGTGTTGTTGCTGAAGTTGAAGCTCCCGCCTGCGGTGGTGACGTGTTCGACCGTGTGTCCTGCTATGTGGCCTGTTGATGTGAGTTGCTGCTTGCGTCTGATGTTGGTGACCTTCCCCAGAAGGCGGTTGTGTCCTGGTCACTGGGGTTGTCCAGGTGGAACTTCAGATCACATAGCAGGATGTCGTCGGTGGATGGGAGATCCTGGGGTACAATGAGGTCAACAATGGTATTTGAGAATGGGGGTCCAATGTCCGGGGGTCCTGCACATGAGTGTGCCGCAGTGGATGTGCTTGGGCTTTGTCCGGATCTGGGAGTTGAGGTGGTCCATGGTCACCCTTGGGTCATTAGAGTGCGTGGTCAGTCGGAGTGTGCCTCTGTAGGTGATGGCAATGCCTTGTCCTAGAAGGGCGTGCTGCTCCTTGCGGGTGATAATGCAGCCGTCAGGGTTGATGGCGAGGAGGGTGCTGGCGTCGTAGCGGTGGAGTGTCCAAGAGAAATGCTCCTTGGTGCTGAGCACGGTCCAGGGGCAGACGGACGCAAACGGGCTAGCCTATGGGTTGCCTTTGTCACTGGAGCCGACCAGTACAACGCAGGCAGCACATCATCAACAACGCAACTTCAACAACGTAGGTGTCTTCACATTGCATTTGATTACAATGCATTGTGAGGTCAGTAATGGTGTAATTTAAATTATTATGGGTGGGTATGTGTTCCAGATGTAAAATATGAAATTTGTGGTGTGTCTTACGGTGTAAAATATGAATTTTGTGTTGTGTCTAATGGGGTAAAATATGAAATTTGGGGTGATTCATGGGGTAAAATATGAAATTTGGGGTGCATTATGGGGTAAAATATGTAATTTGGGGTGATTCATGGGGTAAAATATGAAATTTGGGGTGTTTTTCGGTGTTAAGTATGAAAATTGGGTTGTTTTTTTGGGGTGAAATCTGACATTTTCGGTGTGCATTTGGGTCAATTTAGAGTTTTGGGTGTGTAATGGGGGGCTCAGAAAGGAATTCCTGGGTTCACGTTTGTGATTGTGGTGCAAAGGTTAGTTTAGGGTTGCACTCACTGGAGTTGGAATAGTGATGTTCATGTCTCCGTAATGCAACATCTAACCTACTGTTGCAATGTGCCTAGTATTAGTATGCATTGGAATGGAATGCAATGTCATGTAATGCGTTGTAACTACGTATGTGCCTTTGGCAAATGAGTGTTCGTACTCGCTGTGCATGTGTGCACAGCGTCCGCAATTGAGAAGTGCTGGGGGGTGGGGTGATGGACAGCTGTGAGGTGGTAAATACCGGAAAGAATACTGGATGGTGCCTGGACGCGGGGATGTGTGTGTGAGTGGGTGTCGTAAATATTGTAATGAGGGAAGTCTTACCTCAAAGTCAGGCCCCGTGTCTTTGTAGCTCCTGCTCCCCTGCGTCTGCTTGCTGGAACAGAAATTTGGCAGCCAGGCTTCCTCCCCTGAGTCAATCACAACGCTGCAATGCGGCAGTGTGATTGCTAATTTGCAACGGGACAAGTCATGCAGCCAGGGGCCAAAGGGGTGGGCATATTCTCCATGCAGGCTGTAATGCAGCCTGCATTGCGAACAGGGAAGTGAGCATGACTGCTTTGGTCGGCCTGAGTGTGCCGACCAAACAGTCATTGCGCACTTGAGTGGGCATGCCAATCCGCCCATGCCCTGCTCCGTGTTTGGAGTAGTCCCACCCACCCTCCCACCCCCTGAGGATACATGGCATGATTACATCAGTTAGTTATCATCATGTGATGATTGTTCCTCTTCTGCACTGCTTGAGGCAGTGGGGCAACGCTCTTCCGCCATAGCGGAAGAGCCGCCACTGGGGGTGCGTCATCTACGTGTGATAGGCCTGAGCGACTCATCCACCGGCCCTCCTGCGCTACGGGTCCCAGCTCCTCCTCACCTGGACATTGACACTGTGGGGCAATCCACTGCACTCTCTCCAAATCTGTGACTCAGCCAGCAGGAGTGATTTCACTAGGCTGGGCACAGCAGTCGCCGCCTAGTCCGCTGGTGGACCTCCAGATGCAGTTGATGCAGCAGTGCCCCCTTGGGCATGTAGTTGCAGCGCTCACACCACAGAAGTTCGGCGTTGCACAGGGGCCTCACCCAACACAGCGTACGGCCAGCTCAACATCATCCGGCCTGTGATGCAGGGAGACGGCACACACCGTTGGTAATCCCCTCCATGCATCCCGGTGTAGTGGTGGTTCGTAATATGCGATGCAGACCTCACTACGTTGGTGCGCATGAGCGCCTCTACCATTACCAGCTCCAAGGTGCGCAGGGCAGTCTTCTCACACAGGTCAGTAACGTGTATCCAAGCTTCCTGCCAGACTTCACCACCAGGTACGGGCAATCATCGCGCATCAATGTTTACCGCCACGGATCATCGACTCCACAGCTCCTCCACATCCCACTCCAGGCTCCAGACGCAGGTCCAGGAAGGCTTCCAGGCTCCAGACGCAGGTCCAGCGAGGCATCATGGCTCTCATCCTGGTCATCCTGGATGTTGGCTGGCTTGCAGGGGTTGTTGATGTGTGCTGCACTTGGCCCTGGCTGCTCCAATCTGCATATCATTGTATTTTATGCATATTTACTATTGGTGGTTGACTGATAGGCAATTTTTTCCATTAGAGGCAAGAAATATAAATTTGTGCTGACTAACGTGAGTTTGCTTGACGCTAATGGGCCTTTCGCTGGTTATCGCCCACTAACGCAGGAATTCCGATCGCCATCGCACAGATGTTAGCGTGAGTTTTCACACCCGTTCCCTGTTACTATCGCCATGTACCGACGGCTTGGTAATACGCCGCTAACATGGCGATGTTTTGCAGGGTTAGGCAGCGATACAAAAAATGCCGCTAACTGGCTTTGGTGATAGTTATCGCCCGTCCTTGAGAATATCCCCATAAGAGTGTCTACTCAAATAAATAGAGTTATAACTAGTCTATGCAGAGTGTCAGAAAAAGGCCCAGAGGTCGCTATGAGGGAACGGAAAACACTTCAGTTTAAATGAAACATAATTGCTCAATCGATATTTTGCATGAAAGATTTAGGTAAGATTTAATTACACATTGATCAACCAGATAGCGCACTACACTGAGGAGAAGCTGAGAACCTTTGAAGCAGTGGAAAGTGTATGGGGGAGGGGGGAGGGGGAATTTATCATTCTACATCAAGAACTGAAAGAGTAATTGTCAATTAAATGAAATGCTGAGGATTATAAGAGAGGGGGTGTTTATGAGTCCACTGCATCTGCCAGATATATTATATCTTGGTGTAATTAATTGATTTCCACGTATATGAGAGATGGCAACATGGCGGCGTTCTATCCATGGGCTTGCTTCACTGAGAGCTTGTGGTAGTTAATATCTTTAAAGAGATAATAGCCGGCTGTTCACTACACAGTAGGAGGCCATATTACTGAAAGGCCCTGGGGATGCAATATACCTATGCCTCTATTTTTTTTGCTGACGGGGGCACTTCCATGCTGCAGAACGGGCCACAGACGCTTGGGCCACTGTTCCCTTCTGTGATGTTTGTAGAACAGGCATAACATCTCACGGGGGCATGCAAATGTGGTAGCACTTTTTTCCCTGTGCCCGTCCTATGTTACCAATATTGGTTCTGGATCAACTCGGCTATAGGAAGAATCAAGCACTGTCTGTACATTACCTAGGAAGTGTGCCTCTCAATGGTGTCTTTTGCGATAGGCATAGGGGTTACAAAGACAGCACAGGCAGTTCCACGCAGCACTAACCTCTAGTATGAGCCCAACCCGCTCTTGAAAATCAGGACAGTCCACAGGTAATGAGCTTCAAACCACAGCTCCATCGCTCCTGCTGTGCTCTCGACACCACACGCGTCTGCACTGGGGAGACCACATGTGTTTTCTTTAATCTTGTGCTCGGCCGCAATCTGTGCTGGACGCATCTAATGTGTTTGCACCCTGCACAGACAAGAGCATGCACTTGTTTATTATAATCCAGATTGGCAAGAAAAAGCAGCCCCATACTTTTCGAAATGAGAGCGGACAATAATTCCAAGGACAGTTTGAGGGATATTTTTATAAATGGCACAAATAGATGCATCTTACAACACATTTTTTCATGGAATATTGATATGGAATATTTTACTATTGCTATTTATGTTCCACAGAACCTCACCAATACCAAAGATTTATAGGGACATTCAGAGATGAACGTTGGTGTCAGGAACAGTTGCTTAGGTGTGAGCAAGGACATTGTGGGGCATGTTATCAAGAAGTTATCGCCGGGAGGATTGAAGGCACTTTTCTGCCGCTAATGGGCCGATCGCCAGGTAACGCCGTTTAACGCAGGATTCATTATCGCCATCGCGATGATATTATCGTGAGTTTTCACCGCCTAACCCTGGTTCTATTGCCATGTAGTGTCGGCTTGATAATACGACGCTAACATGGTGATAGATTTCAGGGTTAGGCGGCGTTAACAAAACTGCCAAAACCTGCGCTGGCGATAGTTATCGCCCGCACTTGTGAATATGCCCCACAGTTGGTTGAGACAAATAAATGCCAACTTTCTAAAAGTGGCATTTTCATAATGTTAACTTAAAATCCAACTTCACCATTAAAGAGGATTTAAAATTACAATTCATTTGAAAGTAGACAGCATATATATATGTGCTCTCTATCAGAGGTTAGCATTTTTCAAATTTAATAAGGGAACCCAGTATTAGCCTATGGTAGAGACATGACTTGCAACAGTGAAAAGCGATTTTAGGAGTGTTTCACTGTGAAGACATGCAAAACTTATAGTGAAACTAGAGAGGTGGCCCCACAGTTCCAGGGAACAGGGCACTGTAAACCAGTATAGTAACAAATTTCCCTGGAGAAAGCAATCACTCACACTTGCATCCAATCATACATATTACTCATATATTCTAACAATTTATGATGTAGCTAGGCTCAATATGTATCTGAAATCGAGATGTAGCGTTTCAAATATTATGTATACAATAAAAATTCCGAGTCTCAGAGTATAGTTAAAACTTTACATATAGATATACATAAATGTAATTCATACAAAAATGTGAAAAAACACACAGTGCATATTTAAGTTAAAATCTGGCACATGGATATAATAAAATCCAAACAACTAAAACTAGGGGACCCTTTTTGGCACAATTACTCCTGAACTGTTGCCTCCTGGCTGGCTTCCGGATTCGCCTGAGCGAGTTGTCCGAAACGCCTAGTCTGGTTTCTGAAAGCCAGCATGTAGCTATATACATCCTGGGGAGGTTTACTGGGAGCTTTCTCCCAGCCTTCTTTCACCAAACTCAGAGGTCCTCTCACAGGATGGCCGTACAGCAGTTCAAAGGGACTGAACCCTAAGGACTTCTGTGGCACCTCTCTGTAAGCAAACAGAAGGCATGGCAAGAGGACGTCCCACTTACGCCTCATGGGTTCCTCAAGACCCATAATCATGCCCTTCAGGGTCCGGTTGAATCTCTCAATCAACCCATTACCTTGGGGGTGGTAAGGAGTGGTGAACTTATAGGTTACACCACACTCCTGCCACAGGGACTTCATATACTTAGATATGAAGTTGGTACCACGGTCTGACACCACCTCTCTGGGGAACTCCACATGGGGAGAAAATCCCCATCAACGCACGACCCACCACGGGGCTGTCACAGTCCGGAGAGGGATGGCTTCCGGGTACCGGGTGGCATGGTCCACCAAGACCAGGATGAACCTGTTGCCCATGGCTGTCTTGGGATCCAGAGGCCCCACAATGTCAATACCCACCCTCTCAAAGGGGTGCTGACCACAGGGAAAGGTTGGAGAGGAGCCTTGTGCTTCCTCCCACTCTTACCACTTGCCTGGCAAGTCTGACAGGTCCTGCAATGAGTATCTGAACTCTTGTGCATTTGGGGCCAGTAAAAGTGGGTGACAAGCCTTTCAAAGGTCTTGTCTTGCCCCAAATGTCCTGCTAAAGGCACATCATGAGCCAGACCCAGTAGGAAGGCTCTGAATCGCTGGGGTACCACCAGCACATGGGCTGACCCAGGCTCAGCAACCTTAGGCTCACTATACAGGAGACCATTCTCCCAGTAAATCCAATGTGATCCAGACTGATCACCTGCTGCCTGGTTTGCAGCCTGTTGCCGCAAACCCACAAGAGAAGGGCACTTCTTATGTTCCTTGCAGAACTCTTCCCTGGAGGGGCCTCCTTCCTGCTGCCAATGGGCCCGCTCAGGCAGGTCCCCCAGTTCAGCCACTTGTTCCCCTGTAGGCTCCAGGGCATCTCCTCAAGGTTTGCCTCCTCCTGGACCGTGGGAACTTCGGGGGCTGGTTTTCCGCACCCCCTGCCTCTTCTCTTTAAGGCAGGCACCTGGGCCACTGTTTCAGGCTCCAGGTCCTCTTGAATACCCTTACTGGCTGCCATCGACCGAGTGGTCACACGCCCACTCAGGCAGACCCAACATCTCCAAATGAGACCTCCGCTCCACCTTCGTCCAAGGGGAGCTCTCCAAATCATTGCCTAGCAGACAGTCAACAGGCATGGCTGTACTCACAGCTACTTGAAAGGTACCTGAGACCCCCACTCAAATGGGAACCTGTGCCACCTTGCAGTGGCACTCTGAATTGTCAGCGGCAACTACCGAGTAGATTGCGTTGGGAATCACCGGCTCTTCAGACACCAGCCAACAACTGACAGCTGTCACCCTGGCTCCGGTGTCTCTCAGAGCCTCCACCCTATGGCCATTGATGGTCACCCACTGCCTGTACTTCTTATTTTTATCAGGCAGCTGAGTCCTAGGGACCATCTCACTGTCTCCTAAAGAGACTAGGGACATCTCTGCGAGACCCCACCCACCTTGGGCACCCGACTCCTTCCCCAGGGCTACTAGCCATCTGCCGGGGCTATGCACCAGTGGGTGCAGCGTTAACCTTGTTGGGACACTTAGGATCCCAGTAGAAGTGGCCCACCTGACCACAACCAAAACATGTCTTGGGACCCCTCTGAACAGGCTTATCTGTCGGGGCCCATGGTTTCTTCTCAGTGGGAGGCTGGGAACCCTTCCCTTGGTTCCCTTGGGGATTACTTTGGGGCCCTTTCTTTAACTCCTTTGGTTTACCCTTGTCCCCCCACTCTTCTGCTGGGGACCCTGCCCACCTTTGGCGGCGTCTCTCACAAGACCCTTGTGGACCCTGGTACTGACCCAGCGGTCCGCATCCACAGCAAGCTTCCTGGGATCAGTCAGCTTACTATCAATCAGGTACTGGCGTAGCTCTGGAAAACAACTACTGGACAAGTGCTCCCATGCAATCAAATCATAGAGCCCCTGCAAGTCAGTTACCTTACTACCCTTCACCCAACCATCCAATGCTCTGCAAAAAAAAAGACACATATTCCACCCAGGTGCTAGACTTCAGCTTCCTGCAATTTCTAAATTTCTGCCTAGAAAGCTCTGGGGTCAACCCATACCTGGCTATTAAGGCTTCCTTCATGGGGGCATAGGACATCTGATCCACTTTGGGCAATGCTAGTAAGGTGTCCCTTCCTTCATCCATAAAGCGGCTCCACAACCCCGCTCCCCAATCTTTCTCAGGGACCTGGTGGGACGTCATCGCTACCTCATAGGCCTTAAACCACTGCCCAATGTCCTCCCGCTTCATGAATTCCTTAATGACATCCTTGGGAATATATACTCTTCCTTCTACAGGCACTGACGGTGTGCTGCCACCATAGGGAGTGATCTCTAAGCTCTTTGCTTTCAGCTCCAGCTCCCTCAACACTCTCTCATGCTCTAAAAGCGTCTTCTTTTCTTCCATGGCTAACCTCTTATTTTCCAACTCCAATTTCTTAGTTTCTATGTTATCCTGACTCCCCTGTTTGAGCTTGGCTAGCTCCATCTCATGCACTCTGCTTCTTTACCTGTCCTCCAACTCTTCTGGGGACGGGCCCTTTGAAGAAACACTGCTGCCCACCCTGGAAGGCGCTTTCCCCCAGTCATGCCCAATGGCCCCTCCTGTTGCCCATCTAAATTCTCTACCTCCTCCCTAGGCTCTTCAGGATGCTCACTGGCATTCCTAGATTCCAACCAGGCCCTCAGCACCTTTTGGTATTCCTCCTTTCTGGTGAGGCCTCTTATAGAGATTTTAATTTCTTGCAAACAGCTTTGAGGTGTGGCACAGTGTAGGTATCAACCCTCTCTTCTTCAAACTCAATATCCACAGATGCAATGGATGCTGCTTTGCTCATGGTGAAAAATTGGCAGTTTTCAAAAAATAGAAGTTCCAAGGAAAAACTCTACCAAAATGTATGTGGTCGCGTAATGGTCTGCACTCACTAGTAGTGTACACCAATCACTGTATGTAAATCACAAATGCAAGTCCAAATCCTCACCGCTGACCACCAATGTTAGAAATGGGGGTCTCTAGTTGGCAGAGGTAGGTACCTTTGTCCAAATAGGGGCCCTTGCTTCTAGTCAGGGTAAGGGGGATACACTCCTAAAATAACCCCTGCTCACCCCCTTGGTAGCTTGGCACAAGCAGACAGGCTTATCTCAGAGGCAGTGTGTAAAGCATTTGTGAACACATACAGTAACACAGTGCAAACACTACAAATGGACACCACACCGGTTTAGAAAAATAAGTAATCTTTATCTAAACTAACACAAGACCAAACGACAAAAATCCACAATACAGTATCAAAAATAAGGCTCTTAAATGGTAGAAATAGTTCAGTTCAATGCAAGTTGTAAATGCGACACTTCTTCTCACAAAGTACCTTACATGCTTCACGCAAAACAAACAAAAGGGTCGCAGAGAAGGTGATGCGTTAGTTCTTTGCTTCGGGGAGGCGATGCGTCTGTTCCTTACTGCAGCGCAGGGGAGGCGATGCGTCTGTTCCTTACCGGAGAGGAGGGGATGCGTCTGTTTCTTACTGTGTTCCGGTTATGATGCGACAAGATGGCGCCTTGATGCGCGGCGATGACCCGGTGCGATGCGACAAAATGGCGGCTCAATGCGATGCGTCGGTCCGGTACGATGCGTGATCTTTTGCAGCCCCATGGCAGGTGCTGCAACGGTTTTCTCGGCGATGCGTCGGGACCCGGTGTGGATGCGGCGCGCTTCTCCCTGGTTGCTCGGCGAGGCATCGGAACCAAGTGGGGATGTGGCACGCTTCTTCCCCGTGGCTCGGCAATGCATCGGGAATCGGTGCGGATGCGACACGCTTCTTCCTCGTTGCGACGATCTTCCAGCTCCCAGCGACAAACAGTCTCTAGAGGTCCTAAACAGCAGCAGGCACCTCTTTGCAGGTTAGAATTCCCAGCAAGGAAATTCAGGGGAGCTGGTGGTGAAGTCTTTGTGTCCCTGAGACTTCAGAACAGTAGGCAAGCTCAGTTTCAAGCCCTTGGAGATCTTCCTCAAGATGACAAAGCAAACAGCATAGTCCTTTTTCTTCTTTTCCTTGGCAGCAAGCAGCCACTGCAGGCCAACCCCAAACAGCAAACAGCACAGGGGAAGTAATCTTCCTCAGCTTCTCCGGCTCTTCTCCTTGGCAAAGGTTCCTCTTGATTTCCCAGAAGTGATCTAAAGTTCTGGGGTCTGGGTTCCCCTTTTTATACACACAAATTCTTTGTTCTCTGAAGGCAGAGAGTGTCTGTACCCAGCCAAAACTAGTTCTGTCCTCACTGGTGCAGCTTCCTGGCAGGAGGTGGAGACAGCATTGTTGAAACCAGACCTGGCCCAGGCAGTTGAAAGGAAATCTCCTCCCCTACTCTAAATTCAACCCAGGTCTATTCAGCCCAGCCCTGACTCATCAGACTGCCGGAGCCGCTGCCCTCCTCCAGCCCCTGTCATTCAAAAGCCAGACATGCAATACACAAACCTAGCAGAGGCACACTGGATGGTTAGGCAAGAAAATACCTACTTTCTAAAAGCGGTATTTTCAAACACAGAATGTAAAAATCACCCACACTAAAAGATGCACTTTAACATTCTGAGTTCAGGCATACTAAACTTTATTTTCCTATATTGTTCCCAGGGTCAGTTATGTTTATAAGATGTTATAAACAAACTGCCCATTCTGGCCTATGGGAACAGATAGCCTTGCAGTAGTGAAAAACGAAATTGGCAGTATTTCACTATCAGGACATGCCACACACATCCGGGCATGTCCTACCTTTACATACAATGCACCCTGCCCACAGGGGTACCTTGGGCCTACCTTAGGGGTGACTAACATGTAGAAAAGGGAAGGTTTAGGGACTGGCAAGTGTGTGCACTTGCTAAGTCGACATGGCAGTCCCAGACTGCACACAGGCTCTGCAATGGCAGGCCTGAGCCACATTTTACAAGCTGCTTCTGTGGGTGGAGTAATCAGTGCTGCAAGCCCACCAGCAGCATTTGATTTACAGGCCCTGGGCACACATGGTGCACTGTATTAGGGTCTGACAAGTAAATCAAATCAGCCAATCATGGAATCACTAATGCATTACATAAATTTACAAAGGGAGCACCTGCACTTTGGCACTGAACAGCAGTGGCAAAGTGCCCAAAGCATCTAAACCAGCAAAAACAGATGAGGCAACAGCAAACAAATGGAAGGGAGACCCACGTCAATGGAGCCAAGTCTAACAAATACATAAACCCCAACTGCAGGGTTATTCACAGTCATGTGACCCAGGACACTGACAGAAAGACACAGGGGCATATTCATAAGTCAATATCGCTGCTTTAACGGCACTTTTCTGCCGATAAAGCGGCGATATTTTTATCGCAAAATTCACAAGCTGTCGCTAACAGCAGTTAGCGACAGCTTTTAGGCGAAAACTACACATTTAAACATCCCCACTTCTGTCAGCGATAAATAATGCTAATGATATGCAAGGGAGGTGTTCCCTTGCAAAATCTGACTTTAACCCAACATTACCCTATTCCAAAGGGGACTCCTTATTCTAAGATGACCCAAAAAAGTGGCTATAACTGCAACTAGAGGCAGTTTTTTAAGACCAGAAAAAATCAGGTCTTAAAATGGAGATAACCATTGGGGCCGCATTTCTGCAGGTTTTGTTGCTGGACCCCGCTGCAAGCAATGTTGCTGCGCTGCCCTGCCACAAAATTACAGGGCAGGACTGCGCACCATGAATAAGATAGTGCGCATTCCTGTGCCCCAGTCATGAAAAGTGTTGCAGCGCTGCGACAAGACTGCGTTGCAACACTTCTCAGTACGCCCTTCTTGCGACAGCATGGATGCGCTGTACTCACCGAACAGCGCTCCATGACGCAAGTAATGACAGTTATGTCAGGAATCCTGACGTATTTGTCTGCGCTAAAGTCACACATTGCTGCAGTTGTGTCACAACCATGACGCAACTCCATCAATGCATGGGGCCAGCCTATCCCTTGTCACTGCGTCACCCTCACGCCTGCCATCAGGCAGGCGGAAGGTACTGATGCAGTGCAGTTCATGAGGGGTGCCCGAATGTCGACGCTGTTGGAGATCCATTGGTGTTGGTTGTGCGCTGCGGTGTCATAGTTTGTAAGCAGTGGCGGAGTGTTGGTGCTGAGAGAGTTGACGAGATGTCCAACGGTGGCCTTGATCCAGCTGCGAGGGGTTGCGATGATGGCATTGTTGTCCGGTGGGCAAGGTGAAGACGTGATGTATCCAATGATTGTTGGTCTAGGAGAGTCCGGTGTTGTTGCTGAAGTTGAAGCTCCCGCCTGCGGTGGTGACGTGTTCGACCGTGTGTCCTGCTATGTGGCCTGTTGATGTGAGTTGCTGCTTGCGTCTGATGTTGGTGACCTTCCCCAGAAGGCGGTTGTGTCCTGGTCACTGGGGTTGTCCAGGTGGAACTTCAGATCACATAGCAGGATGTCGTCGGTGGATGGGAGATCCTGGGGTACAATGAGGTCAACAATGGTATTTGAGAATGGGGGTCCAATGTCCGGGGGTCCTGCACATGAGTGTGCCGCAGTGGATGTGCTTGGGCTTTGTCCGGATCTGGGAGTTGAGGTGGTCCATGGTCACCCTTGGGTCATTAGAGTGCGTGGTCAGTCGGAGTGTGCCTCTGTAGGTGATGGCAATGCCTTGTCCTAGAAGGGCGTGCTGCTCCTTGCGGGTGATAATGCAGCCGTCAGGGTTGATGGCGAGGAGGGTGCTGGCGTCGTAGCGGTGGAGTGTCCAAGAGAAATGCTCCTTGGTGCTGAGCACGGTCCAGGGGCAGACGGACGCAAACGGGCTAGCCTATGGGTTGCCTTTGTCACTGGAGCCGACCAGTACAACGCAGGCAGCACATCATCAACAACGCAACTTCAACAACGTAGGTGTCTTCACATTGCATTTGATTACAATGCATTGTGAGGTCAGTAATGGTGTAATTTAAATTATTATGGGTGGGTATGTGTTCCAGATGTAAAATATGAAATTTGTGGTGTGTCTTACGGTGTAAAATATGAATTTTGTGTTGTGTCTAATGGGGTAAAATATGAAATTTGGGGTGATTCATGGGGTAAAATATGAAATTTGGGGTGCATTATGGGGTAAAATATGTAATTTGGGGTGATTCATGGGGTAAAATATGAAATTTGGGGTGTTTTTCGGTGTTAAGTATGAAAATTGGGTTGTTTTTTTGGGGTGAAATCTGACATTTTCGGTGTGCATTTGGGTCAATTTAGAGTTTTGGGTGTGTAATGGGGGCTCAGAAAGGAATTCCTGGGTTCACGTTTGTGATTGTGGTGCAAAGGTTAGTTTAGGGTTGCACTCACTGGAGTTGGAATAGTGATGTTCATGTCTCCGTAATGCAACATCTAACCTACTGTTGCAATGTGCCTAGTATTAGTATGCATTGGAATGGAATGCAATGTCATGTAATGCGTTGTAACTACGTATGTGCCTTTGGCAAATGAGTGTTCGTACCGCTGTGCATGTGTGCACAGCGTCCGCAATTGAGAAGTGCTGGGGGGGGTGGGGTGATGGACAGCTGTGAGGTGGTAAATACCGGAAAGAATACTGGATGGTGCCTGGACGCGGGGATGTGTGTGTGAGTGGGTGTCGTAAATATTGTAATGAGGGAAGTCTTACCTCAAAGTCAGGCCCCGTGTCTTTGTAGCTCCTGCTCCCCTGCGTCTGCTTGCTGGAACAGAAATTTGGCAGCCAGGCTTCCTCCCCTGAGTCAATCACAACGCTGCAATGCGGCAGTGTGATTGCTAATTTGCAACGGGACAAGTCATGCAGCCAGGGGCCAAAGGGTGGGCATATTCTCCATGCAGGCTGTAATGCAGCCTGCATTGCGAACAGGGAAGTGAGCATGACTGCTTTGGTCGGCCTGAGTGTGCCGACCAAACAGTCATTGCGCACTTGAGTGGGCATGCCAATCCGCCCATGCCCTGCTCCGTGTTTGGAGTAGTCCCACCCACCCTCCCACCCCCTGAGGATACATGGCATGATTACATCAGTTAGTTATCATCATGTGATGATTGTTCCTCTTCTGCACTGCTTGAGGCAGTGGGGCAACGCTCTTCCGCCATAGCGGAAGAGCCGCCACTGGGGGTGCGTCATCTACGTGTGATAGGCCTGAGCGACTCATCCACCGGCCCTCCTGCGCTACGGGTCCCAGCTCCTCCTCACCTGGACATTGACACTGTGGGGCAATCCACTGCACTCTCTCCAAATCTGTGACTCAGCCAGCAGGAGTGATTTCACTAGGCTGGGTACAGCAGTCGCCGCCTAGTCCGCTGGTGGACCTCCAGATGCAGTTGATGCAGCAGTGCCCCCTTGGGCATGTAGTTGCAGCGCTCACACCACAGAAGTTCGGCGTTGCACAGGGGCCTCACCCAACACAGCGTACGGCCAGCTCAACATCATCCGGCCTGTGATGCAGGGAGACGGCACACACCGTTGGTAATCCCCTCCATGCATCCCGGTGTAGTGGTGGTTCGTAATATGCGATGCAGACCTCACTACGTTGGTGCGCATGAGCGCCTCTACCATTACCAGCTCCAAGGTGCGCAGGGCAGTCTTCTCACACAGGTCAGTAACGTGTATCCAAGCTTCCTGCCAGACTTCACCACCAGGTACGGGCAATCATCGCGCATCAATGTTTACCGCCACGGATCATCGACTCCACAGCTCCTCCACATCCCACTCCAGGCTCCAGACGCAGGTCCAGGAAGGCTTCCAGGCTCCAGACGCAGGTCCAGCGAGGCATCATGGCTCTCATCCTGGTCATCCTGGATGTTGGCTGGCTTGCAGGGGTTGTTGATGTGTGCTGCACTTGGCCCTGGCTGCTCCAATCTGCATATCATTGTATTTTATGCATATTTACTATTGGTGGTTGACTGATAGGCAATTTTTTCCATTAGAGGCAAGAAATATAAATTTGTGCTGACTAACGTGAGTTTGCTTGACGCTAATGGGCCTTTCGCTGGTTATCGCCCACTAACGCAGGAATTCCGATCGCCATCGCACAGATGTTAGCGTGAGTTTTCACACCCGTTCCCTGTTACTATCGCCATGTACCGACGGCTTGGTAATACGCCGCTAACATGGCGATGTTTTGCAGGGTTAGGCAGCGATACAAAAATGCCGCTAACTGGCTTTGGTGATAGTTATCGCCCGTCCTTGAGAATATCCCCATAAGAGTGTCTACTCAAATAAATAGAGTTATAACTAGTCTATGCAGAGTGTCAGAAAAAGGCCCAGAGGTCGCTATGAGGGAACGGAAAACACTTCAGTTTAAATGAAACATAATTGCTCAATCGATATTTTGCATGAAAGATTTAGGTAAGATTTAATTACACATTGATCAACCAGATAGCGCACTACACTGAGGAGAAGCTGAGAACCTTTGAAGCAGTGGAAAGTGTATGGGGGAGGGGGAGGGGAATTTATCATTCTACATCAAGAACTGAAAGAGTAATTGTCAATTAAATGAAATGCTGAGGATTATAAGAGAGGGGGTGTTTATGAGTCCACTGCATCTGCCAGATATATTATATCTTGGTGTAATTAATTGATTTCCACGTATATGAGAGATGGCAACATGGCGGCGTTCTATCCATGGGCTTGCTTCACTGAGAGCTTGTGGTAGTTAATATCTTTAAAGAGATAATAGCCGGCTGTTCACTACACAGTAGGAGGCCATATTACTGAAAGGCCCTGGGGATGCAATATACCTATGCCTCTATTTTTTTTGCTGACGGGGGCACTTCCATGCTGCAGAACGGGCCACAGACGCTTGGGCCACTGTTCCCTTCTGTGATGTTTGTAGAACAGGCATAACATCTCACGGGGGCATGCAAATGTGGTAGCACTTTTTTCCCTGTGCCCGTCCTATGTTACCAATATTGGTTCTGGATCAACTCGGCTATAGGAAGAATCAAGCACTGTCTGTACATTACCTAGGAAGTGTGCCTCTCAATGGTGTCTTTTGCGATAGGCATAGGGGTTACAAAGACAGCACAGGCAGTTCCACGCAGCACTAACCTCTAGTATGAGCCCAACCCGCTCTTGAAAATCAGGACAGTCCACAGGTAATGAGCTTCAAACCACAGCTCCATCGCTCCTGCTGTGCTCTCGACACCACACGCGTCTGCACTGGGGAGACCACATGTGTTTTCTTTAATCTTGTGCTCGGCCGCAATCTGTGCTGGACGCATCTAATGTGTTTGCACCCTGCACAGACAAGAGCATGCACTTGTTTATTATAATCCAGATTGGCAAGAAAAAGCAGCCCCATACTTTTCGAAATGAGAGCGGACAATAATTCCAAGGACAGTTTGAGGGATATTTTTATAAATGGCACAAATAGATGCATCTTACAACACATTTTTTCATGGAATATTGATATGGAATATTTTACTATTGCTATTTATGTTCCACAGAACCTCACCAATACCAAAGATTTATAGGGACATTCAGAGATGAACGTTGGTGTCAGGAACAGTTGCTTAGGTGTGAGCAAGGACATTGTGGGGCATGTTATCAAGAAGTTATCGCCGGGAGGATTGAAGGCACTTTTCTGCCGCTAATGGGCCGATCGCCAGGTAACGCCGTTTAACGCAGGATTCATTATCGCCATCGCGATGATATTATCGTGAGTTTCACCGCCTAACCCTGGTTCTATTGCCATGTAGTGTCGGCTTGATAATACGACGCTAACATGGTGATAGATTTCAGGGTTAGGCGGCGTTAACAAAACTGCCAAAACCTGCGCTGGCGATAGTTATCGCCCGCACTTGTGAATATGCCCCACAGTTGGTTGAGACAAATAAATGCCAACTTTCTAAAAGTGGCATTTTCATAATGTTAACTTAAAATCCAACTTCACCATTAAAGAGGATTTAAAATTACAATTCATTTGAAAGTAGACAGCATATATATATGTGCTCTCTATCAGAGGTTAGCATTTTTCAAATTTAATAAGGGAACCCAGTATTAGCCTATGGTAGAGACATGACTTGCAACAGTGAAAAGCGATTTTAGGAGTGTTTCACTGTGAAGACATGCAAAACTTATAGTGAAACTAGAGAGGTGGCCCCACAGTTCCAGGGAACAGGGCACTGTAAACCAGTATAGTAACAAATTTCCCTGGAGAAAGCAATCACTCACACTTGCATCCAATCATACATATTACTCATATATTCTAACAATTTATGATGTAGCTAGGCTCAATATGTATCTGAAATCGAGATGTAGCGTTTCAAATATTTTATTTTATGTATACAATAAAAAATTCCGAGTCTCAGAGTATAGTTAAAACTTTACATATAGATATACATAAATGTAATTCATACAAAAATGTGAAAAAACACACAGTGCATATTTAAGTTAAAATCTGGCACATGGATATAATAAAATCCAAACAACTAAAACTAGGGGACCCTTTTTGGCACAATTACTCCTGAACTGTTGCCTAAACAGATCCAACATACGTCCGTAGTATGGAAGTGGAGACGCCAAGTAAAAGGATTACATTGAACTAAATTATCCGACCTACGTGGCGGAAAATGCAATAAGGATTTTTCTGTCCGGCACATAGAAAAAAGTATGTTAAAGGATTGTCTGGCCCACTATAACTGCATGGGAAGAGGATTTACTTACCCCATATAAACAAAGTGGCTGAGATCGGGAGAAGCAGCCGCCTTGTACACGACAATTCAATACGGTGGCCGCGTATATACAAAGCGACCATAATTTATGCCTTCCTGAAGTTGTGCCATATACACAACATCAAGGATTAATATACCCCACTGAAAGATATGTGGAGGAACAAATCCCTGATTTTTATGTCCTGAAGAAGGTGGTTTCTCCTAAATATAAAACGATATACCACCGAAACGCGTCGACGCCAGTCCACTAGAATCCAACCACAAGGAAACCTGGGAAGGAATCAATAGTTATTCTACCAGAGCTTTGTTCAACTTGATGTTATATGTTGGATCTGTTTAGGCAACAGTTCAGGAGTAATTGTGCCAAAAAGGGTCCCCTAGTTTTGGTGGTTTGGATTTTATTATATCCATGTGTCAGATTTTAACTTAAATATGCACTGTGTTTTTTCACATTTTTGTATGAATTACATTTATGTATATCTATATTCACTGAAAAAACCATAGGTTTTAGGGACAGTTATAGTTAGTTGGACATTGTACTCGTACAAAACCCGTGAAATTCCCCTGTTATAGTTAGTTCAGCTAACTATAACTCGCGCCCCGCAATGCACTGCTGATGACGTCACATATTACATCACTCATGACATGGTCAGTGACATCACTGATGACATCTCAAATGACATCACTGATGACATCACTGATGACATCATCCAGTGACTGTGTGTTTCTGTAAAGTTTAAATATGTTTAATATATATAGGGAAAGGCGTATTGAAGAATGAGTGGGTGTATAAGTGTCTGAATGGATGATTTAGTACGTGAGTGACTGACTCTACAAGTGAGTGATTAAGCGTATCTTACTGAATGCATGGGTTAGTGACTAAACTGTGTGAATGTCTGTATCCGTCTGTTTGTTGGTGTGTAAGTGGATGCATGGATTTGTGAATAGCTACATGAGTGTCTATATGGGTTATTGATTGGTTCTCTGAGTATCTGTATGGCTGCCTGAGTGTTTGTGTGGGTGGGGTGTGTGTGACTCTATACATAGATGTGTGAGTGGGTGATTCACTGGGTGCATGATTTCAAGAGTGCATCTGTGATGGACTGCTTGGGTGGGTGAGTGTGTGTATGGGTGTGTTAGTGAGTGAATGTATATCTCAGTGGTACATGTGCAAGTAACTACATATGTAAAAGGCAGTATATATGTGTGTTAGAGTATTTAAATGGCTATAAGTGAGAGTGTGTTATTGTGAGAGTGGCTGTATGGATGCGTGTGTGCTTGTATCAGTTATTGTATAAGAGCGTAAGAATGTGCTAGTATTTGTATGAGTAAGTGAGCTGGTGTGTGTATAACTGTATAGGTGAGTAAATGGGTGTGTGATTAATTTTTTGCATGACTGACTAGGTGTGTGAGTACCTCTATGGATGAGTGGCGGTGTGTGAGTGTTTATATAGGTGTATGAGTGCATATGATAGTCCTGTACTGAGTGACTGTAAGTATGAGTGACTGTACAGGTGAGTGAGTGGATGTGTGTGTAGACCTAAGAATCAGTGAGTGGGTATGTAGTTTTTGGTGTTGGAGTGTCTATGGTTTTGAGAATGGCAGTCTGTAATTTAGAGTGGGTGTATCAAAAGTTATATTAGGGTGTGAGAAGATGCATGAAATTATGACATGGATGATGTCATCAGTGATGTCATTTGAGATGTCATCAGTGATGTCATCAGTGATGTCACGGACCATGTCATGAGTGATGTAATATGTGACGTCATCAGCAGTGCATTGCGGGCGCGAGTTATAGTTAGCTGAACTAACTATAACAGGGGAATTTCACGGGTTTTGTACGAGTGCAATGTCCAACTAACTATAACTGTCCCTAAAACCTATGGTTTTTTCAGTGAATTTCAAAGGTTTTTTAAATGCTAATTTCTAACTATAACGTGTCTGAAACCTATGGTTTTTTCAGTGAATTTCAAAGGTTTTTTAAATGCTAATTTGTAACTATAACGTGCCTGAAACCTAGGTTTTTTCAGTGAATTTCAAAGGTTTTTTAAATGCTAATTTCTAACTATAACGTGCCTGAAACCTATGGTTTTTTCAGTGAATTTCAAATGTTTTTTAAATGCTAATTTCTAACTATAACGTGCCTGAAACCTATGATTTTTTAAGTGAATTTCAAAGGTTTTTTAAATGCTAGTTTCTAACTATGCCTATAGAGGTAGGACATGTGAAGAAAGAAGAAAAAACGCACAGAAAGAAGCAAAAGATGTGCAGAAAGAACCAACAGAGGAGCAGAAAGAGGCTTGTTGCAAAATCATCCTGTGCCCACAACTTTTTCAGACGGGTACTGGTGGTAACTGACTCTGACTAACCAGAGCCAGTGCGCGTTTGCACAGTGGTGAAGGGAGGGGGGGCCTGAGGTGACATGTGTGCAAACGCGCCCCGTGGCGCGTTTTAAGTTGCGGGATTAAGTCCCCTTGAATCCTGAGGGTCCCTGGGGCCCAACTAGCCCCCAGGTACCTACAGTTAGGACCACAGAGCTGAGTTGCAGAGAGGCGTTCCGAGGCCACGCACCTTTTTTCACCTCTCTGCAACGCAACTCTGTTGTGCTTACTGAAGGTACCTGGTGGGCTAGTTGGCCCCCAGGATTCAAAGGGAATTAACTCCCCAACTTAAAACGCACCACAGGGCGTGTTTGCGCACATGTCACCTGAGGCCCCGCCCCTCCCTTCACCACTGTGCAAACGCGCCCCGTGGCGCGTTTTAAGTTGGGGGATTAGGTCACCTTGAATCCTGAGAGTCCCTGGGGCCCAACTAGCCCACCAGGTACTTCCAGTAAGCACCACAGACCTGCGTTGCAACGCCTGTAACAAATTGTGCAGTTGTGTTTAGGTAGTGAAGAGGGTCGTGCTGGGGGTAGTGTTTTAGGGTTTAGGGTAGTGCAGTGGTGTTTGTGTAGTGTAGGGGGTCATGCTGGGGGTAGATTTAGGGTTTAGGGTAGTGCAGTGGTGTTTGGGTAGTGTAGGGAGTCGTGCTGGGGGAGTGTTTTAGGGTTTAGGGTAGTACAGTGGTGTTTGGGTAGTGTAGGGGTCGTGCTGGGGTTAGTGTTTTAGGGTTTTAGGGTTTAGGGTAGTGCAGTGGTGTTTGGGTAGTGTAGGGGATACTGCTGGGGGTAGTGTTTTAGGGTTTAGGGTAGTGCAATGGTGTTTGGGTAGTGTAGGGGGTATTGCTGACGGTAGTGTTTTAGGGTTTAGGGTAGTGCAGTGGTGTTTGGGTAGCGTAGGGGGTACTGCTGGGGGTAGTGTTTTATGGTTTAGGAGAGTGCAGTGGTGTTTGGGTAGTGTAGTGGTTCGTGCTGGGGTAGTTTTTTAGGGTTTAGGGTAGTGCAGTGGTGTTTGTGTAGTGTAGGAGGTCGTGTTTTAGGGTTTAGGGTAGTGGAGTGGTCTTTGGGTAGTGTAGGGAGTC
This sequence comes from Calotriton arnoldi, assembly GCA_963921515.1. Lineage (NCBI taxonomy): Eukaryota > Metazoa > Chordata > Amphibia > Caudata > Salamandridae > Calotriton > Calotriton arnoldi. Next base: position 295,390 of record CAWUFW010006643.1, read on the forward strand.
GTGCGGAGGGTATTGTTTTAGAGTTTAGGGTAGTGCAGTGGTCTTTGGGTAGTGTAGGGGGTTGTGCGGGGGTAGTGTTTTAGGGATTAGGGTAGTGCATTGGTATTTGGGTAGTGTAGGGGGTCATGCAGGGGGTAGTGTTTTAGGGTTTAGGGCAGTGCAGTGGTGTTTACGTAGTGTAGGGGGTCGTGCTGGGGGAGTGTTTTAGGGTTTAGGGCAGTGCAGTCGTGTTCGGGTAGTGTAGGGGGTCGTGCTGGGGCGAGTGTTTTAGGGTTTAGGGTAGTGCAGTGGTGTTCGGGTAGTGTAGGGGGTCATGCTGGGGGTAGTGTTCTAGGGTTTAGGGCAGTGCAGTGGTGTTCGGGCAGTGTAGGGGGTCGTGCTGGGGGTGGTGTTTTAGGGTTTAGGGCAGTGCAGTGGTGTTCGGGCAGTGTAGGGGGTCGTGCTGGGGATGGTGTTTCAGGGTTTAGGGCAGTGCAGTGGTGTTCGGGCAGTGTAGGGGGTCGTGCAGGGGTGGTGTTTCAGGGTTTAGGGCAGTGCAGTGGTGTTCGAGCAGTAAAGGGGGTCATGCTGGGGGTGGTGTTTCAGGGTTTAGGGCAGTGTAGTGGTGTTCGGGCAGTGTAGGGGGCGGTGCAGGGGTGGTGTTTCAGGGTTTAGGGCAGTGCAGTGGTGTTCGGGCAGTGTAGGGGGTGGTGGTGTTTCAGGGTTTAGGGCAGTGCAGTGGTGTTCGGGCAGTGTAGGGGGTCGTGCAGGGGTGGTGTTTCAGGGTTTAGGGCAGTGCAGTGGTGTTCGGGCAGTGTAGGGGGCGGTGCAGGGGGTGGTGTTTCAGGGTTTAGGGCAGTACAGTGGTGTTCGGGCATTGTAGGGGGTGGTGCTGGGGCTGGTGTTTCAGGGTTTAGGGCAGTGCAGTGGTGTTTGGGCAGTGTAGGGGGTCGTGCTGGGGCTGGTGTTTCAGGGTTTAGGGCAGTGCAGTGATGTTCTGGCAGTGTAGGGGGTCTTGCTGGGGCTGGTGTTTCAGAGTCTAGGGCAATGCAGTGGTGTTCGGGCAGTGTAGGGGTCTTGCTGGTGCTGGTGTTTCAGGGTTTAGGGCAGTGCAGTGGTGTTCGGGCAGTGTAGGGGGTCATGCTGGGGGTGGTGTTTCAGGGTTTAGGGCAGTGCAGTGGTGTTCGGGCAGTGTAGGGGGTCGTGCTGGGGCTAGTGTTTCAGGGTTTAGGGCAGAGCAATGGTGCTCGGGCAGTGTAGGGGGTTGTGCTGGGGGTGATGTTTCAGGGTTTAGGGCAGTGCATTGGTGTTAGGGCAGTGTAGGGGGTCGTGCTGGGGGTGGTGTTTCAGGGTTTAGGGCAGTGCAGTGGTGTTCCAGCAGTGTAGGGGGTCGTGCAGGGGGTGGTGTTTCAGGGTTTAGTGCAGTGGTGTTCAGGCAGTGTAGGGGGTCGTGCTGGGCTGGTGTTTCAGGGTTTAGGGCAGTGCAGTGGTGTTCGGGCAGTGTAGGGTGTCGTGCTGAGGGGTGGTGTTTCAGGGTTTAGGGCAGTGCAGTTGTGTTTGGGCAGTGTAGGGGTCGTGCAGGGGGTGGTGTTTCAGGGTTTAGGGCAGTGCAGTGGTGTTCGGCCAGTGTAGGTAGTCTTGCTGGGGGTGGTGTTTCAGGGTTTAGGGCAATGCAGTAGTTTTCGGGCAGTGTAGGCGGTCGTGCTGGGGCTGGTGTTTCAGGGTTTAGGGCAGTGCAGTGGTATGCGGGCAGTGTACGGGGTTGTGCTGGGGCTGGTGTTTCAGGGTTTAGGGCAGTGCAGTGGTGTTCGGGCAGTGTAGGGGGTCGTGCTGGGGGTGGTGTTTCAGGGTTTAGGGCAGTGCAGTGGTGTTCGGGCAGTGTAGGGGGTCGTGCTGGGGCTGGTGTTTCAGGGTTTAGGGCAGTGCAGTGGTGTTCGGGCAGTGTAGGGGGTCGTGCTGGGGCTGGTGTTTCAGGGTTTTGGGCAGAGCAGTGGTGTTCGGGCAGTGTAGGGGGTCGTGCTGGGGGTAGTGTTTCAGGGTGTAGGGCAGTGCAGTGGTGTTCGGGCAGTGTAGGGTGTCTTGCTGGGGGTGGTGTTTCAGGGTTTAGGGCAGTGCAGTGGTGTTCGGGCAGTGTAGGGGGTCTTGCTGGGGGTGGTGTTTCTGGGTTTAGGGCAGTGGTGTTCGGGCAGTGTAGGGGGTCTTGCTGGGGGTGATGTTTCAGGGTTTAGGGCAGTGCAGTGGTGTTCGGGCAGTGTAGGGGTCTTGCTGGGGGTAGTGTTTCAGGGTTTAGGGTGGTGCAGTGGTGTTCGTGCAGTATAGGGGGTCGTGCTGGGGGTGGTGTTTCAGGGTTTAGGGCAGTGCAGTAGTGTTCGGGCAGTGTAGGGGGTCGTGCAGGGGTGGTGTTTCAGGGTTTAGGGCAGTGCAGTGGTGTTCTGGCAGTGTAGGGGGTCATGCTGGGGGTGGGGTTTCAGGGTTTAGGGCAGTACAGTGGTGTTCGGGCAGTGTAGGGGGTCGTGCAGGGGGTGGTGTTTCAGGGTTTAGGGCAGTGCAGTGGTGTTCGGGCAGTGTAGGGGGTCGTGCTGGGGCTGGTGTTTCAGTTTTTAGGGCTGTGCAGTGGTGTTTGGGCAGTGTAGTATGTCTTGCTTGGGGTGGTGTTTCAGGGTTTAGGGCAGTTGTGTTCGGGCAGTGTAGGGGGTCTTGCTGGGGGTGATATTTCAGGGTTTAGGGCAGTGCAGTGGTGTTCGGGCAGTGTAGGGGGTCTTGCTGGGGGTAGTGTTTCAGGGTTTAGGCCAGTGCAGTGGTGTTCGTGCAGTATAGGGGGTCGTGCTGGGGATGGTGTTTCTGGGTTTAGGGCAGTGCAGTAGTGTTCGAGCAGTGTAGGGCGTTGTGCAGGGGGTGGTGTTTCAGGGTTTAGGGCAGTGCAGTGGTGATCGGGCAGTGTAGGGGGTCGCTCTGGGGGTGGTGTTTCAGGGTTTAGGGCAGTGCAGTGGTGTTTGGGCAGTGTAGGGGGTCATGCACGGGGTGGTGTTTCAGGGTTTAGGGCAGTGCAGTGGTGTTCGGGCAGTGTAGGGTGTTGTGCTGGGGCTGGTGTTTCAGGGTTCAGGGCAGTGCAGTGGTGTTTGGGCAGTGTAGGGGGTCGTGCTGGGGCTGGTGTTTCAGGGTTTAGGGCAGTGCAGTGGTGTTCAGGCAGTGTAGGCGGTCGTGCTGGGGCTGGTGTTTCAGGGTTTAGGGCAGTGCAGTGGTGTTCGGGCGGTGTAGGGGGTCGTGCTGGGGCTGGGGTTTCAGGGTTTAGGGCAGTGCAGTGGTGCTCGGGCAGTGTAGGGGGTCGTGCTGGGGGTGATGTTTCAGGGTTTAGGGTAGTGCAGTGGTGTTCGGGCAGTGAAGGGGGTCGTGCAGGGGCTGGTGTTTCAAGGTTTAGGGCAGTGCAGTGGTGTTCGGGCAGTGTAGGGGGTCGTGCTGGGGCTGGTGTTTCAGGGTTTTGGGCAGAGCAGTGGTGTTTGGGCAGTGTAGGGGTCATGCTGGGGGTATTGTTTCAGGGTTTAGGGCAGTGCAGTGGTGTTCAGGCAGTGTAGGGGGTTGTGCTGGGGGTGGTGTTTCAGGGTTTAGGTCAGTGGTGTTCGGGCAGTGTAGGGGGTCTTGCTGGGGGTAGTGTTTCAGGGTTTAGGGCAATGCAGTGGTGTTCGGGCAGTGTAGGGGGTCATGCTGGGGGTGGTGTTTCAGGGTTTAGGGCAGTAGAGTGGTGTTCGGGCAGTGTAGGGGGTCGTGAAGGGGTGGTGTTTCAGGGTTTAGGGCAGTGCAGTGGTGTTCGGGCAGTGTAGGGGGTCGTGCTAGGGGTGGTGTTTCAGGGTTTAGGGCAGTGCAGTGGTGTTCGGGCAGTGTAGGGGGTCATGCAGGGGCTGGTGTTTCAGGGTTTAGGGCAGTGCAGTGGTGTTCGGGCAGTGTAGGGGGTCGTGCTGGGGGTAGTGTTTTAGGGTTTAGGGTAGTGCAGTGGTGCTTGTGTAGTGTAGGGGGTCATGCTGGGGGTAGTGTTTTAGGGTTTAGGGTAGTGTAGTGGTGTTTGTGTAGTGTAGGGGGTCATGTTTTAGGGTAGTGCAGTGGTGTTTGGGTAGTGTAGGGGGTCGTGCTGGGGGTAGGATTTAGGTTAGTGCAGTGGTGTTTGGGTAGTGTAGGGGGTCGTGCTGGGGGTAGTGTTTTAGGGTTTAGGGTAGTGCAGTGGTGTTTGTGTAGTATAGGGGGTCGTGCTGGGGGTAGTGTTTTAGGGTAGTGCAGTGGTGCTTGTGTAGTGTAGGGGGTCGTGCTGGGGTAGTGTTTTAGGGTTTAGGGTAGTGCAGTGGTGTTTGGGTAGTGTAGGGGGTCGTGCTGGTGGTAGTGTTTTAGGATTTAGGTTAGTGCAGTGGTGTTTGGGTAGTGTAGGGGTCGTGCTGGGGGTAGTGTTTTAGGGTTTAGGATAGTGCAGTGGTGCTTGTGTAGTGTAGGGGGTCGTGCTGGGGGTAGTGTTTTAGGGTTTAAGGTAGTGCAGTGGTGTTTTTGTAGTGTAGGGGGGTCATGTTTTAAGATGCAATGCTCCAATACCTGACCATTCTGCACTACATAAAACTGCCATAAAACTAAAAATAAAAAGTGTTTTGCACACTTTTGTCATTGGGCTATATGTGGGCTACATCTGGGTAATATTTGTGCTACATTTGGGCTCTTTTTTCACTGGTGACCATCTTGGAAGACTTCTTTGTTATGAAGTTTCCTAATTTCTTCATTTACTGCAGTCTCCTCAGTAGGAAATGCTTTCAGTTTTTACTTTGATTCCATCAAGAAGGCATTCAGATGTGTCTCACATCTGCCATAAATTCAGAATGTTAGCACTCTAGTTGCTCATTAGATCACTGGAGTAAAGCTACTGCTCACCAGGGAGTTAACTGGTAGTCTGCTGCGGGTATTGAAAGTGATTGTTTCAGTCTGCATGTCAGAATTTTCTAATGAAATAGAAGAGGATTTGAGATCTCACTTAAAACATGCCCTAATTTTTCTTTCTGCAGCACTAACCATAATTTCTATTTCAAAAAGAACCCCTCATTTTGTTCCTTTTTAAATTAAATGTTTTAAGTGTTACCGGTTTATTCCAATCAAGATGGCTTCAGGTGTGCCATACTTTTGTCATAAGTAAGGCTGTTAGCGCTCTAGTTGTTCTTTAGAACACTCTGGGAAGCTGCAGTAGAACACAAAGGCATCAACTGGCAGGCTGCTCCTGTTGAAATATAACAGGAAGATATTTGAGATCACACTTGAAATATGTCCTAATTTTTCTTTCTACAGCACTAACCATAATTTCTATGACAAAATGAACCCCATCATTTTGTTCCTTTTTAAATTAAATGTTTTAAGTGTTACCAGTTTATTCCAATCATGATGGCTTCAGGTGTGCCATACTTTTGTCATAAGTAAGGCTGTTAGCACTCTAGTTGTTCTTTAGAACACTCTGGGAAGCTGCAGTAGAACACAAAGGCATCAACTGGCAGGCTGCTCCTGTTGAAATATAACAGGAAGATATTTGAGATCACACTTGAAACATGTCCTAATTTTTCTTTCTACAGCACTAACCGTAATTTCTATGACAAAATGAACCCCATCATTTTGTTCCTTTTTAAATTAAATTGTTTAAGTGTTACCAGTTTATTCCAATCAAGATGGCTTCAGGTGTGCCATACTTTTGTCATAAGTAAGGCTGTTAGCACTCTAGTTGTTCTTTAGAACACTCTGGGAAGCTGCAGTAGAACACAAAGGAATCAACTGACAATCTCTGCCCTTGTTGGAGGTACATGTTTTACTGAGAATGTCAGACTTCATTCTCACATGAGTGAGAAAGATAATGTGAATTTACAGAAAATATGCTCTCATTTTAGCTTCTGGAGCACCTTCCAAACCTCCATGGGACAAGCATGAGAAAATAGTGTTCTCTCAAACATGATTCATGATATCCCAGCAGAAGGTTTTTCACATGGTAAAATCACCTTAGAATACACCACAATTCCTAAAATTAGTATGGTACCATCAACAAATAAATTCTAATGTAACTAAAGCCTGTTATCACCCTTTATAGTTCTCCTTTTGGTGACCCTCAAAATCTTCTATTCACTACAATGCATTTCAATGAGGTACTATCATTTATATTGGTCCCAAGATGGCTGCCAGCAATTCCAGGATGAAGTGCTGACAGCCAATCAGATCTCACGATGACATGTGTGGTTAGGCTCCGCCCAGATATATATGTGACTTTACTTTTGATTTTCTCAGGAACTACTGAACGGATTTACACCATTTAAGCAAAAGGCACGACACTGAACCAAGGGCTACCTCTTTGCCAAATTTGGTGTAATTCCGTTCAGCAGTTCGGGCTGTAGCTGCGACTAAAGGTTCCTATGGAAAAATGAATGGGGAAAATGCGTTTTGGGACCCCCCTTTTTTCTCGGCCCCCGCTTGACGTATCACCCCGAGACTTTCAGGATAGGAGCGGACCGGAGCGCCCCCACAAGTTGGAAACTTTCGCGAAGATTCGTCAACTGGTGCCAACGTTATTTCAAATAGAATGTCGCGGATTTCCTATGGATAATAGGTTTTAACTATAACTATCTACTGGCGACCGCCAGTAGATAATGTAAAGTTTTAACTATACTCTGAGACTTGGAGTTTTTTAATGTATACATAAAATAAAATATTTGAAATGCTACATCTCGATTTCAGATACATATTGAGCCTAGCTACACCATAAATTGTTAGAATATATGAGTGATATGTATGATTAGATGCAAGTGTGAGTGATTGCTTTCTCCAGGGAAATTTGTTCCTATACTGACATGCAAAACTTAAACACACGTCTTGCTTTTTAAATACCATGCACTCTGCCTTGTGAGCCTTTAAGGCCTACCTTAGGGGTGTCATAAGTATTAAAAGTAAGGTTTAGGCCTGGCTAAAGATTTATTTTTCCAGGTTGAAATGGCAGTTTAAAATTGCACTACAGGCTGCAGTGGCAGGCCTGAGACATGTTTTACAGTGCTACTTTCAGTGGGTGGCACAATGAGTGTTGCTGGTCACTAGTAGCATTTAATTTACAGGCCCTGGGTGCTTGTAGTACCATTTACTAGGGACGTATATGTAAATGAATTGTGCCAATCAAGTAGATGCCAATTGTACCATGTTTTAGGGAGAGAGCACAAGCTCTTTACCTCTGGTTAAATGCAAAAACAACAATTGATGGACAGAATGCAGAACAATGTCATACATTCACCCCAGTACAAAGATCTGCGCCTAAATGCATCGTTTTTGCTCACCATGCCATTCCAGTTTGGACCCAGCCATATGCAAATCAGTCTTGACCCTGCGCCCAATGGGAACAGTCCAGCCCGAACTGCCAGGCCAGGTCCTCCCTGGACTGGAAACAAGCATCCTAGGACCGGTTTCGGGCTTTCAGCCTTCATCAGCCAGGATAGCTTGACTCCAGTGGCATGGAAAGCACCGGACCCACGTCTGGGCATACCCGTCCCACTCGGGGTGACAAATGCAAAAACAACAATTGATGGACAGAATGCTGAACAATGTCATACATTCACCCCAGTGCAAAGATCTGGGCCTAAATCCATCGTTTTTTTGCTCACCATGCCATTCCAGTTTGGAACCAGCCATATGCATACTGGGGTGAATGTATGACATTGTTCTGCATTCTGTCCATCAACTGTTGTTTTTGCATTTGTCACCCCGAGTGGGACGGGTATGCCCAGACGTGGGTCCCGTGCTCTCCATGCCACTGGAATCAAGCTATCCTGGCTGAAGAGGAGTGAAACTCCGAAACTGGTCCTAGGATACTTGTTTCCAGTCCAGGGAGGTCTGGCTTGGCAGTTCGGGCTGGACTGTTCCCATGAGGCACAGGGTCAAGACTGATTTGCATATGGCTGGGTTCAAACTGGAATGGCATGGTGAGCAAAAAAACAATGGATTTAGGCCCAGATCTCTGTACTGGGGTGAATGTATGACATTGTTCTGCATTCTGTCCATCAACTGCTGTTTTTGACATTTGTCACCCCGAGTGAGACGGGTATGCCCAGAAGTGGGTCCCGTGCTCTCCATGCCACTGGAATCAAGCTATCCTGGCTGAAGAGGGTGAAACCCGAAACCGGTCCTAGGATGCTTGTTTCCAGTCCAGGGAGGACCTGGCTTGGCAGTTTGGGCTGGACTGTTCCCATGAGGCACAGGGTCAAGACTGATTTGCATAAGGCTGGGTTCAAACTGGAATGGCATGGTGAGCAAAAAAACGATGGATTTAGGCCCAGATCTCTGTACTGGGGTGAATGTATGACATTGTTCTGCATTCTGTCCATCAACTGTTGTTTTTGCCTTTACCTCTGGTTAGCAGAAGGAAAGTGCTCAGAGCCCTAATGCGAACAAAAACAGATTCAGCAATAGAAGGCAAAAAGCTGGGGGTGACCTTGCAAAAAGAGCCATGTTCAACAGCTAGACTTCCTTTTCTGTACGTGAGCTGATGTGCGAGGCTGTCTCCGAGGGCTGTGTAACTTCTAACATTTATCAGTCTATATTTCATGGATGAGGAGCCTCGAAATATGGCGATGCCAAGGCCTTATGAATTCTTGATATAGTTTTCATCTATGCTATGTAGTCCGCGCAATGTCTCTGGTTTCAGGGTGCTTTATGCAAACTAGTAAGTAGGGTCGGATGTGGCTTCATGAAGGTGGGCAATAAACACTCATTCTTTGCTAGGGCTGGACATTGCATATCTTACAGCATAGTGATTGGTTCTCACGGTATTTCCTGAATTTTGTTCCATATTTTATTTTCTGTTGTTTTTCTGTCATCAGGTATTTTCTAAGCAAGTTTCACAAACAGCATGTCATTCTCTGCCAGCTGATCCAAAAGGGGTGGTCAGGCCCTCTTTGTTGAGCATATTTTGCTTCCTCGTGGGACGGGTATGCCCAGACGTGGGTCCCGTGCTCTCCATGCCACTGGAATCAAGCTATCCTGGCTGAAGAGGGGTGAAACCCCGAAACCGGTCCTAGGATGCTTGTTTCCAGTCCAGGGAGGACCTGGCTTGGCAGTTCGGGCTGGACTGTTCCCATGAGGCACAGGGTCAAGACTGATTTGCATATGGCTGGGTTCAAACTGGAATTGCATGGTGAGCAAAAAAACGATGGATTTAGGCCCAGATCTCTGTACTGGGGTGAATGTATGACATTGTTCTGCATTCTGTCCTTCAACTATTGTTTTTGCATTTGTCACCCAGAGTGGGACGGGTATGCCCAGACGTGGGTCCCGTGCTCTCCATGCCACTGGAATCAAGCTATCCTGGCTGAAGAGGGGTGATACCCCGAAACCGGTCCTAGGATGCTTGTTTCCAGTCCAGGGAGGACCTGGCTTGGCAGTTTGGGCTGGACTGTTCCCATGAGGCACAGGGTCAAGACTGATTTGCATATGGCTGGGTTCAAACTGGAATGGCATGGTGAGCAAAAAAACGATGGATTTAGGCCCAGATCTCTGTACTGGGGTGAATGTATGACATTGTTCTGCATTCTGTCCATCAACTGTTGTTTTTCCCTTTACCTCTGGTTAGCAGAAGGAAAGTGCTCAGAGCCCTAATGCGAACAAAAACAGATTCAGCAATAGAAGGCAAAAAGCTGGGGGTGACCTTGCAAAAAGAGCCATGTTCAACAGCTAGACTTCCTTTTCTGTACGTGAGCTGATGTGCGAGGCTGTCTCCGAGGGCTGTGTAACTTCTAACATTTATCAGTCTATATTTCATGGATGAGGAGCCTCGAAATATGGCGATGCCAAGGCCTTATGAATTCTTGATATAGTTTTCATCTATGCTATGTAGTCCGCGCAATGTCTCTGGTTTCAGGGTGCTTTATGCAAACTAGTAAGTAGGGTCGGATGTGGCTTCATGAAGGTGGGCAATAAACACTCATTCTTTGCTAGGGCTGGACATTGCATATCTTACAGCATAGTGATTGGTTCTCACGGTATTTCCTGAATTTTGTTCCATATTTTATTTTCTGTTTTTCTGTCATCAGGTATTTTCTAAGCATGTTTCACAAACAGCATGTCATTCTCTGCCAGCTGATCTAAAAGGGGTGGTCAGGCCCTCTCTCGTGGCTATGGTCCGCCAGGGGGTCCCTGGATGGGCCAGATTCATGATGCGGTAAATTGTGTCCTTTGTTGCTCTTTATCACTCTGCTCAGCTCTCACTCTATTTCTGACTGGCAGTGTCCTGAGGCTGCACTGTGAGGCCACAGGGGTTGGACATTGCAGTCGCAAATGTTTCATGGCAAGACCTTTCGACCGCTATTCGTTCATGCATGTTTTGGGTATCTACCTCTGCAACTGACATTTAGTGATGCGCTATTAATTGTAAACTGTGTAGTGTGAAATTGCTATTTCACACTCCTGACCCTTAGTAAAAGGCACGAGTCGGGGTATTATCCACAGTGTCAGCACAGCACCTGAACTACGCCTGGCCTTATTAAATGTGATCAGCAACCTCTTCTGCTTTCAAAAGGTTTATGGTGCTGACCAAATGAATAATATCCCATTTTGTTGTGTCACTTAGACCCTGCCTTGATGTAGAAGGAAAGCTTGCACCCGGGGTGGAGGAAAAGCACAGCCATGCAACCCGCCTTGCAGTAAGTACTTATGACATTGTTAGCCAACAGTTCAGCAGCAGCACTTCAGAGAGAGCAGAGCCACTCCTCGGCGTTATTAGGATTCTCCTGGGGCAACACTCCCACACACCGATTGCCTTTGGCAGATCAGTTTGCTTAGATTAAAAGGCAATCTCGCCTGTCTGGTCAGATTTAAAGACTTCTTCTTTCCAGAGGAAGCCGCGCTCCAGTCTGCCAGGTCTTTATACCTTCTTGATCTACAAATTATGTGAAGGGAAACTGTGATTCTTCTGGAAAGTGACATCCCGTGTCCACGCAAAGATAACTCCCCCCTCGCACGTCACACACGCGCACGCCACGACTCCGCGCTTAGTTTTATTTATGAATGTGAGTAATGTCATTGTCTGCTAGGAAAATGAAAACCAGCGTTTCCACCACATTTTGCAAGATAAGCTGCGAAGAACAATTTATTTTCTCTTTGAATGTTGCCGTCCGCAGCCTTCTCTGTTCTGTTGCGACGCCGAGCCACACGTTTTTTTTTCTGGCACATTGCATTAACATTTTGGGCTAGCTGAGGAAGGTCAGTGTTAGATAGGCGTACGCATCTTATTAACTGAAGGAAATATTGGGATCACGGAGCTTAAACCACGCGAAAAAGGTTTACTCAGTATAACGTCGACATTTCCCTCGGATGATTACTTAAGCTCGTATCTTGCAGACTCAAATATGGGCCGGGGCCTTTGAGGCATTGGCACGTGACATGTTTTAGAATCTCCTCCCGCAATGCGTTAAACGTTGTTAGAGTATCCTAAACTGTAAATAAGGGCAGACCGTTGGAACAACAGCACAGGGTATATTGCTTCGGATACTGTGAAATCCATAGGGGAAGGAGGCCTTTGCGGGGTTGATTACTGCAGGTGAGGGATTCACTAGAGTTGAGGATAAAGTGCACAGACGTGTGTGCCCTTCATTATCCACATAAAAGTCCAAAAGTCCTCAGAAAAGGCTTTAAAAAGGAACAACTACAGAAATGTTAGGTGCTAGCTCCATTACATGCATTGCACAGGTGACTCGTGAACAGGTGCTGATGATGATTGGGTACTTTTGCACGCGCATTTGCAGAGCCTGACCAGTGCGCAATCACTGAATAGAGAAATAATTGCTGGTTCACCCTTGCAAAATAGGTCAGTCTCTGGTGCAAAGCTTGCGACCTTGAACTAGACTGTCTTTTCATCCTTTTCAACACATCTGACACAAATCTCAATCATATTCATTATTTCGTTAATTTTGCAGAGTTGCGTTGGCCCATTTTCGATGCAGCTCCACATTACTCAGCAAGAGCCAATCTGCATTACATAAACGGGCGCCACATTTACTTACCGATGATTGTTCTACTGAACATCGACTCCCAAGAAAATCATGATACAAGAATATCAAGGACAGAATTTTCACGGAACAAATACCGAAAGGTAAGTGCAAATAGGGAAGTATAGATTTACTATTCCTAACTCTACTGCAACATACCTTGATGATATATGCACCGCGTAAGTACCAGTAGCGGCTCCTGGAGGGAGTGCTGCGGGGCGGTGGGGTGGGGCAGGGGAGGGGTAGGGTGGGGGGTAGTAAACTCCGGTTTACGGCTGAACTGAGTTAAGTACATAAATAAAACGAATTACATTGCGTGCGCTGCATCGCCGATTGCGATGCAGCGCGCGCAATGTAGTTCGTTTTATTTATTTATGTACTTAACTCAGTTCGGCCGTAAGCCGGAGTTTACTACCCCCCACCCTGCCCCTCCCCCGCCCCACCGCCCCCCAGCACCCCCTGAAGGAGCCGCTACTGGTAAGTACATATATGTGGAGCTAGGTATAGAAACTCTAGACTTACTTACCTGTTAATATATCTTTTTTTTAAATATTTTGCCGTTGATAGTGTATCCCGGCGGTATTCTGGTGTCAATATTGAGAGTGCCCACCCTTGGTAATGTTGCGGGGATTCTGCACATATACAGAGCTATGCACAGGAAAATAGTACCTCGGTGTATAGTGGTGTACCGACCATGCACCTTAGTACCCACAATCCCAATCCGACTAGCTTTAGCGTCTCATTCGTTCTCCGTACTACAGCGAAGCTACCAATGATTAGACATCCCAGAACACGGACTCTCTCAGGAATCGCGGGAGCAAGAACACTCTTTCATTACTCACTCATACTTGTCCACAACGCGCGTAATAAGAGACACAGTATGGTTTAAAATGTTTATTTCAACTATCGTGCTCTAAGATAAAGTACACGTGCCAGTACTATAAGCATAATGCATAACGATAAAATAATAAGCATGGTTACAATTCCATAGAATACAAACGGGGACAGCATTTTATAAAGACAGTGGTTATAGGGCTAAATTGCCTTACCACCCTCCCCGTGTAAGTAACTAGTTTATTATAAAAATAGAAGACCTCTGGGCTTTGTCAGGCGGACCCCCATACCTCAATATCTAGATGCAAGGTTTACATCATCAGACAAGCACAGCTCTTCTCCCTGGAAAGGTTTTTCTCCAAGTGCCACCAAAAGGGAGATCACAATATTAAAAGCACACAAATTTCTCCAGTGCAGCTGTATTTCGTGTTATGTCTAAGTGTGAGGGGCTGACCAGATCAGCAATAACAAGGGACGTTGTTTTTCGACCTTGTACATGGTGTGCAGACGAAACCCACAGGGAACATGAGAAAAGGTGAAAGGCAAAAAGGCAGACAGTTCTAATATAGCCGGGCACAGGCAGAGTCTGGAAAAACAAAGTCACAGAGTAACGTGTGCAAAATAGGCATCATGGCAGCCAGGCCTAAGCTAACTTAGCAATGTAGACAATGAGACCACAATCCACACTACACCCTCCCCTGGTCAGTCCATAGGGCAAGACATAGGACGAAAACAGAATTCGAATAGATGGAGCAGAATGTAAACGTCTATCTATGAAAAGTCCCCCTGAAGGACAGTGAAGGGAAAAAAAAATTTCAGGACAAAAAAAAATTCCAGATAGGGCCAGAAATCAGGGCACGAAAAAAAATCCAGAAATGCAGTTTGCTGAAAGCGAAGGTCTCTAATCCAACAGAGTGTATGTGCAGAAAACTGCCACACCTTCCAAGAGGACATCATTGGTATCGTCTGAAAAAAGAGATGCCATCCAGTTCAACAAATCAAAACTGCATTCATGTTCCTCATAATAGGGAGCAGTGATCAGCATTGCGGGACAACTTGCGTGATACTCAATATAACTTCGGTGTAGGAGACTCTGAGCAGCCGCCCAGATATCCCATTGCGCCAAAACTCCAAGTGCAGCTGCTTGCGCCATCAATCCGGTGCCGGAACAGTCCTGTTCAACGGCCACTAAGGGGCCCATCAACTGGCCAAAATCCGGGTCCGAGAGAGACGTATTGGAGAGGCAAACATCCAAGGACCAAGAGAAAGGACATCGTAAGCAAGACATCACAGGTTGCACGCAATTGAAATACGCAAAGCGAAAAGAAAGTCTATAGGACACACCAAGTGTCGCCAGCGGTAGGATGCCGAAGCTGATGAGCATGCGTTCACGGAGCATCCGGAGTCGACCTTGGTCGAGTAGGCCCCCAGGAAGTGCAGCCATTGCGCAGCAAACAAATTAAAAGCAATATTCCAGCAGCTAAGGCTAGGAGCAATCGGAAGCCGCCAAAGACGCTGGAAAAAATAGAATGAATAAAAGCCGGAATTACACCAAATATAGTTTGAAAGGAGGTAACAAGGCCAGAGCCCACAACTTTAAAAAAGTGCACAAGACCTTCGGTATTAGAAGCATTGAAAACGCGGTGAATCAGTCACCGAAATGTTGTGGGAGGTTAGTGTTCAAAAGAGCCTGTATCTCACTGTGGGTACTAGCCACCTGGAGGACGAAGGTCTCCCGTGCGGAAGTGAGCATAACCTCCTGGTTTAATAATAGCGTCTTTATTCTGCTCAATTTATTGAAATCTGCCTTCAACGTGGGTATGGAAGGCCAAATGGAACTATCTATCATGTCTTGCGGGGGTGGAAAAAGCAAACTTTTGCAGCACACAACACGGTGGGAAACCGTTACAATATAGGGGATGCCTGCCTGCATTCCACAGCAAGCTTGATTATTCAGAAGCAGATAGCTACCATTTGCAAGCACAATGAAAGTAGGCGATATAACAGGAGCCGGAACGCCCTTTAAAACACAAGCAAGATTCGGAGCAGAAACATTACAAGCCCCGTGCAATTTAATGTGTTTACAAATTAGGGACTGTAGAATCGCAAGACTCTCCTGTGAGAAAGACCTCCTTTCCGTCCCTAAGGCACCTGTACATAAAAGGCAGGGACCAAAGTTCATGCAAGAAGGCACTGCCTAAAGGCTGAAAACGATCAACAGGATAATGTTTCATGCATGAACTGAACTCAAACAAAGAGAAAGGCAAAGCGATAACCCCGTGAACTAGCCAAACCGCAGAATCAGTCTCCGCCACAGAGAATGGTAACAGCTCTATCTTTTCGATATGTAAGAGAGTGTATGTTGCATCTTTCATGGACATGAATTGCTGTTTTTCAGGTAAATTAAATGGCAAGAACAAGGCAGATGTGTTTAAAAAATGCCATGGAACCTTGCCCATTTTCAATGTTTGCAATGTCCATGCAAACTGCATTACTGAACGCAATTGATTCTGACCATGATATAACACAGACACATCATCCTGTACAATATCAACAACAGAGGAAACAATATTTTCTAATGTGTAAATGCGGGAAGATAGGGTATTAATACTATTGTCAACAACAGCAAGCACTTTTTCTAGATTTGCCTGATCGATTTCCTGTAAACGGGATGCAGCTTCAATTTGCGAAAGCTTCCATAGTTCATTGTAAGTCTCATATATAAATCTTTTAGGTCTAGGACCTCGAGGCCCTAGAACAAAATCGGCAGATCAATGTTGCCTGATAGGAGGGATAAATGTTGTTTTACAGAATCTAATGAAGAGTGCTGCAACCACTGTTTACACAATTTACCAACAGAATATGGTGTAACAGTACGAGAGTCAGAAAACCTTGGATCTGGCCTATCCTGTTTGTAACCAGGAGCAGAGTCATGAAAACGTAGTTGGCAGGCATTCGATGCTATGGGCCAAGCCAACCAGGGTGACTGAACAAACGCAGAGATATTAAACGAATTGTTTTGAAACAAAGCTTGCAAATTTGCCAGGGAAATATTGAAATGCAAGCTCTCGTTGGGAGTGGAAGACAATACGGGAATGGAGGGTGCATTCAATTGTTTGGAAGTAGCCAAACCCCAACAGGTTGTTGGAAAGATCGTACTATTTAAAAATAAAATCTGGGCCGGGATTAGGCAAGCACGGTGCAAGGCTTCCGTACCGCGTACCTGCCATGATTTGGTGCCCCAAATAGATTTTAAGTCAATGGTGTCCTGCCCGTGCTCATAACCACCCACGGCTAATGCGTTAAAAAAGGAACTCGAATATAGCAATTTGGTTTGGGTTAACATGACCTTCTGAGTGGACGAAGTGTTCAATTTAAAATAATAGGACCCAGGGTTTGATCTATCAAAGTCTGTAAAGTAAGTAAATTTAATTTTAAGTGTTTGGGAGCTACCTGGCAAAGGGGTCGGACAATGTTCCCATTGTGTGTATTTAACAGTACCCCGAAGTGTGCTCGGTTTATGGAGAAAATGGTTGCCCCAATGCTGGTAACAATATAAATCAGCATAACTTGCAGAATTTAAGTACAAATCTTCAGCATTAAAAGCAGCATAATATTTCAAATCAGAGAATAACGATTCAATGGCATGCACATCCCAATCGTCAGAATGAAGATTACTTTTCACCACATCACCCATGGAAACACGGAGGTCATTCGGTACATTATTAATCTCGGTTGGTTCATGAATTTGGAAATTTACCGCATCCCATACGATGCCATCAGCGACTGGGAAAGCTGAAATGTTCACAAATGTGTGGTTATGCTTCATGATGTGAGAGGAAGAATGCGGAGCCAAAGTTCCAGCGATACAGTTCACCGCAGAGCGTTCTGGTAAATAGTGACCATTGATGAGCAAGAAAAAGACTGTCACAAAGCCAATGGACATGAACAGGAAAATCAGGAATAGTATCAACCAGATGTATGTCCATGGTGGGACCAAAAAATTGTCTCTGAACCAGGATATAAAAATACTGAAGCTGGACGGGATAAACGATGAGGTGGAAGCCGAATCAAAGGAAAAACGGGTTGGGCCCAGTGGTGTTGTAGGAAAATGAGCCACCGACTCATTGTCGGGGTATGCATACTCGGTCTCCTCGTTGCAGGAGGAAGCCGGGAAGTCGAGCAGGCGATCAGGCAAATCGACCATCTCAATGGCAACATCAGTGTCTGTGTAAGGTGGAGGGCCACAAACAGGAGTCCTCGAAATGGCTGGACATGATACCGCAGGTGTTACGCTATTCAGGATCGGCCAGATGTTGTAGCTTGACATTGTCCACCGAGATGTATCTGTTGTCTTTACGACCAGGAAGCGGTGGTAAGATGACAGTACGAGTACCCTTCAAGCCAAGGACAGGAACTGATGCACGATAAGAGGGGCCAAATTCTTTCTTGTTCTCCACCTTCTCTCGGACCAGATCTCCAACCTTCGGAAGCCAGCCGGCAACCGGAATCTGCAGCGCAGCGTCAGTGGCTGAAGGCAAGTGTTCATTAGCAAGTTTGTCACGGGTCTCTTGTAAGTCCTGCAACATAGTAGAATGATTATCTACGTCAAAGATTGCGGCACTCGCCGCCATGTCTAGACCATCAAGGTCTGGCACAAACATTTGTATGCCAAAGAGCATTTCGTATGGGGTCCGCCCACCCAGAGATCTTCTAGGGAGATTATTAAGTGCACGTTGCACGCCATACAAGTGGGCCAGCCAGTTCCTGCCAGTACCTAAGACTCTAGCTGTCAAGGATTGCTTTAAGTCACGGTTCATTCGCTCCACAATCGAAATGACCTCAGGTCTATATGGAGACGACAATTGCACCCGCACCCCCAGTGACCTCATTGCGTCCTTGTACGCCTTAGAGGCGAACGCTGGACCTTGGTCGGAATGGAAGGTGCCACAGGCAAAAATTCCCACAAAGACACGCAAATCTCTAATGACATTTCGAGCGTCAGCACTTCGTTGTGGCCAAACCCAGATGAAACGGGTCCATGAGTCTACTGCAACTAAGATGTATTTATATGCAGTGTCAGAAGAAAATGGACCGCAGTGATCCAGGTAAACACACCCAAAAGGTTTGTTAGAAATGCAGAGCTGTGTTTGTGGTGGTCGTGTAACCGTCGAAGGCTTAATTTGCTGACACACGGCACAAGAAAGCACATAAGTACGGGTTTGTTTATATAAACCATGCCACCAGTATCGCTGCTGCAAGATGGAAACAGTCACAGACACGCCAGCATGGGCTGAAGCCAAGCCTTCGTGAGCGGCCGTTATCAAGGAAGTTCTGCGGTCCGCGTTGGGAATCAGCCGATCACCAACGTCTGGAATTCTTACGTAAGGAACCTGTTCGGGAGTTAAGTGATAAGAGTACTTGGAAGGGAAACCCCGTGGGTAATTAGCACCTTCCTTTGTTGCAGCAATAGCTGCCAAAATCTCATTATCTATTTTTGTCATGGATCTTGTAACTGCTGCTACTGAGCACGTGGCTACTGCTGATTTGGCAGCTTCATCTGCCAAACTGTTACCGACCGCATGTGCGCCCACACGCTGGTGGCCAAGAGTGTGAATCACCTGTGTGAGAGGCAGACGTTGTTTAAGATCTGCCACTCGAACCCAAAGCATTTTATGCTTAATTGTGCTGCCTTTAGCATCTCTATAGTCGTTTTGAGACCAAAAGAATAGGTTGTCATTAAAGGATTGAACACAGTAGTAAGAGTCGCATACAATAAGTGTCGTCACGTCTGGATTCGCGAACTCAAGTGCAAGCACCAAAGCACGCAGCTCAGCCAATTGTGCAGTATTGTCTCCTAGTGCCTGCGTGTGCACTACACTCGATTTGAACTTACCGTTCACCATAGTACCTGCAACAATAGCACATGCTGCGGAATAAGCATGCTTAGAACCCATGGACGGTTGCGCCGAACCATCGGTGTAAATGATACATTTGTACTCCTCAAGCGGCAGCAAAGACAGAGGAGGAGGATGAATAAATTCATACTGTAGGAACTCCTGCGTCTGAAGAGAGGAATCAAAGATAAAAGTGACATCCGGGGACGTCAGGGATGTAGCCCATTGTATCCAACGGGGGTGCAAAGCCTTAGAGTTCGGTACACTCGCCGTCGTCACTGCCTCAAGGGCAGGATATGGTGTTACCACCAAAATGCGTTTTCCCTGTGCCAGTGCGCGTTCCTTAAGAATCGCCATTTGCACTGCAGTCAAAACTTTCTCCACAGAGGAAAAGCGCAACTCAGCTGAAGTGTAAAGATGCAACTTGTATGCAATAGGTACTGTGTCACCCTCGCTAAACGTTAAGTACGTGAACCCCACTGCCCCTGGCACAATTCTAATCACCAGGTTTGTGTGGTTATCACGAGTCAACAAGAACTTTGATTCAAGTAGATCAGACTGCAAAGAGTGCAGTATAGAGGAATGCTCAGGAAGCCAGCATGACTTCGAAAAGTTAGTTTGTATCAAGGCATAGAGAGGCTTGATACGCTGGGCATATTCGAGAATGTAAGAACGCCCGAAGTTTAGAAATCCCAGTAATGACTGAAGTTTCTTCAGGGTGGTTGGAGGGCGCAAAAGTGCGCACTTCTCCAAGAAATGGGGAGCCAAGCCCCTACCTTCATTGTTGAGCTCATAGCCCAAAAACAAAACAGTGAATTCTGCGATGTGAGATTTGGCTAAATTAAATTTGTATCCTAAGACCGCAAATTCAAGAATAATGCGGTCCACACGGGAAAGATGCGGCCATAATTCGTCGTCTGTCAGATAGATATTGTCAACGTACGAATAAGCATCCGGGTCTATGCTGTCCAACAAAGAGACAACACGGGTGGCGAAGACCCCCGGGCTGTTCTTGTAGCCCATGGGCAAATGCCGAAATTTAAATTGTTTTCCACCGGAAGTGAAAGCACTCCATTGGCTACACTCCGGGGACAAATTATGCGTGTAAAATCCATTGGATAGGTCAAGTGTCGTTTTATATTTTTTGCGAACAAGACTGTCTACTAGCGCAGAACTGTGGGTATTTTGTACCGCAAAGGTCCGACAATGAGAGTTCAAATGTCGGTAAGCCAAAACTAAACGGTACGACCCATCGGGTTTAGAAACCGCAAAAAGGGGATTATTCATTGGTGATACGCATGTTTCAATTACTCCTTGATATTCTAACTGTGTCAGAATGTCAGAAACGGGACCTTTAGCTTCCCGCCGGAGGGGATATTGGGGTTGGGGCTGTGGCAGAGACCGCAAGGGTATATCATGGGGTGGAGAATCCTCATCCCAGCCCACGTGGTTACGGTACAGCGCCGGAGCCAGGGCCCCAGCCCATTCAGCTGCGAGAGCCTCCGCTTTGTCCTTGGGGACATGACGAGAAAAGCTCGTAAGGATGACCTCCTCCCCTCTATGAGCAGCAAGTACGAATGGGGGCAGCCAATCCGCCTCTGCCAACAAAATGTCGTAAGAAGAGGTCAGATTTTTCCCAAAAATCCCTTTAATAACACGCTCAATGTCACCTTCAATTTGAATGACAATGCTAAATAGTCTGTCAGGGGGTGCCACTCGGGTGTCAGCTGTCTCGACAGTAATGAATGTATCAGTTGCTTTCGCCTCCACATGAGGACGCAGTGCCTCCCGCATTATGGTAACTTCCGCTGCGCTGTCTAGCAGCGTCACTGCCCACGTCCAATTCAGGAGTCTCGTTCTCACCGTCTGTGGCATACCTCGCTGTTAATGCTGCAACTTTTTTCTTCTGGAATTGTGGGCGAGAACGTGGAAATTCTTGTGGTTTCCCTCGGCCTGGTTGTCGAGGTTGGTCTCGTCCCTGTGGGGCCTCACGACCCCTGCCTCTATCCTGGCGATCTCCTCCACCAGTCTGGGAGGTCGATGGTGCCTGTGAAGAATGAGGAGAACGCGGGTCAGGGACCTGAAATCTATCTGGAGATTTAATTCTTGCTCTGTTGCGCAAATCATAAGTGCGTTCAGAAGATATGGAAACCGGGGATGCGGCTCGCGACCCTGGTTTCGATTGTTGCTTACCCTGTTTCTTCAACTTCCAGTTCTTTTTAGTAAAGAACGGTTTCTCATCTTTCTCAGACTGAGTTTTTGGTTGTGGATGTGATTGAGTTTGCGTTTTAGCAAAAGGCTTAACCCCCAAACTATTGCGGCCAATGGTTTTATAAGCCTGTGCAATAATTTTCGGTAATTTGCGTGGCTTGTCCAGCTCCGGGACCAAAGCCAAAGCATTAGCGACTTGAAAGTTGCCTGCATCACCCTTGACGTTCGCAAGGATTAGATCAGCCACCACATCGAACACTCCCACCAGTCTCATCCCCAATTCCACAGCCGCCTCAGGGCCATGTTCATCCTGCACTCGTTTAATTACCGAGGGGAGTACCGTCATGGAAGGAGTGCCGAAACACTTCGCATATACTGCTGCGAATACCTTGCCCCAGTTGTTGCATTCTGCCAACTCGGGAATTAAGTCTTTCGGCAAACTAATCGTCAAAATCCTGTGTTTGTCCACAGGAGAAGTATTCGGAAAAACAGCCTCCAGCTGGTCAAATTTTTCTGCAAGCCAATAAGGCAAATCATCCTTATTCTGCGGGCGCTTGCTCATCACCGAATTAACCATGACGGGACTTATGGTTACACCGCTCGGTCCAGCCGGATGCACCGCAACTCCAGGAGGGGCCCCCTGGACATTGCCTGTAACATATTGTACCAAAGCTCTGTGCACGCGGATTAAAGACGCATGCAGTGCGCGCAGTTCCTCAACCGCAAGCGTCAAATAACGCGGATGTGGGGTATACCCGGCCAAGACTGGCCAAGTGGCCCCGTCTATTGATAAGGGGCCTAAACGAACTGGGGTGACCGGATGTGGGAGGGCGTCATTAAACCAAATACGGTGTTGCCATGCCGTAAGTGGTACTTCAAGAGTCTGATAAGGCCGATAAGCATTGGGTAGGGCAGTGGGAGCGTAAACATGAAACAGATTGTCAGCTCTGTCCACCGCCGGAAAAGTGACCCAAGAGTAAAACACCTCAAAGTGGTGAGCCGGATCAGCTTGCACCACAAAGATGAGAGCGACACCCGTGTCTGGCACTCCATAAGCCAGTAAATGAGCCCGGAGCGCAGCGCGGCTATGTGCCGGGATATTTACATTCGCGGCCATTTAAGACCAGGAATGATCAACAACCTAGTGTGTGGCAGCGCAATATAGGGTTAACATAAAAGAAAACACCTTTTAATAACTTCAAGCTTGAAAGAACCTATAAAAACATCAATATAGGAGGTATCACCCTCACATACGTTTCCGGAAGCGTAAGCGAAGGTTATTGTGGACAAGCACAAGCACTACTCAAGCGTCTCGCAGATAAGAAGCCCCACGTTGGTGGCGGCATGTTGCGGGGATTCTGCACATATACAGAGCTATGCACAGGAAAATAGGATCTCGGTGTATAGTGGTGTACCGACCATGCACCTTAGTACCCACAATCCCAATCCGACTAGCTTTAGCGTCTCATTCGTTCTCTGTACTACAGGGAAGCTACCAATGATTAGACATCCCAGAACACGGACTCTCTCAGGAATCGCGGGAGCAAGAACACTCTTTCATTACTCACTCATACTTGTCCACAACGCGCGTAGTAAGAGACACAGTATAGTTTAAAATGTTTATTTCAACTATCGTGCTCTAAGATAAAGTACACGTGCCAGTACTATAAGCATAATGCATAACGATAAAATAATAAGCATGGTTACAATTCCATAGAATACAAACGGGGACAGCATTTTGTAAAGACAGTGGATATAGGGCTAAATTGCCTTACCACCCTCCCCGTGCTAGTAACTAGTTTATTATAAAAATAGAAGACCTCTGGGCTTTGTCAGGCGGACCCCCATACCTCAATATCTAGATGCAAGGTTTACATCATCAGACAAGCACAGCTCTTCTCCCTGGAAAGGTTTTTCTCCATATGCCACCAAAAGGGAGATCACAATATTAAAAGCACACAAATTTCTCCAGTGCAGCTGTATTTCATGTTATGTCTAAGTGTGAGAGGCTGACCAGATCAGCAATAACAAGGGACGTTGTTTTTCGACCTTGTACATGGTGTGCAGACGAAACCCACAGGGAACATTAGAAAAGGTGAAAGACAAAAAGGCAGACAGTTCTAATATAGCCGGGCACAGGCAGAGTCTGGAAAAACAAAGTCACGGAGTAACGTGTGCAAAATAGGCATCATGGCAGCCAGGCCTAAGCTAACTTAGCAATGTAGACAATGAGGCCACAATCCACACTACAGTAACTCTGGTGGAGTTGTATATATATGCACTGTGCATAACACTAGCGATGTGGGAGAAGATAAATGACAAGTGCAAAATGCTTGCAGAGAGTTGATAGTTTTGAATATAGTCAGCACTAACTAGTTTTACATGGCAGACATTCAGGGCCATCATAAGATGTAGGAAGCTGGGGATCTTTGTCCCAGGCCCTAAGCATCTTTGTGCCTAGCTATCCGGTTACAATATTTTTAAATAATAAACAAAAATAAGGCCTTATTTGTTCCTTCTTGATGCAGCTAATGCAGCAACACCACTAGGTGGTGCCTAATAC
Organism: Calotriton arnoldi; assembly: GCA_963921515.1. NCBI lineage: Eukaryota > Metazoa > Chordata > Amphibia > Caudata > Salamandridae > Calotriton > Calotriton arnoldi. Next base: position 318,897 of record CAWUFW010006643.1, read on the forward strand.
AGGGGCAGAATTACTAACTTTTCACACAATGCAGCTCAGCAATAAAAGTTGCAGCGCTGCATTGTATAACAGGGAGACAGACGAATAATGCCATAACTACTAAGATTTTGTTATGCGTGGACATAGTTTGACACTTTCCTCTTTGTACATGTGCTGTACAGTGTAGCAGAGCAAACACAAGGAGATGATGGCCAGAGAGCTGAAACTTTTCGAATACTCACCCCCCGTCACAGATCTGGGTTGAATCTATCATCGTTCTTTAGCTCACTTCGCCACCCCAGTTCAGACCCAGCCATATGCAAATCAGTTTTGACCCTGTGCCTCATGGGAACAGTCCAGACCAAACTGCCAAGCCAGGAGTTCCCTGGACCGGATCAAGCATCCTGGGACTGGTTTCGGGGTAACACCCCTTATCAGCCAGGCTAGCTTGAATCCAATGGCAAAGTGAGCAAGGGACCCACATCTGGGCATACCCTGCCAACTTAGGGCGAACAGAGCAAACACAAGGAGATGATGGACGGAGCGCTGAAACTTTTCAGACCTTCACCCCCAGTCACAGATCTGGGTTGAATCCATCATCGTTCTTTAGCTCACTTCGCCACCCCAGTTCAGACCCAACCATATGCAAATCAGTCTTGACCCTGTGCCTCATGGGAACAGTCCAGACCGAACTGCCAAGCCAGGTCTTCCCTGGACCGGAAACAAGCATCCTGGGACCAGTTTCGGGGTAACACCCCTTATCAGCCAGGCTCGCTTGAATCCAGTGGCAAAGTGAGCAAGGGACCCACGTCTGGGCATACCCTGCCAACATAGGGTGAACAAAGCAAACACAAGGAGATGATGGATGGAGCGCTGAAACTTTTCAGACACTCACCCCCAGTCACAGTGTAGCACACATGAAAAGCTGAAAATGTTCAGAGAAATTAAACATTTCTACAAGTAAACATCAGCATTAAAGAGGCATTATTTTTGTGTGAAAGGCCCTGTCTACAAATGTTGTTAGTGGATAGAGCTTTCCTTTAAAAATCATGGGTGGATACATGGGAATGCCCACGTACTTAGCACTACTGTGTGTTACATTAGGCCTATTTTCCAGCACAAATAAAGTTATGCTCTGGAAAGTAAATCCCAAATCAATGGTTTGTGCTGTTATGCATCACTTTTGTGACACAAACTTCGTGCAAATTGTTACTAAATCTGCCCCACAGTGTTTTCTTTTTTGCAGATTACGTCTTCTTAATTATGGGCTGCTCCATATGTCAGATACCAGGAGAGGTTGTTCAAAGTTTTTGGCCCCTGGCCTTTCAAGAGCTTTTTACGTGCCAGCACACATGTCTATGCCAAGCTTATGTGACCCCCTGAAAAACACATGTGCAGGGTAGAGCAGTTACGGGTAACAAACAATGAGCTTGTGCAAGATCAGTCCTCAGCATGGGAGATTCACTATTTCATAGTGAAATGCAGTGCAGCATGAAGAGTTGTTGTAGTGCATCTTGGTAGGAGGAGAGAGCAGGGTAGTACTATTTCTGGTTCGATATGGCACTGCCTCTCTCACACCCAGCACTGGTGCTCTTAAGGCTGACTAGCACCACGCATCCACACTTTTATATTATTGTTCAAAGGTTTGTGTGTGAAGTCGAACATAAGATTTGTACTGGGAGAATGTCCTTCCAGTACAAAATTCTGTGCTTAGACATATTTTGTATGCAGCAAAGTGCAGCACATGTGCAATGTGTGAAAAGTTTGGGGAAATCAAACATTTCTCCTTGTTAGTGCCTAGCTCATGAAGACCCCATTTTTAGAAACGTCACAACAAGGGTATGCAGTTCCTTTTGTAGAAAGACACAGACAAAGAATATAGGATCAGTTATGAATTGAAGAATGAGACAGGGGGTCTGGTTCCTCAGGAGCAAGAGCCCTCACACACACAGAACGGAGTTATGCTTCATCATAGGGCATGCTCCTCGTCGGGCTAGATCTGCAATGCCTGATGGGCACCCACAAGGGGGCTCTTTGACGGAGATCTTTTGAGTAAAATGCTGTGTGTGAAGAGTAGGGGTTTGGGGCTATAGGTGTAAATTATGTATGTTGAAAAAAGTGTGTGTTAAAGTAAACTGAGTGGTCCTCAAGGGAGCTTTAATAAGTGAGTCCACCTGTCTAATTAAAATGGTGGTGGCTATCAGAAGAGACAATGCTCTTTGGTAGCTCAGTGGGTCAACATGTTTCTTGCCGAATTAGGTCACTAATGATCTTGTGGCAATTCTTCATGACCAATGTTCCCTAATCTACACAGTGGTTGGAATCTTGAATTGTGTGTTTCCAAGGATGACCAATCACAAGTACCCAAAGTGTGGTATGAAGTGATACCTTAATGTAGTTTAATGATGCTAAAAACTGACCTATAACAAAGAAAAACATCAAAGGTAAAGCAACTTGCGTATCACAAGGAGCAATAGCCACTGTCAAGAGAAGTGCAGCATGTGTGACACTGCAATAACATGGCACTATTGGTGTATGTGAAAAAGCACTGTAAGAGACAAGAATAAATATTCAGAAAACAAACAGTTAAAAACACCGTAAAACACACGTGGAAAACCACATCACACAGATAACATACACTGTGTCCAGAGGGTTTAACTCACCCAATTTGGGTATCGGTAAGTCTCCTCAAGTGAAGGCAGAGCAAACGCTAATTAGTCTACTAGGAGAAACAAGTGGAGAGATATCAAGGAGGGAAGAGGGCACCTCATCATAAGAGTGCTCAAGCTGTCTCCTCATCCGAGTCCTGATGGAACAATGTCAATATTTACAGGGATGCTGAGTGGCGTCCACAGGCAGACCAACCCCATCTCTGCTTCCTCAGAAATGGAGGAGTGAGTGGGAGGTCTGTCATTATGTACATTTGCTCCGCGGCCAATTGTCATCACATGGAGGTGGCCGAGGGATGCTGAGCTGCTAGAGCATAACCAGCATCGAAAGCGGGAATAAATCCTACCTCCATCTTGCTGGTACATGGGAGCTGTGTTGGTTCAGTGTTCCCGTGGGCTAGTACAACCAGATGACCGCGAGTGCCGATTTGTTCTTATTGGCACTATACTTATCTAAAAGCTTAAAATTGTATATCTTTGGTTCTACAAATGGTATTTTTGTTGTTTTGGTCTCGTTTTATTTATTAAACATTATTCTATATTTCTAAATTGGTTTGGGATTTTTCTTGTGTTGCTTGTTCACTTTAATATGGTTTGCATGCTGCATAGATACTTTACACATTGCCTTTAAGTTAGATCTGATTGCTTTGTGTCAAGCTTCCAGAGGGTTAAGCACAGGTTACTTTAGTGACTTTTGTGGTTCACCATGACAAGGATTGTGGGTGTTGCTTGAGAAGGGTTTTCACCCCACCTTAAACAATAACCCAATTTCTTACACAGAGTACAACATAGTCGCATAAAGCGATATATTTACATTGCTTTTAGGCTACGTCTCAGTGCAAACAAAGTTTGGCACTGGAAAGTTAATCTTTTATCAACACAACATCAACACATTATATTGGTTTGTCTCAGGTTTTGTCACTTTGCACTGCTTCAAGGTGTTGATAAATCTACACCAAGATGAAATGAAATGAAAGGATTTATAAAGCCCTACATGACCCGGAGGTATCTAGGCGCTGAGAACACCAGAAGACAGTTATTTCCAAAATGATGTTACTGGTATAGCCAGGTCTTTAAGCGCTTCCTGAATTGGAGCAGGCTGTGTTCGTTTTTCAGGCAAGTGGGCAAGAAGTTCCAAAGTTTAGTGGTGGTATAGGAGAAACTTTTGTCTCCCCATTGCCTCCCCAGATGTTCAAGTGGCACTCCACCAGATGTGATTTGACACTGTAGAGCAAACAAGAGACAGCTACATATACAGTGGTGACAGCTGTAAATGTTTATGAACAGCCTCTTACCCCTGTCACAGGTTGAGGAATAGCAAATTTAACAAGCATTGGCAAACACAACATATCCGGCTGTTATGTAAGTGAAAATACTTCTTCATTGATTGGCAAGTTTGTTTGTGGTTTTTTGCATTACGGCTTATATGAATGTGACAATGAGTCAATGGTTGGGTTCAGGGGTAAGTATATGGATAAATGAGTGAGGAGTGAGTGCATGGATTAGTATAGGTGAGTTAGAACCTATATGGGTGAATAGTGTAATAGCCGAGTGCATTGATGGATGAATTGGTAAGTAGATGAATGAATTAAAACAGTGTGTGCATGGCTGTTGCAGACAGGTTACACCAATTCAGGATGAGGCTCCCGAGAGCAGTAGTACTAGTGTTATGAAAAGCCAAGAAAATCAATATTATGCCCATGCAGGCATTATACCAAGGATGTCATGGTTTAAAGAGTACATCCAATATGCCAAGAATTATTTCATTTTGCCAGGGTAAGCCTTATACAGTTGTGGAGTAATGATCCACGACCTGCACCTGCCCCTTCATGCTTGGCTTTCGCAGAGGCCCAATACTCTGAACGTCCTGATGGTGCACGCATTCAGAAGCAAGAAGTGCCAGCAGCATTCAGTGAGTGTTGGGTCTGTTTGGAGAAAGACTTCATATCTTTCTTGGATATGCTACTCGAGATGTGTGAGTTCAGGGAAGGAAACTACATCTCCTATGAAGCCACAGGACTCTCATTAGACTTGAAAGCGGTGGTGGCCAATTTGAAGTCACAGTGTATAAGGTGTTCATAGTTCAGAGCATTCTTGGTAGTCAGTGGAGATACAGAGTTGTTGCAGTTTGCTGCAGCCTGGCCCTGCTAAAGTTTCGAACCATTGCAGACTTCTGTTATCCTTGGAAATTGACAGCAGATTGAACTAGATACAAAGAAGTAGTTTTGTAAACTACTTGAGTTTAAGAATTCAGACTTTTTTTTCGAAACACTTTTCACAAATCATCCTTTGATGATTGTGAACTTATATATTGAAGATATTGTAAGTGAGTAACAAAAAGGATCTTCATCCTTTCATAGACTATGATAACCATCTTTAGATACTCATATGGTATTTGTGTGTCAGATCTAGGAAGACACAGAACCTTACCAAACCTTAGAGAATTGGAGACCGAGAATTTGTTTAAAGGAATATAATTTTCAATAATAGAAATCAGGTACTGTAACAAGGTCGATAAAATCACACTTCCTCTTGTCCTTAGATATCGATGCTCGTTAATGTGAAGATACTGCCCAGCTGTATGAACAGGCAGAGTGACTCTATTCAGTGTCACTATTTACTCTCTTATTCCATTCCCCTTTCCTTGGGTCTACTTCTAATCAACATATCATTCAGGGTATTGTTGATAGTGCGTTCGAAGAAGTGTGGCAGTATACATCACTGCCATTGCATCTGGACTGCAAGATTAGTGCTTTCTAACATGTGGATGCCATTATGTTAACAATGCCCACTATATGTAAATAATTTGCCATCAATATACAGATTCTGTCATAAGGTTTCTGCACATACAGAGCTATGCACAGGATAATAGGACCTCGGAATATAGTGGTGAGCCAACCATAGACCTTAGCACCCAAAACCCCAACCCAACTAGCCTTAGCGTCCCATTAGCACTAATGTACCAATGATTAGACAACCCAGAACACGGTATCTCTCTCTCTCAGGACTCGCAGAGGCAAGAACACTCTTTCGTCACACTCGTACCTGTACACAACGTGCGTAATAAGAGACACTGTATAGTTCAAAATGTTTATTTCAACTTACGTGCTCTAAGATACAGTACACGTGTCAGTACTACTAGCATAATACATATGAATAATATAATCAGCATAGTTACAACTCCATAGAATACGAACGGGGAAAGCATCTCATAAAGCAGTGGATATATGTCTATCTAACATTACCACCCTCCCCGTGCTGGAAGCTAGTTTATTATGCAAATAGAAGACCTCTGGGCTTTGACTAGCGAACCCCCATACCTCAGTCTCTAGATGCAAAACTACATCAGCAGACAATCACAGCTCTTCTCCCTGGAAAGGTTTTCTCCAACTCTGTCTAGCGCGGGCGCACCGCAATATTAAAAGCACACTAATTTCTCCATGGCAGCTGTACATGGTGTTATGTCTAGGTGCGAGGGACAGGCCAAATCAGCAAGAACCAGGGACGTGTTGTTCGACCTTGTAACTGTTGTTCAGACTGAGCCCAAAGGGAACAGGAGAAAAGGTGAGAAACAGAAAATGCAGACAGTTGTACAATAACTTGGCAGGAGCAGAGGGCGACAGAACAACGGCTAGGAGTAACGTGCGCAAAAGTCATCATGGCAGCCAGGCCTATGTCAACGCATCCAGGCAGGCCAGGAGGCCACAAACCACAAGACACCCTCCCCTGGACAGTCCATCGGCCAAGACCAAAGACGAAGACAGAGTTCTAAACACCTGAGCAGAACAGAGGCGTCCACAGTGGAAGGAGTGGAACGCTGTAAGGTAGCAAAAAGACAGTCAATCCAAAAACGTGGAAGTGCAGAAAAATGCTATACCGTCCAAGAGGACATCATTGGAATCGTCAAAAAACGTAGACGCCATCCAGTCCAACAGGTCAAAGCTGCAGGAATGTTCCTCAAAGGACGGAGCATCCAAAAGCAATGCGGGACAGCTTGCGTGATATTCAATATAGCTTTGTTGTAGGAGATTCTGAGCAGCCGCCGAGATATCCCATTGTGCCAAAATCCCCAGTGCAGCCGCACGCATCATAAAGCCAGCAACGGAACAGTCCCGTTCATGGGCCTCTAAGGGACCCACCAACTGAACAAAATCCGGAACAGACAATGACGAATTGGAGAGGCAATAATCCATGGTCCATGTGAAAGGACAGCGGATGCAAGACATCACAGGTTGCACGCAAGTGAAATACGCAAAGCGAAAAGAAAGGGTGTAGGACACACTGATAGTCGCCAAAGGCAGAACGTCGAAGCCAACCAGAAGTCGCTCACGGAGCAGCTGGAGGCGTTCGGGATCGATTAGGGCCCAGTGGTGAGCAGCCATTGCGCAGAAAACAGACCAACAGCAAGACACCAGCCGCCAAAGCGAGGATTAATGGGAAACCACCAAAGACGCTAGAAAAAATAGAATGTATGAACGCCGGTATCACACCGAAAATAGTTTGGAAGGTGGACACCAGGCCAGACCCCACAATCTTAAAAAAATGCTCTAGACCCTCAGTGTTTGTTGCGTTAAAAATACGATGAATTAACTCCCCGAAATGTTGGGGGAGGTTGGTGTTCAAAAGGGCCTGTATTTCACTGTGGGTACTCGCCACCTGGAGAACAAATGTCTCCCGGGCGGACGTGAGCGTAACCTCCTCGTTCAATAATAGGGCCTTTATTCTGCTCAACTTATTGAAATCTGCCTCCATGGTAGGAATGGAAGGCCAAATAGAGTTATCAACGATGTCGTGAGGGGGAGGAAAAAGCACATTCTTGCAGCAGACAACTCTGTGCGAAACCGTAACAATATACGGAATGCTGGCCTGTAGGCCACAACAGTCTTCGTTATTTAAAAGCAAATAGCTACCGTTAGTAAGCAAAGTAAAAGTAGGAGAAATAGCAGGAGCAGGTATACCCTTTAGCACACATGCAAGATTCGGAACTGAAATGCTACAAGCCCCGTGCAATTTAATATGTTTACAAATAAGCGAATGACCCACAGTTGAATCACAAGACTCCCCCGTGAGAAACACTTCCTTGCCGTCTCTAAGGCATTTATACATGAAAGGCAAGGACCAGAGTTCATGCAGGAAAGCACTACCCAAAGGCTGGAAACGGCCCACAGGATAATGTTTCATGCACGAGCTAAATTCAAACAGGGAAAAAGGTAAAGTGATAACCCCATGAACTAGCCACACCGCAGAATCTAGTTCCGCTACAGAGAATGGTAAAGGATCCACTTTCTCGATATGTAACGAAGTGTAAGATGCATCTTTCATGGACATGAACTGCTGTTTTTCAGTCAAATTAAAAGGCAGAAAAAGGGCAGTGGTGGTCAAGAAATTCCAAGGAACTTTACCTAACTTAAGGGTTTGCAAAGTCCATGCAAACTGCATTACTGAACGCAATTGATTCTGACCATGATACAAAATAGAAACATCATCTTGTACTATATCAACAACAGAGGACACAATATTCTCTAATGTGTAAATGCGGGAAGACAGGGTATTTATACTATTGTTAACAACAGCAAGCACTTTTTCCAAATTTGCTTGGTCTATTTCCCGAAGACGGGAAGCAGCTTCCATTTGTGACAGCTTCCAGAGTTCAATATACGCTTCATAAATGAATCTCTTCGGTCGGGGACCACGAGGTCCCAAGATAAAGTCGGACAGATCAATAGTGCCTGATAGGAGGGACAAATGTTGTTTAACAGAGTCTAGGGACGAATGGTGTAGCCATTGTTTACATAATTTACCAACGGAATACGTGGTAACAGTACGTGTTTCAGCAAATCTCGGATCAGGCTTGTCCTGTCTAAAGCCCGGAACTGTGTCATGGAAACGCAGTTGGCATGCATTCGATGATATGGGCCATGCCAACCAGGGTGACTGTACCAGTGCAGAAACGTTAAAAGAGTTGTTTTGAAACTGAGCTTGCAACGTCACAAGGGACATATTAAAACGCAAGCTATCATTGGGAGTACTCGACAAGGATGGGATGGCTGGCGCATTTAATTGTTTAGTGGTAGCCAACCCCCAACACGTGGTTTGATAAATGGAAGCATTCAGAAACACAATTTGGGCCGGTATAAGACAAGCGCGGTGCAAAGCCTCGGTGCCTTGCACCTGCCATGGCTTCGAACCCCAGATTGATTTTAAATCCACTGTGTCTTTCCAATACTCATAACCACCCACCGCCAAGGCGCTCAAAAGGGAACCCGAATAAAGTAATTTGGTGTGGGTCAACATTATTTTTTGAGTCAATGGGGTTTTCAATTTAAAATAATAGGACCCAGGGTTCGATCGATTAAAATCAGTGAAATAGGTGAATTTATTTCGAAGAGTCTGGGAGCTACCTGGTATGGGGTTTGGGCAATGTTCCCATTGGGTGTAGGTAACAGGGCTGCGTAGTGCACTCGGTTTGTGGAGAAAATGGTTGCCCCAATGCTGGTAGCAATACAAATCGGCATAATTCGCAGAATTCATATACAAATCCTCAGCATTAAAGGAAGCATAATATTTTAAATCAGCAAACAATGCTTCAACGGCATGAGATCCCAATCATCAGAATGAATATTACTTTTTACTACATCACCCATCGAAACTCGAAGGACATTTGGTACATTAATAATTTCTGTCGGGCCATGGATTTGAAAGTTTACCGCATCCCATACGATGCCATCAGCAACTGGAAACGCTGAACTGTTCACAAATGTGTGGTCACGCTTCATGATGTGTGAAGAGGAATGTGGAGCCAAAGTTCCAGCAATACTGTTCACAGCAGAGCGTTCAGGTAAATAGTGACCATTGATGAGTAGAAAAAACACTGTGACAAAGCCAATGGACATAAACAGGAAAATCAAGAAAAGCACCATCCAGATGTATGTCCAAGGTGGAATCAAAAAATTATCTCTAAACCAGGATACAAAAAGACTAAACTTGGACGGGACCGTTGATGAGTTGGAATCCGAGTCAAAGGAATAACGTGTCGGGCTCAGTGGCGTTGTTGGTTGGTGTGCCACCGACTCTGTGGCGGGATAGGTATACTCGTCCTCGTCGATGCAGGGGGAGACAGGGGGTTCGAATATATTTTCAGGCAAATCAACCATCTCCATGGTAACATCAGTGACCGTTCGTGCAGGTGTGCCTCGAACACATGTCCGATAAATGGCAGGACAAGAGACCGCTGGTGTGACACTATTCAGGATCGGCCAGATGTTGTAGCTTGACATTTTCCACTGAGATGTATCTGTTTTCCTTGCGACCGGGAAGCGGTGGTAAGATGACTGTACGTGTTCCCTTCAAGCCCAGGACTGGAACCGGTGCACGAAAAGAGGGGCCGAATTCTTTTTGTTCTCCACCTTCTCTCGAACCAGGTCGCCAATCTTCGGAAGCCAGCCGGCAACCGGAAGCTGCAGAGCAGGGTCTGTGGCTGAAGGCAAATGTGCAATTGTAAGTTTGTCTCGGGCTTCTTGTAAGTCCTGTAACATGGTAGAATGGTTATCTACATCAAACTTGGCGGATTGCGCCGCCATGTCTAGACCATCAAGGTCAGGCACAAACATTCGTATGCCAAAGAGCATTTCGTAAGGGGTCCGCCCACCCAGAGGTCTTCTAGGGAGATTATTAAGTGCACGCTGAACGGTATACAAGTGGGCCAGCCAGTTCCTGCCAGTACCTATAACTCTAGCTGTCAAGGATTGCTTTAAGTCACGGTTCATTCGTTCAACGATAGAGTTGCCCTCAGGCCTATACGGAGACGAAAATTTCACCCGCACCCCCAAAGAACACATTGCGTCCTTGTAAGCCTTAGAGGCAAACGCCGGACCTTGGTCAGAATGGAAGGTGCCGCATGCAAAAATTCCCACAAAGACACGCAAATCCCTGATGACATTTCGAGCGTCAGCACTCCGTTGTGGCCAGACCCAGATGAACCGTGTGCACGAGTCCACTGCCACTAAGATATATTTATAGGCAGTGTCCGAAGAAAATGGACCGCAGTGATCCAAGTAAACACACCCAAAGGGTCTGTTTGAAATTCCGAGCGAGGTCTGAGGTGGTCGTGTGACCGTGGAAGGCTTGATCTGTTGACAAACGTCACAGGAAAGCACATAAGTACGGGTATCTTTATATAAACCACGCCACCAGTAACGCTGCTGCAAAATGGAAATTGTCGCAGACACACCAGCATGAGCCGAAGCCATGCCTCCGTGTGCTGCCGTTATCAAGGAAAGTCTGCGGTCCGCGTTGGGGATCAACCGATCACCAACGTCAGGTATTGTTACATAAGGAGCCTGATCGGGACCTAACTGGTAAAAATATTTGGAAGGGAAACCCCTAGGGTAATTCGTTCCTTCCTTTGTTGCAGCAATAGCTGCCAAGATATCAGTGTCTATTTTAGACATGGATCTAGTAACTGCTGCTACTGAACACGTGACTACTGCTGATCTGGCAGCTTCATCTGCCAGACTGTTACCAACAGCGTGTGCGCCCACCCGCTGATGGCCTAGGGTGTGAACCACCTGCGTGAGTGGCAGACGTCGTTGTAATTCTGCCACTCGAACCCAAAGCGTTTTATGCTTGATTGTGTTGCCTTTAGCGTCTCTATAGTCATTTTGCGACCAAAAGAACAGATTGTCATTGTATGATTGAACACAGTAGTAGGAATCGCACACAATTAAAGTGGTCACATCAGGATTGACGAACTCAAGCGCAAGCACCAATGCGCGCAACTCGGCCAATTGTGCGGTACTGTCCCCGAGTGTCTGAGTGTGCACCACAGTGGATTTAAACTTTCCGTTCACAAACGTACCTGCAACAATAGCACATGCGGCTGAATAAGCATGCTTGGAACCCGTGGCCGGTTGTGCCGAACCATCGGTGTAGATCACACAGTCGTAATCCTCAAGCGGCAATAAAGACAGAGGAGGAGGATGAACGAATTCATACTGTAAAAACTCCTGAGTCTGAAGAGAAGAATCGAATATGAAAGTGACATCCGGGGACGTCAACGAGGTTGCCCATTGTATCCAACGGGGGTGCAAAGCTTTAGAGTTCGGTACACTTGCTTTGGTCACTGCCTCTAGAGCAGGATATGGTGTTACCACCAGAATGCGTTTTCCCTGTGCCAGTGCGCGCTCCTTTAGAATCGCCATTTGCACTTCTGTCAGAACTTTTTCCACAGATGAAAACCGCATTTCTGCGGAGGTGTACAGATGTGACTTGTATGCGATGGGTACTGTATCACCTTCATTAAAGGTTAAGTACGTGAATCCCACAGCCCCTGGAATGATTCTAATCACCAGGTTTGTGTGGTTATCACGTGTCAAAAGATATTTAGACTCAAGAAGGTCAGTCTGTAAAGACTGTAGAATGGAGGTATGCTCCGGAAGCCAGCAAGACTTCGAAAAGGTAGGTTGTATCAAGGCATACAGTGGCTTGATACGCTGGGCGTATTCGGGAATGTATGTACGTCCGAAGTTCAAAAAACCCAGCAATGACTGAAGTTTCTTCAGATTAGTAGGAGGGCACAGAAGTGCACATTTCTCCAGAAAATGGGGGCTAAGCCCTTACCTTCGTTGTTGAGCTCATAGCCCAAGAACAAAACGGTAAATTCAGCAATATGAGATTTGGCAAAGTTAATTTTGTAACCTTGAACCGCAAATTCAAGAATAATGCGGTCGACTCGGGTTAGATGCGGAAACAATTCGTCGTCCGTCAGATAAATGTCATCTACGTACGAACAGGCGTCTGGATCGATGCCGTCTAACAAAGAGACAACACGAGCGGCGAATACGCCTGGACTATTTTTGTAGCCCATAGGAAGACGCCTGAATTTGAACATTTTACCACCGGAAGTAAAAGCGCACCATTGGCCACTCTCCGGGGCTAAGTTGTGCGTGTAGAATCCATTTGAAAGGTCAAGGGTCGTTTTGTATTTTTTACGAATAAGACTGTCTACAAGCGCAGAACTATGGGTGTTTTGCACCGCAAAGGTCCGACAATGAGAGTTCAAATGCCGGTAATCCAAAACTAAGCGGTACGATCCATCGGATTTAGAAACCGCGAAAAGGGGATTATTCATAGGTGATACACAGGGTTCAATTACTCCCTGATATTCCAACTGAGTCAGAATTTAGGAAACGGGGCCTTTGGCTTCACGTTTTATGGCATATTGGGGTTGTGGCTGCGGTAGTGACCGCAAAGGTATTTCATGGGGGGGAGATTCTTCGTCCCAACCCACGTGGTTGCGGTATAACGCAGGAGCCAGGGACACAGCCCACTCTGCTGCAAGAGCCTCCGCTTTGTCCTTTGGCACATGTCGAGAAAAGCTCGGAAGGATTACCTCCTCCCCTTTACGCGCAGCAAGTACGAATGGGGGTGGCCAATCCGCCTCTGCTAACAAAATGTCATATGAAGAGGTCAGATTTTCCCAAAAATCCCTTTAATTACACGCTGTATATCACCTTCAATTTGGATGACAATATTAAATAGTCTGTCAGGGGTGCCACTCTGGTGTCTGCTGTTTCAACAGTAATGAATGTTTCAGTTGCTGTCGCCTCCATATGAGGACGTAGCGCCTCCCGCACTATGGTAACTTCCGCGGCGCTGTCTAGGAGGGTTACTGCCCACGTCCAATTCAGGAGCCTCGTTCTCACCGTGTGTGGCATATTTCGCTGTTACAGCGGCAACTTTCTTCTTCTGAAATTGTGGTCGAAAACGTTGAGAGTCTTCCGCTTTTCCTCTGACTTGTTGTCGAGGTTGGTCTCGTCCCTGGGAGCCTCTCGGTCCCTTCCTCTATCCTGGCGGTCTCCTCCACCGGCCTGTGACGAAGTCTGTGCCTGTGAAGAACGAGGAGAACGCGCATCAGGGATCTGAAACCTATCCGGTGACTTAATTCTCGCTCTATCGCGTAAATCATAAGTGCGCTCAGAAGAAACTGAAACCGGGGATGCGCCTCTCGACCCCGGCTTCTTTTGTTGCTTACCCTGTTTTTTCAGCCTCCAGCTCTTTTTAGTGAAGACTGGTTTCTCATCTTTCTCAGATTGAGATTTGGTTTGTTGCTGTTGTGGTTGCGATTGTGTTTGCTGTTTTGCAAAGGCTTGTTACCCAGGCTATTTCTATCAATAGTTTTGTAAGCCTGGGTAATAATTTTCGGTAATTCGCGAGGCCTGTCCAATTCTGGGACCAGTGCCAAAGCGTTAGCTACTTGAAAGTTCACTGCATCGCCCTTGACATTCGCAAGGATCAGCTCAGCTACTACTTCAAACACTCCCACCAGTCTCATCCCTAATTCCACAGCCGCTTCAGGGCCATGTTCATCCTGTACTTTTTTAATTACAGAGGGGAGAACCGTCATGGAAGGAGTACCAAAACATTTAGAATATACTGCTGCGAATACCTTACCCCAGTTGTCACATGCTGTCAACTCGGGAATTAAGTCTTTTGGCAAACTAATCGTTAAAATACGATGTTTATCCACTGGGGTTGTATGTGGAAAAACTGCCTCCAACTGATCAAATTTTTCTGCAAGCCAATAAGGAAAATCATCCTTATTTTGTGGACGTTTGCCCATCACCGAATTCACCATGACAGGACTTATGGTCACTCCGCCTGCAGCAGCTGGTTGGCCGGCAACTCCAGGAGCGGCCCCATGGATGCTGCCTGTAACATATCGCACTAAAGCTCGATGCACCTGCACCAAGGCCGCATACATAGTGCGTAGTTCCGCGACTGGTATAGTCATATAACGCGGATGTGGGGTGTACCCGGCCAAAACAGGCCAAGTGGCCCCCTCAATTGATAAGGGGCCTAAACGAACCGTGGTAGTCGGTTGAGGGAGGGCGCCATTAAACCAAACACGGTGTTGCCAAGCCGTGAGCGGTACTTCAAGAGTAGTATACGGTCGATAGACAGCGGGAACGTCAGTGTGTTCATATGCTTGGAACAGATTATCGTTCGTGTCCACTGCTGGAAAAGTGATCCAAGAGTAGAATACCTCAAAGTGGAAAGCCGGATCGGCTTGAACCACAAAGACTAAATCAACTCCCGTGTCCGGCACTCCATACACCCGTAAGTGATCCCGGAGTGCTGTGCGGCTATGCGCCACTATGTCTATACCCGCCATTACTAACGGGTTTATTCAACAACCTTACACGAGGCAGCACAAAAAGGGTTATGTTTAAGAAACCTTTTTTAATAACTTCAAGCTTGAAAGAACCTACAAAAACTTCAATATAGGAGGTATCACCGTCACACACGCCTCCGGAAGCGTATGTGAGGGATTTGTGGACAAGCACAAGTACTACTCAAGCGTCCCGCAGATAAGCTGCCCCACTCGTTGGTTGCGCCATGTCATAAGGTTTCTGCACATACAGAGCTATGCACAGGATAATAGGACCTCGGAATATAGTGGTGAGCCAACCATAGACCTTAGCACCCAAAACCCCAACCCAACTAGCCTTAGCGTCCCATTAGCACTAATGTACCAATGATTAGACAACCCAGAACACGGTATCTCTCTCTCTCAGGACTCGCAGAGGCAAGAACACTCTTTCGTCACACTCGTACCTGTCCACAACGTGCGTAATAAGAGACACTGTATAGTTCAAAATGTTTATTTCAACTTACGTGCTCTAAGATACAGTACACGTGTCAGTACTACTAGCATAATACATATGAATAATATAATCAGCATAGTTACAACTCCATAGAATACGAACGGGGAAAGCATCTCATAAAGCAGTGGATATATGTCTATCTAACATTACCACCCTCCCCGTGCTGGAAGCTAGTTTATTATGCAAATAGAAGACCTCTGGGCTTTGACTAGCGAACCCCCATACCTCAGTCTCTAGATGCAAAACTACATCAGCAGACAATCACAGCTCTTCTCCCTGGAAAGGTTTTCTCCAACTCTGTCTAGCGCGGGCGCACTGCAATATTAAAAGCACACTAATTTCTCCATGGCAGCTGTACATGGTGTTATGTCTAGGTGCGAGGGACAGGCCAAATCAGCAAGAACCAGGGACGTGTTGTTCGACCTTGTAACTGTTGTTCAGACTGAGCCCAAAGGGAACAGGAGAAAAGGTGAGAAACAGAAAATGCAGACAGTTGTACAATAACTTGGCAGGAGCAGAGGGCGACAGAACAACGGCTAGGAGTAACGTGCGCAAAAGTCATCATGGCAGCCAGGCCTATGCCAACGCATCCAGGCAGGCCAGAAGGCCACAAACCACAAGACAATTCAGAAGATTTGCCCCATTTCTCATTAATCTGTAATGCATACTAAGATTTCTACCGTCACTCATTAATCCTAACTGTATGGTTTGATTTGTCCCATTATTCAGCGATGCGTTTTGCATGTATAATGCACCCACTAATCAGTAATCCTTAGTGCATGTTCAGATGTGTACCAACATTCTTTCATCTTGACTGATTGTTCAGAATTGCACACAGAAATCTTGTCTGTCAGGCCCTATTCCTACTGTTCCTAATACGTGTTAGCTGCATCTACAGATTTCTACTTCACTCACTTAACATTCTTGAATTCTTCAAATGTTATCATCACTCAATGTTCCTTAGTACCTACTCATTTTTGCACTCTCACTCAGTAACACTGTCACATTCTATTCTAGGTTGTTACTAGAGGTTCTGATGGAAGTCAGCAGAAAGGATGCAGTACCTTATCCCACCTACAGGGGTGACTCTGAAGTTAGTAGAAGAGTGCATTACCACAATCAATTATCAGGTGTCTTATGCACTGAAAAACCTTCTGCCATAAAGAAACACAACCCTGTGCTTCCTTTTTGCCTCTTGTGCTGTAAAATTTTAAAGGCAGCTCTGTCCCAAGAGGACAATCCTGCAACAAGATTAAGTTGTGTGTAAATATACTGTGCAAGGTGTCTATAAAGGTCCTGGAGGTATATACATTCAGAAGTTGTATATTCTGTGCAAAGGGTATCCAAACTGATCAGGCAATGATTCCCTGAGATGGAACTGGCAGGCGTGTTATGTTGAGGAAATACAACCCAATATTCCAACTGATGTTTCATTTATTGTGCTAGATATTGCTTTACCAGTAATGGTTACATTTTGTGGGATATATGCATTCTATTATCGCAAGGATCTCATTATTATGATGTGATTCCTTCAGAATGGAGAGGAAGATGTATCCTGTTTTTCACCCTACATTGACCTGTCCCTTGTATGGCCTTGATGAAAAGGTTAAAAAGTATTGGAGGATTTTCTGAATGTACAAAGAACACAATCGTTGTACAAATTAGGGCTTAATAGTTAAGTAGTGATAAGCTATTTTATAATAAAACTTTATAGGAAGCAGTAACTTTTGAAAGCAACAACAAAAAGGTGGTGTGGTGCTGAAGTAAACATGCAATGAATGCCCATTGTAAAACGTCTGAAAGAATATTGACTTTTATAAGTGATTCCCGGTGGTCCTGTATTTAATATTCAGTCTAGTTTTTTGAGACATTTTGCCACTGCCAGCACAATCATCGGCATCTTTGTTTTATTTATATGAGTAAATCTGTTCTAAAAGCAGTGAGGCCATGGTTTATTTGCACATTCATGATGCCCCTGGGTCTGAGAGCAGAGTGGCTCTTTTTCTTTCATTTGAATAGTCATTTATCCTCACAAATGAAGTATTTGAAAGATGTGAGTGGCTGATGTGAGGGGCTAGAGCAAAAGGCTTGGGCGTTTCTGCGTCCATTCTTATTGTCATTCTTTGTTTGAAGTATTTCGAGATTAACGCTTTAAATACCACAATGTTCAATTGCTATACCCATTTTCCAAACATCACTACAAAATGTATAACTGAGCAATTGACTAATACAAAATGTATTGTACACTTCAAAAAAGCAAATATACAGGGGGCTATCTGAAACACGCCAATGGCTTTAAGGGTTCTGGGCCAAAGCACATCCTCTCTGTATCTGTGTGAATGGATGGCAAAGGCACTGGCAAAACATTTAAAGCTTCCAATAGCCAAACTTAAAAACGGCTGCTTGTGTTTTGTACTGAGAGGGCACACATGCACACTGCCAAATAGGCAAGGTATGGATTCAGTCAACCCAATCATTTGAGGGGCATTTGTAATGCGCACCAAAGGAAAAATCATCTGAGCCACCTTGGGCACAGGACCAAAAAGAAGGAAGCAAGCATGTCCAGAGAGTTTAAAAAAAATGTGGGGCTCATCCAAAGGCTTCACTCAGCACAGGATATTGAAAAGGCAACAATGACACGGGAGCAAGAGTATACACATGAAAATGCAGTGGCAATAACTGTCACATATACTAAAATGCCTTCTTGAATATGGAATATTGACAGGATTCCACCTATCTCCATTAATTTTCTGCTCTGCTCTGGATGGTTCAATAAGTTAAATGCTCTCCTCTTCCATCCTATCATCTGTCACCATGGTGACCCAAACCTCTTAAAGTGTAGCTTGAGGCAATTGATATGGTGCACACTTAGGGGTTTTCTAAGTGGTTTGAGGTTCACCAGGTAGGTGCCCCCCTTCCGCTCCTTTAACTTATAGGGCCCTGACCAACGGTCTTGGAGTGCCCTGAGCTCACAAGCTCTATTACTCCATTACCCACACTTTCTGGCCAGGCTGAAACTCTACCAGAGTGGCTATCTGGTCATATCAGAGTTTCATCAATTCCTGGATGGCTTTCAAGTTGTCAGAGGGCTAGCATGCAGCTGACCACATCCTGGATGGGGTTCTTGGGAGCTTGCTTCCACCACTCCTTGGCCAGACAGAGAGGTCTCCTCACTTGCCATAGAAGAGCTCAAATAGGCTAAACCAACTCCTTTTTGTGGTACCTCCCTGTAGGCAAACAGTAGGCATGGCAAGAGAATGTCCCACTTCCACCTCATGAGTTCAGGTAGGCCCATAATCATGCCCTTGAGGGTCTTGTTGAATCTCTCAACAAGTCCATTGCTCTGGGAGTGATAGGGTGTGAAGAACTTATAGATTGCCCTTAGTCATCTCACATGGATTTCATGTACACAGACGTTGAAGTTGGAGCATACGTCAGATACTACTTTTTTGGGGAGCTCCACTTGGGTAAAAATCCTCATCAGGCCCCTGACCACTGCAGGTGCAGTTACCGACCTCAGAGGGATGGCCTTTGGGTACCTAGTGGAATGGTCCACTAAAACCAGGATAAACCTGTTGTCCAGGGCATTTTTGGGGTTATGTGGCCCAAAAATGTTAATGCTCTCCCTTTCAAAGGTTTTGCCTATAACGGGTAAGAGAACAAGGGGCGTTTTTACCTTTTTCCTTTCTTTCCCACAGGCCTGGCAGTTGGGACTAGACCTACAGAATGTATCTGAGGGCCAATAGAAATGGGGGACCAGCTTGGCAAAGGTCTTCTCCTGACCCAGATGTCCTGCCAGAAGTATATCATGAGCCAGTCCCAGTAGGAAGGCCCGGTAACACCAGGGGACCACCAACACATGGGTTGTCCCAGGTTCAGGAACCTTAGACTCACTGTACAGGAGGCCTTTTTCCCAATAGATAAGGTGATATTCAGAGGTGTCACCTGCTGCCTGGGCCTCAGCTTGCCGCCTCATGTCCTCTAGGATGTGGCACTCCTTCTGTGCCTTATAGAATCCTTCCCTGGTTGTCCTCCCCAGGTACCCCATCAACCTAGACCATGGGAGTTTGAGGGGTGGGTATTGCATGCCCCTTACCGTTCTCTTTTTTGGCAGTTGCGTAAGCCATTCTTCTAGGCTCCAGGCTCCCTTGACCCCCCTACCCCTCGGGCAGCCATGAACCATGTGGTCAGACAGACCCACTCAGGCAATCCTAACATCTCCAGGTGTGACCTGAATTCCACTTCTTTCCAGACAGCATGCTCTAGGCCGTCAGACAGTCTAGAGGCATGGCAGGGCTCACTGCTACTTTTAGAGAATCTGAGACCCACCCCCCACTCAAAGTGAACCAGAAGCACTGGATAGTGGCTCTTGCAGTTGCCTGTGACTATGACCTGGTGGAATGTATTAGGGATGACCTACTCTGAGGATACCAGAAGACACCTCACAGTAGTCATACTGGCTCATGTGTCTCTCAGAGCTTTCACCCTTTGACCAGTGATGGTGACCCACTGCCTATACTTGGAAGTTTTTGAAGGCATGTGGATTTATGGCACCATCCCTCTACAACCCAGGGCCACTAGGGTAACCTCTGCTCATTCCCTGAAGCTAACTGGGACTACCTCCTCCCCAAGCACTACACTCACCAACTCTGGTGTCTACCCATCAGTGGGGAGCTGTGCACTCTTGGGACATTTGGTGCCTCCCTTGGAGTGTCCATGCTTGTAGCACTCAGTAAACTAGGGGATGAACCGCCCTGTCTTGTGATCAAAGAATCCCTTCTTCTGATAAGGTTGTGACTGGTTACCGCTCCCTTGGGAATTATTTTGGGGGGCTTTAGGGAACTCCTTATTTTTAAGATGTCCCTCCCCTCTCTCTTCTGGTGGAACCCATGACCACCCTTTTAGGAGGCCCCTCCAGATACCTTTTTGGATCCGTGGTGCTGACCCAGAGGTCCACCTCCCGGGGGTCAGTGAGCTTACTACTCACTAGTTGTGCAATTCTGTAAAACAAGTATTGAGCATGTGCTCTCTCAGGAGCAAACAGTACAGCCCAACATAATCATTCTCTGTGCTGCCCAACACCAAACCACACAGTGCCTTGCTTGAGTAATCGACAAAATCCACCCAAAACTGGCTTTGCAACTGTTGACTGTCCCTGAATCTCATGCAGAACTTTTCTGGGGTGAGCCCAAATTTGTCAAAAAGAACGGCTTTCATGGGGGCATACCTCGTCTTGTCCCCTACCTCTAGTATAAGCAGGGTGCCCCTCCCCATGGTAGGCATGTGTTTCCAGAGACTCAAACCCCAATACTCCTCTGAGACCCTGTGCATCCTCAGGGCTACCTCATAAGCTAAGAACCATTTTTCAATATAAACCTCCACCACATAGCTAGGCACCAAGTCTTTGGGGATGTGGACTTCAATCAAAGAGACAAGTTGCCCTCCTACTTTGAGTGCTGCAGCACAGGACCTGTGCCCAGGTCCGCCTCTTGCTCCTCCATACCCTCCTCCTCATCCTAGTCCTCTGCTGTTGCCATCAACTGTCGAGCCTCTGCCCAGGGAAATCCGGAGTTCCAGCTTCCTGGTGCTCTTCTTTGTGGGAAGCCCCCTTTGCTTACAGAACTTCTGGGGCTTAGCAACAGTTTAGCTCTAAAGATTGATGAGCTCAAATTCCATTCTTGCAGGCATGGTCACAGGCAGAGACAGTCAGGCAGAATGAGAGTGAATCTGGAAAAAGCAAAAGAGCCAATCAAGGGCACTTTTGAAAAAACTTGAATTACTATAACATTAATTAGCTTGGATTTTAGTGTTACACAAAATCGCTATATGGCACTGCACAAACACAAGTACTGAATCCTACCACTGCCACCAATGTGAAAAATTGGGTTCTTGGTCGACGGGGAGAAAATCCTAATCGAGCATCAACCACAAATGTTGTCAAAGTGACACACAAGTAGACCCCAAATTAACAAGTGCTTAACCCTCTGATAGCTTGGCACAGAAAAGTTAGGCTTAAATTAGAGAAATTGTGTAAAGTATTTATGCTGCACTTTAAACAATAATAAAGTGAAAATACAACACCAGAAAATCCCACACCACTCTACAGAAATAGATTACCCTTTAATAAATAATTTGAGACCAAAACAACAAGAATATAATTATTAAGAACTGCAGATATGCAATTTTAAAAGTTTTGAAGGTAAGTAGTGCTTAGAAGCAAGAAGCACAAATTGTGGTTATCTGGTCACAAGTTCAGGCTGACCGTGATGTAGTGTGGGCCACATATAAGGCTGAGTTTAGTCCCTTTTTAGAAGTACTTTGTGTCCTGGGTGTCAAGGTGTGAAGTCCTGCGTCGACTGTGCTGCATCAGCGTCAAGAAGCCACCGACGGGAGCTGCAGCATGAGTTCCTCTGTTGAGATGCATTACGCTGGGTTGGTGCCAGTGAAGCTGCCTAACAGGAGCTACGGTGCAGCTGTAGAGATGCGTTGCACTGCGTTGAGGTCGATGATGCCACTGGTGCTACGAAGGCTTGCATAGAGCTGGGCTGGTTGTCGTCGTTGAGATCCATCGAACTGGGTTGATGCATGTGAAGCCGTTGAACAGAAGTGTTAATGCACAGTCCTGTGTCAAGATGCATCAAGTTGTGTTGACGCCGAGGAACCTGTTGTGTCCTGTAGCTCAGAATAGGAGGCTAGCCTACTAGCCCTTGGAGTTGCTCTGGTGGTTCTGGATTCAAAGTGTAGTTTCAGTCCTTCTTCCTGAGGCAGCAGAGCAGCATGGCAGCAGAGCAATCATTCTTGCAGGCAGAGCAGCAAGACAGCATAGCAGCTGGGTAGTCATTCTTGCAGCAGGGCAGCAGGGCAGTCCCTCCTCTGAGCCTTCCACAGGTTCAGAAGTGATCTAACGAGTGGGTCTGAGGGTCGCCTTTTTTTAGCTGGTGCCCACTTTGAAGTGAGAGAAGCTTCTGGAGTTTCACCCTACAGAGAAGTCTGGAATTTCCTGCCTCCCTGCCCTGGTCACAGTCTGTCTGGGGTCACAATAGGCTAGTGTGGAATCCTTTGTGAGTTTGCTGAGGCAGTCCATTTGAGGTACAATTGCGGTAGGTGACATGAAGCTAGAGATAGCCCATCCTGCCAACACCCAGGCCCTCTATTTTGATGCTGTCTAGGAGGAATACAACAGGGTCCACTGCCAAATACACCTAGTCATGTGACCCAGGAACAGACTGAGTCACCAAATGGTTAGGACAAGACAATGCTAAATTTCTAAAAGTGTAATTTTCAGAATTGGGACTTAAAGAGAGTTTTAAATTACAATCCCTCAGGCAATAAACATGACTTTCCACCTGCTCCCAATCAAAAATTGTTACTTATTAAATGTAATAAGGTAACCCATTGTTATCCTATG
This sequence comes from Calotriton arnoldi, assembly GCA_963921515.1. Classification (NCBI taxonomy): domain Eukaryota; kingdom Metazoa; phylum Chordata; class Amphibia; order Caudata; family Salamandridae; genus Calotriton; species Calotriton arnoldi. The sequence continues at coordinate 341,618 of CAWUFW010006643.1, forward strand.
GGAGAGTTATGCCTTGCAGTGATGAAAAACGAATTTAAGGGTTTTTCACTACCAGGACATGTAAAACTTAGAAGTTCATGTCCAAATTTATAACTATATTGCACCCTGCCTAATGGGCTGTTTGGGACCTACCCTAGGGGTGTGTTATGTTTATTAAAAAGAAAGGGTTAGGCCTAGTAAAAGGTTTATTTTGCCAGGTCAAAATGACAGTTTACAACTGCACACAGGTTGCAATGGCAGGCCTGAGACAGGTTTAGAGGGCTAATAAAGTGGGTGGCACAATCAGTGCTGCAGACCCACTAGCAGCATTTAATTTACTGGCCCTGGGTAAATATAATATCACTTCACTAGGAACTTACAAGTACATTAAATGTGGCAATTGGGTATAAGCCAATTTCACCATGTTTGAAGGAGAGCACACAAGCACTTTAGCACTGGTTAGCAGTGGTAAAGTGTGCGGAGTCCTTAGGCCAACAAAAGAAACTCAGAAAAAACAGGAGGAATAAGGCAAAACATTTGAGGGAAGACCACCCTAAGGCTGACAGGTCTAACAGAGTGTTACTGCGAGTCCCTGGAGCCTTCAGCCATGTGCAAGCTCGTTTAGCGTTAGGATCGCTACAACACTTTAAGGCAAACCTTGAATTTGGTAAGCTTTTTCCAATGCTTCCAGCATATACCAATGATTTCTAATAATATTAGGAATCTGAGTGTAGAGTGCATCATAAGTGGGAAAAGGTAATACCGCAGATGTAGATTTGGTCTGTTTTTCTAAAAGAAATTATCTGTGAGTGTTCAATGCGGGTTTATAGCTCTAGGGTACAAGCTTTGTTGTACGTGCCTTCTCTTTCAGCCTTTGTCATAGGGCTACTATTTGGGCCTGAAAGTCTTGTGTCAAACTGAGGTATCTCTTGTGTCTGAAAAACTGTCTTACTGGTAGATTATCTCGTAGTGACCTGGTAAGGCATGAGGTATAATATAAGAGTACATTTTATCTGCAGATTTGTGGTGTACAGTTTGAGTGATTCGGCCATTTGTAACCAGAATGGCCAGGTCCAAAAAACAAACTATGCAATCGCTAGTGAACCATATGAAGTGAAGATGAGGCTTCTGTTGCTTGAGCCACTCCATGAAATCAGCAAGTTCCCCTAATGTGTCTTCCCATATACAGAAAATGTTGTCAATATATTGTTTCCACAATTTAATATGACAAATAAATGGGTTGGACTCATGGTGGGCAGTATATTCTTTGAATTGGCCAATGTAAAGGCGGGCCATATTTAGAACAAAGTGGCCCCAGTTGAAGTTCCTATGATCTGAAGAAATATTTCTTCCTCAAATTTAAAATAATTGCATGTGAGGGTCAATTCAATACACTGGAAAGCAATTGATGGTTAAGTGTCATAGAACCATTCATTCCCTCGGATAACTCTCTCTGTAGCAATGAGGGATGCTGTTCGGTGAATGTTTGTATCCATAGTCATCAGCTACTGTATAGAGAGGCAAAACATGCATTCTCCAGGATGTTGAGCACTCATAGTATCTTGTAAGCCAATGCTTTTTTTAGCATAATCACTCCCAATTTTGTGGACTGATGATGCTGTCTTTTTCACTTTGTGGACTGGGACTCTGCTAACCATGCTCCAGTGGATGTGCTCTACCCCCTAAAACACATTGAATTTGGCTACACTCCTAATTGGCACATTTAATTTACCTACAAGTCCCAAGCACAGGGTACAAAGTGTACATAGGGCCAGTAAGTTAAATGTCACTAGTGGACTGCAGCAATTAATCAATCAGGTTGCTTCCTGCTTGTCTCAGTCGAACAGCCTGGTCTTGAGTCCCTTCCTGAACTCGGTCAGTGATGGTGCAGAGCAGAGGTGGAAGGGTAGGATGTTCCATGTTTTGGCAGCGAGGTAGGAGGAGTGTCCTCCAGTGCGGCTGCGATAAATGTACGGAATCTCTGCAAGGGCAAGGTGTGCTGGGTGTACGTACCTGTCTGACTGGTGGAAGGGTAGGCTGCGGTTCAAGTAGGCAGGTCCTTGGTTATGGAGGGTTTTATAGGCATGGGTCAGGAGCTTGAACTGGCATCTCTTCTGAACCGGGAGTCTATGGAGGTCCTTCAGGTGTTGGGTAGTGTGGGTTCTTTGGGCTGGATGAGAATGTCTGGTTCTGGATCAACTGTAGATTTTGCATGATTCGATGGAGGTGCCGGCATAGAGTGCGTTGCCATAGTCCAGACAGCTGGTGATGAGGGCCTGGGTTACCGTTTGCCTGGTGTTAATGGGTAGCCACTTGACAATCTTGCGGAGCATGCATAGCGAGTGGAAGCAGGCTGAGGAGACGGCATTGACTTGATGTTTCATGGATAATTCGCTGTCAAGGATGATGCTGAGGTCACAGGTGTGGTCTTTTGGAGTGGGGGTGGGCCTGAATTCTGATGGTTACCAGGAGTCATTCCATAGGGTGGTGTGCTTGCCAAAGATGAGGACTTCTGTCTTGTCTGTGTTGAGTTTGAGGCAGTTGTCCCTCATCCAGTCTGAAACGTTCTTCATACAGTTGTGGAAGTTGGTTTTTGCTGAGGTGGGGTCGGCTGGGAGTGATAGGACGAGCTGGGTGTCATCGGCATAGGAGATGTGGTGAGATCTGATGATGTCCGCGAGTGGTGACATATAGATGTGGAAGAGGGTAGGCCTGAGGGATGAACCTTGTGGTATGCCACAGATGTTGTATTTTGCCTGTAATGGGAAAGGAGGGAGTCAGACTCTCTGGGTGGCCCCGCGAGGAAGGATGCCATCCATTTGAGAACATGATCTGTGATCCTGATCTGTAGTAGGCGCTTGATGAGAGTGTGGTGGGAAATCACGTCGAAGGCTGCGGAGAGGTTGAGCAGGATCAGGGTGGCTGATTCTCCTCTGTCCATTAGGGTGCGGATGTCGTCAGTTGCGGTGATCAGGGCTGTCTCAGTGCTGTGGTTGGATCTGAAGACTGACTGTGAAGGGTCAAGAAGGTTGTTTTCCTCTAGGTGTTCGGTGAGTTGGAGGTTGATAGCTTTTCCCAGGACCTTGGCAGGGAAGGGGAGCAGCGAGATAGGTCAGTAGTTCTTGAGCTCTCTGGGGTCTACCAAGGACTTTTTGAGGAGTGGTCTGACCTCGGTGTGTTTCCAGGCATCTGGGAAGGTGGCTGTGGTTAACGAGGCATTGAGGATGGTGGTGAGCTGGCTGGTGATGTCATCTCTGCTGAGGTTGAAGTGCTGGTGGGGGAAAGGGTCAGTGGATTCTCCTGAGTAGATTATGTTCATTAGCTTGCATTTGGCAGATGAGCTGAGTTGTTTCCATGCGGTGAGTTGGTAGTCGGCGGCAGTGGTTAGCTGATGGCTGAAGAGGTTGGTGGTCGAACTTTTTATAGATGGTAGCTATCTTGTTGTGGAAATGGTCAGCGTGGGTGTTGCAGACTTCTTGTGATGCTGGGATAGCGTTTTCGGTGGCTGATGTACAGCTGAACTCTCTAACGATGGTGAAGAGTTCTTTGGCATGGTTGGAGCTGTTGTTGATTCTGCGGGTGAGGGCCTCCTTTTTCGCAGCATTGATCTGTCAGTGGTATTCATTAAGAGCTGTTTTGATGGTGGCTCTATCGGCTTGGTTCTTGATTTTGCACCATTTTCTTTCAATTTGTTTGCATCTGTGTTTTGCTTTGCGTAGTTTTGGGGTGTACCAGCTGGCTTGTTTGTGGAGTATGTGCATTTGGGCTGCTTTGGTGGGGGCTACTTGGTCAGCAGCGTTGATGACCCAATCATTGAAATTATGGACTGCCCTGTCCAGGATGGTGGAGTCTTTGGGCTGTGTGGTGCTGAGGGCATTGGTCCTCTGTTGGTGGGTGATCTTGGACCAGCTGTGAAAGAGGGCACTGTGTCCTTTAGGGTGTTGTGGGTGGGCACAGCGATGGTGAAGTGTATGATGGAGTGGTCTGACCAGGTGAGTTCAGAGGTATGGCTGTATCTGATTTTCTTGCTGGATGTGAAGATAGGGTCCAGTGTGTGTCCTGCTTTGTGTGTGGGCTCTGTGACTAGCTGCTTGAGTCAGATGTTGTCCAGTCTTTCCAGAAGGTCGGGGGAGCTGGTGTCAGTTCCATCATCCAGGTGGAAGTAGAGGTCTTCCAGGAAGACGTCGAGTTTGAATTCAGTGGCGCATGGGGTGATGAGTTCAGCAATGGCGTTGCTGAGGCCGGTTCATGGTCCTGGCGGTCGGTATGACCTCTGATTGTGGTGTTGTCATTGGTGCGGAGCTGGAAATTCATATGTTCCATGATGGGCGTGGTTTCGACGTTGAAGATGGTGCAGGTGATTGATTCCTTGTGTAAAATGGCGATGCTGCCTCCGGGTTTGTTGTTGCGACCGCGGTGCTTCATTTTATAGCCGTTGGGAGTTGCTGTGGCAATGTCCGGGGCTGCTGCTGGGGTGAGCCAGGTTTCTGTGATGAAGGTCACGTCTGGGGTGAGGGTGGAGATGGTGTCCCAAATTACGGGGCCTGCATGCTGAGTGATCTGGCATTGAGTAGGAGGCAGGTGAGTTTTCTGGGGGGTGGTCTTGGCTTCTGGTGGTAGTGTGGCACTGGTTGCAGTTGTGGTGTTCGGCTGTGGGGTTGAGGTGAGCCAGCAGCGGGGGCTGGAGAAGGGTCCCTTTGTGGAGTGGGTTGAAGTGAGGCAGCAGTTGTTGCATCCAGGAGTGAGGGTACGAAGGTCTGTGGCGGTGTAACAATGGGAGTGCAAGGGGCCTGGGGAACTGGAGCTGGGTGCAGTCCAGGCATGGGTGGGCACAGATGGGCTTGCCTTTGGTGGGCCTCCGGCGCAGCCGCGCTGCAGTCACCATAAGTAGTCCTGGTAGGTGAAGGGGTTATCCAGGACGTGGGATGGCAGGGAGGAGCAGGAGGCAAAAACAGCAGAAAGGTACTGAAAGGACTTGCAGCCAATTAAAAGAAGGAGCAGGAGAGGCCGACAATACAGAGGGAAATGAGCAAAACAAACAAAATTAAACTAAGGCTTGCCAGGAAATACACGGGGCTAACAGCTACATAAATTACAAAGGGCTACCAATTAAAAACTAAGTCTTGCCAAAATTACGCTGGGCTGACAACAGAATTACAAAGGGCTACATCACGCATGAGGTCAAGCGGGTCACCTGACCTGGGGACAGCAGGCTCGATCTGCCAGCTTTAGAGTTGCTGGAGATTCTCCACTACCACATAGCTAGGGGAGTGGCAGCAGAGGGAGTGGCGCAAGACCAGAGGTCAAGGGCTGCTAATGGAGCCATGCAGCAACCTCCATAACTAGTCCTGGGAGATGGGAGGGGTTATCCGGGAAGGCGGCGAGGAGTGGGAGGCAAAAACGTCAGGAAGGCACCAAGAGAGCTCACAACCAATTAAATGAAGGAGCAGGAGAGACCAAAAATATAGTGGGAAACAAGCAAACAAACAAAATTAAACTAAGGCTTGCAGGAAAAATACACAGGGCTAACGGCAGCATAAATTACAAAGGGCTACCAATTAAAAATTAAGGCTTGCCAATATAACACATATTGTACCACCACTAAAGTGACAATACAAAACATGACTGACTTCAAGAAACTCACTAGACACTGCAAGAGTGTGATGAATTGAGAGGGACTGGATGGGCTGGGTATTCTATGCATGCACCAACATCCTATACCCTACACCACATTGAGTCATAGGACTAAGGAAGTAGCAATACCCCTTCAAAAATGCATCCCGTACCAACTGCACAAGACATGGGTAGATGAAGAAAGCAGATATGTTTTTGTAAAACTCCAAATCCAGGATGCATACTTGATTGTAGGCTCGCTGTATGCTCTAGTGGGGGACAAATCTGCATTCTTTTAAAGGTTGGGCAGACAGCTGCTTTCCTTTGGGAACACGAAAGTGGTGGTGGGAAGGGACTGGAATGTGGTTATGGACCTGGTTCTTGACAGGTCGGTTGCCCTGATCTTACACATGGAAGGGGTAGGAGGGCCTCCGTGACTTAATCTGGGACTTTACCCTGGTCAATCCACAGTGGCTGTTGTTGCGCCCACAGGAATGCAACTATACTTTTACTTCCTGTGTTCATGGACCATGCACTTGCATTGACTACTTACTTACATCTGTGCCTACTCTCTGGTATGTAAAGGCAGCATGGTTTACTCCTGGGGGAATTTGGGATCATGACATGGTGGCGGGCATGAATAATTTAGAGACCACATCCCCCCTCTGTGGCAGTGGAATATGAAAATGGCAAAGTACATAAACCCAGCGGACAAAAGACAATTAGTATTGCAGGTCCAACGTTTCTTAGGGGAAAATGAGAGATTGGTGGACTCGCCCTCAACACTGTGGGGGGCAAGGAAATAATGTATTAAGGGAGTACCGATGCGTGAATCTGTGATAGCCAAGAAGCTAGGGGACTAGGATAGTTGCTCTCTGAATCAAGAGATGACAGCCCTTATGTTGGGGTATTCACGACAGCCTGTGCCGGAAAATATTTGAGCATTCACAAAAGTTAAATATGATCTAAATGGATTGTATACAACTCCAGCTGAAAAGACTCTCTTTCTACTATGATTGAGGCATTATGAAAGGGGGAGAAAGCAGGCCTCCTATTGGCCTCGCAACCAAGGGGGCTAGAATTGAACCACACTATCCCTGCCATTCACAAACAGAATGCCGATCTCCTGACACATCCCTGTGAGGTCCTGAGAGATCTTCACGCCCTATACTCCCATTTATAAAGGTTGGAACCCCCTGCAGATCCGTCTTAGGAAGGTAGGTTCCTATACGTGCTGCGCCTTCCAAAACTAATGGCAGAATGAACTTCCTTATTGGATGCTGATATCACAAAGGATCAAGTATTGCAGTCCATAGATGACCTGAAAGCAGGGAAAGCCCTCTGGGATCATGGTTACCTTGCTGAATATTATAAGATGGTCAGACTCCTAGTCACCCTCTGTGCTGGGAATTCCAAGAAATGGTGGCTACAGGTAAACTACTTCACCAGGGCTAGGATAGTTCAAATTCCCAAACCAAATAAAGACCCCCTGGTCTGCTCCAATTATAGGCCCATCTTCCTGAATAATGTGCATGCAAAAATGTCAGCAAAAAGGCTGGCGGTTTGCCTGAAAAGATGTAGAACCACTTTAGTGCACCTCAATCAAATGGGATTTGTCCCGGAGAGAGCCTTAACCAACCAGCTTAAGTTCGTATCACATATTCTCTGGCAGGTGTGGGATGATGGTGATGAGAATGTGCTCCTCTCTTTAGATGTGCAAAAGGAGTTTGATAGAGTGGAATGGGGGTACGCTCTCTGCACCATGGTGCGGATGAGCTTTGGAGAACAAAAATATATGGATGGATACTGAGAATGTATAGGTACCCAGAGAAGGTGGTGGTTACATCTGGGGGTTTTAGGTTGCCTTGATTTTCTGTGGAGCGCAAAACTAAGCAGGGGTTCCTGTTTTCCCCGGTGTTGTTCCTTTTGGCCTAAAAACCATTGGCGATCAGACAAGATCAGGGAATTGCAGGCATAAGGATAGCGGCAGTTATACATAAGGCATTCCTCTATTCAGACAACATCCTCCTAAAATTAGCTCGACCTCAAAAATCCGGAGAGCTGTGGCATTGATAGAGCAATTCTCGAAGTTCTCTGGATATTATATTAACTGGGCTAAATGCAAGGCCCTCTCCTATGACACCTGCATCCTTGCAGGACCCGTCCTTACAGTGGAAACACCAGCACCTTAAATATTTGGGGTGTTGGTCAATAGAGGTTTAGAGAATATGGTTCAGGACAACCTCAGTCTTCTAATGGATAAGACGGCAGCCGATTTTAAAAGGTGGGCCTTCTGAATCTGTCCCTATGGGGTAGGGTTCAGATTGAGAAAATGAATGTTGCACCCAGATTTAATTATATTTTTCAATGCTGCCTCTACCAACCCCCGGGGCTCTCTTACATCAAATAGACAAAAGTATATGTGAGTTTGTATGGGGGGGAAGAAACACTGCATAACCAGCTCAAAAATATATGCTGCTTCAGAAGTAGGGGATCTGCGTCTGCCGAACGGGGAATGCTGTTGTCTTGCTCATCAGCTAGCCCACTTTATTTATATGATAAAACATTCAGGGAAATGCCCTTATGGATTCCCCTGGAATACCAGTCGCTGGGGGTGAAGGGAGATCTAGTGATATGCTACACAGAACCACAGAAGGGACTGGGGGCTGGGAATCAGACCATACAATCCTCAAAGATGGAATGGAAATGGGCACACACTCTGGTGAGGGGTTCGGACACACTGCATTTTGGAGCAGCCCTGTGTCATAATGTGGCGATAATAGTGGGGCAATCAGAGATCAGCTGGTCAGCCTGGAAGGGCTGCAACATTAAATGTTTAGCTGACTTGCTTAAAGAAGAGGAAATCAAATCCTTTAGGGACCTGCAGGATGGATTTGGTCTCCCAAATACAGAGGTCTAGAGATGTACACAACTAAAAAGCGCTCTGAAGGCGGTACTTGGGAGGGAACCATATGGGACACCTACCTCTCCAATACACACATGGAGAAATTGTGGGGATGCCATCTCGGGCCTATACACCCTTCCTATTGACTATGCTTATCCCTCCAAGATGGCAAGGTGGTGGGAAAACTGACTTACAATCACATTTGATGACTAAGACTGGGAAGAATTGTTGAATGACCATGGCCAAGGTTTGAGGGAAGCAAGACTGAAATGTAGCCAGTTTAAGATTTTACATAGATCGCATTGGACTCCAGTGAAGCTTCATTGTGCTAAACTGAGTCTGATGTCACTTTTCTGGCAGTGCGGAAAGGAGGGAGGGGACATTGTCCATGTTTTATGGGAGTGTGAAAAGGTTTATGCACCCTGGTGACAAATATAGCCTACTCTCAAGGCAGAAGTGGGAGAATCTTTGATATCTCATGCGCAGACTATACCTCTGCATGATTTTTCAGGGCTGCCTACTTTGACATCCCATGTGAAGAGTTGGTTATCAACTGGGCTGCCAATGGCATAAATGTGGATATTAAGACTCTGGAAGACCACAATATTTCCATCCCATAGGCAATGGCTTGAAGACATGTATGAAGCTGCACGTTTTGAAAAAAGATTATCTAGACTCAATGACAATATACAAAAATTTGAGGCGATCTGGTGTATCTTTCTGTCTCGTTGAGCAATACAGGATGGGAAGAGAGGTTGATGGAGTGGGTGGACAGAGGCATAGTGGACTGCAAATTTTCTTAGCGTGAGTTGGTGGGGTTTGAAGGGGGCTAGGAGAGGGGACTCATTACAATGCCAAATTCCTAAACTGTAAAATTGGGCAGGGATTAAATGGAAGATCTGTATTTTGTGGTCAGCATGTATGGATTTAATAATGTTCCCCTGGTTGTCTAGTTTTCTAAAATGTATGTATGTGGTTTGTAGGTTTGCGTGGGTGGGGCCACACTACAGCTCCACATACAGGAGCTACCCCTATTGCTTATTTATCAATGTAACGCTTTAGCGCCGTTTGTGTCATGGTCTCTTGGCCCACCCACAAAAGTGGGGCACCGTTCCAATCGGGGGACTGGTTGCAACTCAGGGTGGTAGGAGATTTGTGGGTCCCCACAGATTCTATATCTTTCCACCACAGAAATGGGAACAAAATGTGTTTTTTTAGTCAAAGTCTGAGTTTTGCAAGGGATTCTAGGGTAAACAAAAACCTGGTGAGAGCCAGGCAAGTGACCCCCAGTGCCTAGTATTACAAAATGTGCAAGTTTGCTACGTTTCTCCAGGTGCCTGCTGAGTTTCGGCTGAAAATTCACAAGTACACACTTTGCAAAAAAAGGTTCCGTTTTGAGTGGAAAAATGTGATGTATCCATGTTGTGTTTTGGGCCGTTTCCTGAAGCGGGCATTAGGCCCACCCAAACAAGTGAAGTATCATTTTTATTTGGTTGACTTGGGGAAATGCTGGATGGAAGGAAGTTTGTGGCTCACAGATTCCAGAACTTTCCATTACAGAAATATGAGGAAAATGTGTTTTTGTTGTCAAAGTTTGAGGTTTTCAAGGGACTCTGGGTAAAAAAAAAACGGGTGAGATCCGCCCAAGTCACCCCCAACCTGGATTCCCCCAGGTTTCTAGTTTTCAGAAATGTCAGTTTGCTAGGTTTCCCTAAGTGCAGGCTGAGCTAGGACTCACAATCCACAGATACCCACTTGGCGAAAAAAGGTTTGCTTTGAGTGGAAAAATGTGATGTGTCCATGTTGCGTTTTGAGTCATTTCCTGCTACGGCCACTGAGACTACCCACACAAGTCAGGTACCATTTTTATTAGGAGACTTGGGGGACTGCTGGGTGGAAGGAAGTTTGTGGCTCCCGGCAAATTCCAGAACTTTCTATCACAGAAATGTGAGCAAAATGTGTTTTTAGTCAAGGTTTGAGCTTTGCAAAGGATTCTGGGTAAAACAACCTGGTGCGAGCCATGCAAGCCACCCCAAACTGGATTCCTCCTAGTGTCTAGATTTTAAAAACGCTCAGGTTTACTAGGTTTCCCTAGGTGCCAACTGAGCTAGGGCCCAAAATCCACAGCTACTCACAATGGAAAAAATGGTCAGTTTGAAATGTGATAAGTCCAAATTGAATTTTGGGCCATTTTCTGTCACGGATACTAAGCCTACCCACACAAGTGAGGTATCATTTTTATTGGAAGGCATGTGGGAGCATAGAATAGTAGAACATTTGTTATTATCAATTCGATTTTGCTGCATTTGTGCCTTCCAAATGTAAGCCAGTATGTAAGCAAGAAGACATTTTGAAAAATACTCTATATATCATATACTAGTATGGATGCCCAAAAATTCAGAGATGTAGAAAATAACCATTGCTCTTAAACTCCATATCTTGTGCCCATTTCAGAAATATATAGGTTTCCTCGAAGCCCATTTTTCACCCTGCATATTTCACAACATGAATTGATCTATACTCGGTACACCAAGAAAAGCCATTGTACAGTACAGCTCAGTTGTTGGCTCTGAGTACCTTAGATTCTCAGAAAACCTAAAAACCTTATATATATCACCACAGCCACAAGTGTATAGCGGATGTAATGGCATACTGCTTTTGTAAATCAGCCACCATGACAAAAAGGTACAGATGTTGACACAAATGTACGTTGTCCTATGCTCATTTTCAACGTTTCTTTATTTCAACGGTCAGTTTCTTTGGGAAAACCTTGAGGGATCTACACATATGACCCCATGCAATTCACTATTTGTCTGCTTTTCAGAAATCTATAGGATTCCTGGATCACCCATGTGTTTCACACTTGGTTCCACCACAAACTGAAAGAAGGTTGAGAGAACAAAAAATAAGAAAAATGGGTTACCTCTTTAAAACATGCTAAGACTGTGATAAAAAAATAGCTTTATATTCAGCTTTGCATGTTCCTGAAAGCCGGGGAGATGGTGACTTTAGCACAGCAATCTGTTCATTGATGCCACTTTTAGAAAAAAACAAACAGACACTTTTATGTGGAGCAATTTTTCCTATTTTTAGCATAAAACTCAAAATTTAACTACATCTTGGCTATTTTCTTTGTCTCCTCTAGGATAACCACAAACCCTGGGTACCGTTAGAATTCCCAGGATGTTGTAAAAAAAGGACGCAAATTTGGCTTGGATAGTTTATGCACTGGAAGCTATGCACCGGAAGTGCAAACTGTCCCAAATAGCAAAAAAATGCCCTGCACTAGGGTGGGGGAAGGCCAGGCAGTTAAAGGGTTAAAGTGAAATTTGGCCTCACTTGATTCTTCTTCAATGATTTTCTGCAGGATTATACTCTCAAAAATGGCAAAATCAGGTACCAAGGTGGATAATGGTGGAATGAAATAGGAAGGATTCCTCAATTCTGTAAAACCAATAGACTGCTTTATTCATAGGCTTGTTTTTAAATTAGATATGCAGTTCATTTTTCTTTTGTTCTGGAATTCTAAGCCAAACTTAAAGGGGTCGTGCCTCAGAGTAGGTACAAAACTCAAGCATTTATTGAGGACTTGTGTTTTGGTTCTTGATACTTAGTTGGAAAGTGTTGGAAGTGGCCATCTTCTGCACAATGTTCCCCCATATATTTGACTTTTTTTGTTGAACCCAATTTTAATGACTACGGGACATTGCACACTTTAGTCTGCTAACCAGAAGTAAATGACTTGTGCTCTCCCTTTCAAACATGTTAAAAGTGGTATACACCTAATTGGCAGATTACATTTACTTGTAAGTCCCTAGTATATGGTACTACCTGTACCTCAGACTGGTAAATCAAATGCTACTAGTGGGCTGCAGCAATTATTGTGCCACCCACTTCAGTAGCCCTATAAAACATGTCTCCAGCCTGGCTGAGTAGTTTTAAACTGGCATTTAGACCTGTTAAAATCATATAGTATGGATGGCTCCAAGGCCAGTAGGATGTGGAGCTGCCCGGAACTCGTTTAGAGGGAGGACAAAGGATTGCCCTGCATCCACAGGCTGGCAAAGGACATAAAAGTGGCTTCCCAAGAACTCTCCTCAGAATACTCGTGGACCTGTAAAGAATCAAAAGAAGGACTGCCCTGCTGTCTGAAGAACCTGAAGAAAGACATATTTGCTTGCCTTGACTCCAGGACCCCGGAAGTGACTCCAAGGGTCAGTTGGCTGACCTCCTATTTGAGCTACAGGGCCACATCAAGCTTACAGATGCCTTTTCTTGCCTTCCAGCTGACCTGTGCCAACTGGACCTGATCTAGCCCCTCTGCAGGCCCCTGTGGAAGTAAGTCCTGACCCCAAAGTACTGTCTTTAATGTCCTGGACCCTTGGCTGTGGTCAGAGTGTACTCTTCCCTACCTAACTGAAAGCTTCAACGGACTCAACACCAAGCATCGACACCATAAACCATCATCAACAGCTAACCCGGACCCAACGCCGAGCAATACCCGATCTGCGGCTTCACTGGACTCAACACCGAGCAGCACCCAAGCAATGCCGACAACCTTTATCAATAGCTTCACTGGGCCCTATGTCAAACAGCCTCTGATTGACTCAGCGACTTCATGCCATGGAGCATTTCTGCGGATCCAGCCTGCTGCCTGGTCCTGCTGAAAACTTTCGATCTCTATAAAACTTTCTAAATCTGAGGGAACATTCCACTGGAACGAACCTGGTGTATGTATCCATCCGGTGATCAATCACACTCTGCCTTAACTTTTGACTTTGACCTGGTCTAGCACGACCTGATACCCACAGTTGGCGCATTTGTGCTTTTTAGAGCAATTTTTAACTCAAACTTTAAAAAAACATATTTCCGGTTCTACTTATTGGATTTTTGTTGCTTTGGTGGCATTTTATTTAAGAAAATATTCGGCCTCTTTTTCTAAAGTGGTTTAGGAAGTTTATTGTGATGTACTTTCACTTTATTACTGTTTGAGTACCGCTTAATTACTTTACACATTGTCTCTAAAGTTAAGCATTACTGTTCTCTGCCACAGCTACCTGGGGCTTGAACACAGATTTGTTTAGTGACTTTAGTGGTCTTTAGTAGTCGTACCCCCCTCAACTAATACTCCAATTCATGATTTTTTTTTTTTTTTTAATAAGTATTTTTATTTCGTTTTTTATAATAAAACAAAACATCAAACAAAGCATGAATACACAATACACAGTGCAGGGCATTCCATATTGGCAGTGTAGGGCAGTTATAGAAACAAAATGACTGTCTGAATTGAATCTGCAAATGAGGTTGAGCAGCCTGGGCGCAGAAAGAAACAGGATCACAATTACATTTCTCATGAATACAAACAGTAGGAGCAAACAGTACATCTTTCAAGGCTCTTCCCCCGGTCCGTCGAACAGCGGACTCCCACCCTCTGTTTCTCCCTCCACCTCCAGATCGTAGTATTTTATCCATGGGGCCCAAATTTTCCGGAACTTCCTAGGAGAGCCTCGGGCCTTATATGTCACGTGTTCCGCAACCATATACAAGTCAAGACTAGCCCTCCATTCGTTAAGGGTAGGTACTTGCGGGCCCCCCAATATTTAGCTATATCCCGTTTGGCTAGTACCAGCCCCAAGTTGGCTAGTACAAGTTTGCGCCTTGGGATGTCTACATCTGTCGGAATTCCCAAAAGGAGAAACCTTGGCTCCAGTTCTATTTGGACTTCCAGTATATCATTGAGCTCCCCCACAAACTTTCCCCAATAGGCCTGTATCTCATTACACTCCCAAAGGGTATGTATGAACGTCCCATGTTCTGTGTGGCATCGAAGACAATCCGGGCTCTTGGCTCTCCCTGTTGTATGCAATTTGGCTCTATCAAAGTAAGTGCGATGTAGTATTTTGTATTGGATGAGACGCAACCTTAATTTGATTGCCACTTCCCGTGGATGCACGAGAGCAGCCTCCCAATCTATATCTTCCAATACACCAGTGGTCTTTTCCCATTTTGCTCAGAGTGGACCTAGTTTATCGGGCATCTTATTAAGTAATGTTTTGTAGGTAAACGAAATAGCTTTAGCCGGGATTTCCTCCAGGAGGAGACGACCCTCCAGCTGGGCATATTCCGGTAGTGCCTCCCCATCTAACCCCTCCGCAATCCATGCATGTTGCAAACGGAGGTACGCATATGCCTGAGTGTCATGAAGTTGATATCTGGCTTGGAGCATGTTGAAAGAGGCCAACACACCATGTTCCAGGACATCTCCTATTTTAGAAATACCTATCAGGTCCCACTGCCTAAAGCCACTCAGCTTTCCAATCTCTTTTAGCCTCGTCCCCTCCCACAGTGGGGTTTCTCTGGTGCATTTGTGGTCCCACTTCATTTGTCGCTCTGCTCTTTTCCATGCCTCCAGCGTCCTCTGGGTTGCTTGGAGCAATCTACTACACCCCTTACCGCCATAGATATAATGAAGATGGGTACGGTCTCTAAACTGTAGCCTTTCAAGCCTATATGCTGGGTGATCCCCAGGTGCATGGATCCATTCATTAATTGCAATAAGGTGGGCCGCTCTATAGTACAACCTAATGTCTGGCAAAGCCAAACCCCCATTATACGGATTCCTCTGCAGTGTTGGAAGTGCAATGCGTGGATGAGCCCCATCCCAGAGGATTAAGCACAATTCACTGTCAATGCTGTTGAACATCGTGTCTGGAATCTTAATGTAGGTGTTTTGCAGTATATAGAGCAACTGCGGGAGCGTTACCATTTTATACATGGCAGCCCTCCCCTTAATGGTCAAGGGAAGTCTCCTCCATCTCTTAACGTCCTCTTGAAAGTTTAAGAAGACCCGCCTAATGTTACGAACTAGGCTAGTTGCCACATCCATAGTGATATAGAGACCAAGGTAAGTAAATCCTTCCGTTGACCAGCGCAGGCAGCTAGGGAATCTCTGGGGTTCCACCACCCCTTCCCCCACCGGGTATAGGGTAGATTTAGTTCAATTGATCCTATATCCTGCATGGCGCCCATAATCTTTAATGAGCCGTAGGATTTGAGGGAGCATCTCCGTCGGGTTTGTCACATATAGTAAAATGTCATCCGCATATAAAGATATGCGTTCTTCATCTATCAATCGGGAATCATCTACAAAACCACCCAGCCCTGGGAAGGTTCTGATGACACAGGCCAAGGGTTCCAAAATAAGGGCGAACAATAAGGGGGAGTGTGGGCATCCCTGCCTAGTCCCCCGCTGGATCGGCCAGGTCCCAGAAAGAGTTCCATTGACCCTAACCCTGGCCTCCGGCGCATTGTATAACAACGCCACCCAGTCCCGGAACCCCGGGCCAAATCCAAATTTCTCTAGAGTGTGTCTCATAAAGGGCCAATGGATGGTGTCAAACGCTTTTTCAGCGTCCAAAGAGAGTAGATGAGCCTCCTCTCGGTCTCTGACAACATCCATCCAATTGGCCACTCGTCGTAGATTGTAGCGTGTGGCTCTTTTCGGCATGAAGCCAGACTGGTCTCCGTGTATCAGAGAGGTAATAACGGATAGAAGACGTGTCGCCAGGATAGGGGCTAGGATCTTAGTTTCTATATTTAGTAGTGAGATGGGGCGATAGGACCCAAACTCATCCGGGGGTTTCCTCCCGCTTTGGGAATCACCACCACCGTTGCCAGTCTGAGATCTGCCGGGAGTACCCCGTCCTCTTTAGAGGCCATGAACATCTTAAGTAAATGTGGGGCCAAAAGGGCACTATATGCTTTAAAGAATTCCCCTGGGAGGCCATTAGGACCTGGGGTTTTCCCTGTTTTCAGTCGACCAATGGCCTCTATGACCTCCGCCAGAGTAATATCCTCATCAAGCCTGTCCCGCTCAGTCGGGGCTAGGCTGAGGAGCTCGACCCCTTCGAGATATTGGGTTATTTGTATCTCACTTGCTTGTGTCTGGGCTGCATAAAGTACTCCAATTCATGATTGTAGGGTGACCCCTGCCTCAAACCTTGCTGCTGCTCTACTGGTTCTTCTTTAAAAAAGACTATAGCAGGCTACCAAAGAATTGGTCTAGTTGTCTTACTGAAAGTGCATTTTAGAATCCTGAAACTGTGGAAGCCAAAGGTTGTTTTTCTGAGTTCTTCTCGGCACTGCTTTTATGATCAAAAGTCCAAATGGAAGGACACGCATGCAAGGGTTTTTGCAGCTCACTGATTGGATTGTTTGTTGAAGAATGCTTAATAAATGTGGCTTTGCCTGCAGAAGTCTAAGATGAAAGTTAAGACTTGCCTCTATATTGTGGAATTATGAGTGAAAATCAAAATAAAACCCTTTCAATGCCATGCCCCCACTACTGACAGATGCCACAACTTGAAAATAAGTTTGCTGGATTAGCATATCTGAAAACCTCAGATACATAAATGGCTTAAATTCGCAGAAACATATCAGGTTTGCTTTATAGTGCTTATTAAATTTACCAACCAACCTGTGTGAACATTTGTTAAAGACTTGCCACTTTGTGTCACGTCATAGGTCAACAACTTTTTATGTGTACAAAATATAAATGTTGATATAGAATAGGTAAATCTTTCACATTTTTAAGTGTTAATCTCTGGTTTATTTGATGTTTGCGTGTAGTGTTTCTAAGTCAGTGGGCAGAGTCAAAACACTAATGCAAACAGAACATCATCATTAACCTCAGATCCCTGGATTTATTTAGTTTTGTCAGTCTCCTCTTGGTTACTTCAGATCAATGTAAAGGTCGATATAAGCGTACGTATTAGTGGGTAGTTAAAATTCAACCTATTTGGGATCATGGCCACCCTTCATTATTCGTCAGACACTGCCTGCAAATCACTTGTTTAAAGTGTCACAATTAGATGCCTTTAACATATGACAGCATTTGCATTGGTTTAATGCATAAGATAGCATAACAGTGTATAGCTTGTTATACCAATTTCTGCATCCTTCAATGTCTGTTTTGGTGACGGGCAAGGATGACTGATGCATAAATGCATGAGATAGGTTTTTAACTGTAGTCTCATGCATTGCTGGAAATGGTCTCTGCTTCTGTGCAGTAGTAAACAAGTCGATATAGATGAATATTTGGTGGGTGTGTGATAGGGTATCATACACGTGTGCATAAAATATATCTAGCAAAGTACTTTGGCTTTTACTCAAAAATTTACCAAATTTTGTTAAAATGAAGGGCTTTGCATCTCTTTCTGTTACAAAGTGATATCATTGCATGCCTTCTAGGTTCAAAGCAGGGCAGCTTGGGTATCTAACGTTTGTTGGTCAGCAATAGATGAAATTGAACAAGCATTGGCAATGCCAATAGGTCTGGCTTTAAATTAATGAATGTTGTATGTTAATGGGAAGCATTATAAGTAGATAGCATGGGAATGGATTTGTAAAACAAAGAACTGTAGAGTAATATTGGTGTAGGTTAGAAAGTCTGATGACCGTTGAACTATCTAGCCAGACCTAAAAGTCCATGTAAGTTAATGGATGCCATCCTTCCATCTGTGCTGCTAAACCACAGAAAAACACCTTAATTTATCTAGTTATCTAAGGCACTTTAATAGGCTTACAATGTCATCAGTGTTCCCCTGAAAGTTCGAAGTTCAGGCAGCTAGATAAATAAACAAAACGATCATAGCTGTGTGGAGGCCAAGACCATTTTTGTGGAAGCACGCTACATCTGCCCAATCAAAATGTACTCCTGGTTACCAACATGTGGACTGACCCAAAACCCCACTGCTGGTGAATCTCACATAATTGCCTGGCGACAGCTGGGCTGTCAAGCTAGACCATAAGAAGCATTGGCAATGCAAATAGCTCTGGCTTTAGTGGAATATTGTTTGGTAATGTGAAGCATTAGAAGTAAATTACATGGAATTGATATATATTTCTGTGGAAGCAAAGAACTGTAGAATAATATTGGTGTAGGTTAAAAGGTCAGGTGGCAGCTGCACTGCTAAGCCACATCTAAACATCCATGTAAGTTGATGACTGCCCCCTACCAGCTAGGCTGCTGCCAGAGAAAATCAACACAAATTATCTAGTTATCTAAGACACTTTAATGCATACAATGTCCTGTGTGTGCCCCTGAAAGTTCAATCTTAGGCAGCTGGATGAAATAAACAAATTGATCACAGCTGCGTGGAAGGCAACCACTTTTTTTTTTTGCAAGCACACAGTTTCTACCCAATCAAAACATATCCTCCTGGCTCCCAAAATGTGGGCGGAGTCAAAGCTCTCTAGTGATGCTCACATAATTGTCTGATGACATCTGCGCTGTCAAGCCAGACCATAAGAATGAATAGGCTATGCATGATTTGGTAATCTGATGGAGTGTGATCATTCCTGTGTCTTTTTCTTAGGACATTTTACCATTGAACAGGGCATACTGCGGACACCACATGGCACCCCTGGCCCTTTTCACCTTCATTCTTACTGGCTACAGCTTTGCACTAGGTAAAACTGGGACAGGTGGTCCTGCATCCAGTAGTCCCAGATGCGGTAATAACATACCACTTGAAATTAGCCCAAGTGGTAACTCTCCTCGGTATACCAACTCGCTATGTGGGTCTGTGTCGTAAAAGTATAAATGGATAATTCCATTAGGAGCGGACCCCTCCACAAATAATATTTAGTAGAAAATCAAGGAAGCCAAAATCTGAAGCTAAAATTAAAGTGACTTTGATTTAATTAATAGTGGTCAAAATAAATTCACAGTACCATTTGTATTTATAACTAATATCAAATTAAATGTCTTCCCATATTCATGCTTATAGCAGAGGCTTCTATAATGAATAGCTCATGAGCTACTGGTAGGTCTCAATCTACCTATAAGTAGCTCTCCAGTGTGTAGCCCAGCCTACTAAATTAGAATGTTTTGTTTATTTGAATATGTTTACCAAAATTGAAAAGTGTGTTTTAAAGAGGTTTGGAGAAAAATGATTAGATTTCCAACGTATGCTTAAAGATAATATTTTAGTGGCAAATCATGTGACATTGGAAACGTATTACTTATAGTATTACCTTGGTGCCAGGGGCATTGCAGCTATGGCTGTTATGTGTTATCCATGTAGAGGCATTTCAAATTGATAAAGTACTTTTTACATTACTGCTGGCAACCCAGCTGAGGTGGTCACTGCTGACAATCTTGTAGGGGGTGGCCGCCAGTGCTTAAATTGAGCAGCTGGATGCAGGTGGGGCCCATAGGCTTTCAATTTTGGTGACCAGGAGTTATTTTTCACGAGACTTTGACCCAGAGCAAGATAGAGAAAAACACAATGGGGGAAAGAAGGAGGAAGAGAAAGACAGAAAACCAATGCCAAAGGGAGAACCCAGGACTGAAAAAAGAATCCACATGGGTGAGATAAGGGGCAGGTAGTGTCAGGTGATGTATTAAAATGGCATGAGGTGGAATCAAGATTACGCAGCCTTGGTATTCGGCATCCCAGCCTTCGATAGCGCCAATCGTGGGCTTCTGAGCAAAATTTGTGCCCGGCACTTATTCTTTTACGACTTAAGCAATGGTGTTCGCTAAATAATTCTTGTCTGATGTAGTCACTATTACAACATTAAAAATAAGAGTAGCTCGGGTGAATTTTATTAAACATAAGTAGCTCTTAACACAGAAGAGGTTGGAGACCCCTGTTTTAGCGTGTTACTAGCAGCAGCACTCAGTCTTTGTATACCCATGACAATAAATCAATCAATCATGGTCTGTAATCCACACTACTCACCTGTGAGAGTCTCAAGGCGCTAAGGGGAGGTATGAACAGCTCCTTTGGGGTCATTCAAAGAGCCCGGTCTTGGGGACCTTTCTGAATTGGTGCAGTGTCGGGCTTCGTCGGAGGTGAAGGGGGAGTTCTTTCAAGGTCTTGGCTGCGAGGTAGGATCATGCCTTTTGGCAGCAAACAAACTCTGAAATTAGCACAAATTCTATAGCCATTTTCAATTCCCATTACTAACACAAAAGTACAATTGACAGCAATTCTTAATAGGGCTACCACCCTGAGAAAATCATAAATATAAAATGTTTGTACAAGCATTCCTACTTATCTGCATTGCCATTCAAAGCCTGGTATAAAAATAAAGCAACTGCATGGGCTAAATGCTCATAGCAATAATTTGGTGTGCAACCACAATGTCAAGTAGAAAACTGAGGCGTATGCCTCAAAAATGTAATATTTTTAATAACGACAAAGTGATTTGTCTGCCTATATTAATTAACATAGTTCCCATCTACCCTAACTCCAATACCCGTTATTAAGCAGGGGAGTACTCCAATTAAAATATGCTGTTGAATCTATATTTTTATGTTTGCTTTCCTAAGCCTGTGTAAACCCATGTAGGAAACTTGCGGCTTACAACATATTTTGTTTTAATTGGAAAAGATTAGAGTGCTGTAGGATAATGTGAGCCACACGTGGAATAGTGATGACCATGCATTTCAAACTGTAATCTCTGATTTTTATTTTTACTACATAGAAAAGAATGGTAGGAAAACCTTTGAATTTTCTGAAACAAAAGCTGCCCTACCTCTTACACTAGAAAGAAAGGGGCAGGCTTATCTAGACTTTGCTGAACAGCAAAGTCACGCAAACGACAAGAAGTCCTAATAGGCATTTAATTTCGAGCGCGAAACTTATTTTGTACCGGAATACTGCCCCTTTTTTTTTTAGCACAAATAGCGTAGTGTTCTGATTTGCTCTGCTTTGTGTTAAAGGCGACCATAGGTCCTACTTGGGAGATCCTGAACAACCGTTCATGGTTTTTGACGCATAGCGTTTAATATACTACAATTGTTAGACTAGGCTTTGTGTACAAAAAATAACAACGTTGGAGCCATTTTTTGGTTTCTCCTGACATTTCACATATTGTATGTGTGCTGCGCTATACAGCACATATCCAAGGATTGAAGATTGTCTAGGCATGGGCTTTTGTGCTGGAAGGTTACTCTTCCAATACAAAACCTGTGCTAGACATCAGGCATACATACACCTTTGCACTATGGTGCAAAGGTGTATCCATGGTGCTATGGTACCTGTTTGTTCACCAGCGCAGGGGAGGAGAGGAGTAGCAGGCCATGTTTAGTAAACATGGTTCTGCGACGTTAACTACCCGTTGCCCAACATATTGCACCAACTTTGGTTGCTGTGCTACGCTGTGCTACGCTGTGCTACGTTGTACTACAAGTTAGCAACTCTGCCCCCAGGCTTCTGCTTGGGAAGTGACTAGCACACTTTAAGTTGCATGCTTACCATATTACCACAAATTTTCTATATAGAGTATATCAGACACAGCGGATGGAATGTGGTTGGGATGCAATGACAAGCAGCTATAGCAATTTATTTGCATACAATTTAGGGCAAAACGACACATTGCGTCAAAGTTTAGTAAATCTGCCCCATAGTTTGGTCATGATAACGCCGATTCTTATCTAATTATCTATAAGAACCTTCTGGTCGCCAAGATCTTTTTACCTGTTGAATAGTGTAAAGGAGAGAATCTCATCTGGTTATATAACAGCATTCATTTTGTCTGAAAGGACCACTGACTCCGAATTCAAGTTTAAGAATTTATTATCGCCAAAAATAACTGGACATGTAAGCACCTCAACACGAGGTTAAAGAAATAGATGGGCACTAATACAAATAATAACCTACGCAGGAGTCTCATCCGACTCAGGATAAAGAGAATAGAAAGTTCTAGAAGGATCAACCAAGCTATGATTGCTCCAATTTCTACGTTGCTCTTCATTTATCTAAGCAAGCTTTAAATCAATTGCTGTCCCTACACTAACACTTAGTGACATCCCTGCATAACGATTGTTCCAGGCAAGAGTGAATAAAAGGTGTCAGCTGTGAAGACTTCCTAAGAAGTGCAATCACATAATACCTAAGCTCAGCTCAGTCCTTCTCTCTGGTTTCCCCTACCTCTTCTCTGGCCTCCTCCCTCAGGGCACTATCCCTAATACAAAACCCCAATACAATTGTACACGCCTTTATCACGCCTCCTTGGCCAGGTCTTCTTTCTTGTACTTTTCCATCGAAACGGTTACTTCATCCTGGACGGTTGCGATGACCTTGAGTCCCAGGCACCTTCTCTGCTGAAAGTATCATCCCTAAATTCCATTTCACTCCCCGTACCATGCCTCCCATCTCTCTAACTTTTGAAAACAAAGAGTTAGTCTTTACTAACGAGACATGTGTCCTTGCACCTGCAACAAAGATACGTTCAACAGAAACCTTCCACTGTGCTAATTAAATCTACCGTTTGTGCCCAGAGAGCCTTACCAAGAGAAACTTTTCTCTGCCTACAAAATAAGCTAACATAAGAATAAACCAGGCCTTCTCTAAGCATATATGTAGTCAGGCCTTTACATATAACTTTTTTAACACACATCTTACTTTTCCCTATAAGCATTTTTGTTACAATTCATATGCAAACAATGAATTACATGTGCAACTTTAATATGATGCATATTTAAACTACTGCAATCGAATTACACACAAACTAATTTCTCTAGGCATTATGTCCACACAATTCAATAAGCATTACATTACATGATTACCATAACACAATTATACTGCTGATTCACTTTGTCTCAGCGAACTATTCATTCTTTACTAAACATGCATGGATATACAACTGAATATATACGAATATATGTCTGAGTACATGCGGGTGCGGACTATCAGCGATTATGATGCACCCCTACAATTCACAAGAACATTTCGCTCTATCAGTTCCCCCCTTTGATGACTCCTGTCATCACATCTCATTCAACTCCCTTGGAGAAAACACCGACCTAAACAGAACTCGTTGCCATCTTCCCTGATCTTAGTTTCTCCATGCTCTTGAGCCTTTGATACTGACTGTCCTGCAGTCTTGCCAATCTCATCTCATTTTCCCTCAAAGCTCTTTTGACTCGGCCTGCTCTATACCACTTGTAGGCCTTGATCAAAATCCACAAACAACCCACACAAACCACCAAGATAAGGAGGGGTCTCAGAAAATACCCAAGGAATCCCTTTCCTAGATTCGCGAACCAACCTCCCACTTGACCAAAGCCCTTACCAACCTTTTCCCAGGCCCCCTCTTCGGTCAAATCCGCTATTTTTGTGTGGATTGTAGCGATATTACTTATATATTTCTCCAGATCCTTGCTACGGTCTGGTATATAAGTGCATTACAAAAAGGGTAAACCCACCGATACTGGGATCTGGGTAGTAAACGGTACAGTAGGAAATGATCCCAATATACAATACTTCAACATGAAAATAGTTTAAATAGATATTTGCCAACAATCATATAAACCACAAAATACACGAGTGAAAAGGAACAATGTTATTTAATCACACTGTCACCTTACTTTGTATATACATCATAACATATATTCACATTGATAAGCAAGTGCCCAAAGAAAGGGAGAAGTGAAGGGTGAATAAGGTGAAAATAATGTGATAAAAAGGGATAGGGTTAATGTATAAAGAACATATTCATTATTGGACAGTACAAAACAGTTATTCCTTATTTTTGCTCAAAATCGCCAAATTCCTACATCAATCATTTCGCCATGCATATAGAGCAAAAAACACAGTAACACAATCACTGTTGTTTAATATGCTAGCCCTAAACAAGTAGTGTCGACGTTTCGACCTCGGAGATCTGTAGGTTCATTAGCACCTTACGATGGGGTCTTCCTCAGGACAGGAAGAGGGAAATGGGCACCTACGAATAAGTATAATAATGGCATTAACCTCATAGAAAGTGATAGAAGACATTAAAAATCCAATATGGGCCAAAAATCCCTATATTTACCATGGAAAGCCTTAATACACAGGCCGGTCTTGATAACAAATTGGGCATGAAGCTCCAAAGTCACGAGAGCAGATTAACTGCACCTGCAAAAGTAAGGTGTAGTTTAACAATGGCCCGCCCAAATAACATGAGCATCGGGCCCGTGTTTGAATCAGAAATAAAACCTCAGTCAAAAATAGTAAACAGCGTAGAATTGAACTTACGCTCATTTTATTAGTCCGATATCGCATTTAATTTTATTAAGCGATCCAACCCATGTTAATCCGTTAAATGATTCAATCCTAAAAATGAGAAAAACAAAAACTGTATCTAAACCTAACCAGGACCTTTGAATTAAAATCTGTCCACCACCTGGCCCCACAGCTATAGCAATGATTACCTGCCAGTGCCACAATAAATGCGGTATATCAGAGGGCTTGGAATCTGGAGGAGAAAACAAAGAAAGGGCGGGAGATAAGGTATAAATCACAAAACCCTTGCTTAGAGACTCAACAGCTCCAAACCACTAGAATATTGATCCACTCACCACTATTCTATGCGATACCGACCCTCCAACCCAGCGCGCCAGCGTCTAGGATCAAAGGAGATAATGTTTCAGCCCAAGAAACAGAAAGCCGAATGCGCTCATAAGAGTCACAGAATTAATAACATTGTAGCGAGCGGAGAAGGCTTACCGCTCGACGCCCGACTGAATCTACAGCTGGAAGGATGGAAGAAGGGGGAACGAGTGCTCAGCAGTTTATATACTGCCTCGTACGTGAGAAAACCCACGAGTAAGACGTGCCGGTGGCAGCAGCTGGATGCTGACACAGCCACATCCACGTCCACTCGGTTGCAATGGAAAGCAACAATAGACTTGCCCTGAATCGAGCTTTTAACAAGATTAATGGAATATCTTAAAAATAAATAAAATAAACAGTCAGTTAAACTAGAGTATTTATAAAAGGGGAGAGTATTAAGGAACCAATACAGACTGTCCTTGTGTTAAAAATGGTAGATAGTCTAAAGCTCCAAATAAGGTATATAATCATCAATAATGGTAACCCGAAAATAAGGCGCCACTCAAAGAATAGATTATTAAAGAAAAGGGGGAATCAAATATAAGCCCCTAAACCATACCCTATTTAGTGCTACCTCCATAAATAATTCTTGAAACAGACCATCTCATTATTATGGCAATTTGCCATTCATTACAAGGATAACAAGATGGATAAAAGATATGACAGCATGTTCTCACACATATTAGAACAGTTGAAAAATAGTTCACATCATCCACGATTAATTTACATTGTTCAAAACTAGAGTAAAGGACAGTTTATCACAAAACCTCCAGGCAAAGAAGGATATTATAAACATATTCTAACATAATGTGTTTACTAAATGTTAATGCAAACGACAAATCAAAAATTGCTAAATATCCATGAGTAACGTATACACCTTAATATGCTACAGCTAGCACCACATACTATAATCATCAAGATTAGATACATCAAAAGAGTAACGGCATATCGGATCATGGAGCTACACAACATGGCTGAACAAAGAGAATGAAAATTCAAGAAAACAGCCCCAATGAAGATGCCCATGGTTCAGAATTGTATAGAAGATACACCCAAGCTCCTATTTAGAGACATGCTAGCTGGGCATGGCTGGACTCCACTCGCTCAATCCATTCTGTATCGAGTCAAGACGTGTCATCCATTTAAATTCCCTTAAATTAAGGATCGGGCCAATGTTACCACCTCTAGGCCCCAAGGTGACTTTTTCCAACACAAGCCATTTAAGGTCCTCTGGTGTATGTGCAGCACTCTTGAAATGTTCAACTAAAGGTGCCCCTGTACATCGCATCTTATTCTACTGCAGTGTTGCAGTATGCGGGCTTTAATTTTTGTTGGGTCTGTCCCACATAAACAAGCCCACAGGGACAGATAATGCCATAAATTACATCACTGGTATTGCAATTAGTAAATGACTCCAAAATTATTGTATGGTGCTTGTACATGAACCTTTTCGTTTGAATAGTGGTCTGACACGCCTTACATTGGCCACATTTGAAATGTCCCACTGTTACAGGTAAATTCCACAAGGATTGAATGGAGGGCGACATTGGGCTTACCAGGAAAGAGCGAACCACATAATCTTTGATGCTTTTAGCTTTCTTGAAAGAATGCATTGGTAAATTGGGTTGTTCAATGTCATCAGACACTAGTCCCCAGTGTCGATTAATGATCTTCTTGATGGCATTACTCTGAGTGCAAAATGTAGTAACACAAATCATCCTTTGTAGTGTGTTATCATCCCGATCCTGCACTGCAAGCAAAGCCCTACGAGGCAGTTCCTAAGGATTCGCAGAAACTGCTCCAAGAAAGAGGACTATATGGCGGAGTCGGATGACTTAAGGGATCGACTTCTCGAAAGGGGCTATCCCAGTAGATTGATAAAAAGAGCACAGAAAAGAGCCTGGTATAGCCCTCGAGATGCTTTGCTTGCAGTGCAGGATCGGGATGATAACACACTACAAAGGATGATTTGTGTTACTACATTTTGCACTCAGAGTAATGCCATCAAGAAGATCATTAATCGACACTGGGGACTAGTGTCTGATGACATTGAACAACCCAATTTACCAATGCATTCTTTCAAGAAAGCTAAAAGCATCAAAGATTATGTGGTTCGCTCTTTCCTGGTAAGCCCAATGTCGCCCTCCATTCAATCCTTGTGGAATTTACCTGTAACAGTGGGACATTTCAAATGTGGCCAATGTAAGGCGTGTCAGACCACTATTCAAACGAAAAGGTTCATGTACAAGCACCATACAATAATTTTGGAGTCATTTACTAATTGCAATACCAGTGATGTAATTTATGGCATTATCTGTCCCTGTGGGCTTGTTTATGTGGGACAGACCCAACAAAAAATTAAAGCCCGCATACTGCAACACTGCAGTAGAATAAGATGCGATGTACAGGGGGCACCTTTAGTTGAACATTTCAAGAGTGCTGCACATACACCAGAGGACCTTAAATGGCTTGTGTTGGAAAAGTCACCTTGGGGCCTAGAGGTGGTAACATTGGCCCGATCCTTAATTTAAGGGAATTTAAATGGATGACACGTCTTGACTCGATACAGAATGGATTGAACGAAGTGGAGTCCAGCCATGCCCAGCTAGCATGTCTCTAAATAGGAGCTTGGGTGTATCTTCTATACAATTCTGAACCATGGGCATCTTCATTGGGGCTGTTTTCTTGAATTTTCATTCTCTTTGTTCAGCCATGTTGTGTAGCTCCATGATCCGATATGCCGTTACTCTTTTGATGTATCTAATCTTGATGATTATAGTATGTGGTGCTAGCTGTAGCATATTAAGGTGTATACGTTACTCATGGATATTTAGCAATTTTTGATTTGTCGTTTGCATTAACATTTAGTAAACACATTATGTTAGAATAATATGTTTATAATATCCTTCTTTGCCTGGAGGTTTTTGTGATAAACTGTCCTTTACTCTAGTTTTGAACAATGTAAATTAATCGTGGATGATGTGAACTATTTTTCAACTGTTCTAATATGTGTGAGAACATGCTGTCATATCTTTTATCCATCTTGTTATCCTTGTAATGAATGGCAAATTGCCATAATAATGAGATGGTCTGTTTCAAGAATTATTTATGGAGGTAGCACTAAATAGGGTATGGTTTAGGGGCTTATATTTGATTCCCCTTTTCTTTAATAATCTATTCTTTGAGTGGCGCCCTTATTTTCGGGTTACCATTATTGATGATTATATACCTTATTTGGAGCTTTAGACTATCTACCATTTTTTAACACAAGGACAGTCTGTATTGGTTCCTTAATACTCTCCCCTTTTTATAAATACTCTAGTTTAACTGACTGTTTATTTTATTTATTTTTAAGATATTCCATTAATCTTGTTAAAAGCTCGATTCAGGGCAAGTCTATTGTTGCTTTCCATTGCAACCCGAGTGGACGTGGATGTGGCTGTGTCAGCATCCAGCTGCTGCCACCGGCACGTCTTACTCGTGGGTTTTCTCACGTACGAGGCAGTATATAAACTGCTGAGCACTCGTTCCCCCCTTCTTCCATCCTTCCAGCTGTAGATTCAGTCGGGCGTCGAGCGGTAAGCCTTCTCCGCTCGCTACAATGTTATTAATTCTGTGACTCTTATGAGCGCATTCGGCTTTCTGTTTCTTGGGCTGAAACATTATCTCCTTTGATCCTAGACGCTGGCGCGCTGGGCTGGAGGGTCGGTATCGCATAGAATAGTGGTGAGTGGATCAATATTCTAGTGGTTTGGAGCTGTTGAGTCTCTAAGCAAGGGTTTTTGTGATTTATACCTTATCTCCCGCCCTTTCTTTGTTTTCTCCTCCAGATTCCAAGCCCTCTGATATACCGCATTTATTGTGGCACTGGCAGGTAATCATTGCTATAGCTGTGGGGCCAGGTGGTGGACAGATTTTAATTCAAAGGTCCTGGTTAGGTTTAGATACAGTTTTTGTTTTTTCTCATTTTTAGGATTGAATCATTTAACGGATTAACATGGGTTGGATCGCTTAATAAAATTAAATGCGATATCGGACTAATAAAATGAGCGTAAGTTCAATTCTACGCTGTTTACTATTTTTGACTGAGGTTTTATTTCTGATTCAAACACGGGCCCGATGCTCATGTTATTTGGGCGGGCCATTGTTAAACTACACCTTACTTTTGCAGGTGCAGTTAATCTGCTCTCGTGACTTTGGAGCTTCATGCCCAATTTGTTATCAAGACCGGCCTGTGTATTAAGGCTTTCCATGGTAAATATAGGGATTTTTGGCCCATATTGGATTTTTAATGTCTTCTATCACTTTCTATGAGGTTAATGCCATTATTATACTTATTCGTAGGTGCCCATTTCCCTCTTCCTGTCCTGAGGAAGACCCCATCGTAAGGTGCTAATGAACCTACAGATCTCCGGGGTCGAAACGTCGACACTACTTGTTTAGGGCTAGCATATTAAACAACAGTGATTGTGTTACTGTGTTTTTTGCTCTATATGCATGGCGAAATGATTGATGTAGGAATTTGGCGATTTTGAGCAAAAATAAGGAATAACTGTTTTGTACTGTCCAATAATGAATATGTTCTTTATACATTAACCCTATCCCTTTTTTATCACATTATTTTCACCTTATTCACCCTTCACTTCTCCCTTTCTTTGGGCACTTGCTTATCAATGTGAATATATGTTATGATGTATATACAAAGTAAGGTGACAGTGTGATTAAATAACATTGTTCCTTTTCACTCGTGTATTTTGTGGTTTATATGATTGTTGGCAAATATCTATTTAAACTATTTTCATGTTGAAGTATTGTATATTGGGATCATTTCCTACTGTACCATGGTATATAAGTGCAGCACTCTTGAACCTTCAACATTTTACAGACTCCGCCCTCTTTTGCCAATAAGACATCCAAAGCAAGGCGATTCTGCAAAACCATTCCCCTTATCGACAACATCTCTCCTTCCACCAACACCAATGACTTTGCTGTATTCATTGAAAATTCATCCACCACCGTCGCTAACCTCCGGATCTTCACATCATTCAAGACTACTCCCAGACTGGGTATCATAGCTCCAAAGATATCCCCCACAACGATTCCTGCACTTGCAGCTCTTCTCGCTCTTGAATGCTCCCCACCTTCTAGAAGATCCAAATCTTCTGTATGGTAAATCTTTGGAAATATTATTGCCAAATAACATGTTCCATACCAATTTGCAGGCAACCTCACATAAGCATTCTTCCCACATACATAATACACCGTTGGTATCACTTGTACAGGACCTTGGAGAAAATCTTTTGCCACATCTGCCATGGTGAAAACGTGATCACAAGTGCTTTGTCCAACTGCAACCTTTTCGTAGTAAGTCTGATAACGCCTTATACACAACTTACCCCTCTGCTCTTTGTCTAACGCTATAGGACCATAGCTTCCCTTGGTCCTATGCAACTTTTCTTCATCTGTCCAATCAAGCCTGTGATGCCCCAAGTCTCGGGAGTGGGTCAGCTTTCTATACCTGTCCTCTACCTGATCTACAAACTTTTTCTCCACATCTGACATCGCACAGGTCAGATTGTGTCTGTGAGCGAATGCTGTATCCAATTCCAAACTCGGTATGAAGAACTTCCTGAGTCTGTCCTCGGTCTTATAATAGTCATACTTATTCAAATGCTTGTAAGCTGGGACTTCAGGAAGCACTGCGTCGAAATTGGAAAAGAAATACTCAAACTGATCTCTCTCATAAAATAAACTAAGCACAAGACTACATGAAATTCCATAAGTCAGTGGAAGATGGTGATACCTAATACCCTCGTCCACTGAAGCATCGCAACTGCATACACACATAACAATCTTTCGCATCCATCACATCAACATACTCATATAGCAGCTTAGCATATGCATTAAGCTTAAAATCACTCCTAGATAAATCTATATGTAACCTACGACTTTCTTCTAATAGCAAAGCTCTGTCAGCTCCCATGTTTACCCCCTTTTGGCTAGGTGTAGTAGGTGTAGGTGTCCCTGGCACCCCTGCACTTCTAGCTCATGCGAACCAGTATATGAAACTACGATTACTATGATTATAGAAACTATCACACTACTTATAAGTACGCCTACAATCCACTTGGATCTACGATTGGGATTTCCCGGCTCCATGGTTTTCGAAAGTTCTCAAAAGTCTTGGTTATAGCAATGAACCCTGACAAAGTCTCTGTGTCCTTTACTCGTGATTTGCTTAACCAGCTCGAGCAACCATGAAATCTCCGGATTTTCCCTTCTCGATCACAATCTTATTTACACAGTCCAGAAAAAGACTTCCCTAGTTTTCGTTCCTCTTCTGTGGAAAGTCCCTAAGTTTATTCTTCTTCCACTCGGACCTAGGTTATCTTCTTCTTTTAGACTTTTATTTACAGTTTATAGTTGATCCACAATAAGATCCTCATTGAGCAATACCAGAACGTGATACAAAAGTTCAAGACGCAAAATCAACACTTCATGTGAAAACGGCTCAACTCCAAAAGGCGGGAATTCGAGTCGATGCAGAACCAAGTTTCGAACTTCACTCAGAAGCGGGGATTCGGAACTGTGAGGGTCAGTGTTCCTTCTATTTCGAGCCCTGGCAACTGCAGCACCACCTTCACCACCACATTCGGGCTCCGACGGACCACCAGCACTGACCTCAGCCTTCCCGTGCTCACCACCCCCTGCATCAAACACAGTGTAAGTCCACTCAGGGGTAGAGTATCTGCGACAAGGTACTCTGGTTCTTTTCGACCTTCGCCGACTATCTTGAGCCTGGTCTTCGTCGCTTGCCTCTGTTTCAGATGCTTCAGACACTGGGGCAAGGTCTCTTTCAGGTGCTAACTTCAAGTCCCGTCGCCTCTGTCTTTCAGGCCAACCTTCTGCACTTCTGTTCATTCGTCTGCCTTCCCCTGCTATACCCAGTGCACTACTTCCTCTTTCTGCTGAATCTGACTCTTCTCCGCCCACTGCACCGTTTCTGTCTTCGGTGTCTGAGTCAGGGTTCGAACTGTGGAAACCCCCTTCAGCTTGCTCTAGTGCACCACCAGCTGTGTCAGCGACCCTTACAGCTTGACTTGTCCTCTCATGTGGCCCTTCCACATCAGCTGGATTTTCATTTACGAGAGGAGCTGTTTCTTCCAAGGGTGCTGAAACTCTGCGGGTATGGGAGGCATGCACCCAGTTCGGCAATCCTCCACACTTTACTGCTGTGTTCGTGATGAGTATCACCTGATAAGGGCCACGCCAGCGGGCATCCAAGCAACTCTTCCTCACGTGCTTCCGGACGAGCACCCAATCTCCGGGACACAAGTCGTGGCACAGATCACTCGAGGCTGGGACCACTGCTGCTTGCACCTGCTGGGATACAGAACGGACCACATCAGAGAGTCCTTTACAATAATCGAGAATCAAGTCATCAGTGATGCTTATCAAGGCTGTAGCGGGTACTGCCGGCAATCTCATTGCCCTTCCCATTAGAATTTCGTGGGGGGACAACCCGGTTTTTCTGTCTGGGACACTTCGCATGCTCATCAGCACGAGCGGCAAAGCGTCGGGCCATTTCAAGGATGTCGAAGAACACATTTTTGCCATCCGGGCCTTCAAAGTTCCATTAACTTGTTCCACTATCCCAGAAGCCTCTGGTCTGTAACTACAGTGGAGTCTCTGGTCAATATTCAATGCAGCACAAAGTAACTTCATGATTTCACTGTGGAAGTGCCTTCCTCTATCTGATTCCAAAGAGGTCGGGATCCCGAACCTAGGGATGAGCTCCTTCAACAATAACTTAGCCACCGTGAGAGTGTCACACCTGCGTGTTGGGTAAGCCTCCACCCACCGTGAGAATACACATACCAGCACTAAAATGTACCTCAACCCATTACACTTAGGCATTTCCACAAAGTCGAGCTGTATCCTGTTGAAAGGCCCACCTGACCTCCCAATGTGACTCAATGTAACTACAGTTTTCTTTCCAGCGTTCATCTGCTGACACGTAACACACCTTTGACACACTGTTTCAGCCATTGCTCGAAATCGTGGGTTGTACCACGTCTGTCTAAACACTCTCATCATTGCGTCTCTACCAAGGTGTGCCTGTCCATGTATCAGCCTTGCCATCGGACTCAACAATTCTTCTGGTAATACGGCTCTCCCATCGTTGGATACCCACACATCCACATCTCCTCTCTCACAACCAGCTTTGATCCATCCCTCTCTCTCCTGGACTGAAACTTCGTCCTGTAATCGCTTAAGCTCTTCCCAAGTGTCTGCCATGGCCAACATTATGCTGAGCTCGGTTCTTTCTTGGCTCTCCCCTGCGTATCTATCTGTGAATATGCATCCTTGTTCTGCACAGAAACGGGCGACCTCGTCCGCGTAATTGTTACCCAATGACACAAAGTCCTCCCCTTTCCCATGGGCTGAACACTTTACCACAGCAATTTCTTTTGGATGCTGTAATGCATCCAACAGTTGTCTTACATATTCTCCATTCTGAATGGGTGAGCCAGATGATGTCAAAAAACCCCTCTGAGACCATAACTGCCCGAAGTCGTGCACCACACCAAACCCATATTGGCTGTCAGTGTAAATCGTGATTCGACTCCGATCAGCGGCCAAACAGGCACGGGTCAAGGCAATGATCTCAGCTACCTGCGCGGAGCGTACTCCTTCTAGGCAAGCAGCCTCGACCACTCCTGAAATGGTACATACAGCAAACGCTGCTCTCAATTGCCCCACACTGTCTCTTAAGCATGAACCATCGACAAAGAAAATTTCATCTGGGTCAGCCAATGGTTCATCGACAATGTCAGGTCTCGGTTTGGTGCAAAGCTCGGTCACATCGAGACAATCATGATCCGCACAGTCTTCATCATCCGTGTTCGGTGTAGGCATTAATGTCGCAGGGTTCAAGACAGAGCACCTTTTCAGAGTCACATTCTCTGCGGCAAGTATGACTTGCTCGTACCTCGTTAACCTATTGTTCGTTAGGTGCTGAGTCTTGGTCCTGGTCATCAATAACTCAACCGAGTGTGGCACATGTACAGTCAATGGATGTCCCATTACAATACTTTCACATCTTTCAATGCTGACACCGGTTGCAGCAACGGATCTTAGACATCCGGGCAACGCAGAAGCTACTGGGTCTAGAGTAGCTGAGAAATAGGCAACTGGTCTACGGACACCTCCATGGTTCTGAGCTAACACTGCTAATGCACATCCTTCCCTCTCATAACAGAACAATGAAAAGGCCTTGTTGTAATCAGGCATCCCCAGTGCCGGAGCACTGCACAATTCCTCTCTCAGTTTCAGGAATGACATCAAGCACTCCTCGTCCCATGGTACCGGATCACTCACATCCTTGTGCGTAAGCCTCTGCAAAGGCTTTGCTCTCAAGGAGAAACTAGGAATCCACTGTCGACAGTAGCCAACCATTCCCAGGAACATCCTAACTTCCCTCTGTGTGGTGGGTACTGCCATGCTCATTATTGCCTCAATTCGATCTGGTGACACCTTCCTCTTGCCTTTTTCCAATCTGTGTCCCAAGTACTGTACCTCATTCAAACAGTACTGCAGCTTGTTCGGGGACACCTTATGTCCATTTTCTGCTAAATGGTTCAACAGGGCTACAGTGTCAATTCTGCAAGCATCTTCTGTTTCTGAGGCAATGAGCAAGTCGTCTATGTATTGCACGAGAACTGAGTTCTGTGGCAACACAAGACTCTCGAGATTCTTCTTCAGGATCTGGTTAAAGATCGATGGACTTTCCGTATACCCTTGAGGGATACGACACCATGTTAACACGCGATTTTCCAGCCTGAACGCAAAAAGAAATTGGCTTTCCTCGTGGAGTGGTATCGAAAAGAAGGCTTGACACAAGTCGATAACCGTAAACCACTCTGCTTCACATGGGATCTGGAACAGTATTACTGAAGGAT
Organism: Calotriton arnoldi; assembly: GCA_963921515.1. Classification (NCBI taxonomy): domain Eukaryota; kingdom Metazoa; phylum Chordata; class Amphibia; order Caudata; family Salamandridae; genus Calotriton; species Calotriton arnoldi. Next base: position 376,468 of record CAWUFW010006643.1, read on the forward strand.
TCGGTACCACTGGACAACAAGGGACAACTATCGTGTTGACCTTTCGCAGGTCTTGCACGATCCTGTATTTCCCGCTCGGTTTCTGTAGTCCCATAATGGGTGAATTACAGGGGCTACCTCTGATCTCTTTCAGAATGCCTTTCTCAATGAAAGTCTCGATCACAGGTTTTATCCCTGCAATCGTTTCTGGCGACAGGTTGTATTGAGGTGTCCTGGGGAAATCAACATTCTGTTTCACCTCAATCCGTACTGGTTCAACCCCTCTGATTAGACCTATTTCATCGCCTGCGAAATCCCACACTACAGATGACACTGCGTCTCTCAGATCAGGTGGAAGTTCTTCCACAGTCACCATTGGGTACAGATCTATACATAGATGCTGATTGGTAACCTTAAAGTCAGCATCGTCATCTCTCGTCTGGACCTCCACTCCCTGAGGCGTACAATAAATCGTGCAGTTCAACTTGCACAACAGATCTCTTCCCAAAAGGCAAACTGGTCTCGTATCACACACTACAAACTGATGTCTAGTTTGGAAGGAACCTATCTTTACTAGGATCGGTTCTGTCAATGGGCTGCTTATTCTTTTGTTCGCTACTCCAACAACCTGGATTGATTGTCCCGAGAGGGGTAGGTTAGGGACTACTGCTGCTCTTACAGTAGACCGGGTAGCACCAGTATCAACCAAAAGTGTGGCAGGATGACCCTCAATATCTGCCTCCACAAAAGGTCCTCTCTGGTCTACCTCCAAGACCGCTCCAAGCGTGCAGTCTTCCTCCCCCCTCAGGCACCGTCAGGATAAAGGGTCTGAGCTACTCTCGTCATAGTCTTCGAACAGGGGCATCTGTTGGTACGTTCGTATTCCTTGTGTAATCCTTGGAGCCTGGGGAACCTGGGCGTGAGAGCTGTAAACCCCCCCTTTCATCGTCCTAGGCCTCGTCACTGTGTTAACTACCTCTTGCGCGGGTGCCTGAGCCCCCTCTTCCTCTTCCTCTTCCTGCAACTGATTAACTGGGTTCAAAGGACACTCGCGTTTCCAATGTCCGACCTGGCGACAAAGATGACACGCCGTGGTCTTCTTCAATGTGGCCACGTCCACTCCTGTCTTGGGGTCTACTGGTTTCCCCTTTCCCTGGGCTTGCCCATTCTGATTCCCCTGGAAATTTCCTTGTTTTCTTCCTAAAGTCCCTCCACTAGGCTGACCCTGTGCTGTCTGCATCTGGACAAGCATCAATTTGTCTTTTAGCTTCCGATGTTTCGATTCCACCTCATCACTACAGTATCTCGCATACCTCAATATTTCATCTAGCGGCTTGTTCTGCCAGCAGATCAAATGGTGCTGTATCATGAGGCTGATTTCCATTCTCAGACCCAGTACAAACTTTGAGACAAACTGTCCCATATCTTTGGGGTCCAAGATATCTAGCCCACTATACTGTTTAAAAGCTTGCAGAAGTCTTTCATAATATTCATGCACCGTTTCTTTGGTTTCCTGTACAGTCCGATCTATCTTAACCCAATCTATATCTTGGGGTGAAATCTTCAGTTTTAGCCATGTAATCACCTGCTCATACTTCTTCATTACTAAGGGTGATGGACCATTTGTAACCGGCTCCCTTTCAGGTTCCGAAGTCGGCCACTCAACAGCTACTTTACAAGCTGTCCACAAATCTCCCGGTACCACTATGTCAAACAAGGTGTTCAAATCAATCCATAGTACTTTTGAAATTTTAACAAACCGCTCAACCTGCTTGTACCACTCTACTGGTTTCTCCCTCAGCCGAGGAAAATCATTTGTAAATGCAGCCAAATCACCTCTATTCCACGGCACATGCACATACCCTCCATTCTGTACTTCCCGTAAAGGAAAATTTCCAACACCCGTCGCCCCCTCCTGGAGGCGGCGTTTCCCCTCTGCTTTCTTTGCTGGTTTCTTCTTGGACCACCTTTCTTCCCATTTGTCCAACAAAATCCATATTCTCATTCCTACAATCAGGTCTCTGGTGTGTGTCCTTAATCCTGTGATTCTTTTCTCCTCCAGCTCCTGGTCACTGTATTGTAATCTATGCGGTCCCTGCAACGCTTTAGTTTTGTTCAGGTCTACCTCATATCTTTTGGCCAATTTCTTTAATCTATCATGTGCCATTCTAGCTTTTCGAGTCACATCTTTTGCTACAAACAGCAGCTCATCTGATCCATAAATTTCTATCCTTTCCAAAGGCAGACCCCTGCTGATCATCTCGTCTACCTCTGCTTTCAACCTTACTACGTCTAGCAACCTTGCCTGTACTGCACTCCTCAGTACTTTTCGACAAGTTGAACCATCACGCTCATCACAGTCACTATTCTGTCCTTGGGACCTATTCCCTTCCATCATATTCCTGGAACTTGGTCTGTCTTCCGAGATGTTTTGTGCCCTATCTCCTGGCATCCTATCCTCTTGGTTTGATACTGTTGGTGTCCACATCCTCAAAGCTGACTTGGATTCCTGCAAAGACCTCGGTCTGACTGGTCTCTCATCCTCCTGTCTTAAGGAAGAGTCCGCAGTAGCCGGTAACGGCGTACTTGTCTCCACTGGCCTTGGGAAATGAACCACTCGTACTCCGAACCCATTCCCACTCTCGCTGGTTACTTCTTCCCTTCCCATCTGTACGGAGCTCCCTTCTCTCACTCGGTCTGGGTCATATACCGGTACTATAGGGCCAATGGTAACCGGTACTGTCAAGGAGTCCGGTAATCTTGTGTTCCCAACAGGAGGCTGTGTTATCATAGACGTCGTTGCCCCCTCTGTTCCTGTGGAAATCCTTCCCACTACTCTCATGCTAGTCTGATTCTGGCTCCCATCAATTGTTACTGCTGGAGTCGGCTTTCCCTCTTCTGAGTCTGGATTAAATGGTGGTGGCCTCTCTGCCAACAACCTATCTAACAGGCTGTCGTCTGTATCACTGTCGTCCTCATCGATTCTTATAATCTTTCCGTTCTGTACTAGCAATGGGTATAACTTATCTCCCTCGATAGTTTCCACTCTCCACCTTTTCTCCAGTGCATCCCACCTTGCATCCTGAAATGCCCTGACCGATTTCTTCACCCTTTCCTGGCTCTTGTCTTTCCTCCTATCGTACGCTGCTCTAATCCACGCATGTAGCACCTCAAACTGTGTCGGTCTAGGTAGTGGTCGTAAAGAAGCCATTATACTTTTTAGCTGGTACAACACCTCTAACCTGAAAGTACCATAGCGTGGGAAAGACAATTCTCCTTCTCCTTCTGTCATTTTATGCCAGATCTCCAGCCATATTATAGTATGCAATCCTACATTCTTTGCCATATAATGTGCTGGCGTATCCTCGGGAGGAGCTTCCTCTCCTTCCCGAGTAACCACATGTCGATCACCTCTACAAAGTTCCCGTAAAACTTTAAAACATTTCATGATGAATCAACTTTGTATTTGCACTCAAAATGTCGGCTTTTACTTCCTGATTTCAATCCACCAATGCCAGCGCGGCTCACACCAACCGGCCTATCGCAGCGCGGCACTTGTCTGACATCACTTTTCCTCCGCTCGCAGCAGTTCCCCTCCTTCCTAATTCACTCGTTCTCGCTCGCACCTGTCCCAATCATACTCTGACTAATGTCCGTCCTACCGAACAATTACCTCTCTGACCGTCAGTCTTACCAATGACCGATCAGCCTCTTGAGCTTGTTGACCTCAATCTGGCAACCGTCTGTCCGCGAAACGACCGGACAATCGCCTCTAACACACTCGATAGGATTCAATCACTCGATGTTCTGCACACAATAACCTACGACCTGCGTTGGTTATTCACACACTCACACATGTGTTCCCTATCTTAAGTGGGTCTGTCAATGACGTCTCGTGACCCCCACAACCTCTGGTTAACGTTCTCAACTCTGGGTGTATTCTACACCACAATAAATCTCCCGGTCCCGCGCGCGCTCACGGTCCGGTTCTCAATCACGCAACTTTCGTTCCAACTCCGCAAGACATCACACAACAATAAAACACCGCAATCTACCAAACACCACTCTTTTCATACTCACTCTACCACGAACTGCTACTTCCGCCGCACCGTCACTCTCCGTCAGTTTTCAACGACCTCCGACATCCTTCTCCCGCGGTCCTCTGGATCTGCGTCACTCGGGCTCTATGGGGCAACTTAGTCTCCTATCTTGCTCTAGATCTCCCCTTACCATCAAAGGTAACCATCCTCTGCTACCAACTGATAACGCCGATTCTTATCTAATTATCTATAAGAACCTTCTGGTCGCCAAGATCTTTTTACCTGTTGATTAGTGTAAAGGAGAGAATCTCATCTGGTTATATAACAGCATTCATTTTGTCTGAAAGGACCACTGACTCCGAATTCAAGTTTAAGAATTTATTATCGCCAAAAATAACTGGACATGTAAGCACCTCAACACGAGGTTAAAGAAATAGATGGGCACTAATACAAATAATAACCTACGCAGGAGTCTCATCCGACTCAGGATAAAGAGAATAGAAAGTTCTAGAAGGATCAACCAAGCTATGATTGCTCCAATTTCTACGTTGCTCTTCATTTATCTAAGCAAGCTTTAAATCAATTGCTGTCCCTACACTAACACTTAGTGACATCCCTGCATAACGATTGTTCCAGGCAAGAGTGAATAAAGGTGTCAGCTGTGAAGACTTCCTAAGAAGTGCAATCACATAATACCTAAGCTCAGCTCTGTCCTTCTCTCTGGTCTCCCCTACCTCTTCTCTGGCCTCCTCCCTCAGGGCACTATCCCTAATACAAAACCCCAATACAATTGTACACGCCTTTGTCACGCCTCCTTGGCCAGGTCTTCTTTCTTGTACTTTTCCATCGAAACGGTTACTTCATCCTGGACGGTTGCGATGACCTTGAGTCCCAGGCACCTTCTCTGCTGAAAGTATCATCCCTAAATTCCATTTCACTCCCCGTACCATGCCTCCCATCTCTCTAACTTTTGAAAACAAAGAGTTAGTCTTTACTAACGAGACATGTGTCCTTGCACCTGCAACAAAGATACGTTCAACAGAAACCTTCCACTGTGCTAATTAAATCTACCGTTTGTGCCCAGAGAGCCTTACCAAGAGAAACTTTTCTCTGCCTACAAAATAAGCTAACATAAGAATAAACCAGGCCTTCTCTAAGCATATATGTAGTCAGGCCTTTACATATAACTTTTTTTAACAGACATCTTACTTTTCCCTATAAGCATTTTTGTTACAATTCATATGCAAACAATGAATTACATGTCCAACTTTAATATGATGCATATTTAAACTACTGCAATCGAATTACACACGAACTAATTTCTCTATGCATTATGTCCACACAATTCAATAAGCATTACATTACATGATTACCATAACACAATTATACTGCTGATTCACTTTGTCTCAGCGAACTATTCATTCTTTACTAAACATGCATGGATATACAACTGAATATATACGAATATATGTCTGAGTACATGCGGGTGCGGACTATCAGCGATTATGATGCACCCCTACAATTCACAAGAACATTTCGCTCTATCAGTCACATGAATTGAAATCGGAAAACAAAAGACAAGAAACAATGAAATTATTAATATAAAAAATTAAAGAAATATTTTTATGGGCACTCTTGCAAGTCCCAGTTAAGAAGATAAATGTAATATTATCCAAACATTATGGAAACTGTCTGCAATTCCTAAAGAAAAAGAAATTTAAAGTGTGCGCTAAATTTCTTTTAAGAAAGGTAAGTGTTTAGGGTCACTGTCATACTTTTTCTATTTCTACCACAACCGTAAAAAAGGAAGCAAGATAGAAGAAAAAATCATAACCATGACCGAATGGAATTGAATAAACGAGGTAGGTATGCAGGAGTAGAGGAAAGGAGTGTGGAGAAAGGATGAAGAGGTCGAAAAAAGGTACTGATGGTGTGCTCGATAAAATATTTTTTATAAACATGGAGTATAAGAGTTAATACAAACTAATTTTGAAAGCTGGTGAAGCAGGAAGTTTTGGAGGTTGTCCCTCAAAACAATTCAGTAGGAAAGAGGAGGTGAGGAAAGAAGGAATATGGATAGAGTGAACAGGAACTTCAGGAGGGTGGTTGACCCCTGCCCCCCAGAAGCCATTTACAAAAAAAGTGCAGTTTCACCCAGTGGCAGGAGATGAGAAGGGTTGAGAAGAAAACGAAGCTGAAGGGAAATAGGATCCATGCAATCCCTGAAGATAAAACACAAGATAAAGAACCCATGTTTACGATTAGTGACATTCAGACCTTCAAAAATAAACCCTGTAAACAGCTATTTGTAAAAATATTCTATGAATTAATTGGTACGTATAAGTGATAAATGCATTTATCTTGAAAATGTTGATTAATCAGTTTAAGTGACCTGGGTTTTCACAATTGTCTTTAGGAATGTGTGCCGCTAGGAGAATTGGACTTACTGTTAGAAGAATCGGACGTGCTGATCAAGCTTGTGAGGAAGATGGTGGGTGTGCTTATGCTCTCTCTCTGCGGCTAGTATGGCTACGCCTTGCTGCTTCCCTGGACCCCGTGTTTCCCCAGTAAGGAATCTGGGAGCAAGCCATGCAGATCTCGGGAGCTGAGAGGTATTTTTGCGCTCCTAAAGCGGGAAGTCATCCGGTGAGCAGTGGATTGCAGCCAAACATCGAAGGGGGCTATGTCGAATAGGTGCAAATAGTGGATGTCATTTACGAGACCAAACACACCCGACAATTTGTAAATGGTACTTCTGTAAATTTATTAGCCGGAGAACAGATGTAAGGTGCTGTTACCGTTGCACCTCGGACATAACGCCTGCATTCAGGAGCTTCTGTTCTTAACATAGTCATAAATTAAGCATTGTTCAAGACTTTCCTTCAGCTTTTATCAGAAAAGTGGAAGCAAAACTCGTTCTCTTTATTCTCCTTAAAACAATAGAAGCTAGTTCACACTCAAACAAAGATTTTAGGGCACAACACGTGCTGGGAAGAAAGCTACAGCTAACAATAAGGAAACCTCTGAACTGAATACCATGCAGAAAGATAACAACCCAGTGAAAAAATTCCTCTTCAGTAATTGCCTCTATTCGCAATTTTGTAACAAAGTGTTTTAAGGCACAAAGGTTAACTAAAACAATGAACGTCTTTTGGTCTAAACACCTGATAACGCCGGATTCCACTGTAAAAGTTACTAGGAACCCTCGGTCGACTGGACCTTTATTACCTACTGAGAAGTGTAAAGGGGAGAAACAATACATTCATGACAAACTAGCATGGACCAATTTAATAAAACTCGGAAAAGATCACTGACTCCGAATTCCAAATTTAGGGGTTTATTACAAAACCAAAAATAACTGAACATGCAAACACCTCAGGACGAGGTTGTAAAAATACATAGGCACTAATACAAAGTCCATCCTACGAACCAATCTAATCCAATACAACATAAAGAGAATAAGCAATTCCAAAAATACTAAACAGGCAATAACTGCACCAACATCTATATTAGTCTTCATTAGTGGCTGTGCTGGAAATCCTTTAATCTATCCCTACACTATCCTTAAAGTGGCATCCCTACTTAACATTTCCCCAAGCAAGATCAAGAAAAGATGTCAGCTCGTAAAGACTTCCTAAGAAGTACACTCACGTTGTAAAGGTCAGTAGCCCAGATTACAAAATCGTTCTAAGTCTTCATTCTAAGAATCGATCCCTTCCTTCTACCCTCTAACGGCTCTCTGCTAACTCATCCCTCGGGGCACTGTCCCTAATACAAAATGCACCATTGATAGAACACGCACCTGAAACACCTCCTCTGGCCAGGCACCTCTCGGAGGTAATTTTCCACCAAAACTTGTACTCGGTCCAGCAACGGTTGGTGTGTCCTTGGGTCTCTGGCTTCTTCAGCACAAGAAAATATCAGCTCCCAATTATCAGCATTCCTGAATACTTTGTAACAGGTCTCCTCCATACCTAACTCCTAAACAAAAGTGTTATTCTAACTAACGAGGACGATGTCCTTGCACCTGCAACAAGAACATGAGAACAGAACAACCTTGCACGCACATGAATTTCGCTGACTGCCTCCAAATAAGAGCTTTACCAGGGGAAAATGCATTTCAGGCCTACACAAACCAGCTAACATAAGGAAAACAAACAGGCCTTTCTTAGCACGAAAGAGCACATACTCCATCTAGGCCTTTGACATCAAATTAAACACACATTTAAAATGTTACATCTGTAAGCACTACATTTCATCACATTTAAACACAATTAATCACCTATACGTGTGCAACTTCAACATGATGCACATCTAAAGCTAAGGCATTACATTACACATAAACTACTTCATTAAGCATTTGCAATGAACATCGAAAATTACATGATTCCCTCTAAATGCCATTTTACGTTTCTTGAATGGCACAACTCATCCTAACATTTCATTTACCACTGATTATTACAACACAGGTTCTAACTAAGATTAACACACATAAGAATATATGCGGGTATGGACTATTTATGAATATAATGTACCCCTACAATTTTCAGAATATCACTGCGCTCTCTCACACCCTATTGCTAACTCATGCCCTACCATGGAAACATTGGGAGTTCCACCCACATGTGAGAATTAGCAGTTTAGCTAACCTAAGACACTCCCCGGATATCTCCCTCACTGTGGGGCATAGTCACAATAAAAATTGTCGCAGCGTAGTGCTGCAAGCAATTTTGCTGCGCCGGGCTGCGTAATTTTCAAAACGCAGGGATGCGCAGTATTTACAACAATATGGCACACCCCTGTGTTTTCCCTTAGACCAGCGCTAACCAAAGGTTAAAGTGGCATTATAGTTAGGTGGAAATTTCAGTGCCAATGTAATGTTTTGAACACAAAAAAACACAGAAATTCACCAGTTATAGTTAGCAGAACTAACTAAGTATTACTTGTGCTCCCACCATGCACTGCTTATGACCTCACATATTACATCACTCATCACACATCAATGACATCACTGATGACATTTCAAATGAGACCATTGATGACATCACTGATGACATAATCCAAGCTATTTTTTTTTTTTACACATAGTGGAGTATGACATTAGAAGTTTGAAAGCAAGTACCAAATAGCTCAGAATAATATAAAGCATCATTAATGCCATCACACATACCCACACAGCCCTTAAGTGAAGCAAGCTTGTGTTATGTACAACATTGACCCTTTACCATACACTTCATGGGTAGCCTGAACTCTTCTGAACTCTTTCTCTCCTATCCCCTTCGATGATTCCCTGCGTGCCTTAAAGGCCTCAAATCAGGTTCCTCGCTGGACCCGGCCTCCTCCTTTATTCTTGCTTGGGAGGCTAATAACCCGCTGGTGAACCGGATACTGAATACCTCTCTCTCGTCAGCCACTGTACCTACCAAATGGAAACAAGCGAAGGTTATCCCGCTGCTTAAAAAAACCCAGGCAGACCCCTCTGACCCATCCAACTATAGGCCAATTTCCCTTCACCCCGCCTTCTATAAAGTTCTAGAGAAACATGTGAACCAGTAGCTATCATCTTACCTTGAAAGGAACTGCCTACTACATGCCAGCCAATCGAGCTTTCGCCCTAATCACAGTACCAAAACAGCGCTGTTGGAGGTTGTTGACTCTATCCGGCTTGGTCTGGAAGTGGGTGACAGGGCGATGCTGGTGCTGTTAGATCTATCGTCCGCTTTCGATACGATCTCGCACCATATTCTCCTGACCCATCTCCACTCGATTGGCATTGGGGGGGCTGGCCTGGAATTGGCTGGCTTCTTTCCTCAAGGGGAGGGGACAGGAGGTATGGAGCCATCCCAACTCAGCCAATTTCCACAAGCTGAATTTTGGTGTTCCTCAGGGTTTTGCCCTGAGCCCGACTTTGTTCAATATCTACCTCACGCCTTTGGCTACTTTGGTAGAATCCTCAGGGTCAAAAATTGTGTCTTATGCAGCTGACACCCAGCTGCTGTTCATGTGGAAGAACAACGAGCCCTGCCTAGGCAAGTTAATTAGTACTTGCCTCTCAGCGGTATTTGGGTGGCTTTCCGTGAACCAAATTAAATGTAATGCCGGAAAGACGGAGCTGCTTTTCTTTGGTTCAGATGCAGAGACACCCTTGCAGTCCTTCTGGCCACCAGATGCCCCCCGTCTTATTAAAAGTCAGGTGGTGAAAAACTTGGGCTTTAAATTTGATAGTCAATTGCTATTCCATACCCAAGTAAACTCGGTAGTGGGCACCTGCTTTGCCCTCCTGTGACTTCTTCGGACGTTTCTGTTCCTATTGTCCTTGGCGGCCAGACAACAAGTGATTCAAGCCCTGATAATTATCACGTCTTGACTATGGGAACGGCCCTTACTTAGGCATGTCTAAGTACCTGATGGACAGGCTTCAGTTGGTCCAGAATGCAGCGGCCCGAACTATTTTCGGGCTCCCCCGTGATGCTCACGTGCCAAGCCTTCTTAGGAGTCTTCATTGGTTGCCGGTGAGGAAAAGGATTATTATCTTTAAGACACTGCTTGTGATTCAGAAAGCCTTATACGGAATGGGCCCTGGCTATTTAAAATGCAGGATTTTGTTATATGCCTCACAGAGAAATCTCCGCTCTGCAAATCTTTTCCTGGCCAGTACCCCACGTATCAAAAAGGCGAGGTTAGAGGGAAAGGCCCTCTCCTCTCTGGGCCCATCCCTTTGGAACAAACTGCCTCCGACCCTTAGAAGTATCAAGTCAACGCCCGTGTTTCGTAAGAAGCTGAAAACTTGGCTTTTTTCCAGCCCATAGCTCCTTCTTGCCCCCGCTGACACATTTTGGCAACCGGCGCCAGGACACTCCTTGGAGTAGCAGCTGCGCTTTATAAATACCCCTACATAGACATAGACATGGACATAGACATAGCCGAGTTCATATTAGCAATTAACCACACATAGATAGGTAAGCCCTACTGCACACAGTGTTCAAGCTGTTTACAACTGTTCAGAGAAAACCAAGTTCCTCCAGATACTGAACTTCTCTTGCATAACTAATGCCCTACTATGAAAAGCCTTTACCTATATCAAACGCCTCACAATCACCAAACTTACAGTGAGAAATGACGTGGATATGAGTAGAAAAGTGGTTACTGTAAACAGTGTTTATTCTATAGAGAGAGTTTACTCTGTACCACACTGTTTGCAGACAGTTAAACTCTTATGAGAAAAACACCACAGAGGTTTAAAAAGTATCCACTAAGAACGGTGTACACTCTATGCAAAAGGTTTCCAAAGAGAGACTATTCACTTAAATTATCCAAGGTCTGAAGGTGCTAACGGTCATACCACCTGCAGCCTTCATACTGTGGTGAAAACCTTACAGCTAGCCCATCTTCTGAAGCTAATCAAACACATGTACATAAGTTAGTACCTGGTGTGCACAGTCTTCTCTCTTATGTAGAAATTGTCATGCTGAGACAATTCTGTCAAAATACTTAAGGCTGCTTACGATACTGAGTATCTACTATGTAGAATCATTGCCCTGTTGGAAACTGTTTCTGCAGAACAAAAAAACCTGTGTGGAACATACTGAACACAAGTCACCAACCCTTCACCTGCACACTGAGTTACTCCTGAATACAAAGATTTATAACCGGTTCAATTCCTCTACACACCTACAATGCATTAGGAGCACATGTGTTTCTTAAGCACTTACACCCATTAGCTGAACACAGGCTGTATAAAATTTGGGAAAGAAGTAATATGGTACTTACCTGCCGCTATGTAAACTATAAAACAAACTAACAGACTCATTGGATGAAGTTATCAGTGATGACACATGCTGCAAAAGGTTACCAAATTGCAAATCTTTTGTATATCTAGCTTTGAAATTCAAGTTAAAATGAGGTTGAATAATGAAGTCATACTTTTGGAAGGCCATGCAAAAATATATGTACAGATTCATGTAACATAAGTAGTACACAATAAGTAGATATTTCTTTTATTAAAAAAATATAGACATTAAGCCACACATATTCAATAGTTTAGAATTCATGCAATTAACTAGCTACACTGTTGCAATCATTGTATGCAATTTGGGTAAAATTACAAATTCCATAATGCACTAGAAATGTATATTCAGCAAGCATGGCGGGGTCTCTTAAAGGGAGCACATGTGCATCAAATCACTCTCCTGATCTGCGCTCAACATGTATGTTCTGCTTCAGGGGGTTACCAAGTTCCACAAGCTTTATCCAATTTAATTTCTTAAATATCCTTGAGCAACTGCTGCAGCGCCAGTCGTTAAAGGTCTCTGCAGAGTTGAGTAGCCGCACAAAACAGTCAGGCATGGCAGGATATCAAAGCCAAGGGTGCACTAAGATTGGTGCATCATAGAAAAGGGAGTTCCTGACCTCAGAAGAACTTACAAAGCACTGCCCAGAACCATAACCTGGGCATGTATTCAGGCAACACAGAACAAGAGCAATATATTCTTTATTTTGAAGCAGATCATGCAATGTCTGTGGGTGGGATAGCTGTGGACACTAGACAGTGGGAAAGCATTGAAAAGGCCACTTCACCACCAGTGTTGAATACAAAAGGGTGGTAAAATCACAGTGTGGGAAGAGTGCCTCAAGCAACCCCAAAACAACAGTAGTTCATCCAGGGTCAGACTGGGTCAAAAACTAGGCCTGGGCACAAAAATAAAAGTAGCCTCATTAGTGAATCAGATAGCTATAAAAAAGTGTCCCATGTTTGCGAATTGGGGCAGTTCTGAACTTGTAAAGACAAGCTGTATATGTGTTTTGCAAGGTAAGGAAGCCTGCATGGATTTTAGTTTGCTGGAGGAAATGTTTGTTTTAATATCAGGGAAATCAACAGTAAAAACCGGCCCAACAGACCATAAAACAGCCCCAAAAACCTGACCCACACACTGACCTGTCAGACCAGCCCATCGTGCACTACCTGATTGCCCTACAGGCCAGTACTACTCTGACTATCAATGCGCTGCCAACAAGCACATATTGGGGCCGATTCCGATTCGGGCCGGAAATCTCTCCGACCGAGCCGGACCCGGAGAGATTTCCGACCGAATCGGACTCTGGCAGTCCGACCGAACAAGTACGATGCGCACGCATGCCATCGGACTCGAGTCGGTCGGACTCCCATTGAAGTCAATGGGAGCCGGTCGTACAACGCGTACTCGGGCTCCCAATGACTCAATGGGTGCGAGGCGGACAAGGGCGCCCCCTACAGCAGGTACGCGTTGATGCGCATCGCGGCGTACATGCACAGGTAGGGGGGACCCCCAAAGTCCGGCTCCGACAGCTTTTTCGAGCCGGACGGCGCGAGTCGGTCGGACTGCTCGCGGCGCGCATCGTACTTACCCGGCCGGGAAACGTCTCCATAGCGCGGTGCGAGTCGTGTCCATGCGAGTCGGTCGGAGCCTGTTGAAGCCGCGTTCGAGTCGGTCGGAGATTTCGCGGGTGCCTGCGTCGTACTCGCTCGGCCGGACCCGTGTACGTTTCGGTCGGGGAACAGGGCTCCGAATCGGATCCGGTAAATCCGAATCCGATTCGGAGCACTACCGGCCGAGATCGGAATCGGCCCCATTGTGTCATGGCCTTTGCATGGCGATGTAGTCACTATGTTAAGTGGGCAGGGGGGAAATGTAGGGTGTACCCCAATATTCGGCACAGCAGAGGATTCTGCATAATAGCAACTTTAACAACATCATTAAGAACATAAGCTTGCTGTATAACTGGCCTGTGCGCTCCATCCATAATGGGACTTCATAGCAGGTACCTGGCTTTGGGGGTTCCAGGCTGTTTGGTTAGCACTGTGGCTGGCTGTTGTTCTGAGCTGCCAAATTCCTGGGGTGGGTCTTGCGGAAGCTAGCTCTGCAGGCAAGCTGGTGATCATGGCCCTTGGTATTCTCTCCGGAGCTCCCTGTCAATGTTTGTGGGTAGGGCCAAGGACTTGCAGTGGAAGATCTGTTTCTTTGGAGGGGCAGAGAGGGTCAGGCAGAGATTCGAGTAGTAAACAGATGTCAGTGGTTGCCTTGTTAAGGGGTAGTTTTTCCTTCTGGTCTGTCAGGGAAGCAGGCTTTGAGACATCACTTACTTCTTTAACAGAGATACTTTGACGGCGGACTGCTGTTTCTGCACCTCACATTAGTTTCATATATATTGAATGTCCTTGCGCAACAAGCCCTGGCATCAGCCGTCAATTGATGCCTCTGTCGGTCAGATCATAAGCAGTAAAGGGGTTGGACGTGCGCCAAGTGAAGAAGTCCAAGGAATCAGTACTTAGTTTTCAGTTAAATCTTTATTTGCAATCAGTTAATTCATTTGAAATTGGTGATTTTACGGTCGGCCAACGCGTTTCGTTCTCAGGTGAGAACTTCGTCAGGGCTCAGTGGATGTATGTCCTTAAGGTGAAAATGAGATTTATTGAGCATTATTTCAACTCCTAAGATACAGGGGAAGTAGCGCAGCCTAGCTCCAACTAGACCTCTCGCTCAGAACATGAATAAGTGATCCATCAATCCAGTTGGTGTTCCAGAGTTACTGCTCATTTTCACCTTAAGGACATACACTTCACTTGGCGCACGTCCAACCCCTTTACTGCTTATGACATCACTTACTTCTGTCCAGACTAAGGTGGCTGTTAGAAAATGGCCCTCTCTGAAGGGTCACCCCAAAACCTTTGCTTCCTCCTCTTTTTGCTGAACTCTTTGTGTTGGCTTTAGGACTCTGAGCACTGGGCATGTGCTTCTCCCCTAAACATGATGACATTGGTGTATACCTGATTGGCAAATCTGATGTACTTGCAAGTCCCTGGTAAAGTAGTATACCATATTCCCAGGGCCAGTACTTCAAATGCTACTAGTGGGCATGCAGCACTAATTGTGCCACCCACATAAGTAGCCTTTCAAACCTGCCTCAGGCCTGCCACTGCAGTACCTGTGTGTGCAGTTTACTGCTACTTCGACTCAGCATTTAAAACTACTTGCCAAACCTCAAACTCCCCTTTTATTACATATACGTCACCCCTAAGGTAGGCCCTAAACAACCCTAATTTCAGGGTGCTATGTAAGTAGAAGGTAGGACATCTACCTTTATGTTTTACATGCCCTAGTAGTGGCAAACAGACTATTTTGTTTTTCACTACGGTGAGGCCTACTTCTCTCATAGGAAAGCATTGGGAATTCCTTAATACACTTTTAAGCTGTAATTCCTGATCAGAGAGGAGAAGCTTTTTCAAGGTTAATATCTTTGGAATGGTAATGATAAAACCCCTCTACTGGTGAAGCTGGATTTAACAATACTGTTTTAGAAATGCCAATGTTAGAAAGTGAGCATTTCTCTGCACTTACTGCTCTATGTGCCTGGTAGCCTGTCTCCAATACACATCTGGGGTGGGTGACAGTAACACTTTGTGCATTCCCTCTAGAAAGCCACAAACACAAGAAGCTGAGGCTCATCTGCATTCTGAGCACTCATCTGCATTCTGATGAGGCTTTCTGGACCGGGAGGAATGGGAGGGGCTGACACGCTTCCATAGGTAGTGTCCTGTCCACACACAAAGCACTGATGTAGCCCCCACAGATAGCCTGACAGACAGGACTGGGTTGAAAGGGGTCCTTGTGCACTTCAGGGAGCTGCTTTGAAGTCACCCCTACATCAAAGACACTTTTGGGTATAAATACTGGGTCTCTGACCTCCTCAAATAAGGCACTTCTGGATCTTGAACTAAACCTCTGCCAGAAGGACTGCAGTGCTGCTTAAAGGACTCAACTGGACTTCTTTTCTCAAAGGACTGCTTTTCTGCTTGTTGCCCTGCTGCCTGCTGTTTCCTGGCTCTGCTGAAGGAGAGATGCATTCTGCCTTACCTCCAAGTGATCTCTAAGGGCTTGCTGGCTTGCTTCCTGTTTAAGAAGTCTCAGGGTCATAAAAGACTTCAATCTCCCCCCTACACCGCTGCTGGACTCTGCAATCCGTGAGTCTTGCAGCGCAGTTACACTGAGGATAGCGCGTCACCTCCTGACTGGCAGAAGGGGCTTTACAAAGGTCTAGCCCTCCACTTTCCGACCTGCAACTACAACCTACAAGGATCAGTGCTCTACACCGGTTGAAACTGCCCCCTCTGTCTCCTGAAAAGTTGCCACAAGTGCTGAGGGAAGCCCTTCCAGTGCAGCTCACTCAGCATTGCCCTGGTAAGCGGAGCTCCCCCAGTGACGACGCGTCAGCTTGGCACGCTACATCAGCAGATCCAAAGCTGCGTGCCAACAATGGCAGCTCCATTACATGGTGAGGGGCCAGATTGAGGGGGATTCCCGCATCTGTGCTTTTATTTTGCATTAGACTGACAAATCTGTCTCAAGGACAGCCAGGGGGCTCCAGTAACGCGGGCCAAGACCCACGAGGAGGCCACCCCCACTGCTTCAGAGAAAGATACTTTGCGTAAGAACGGAACCCGAGAGGGTCCGGTATCCGACCTGCGCTCTAAGGGGCTGCTGAAATGACCCAATTGCACCTGTCCAGAGGGACCCGTGGAACCCTTTTTTTCCTAAGTGCCTCTATGAGCACTGTTTTTGCCACAATATTGCAAGGAAGTAATAACAAACATTCCCTATTTGAATCTGGGTTGTTTCTCCCAAATTAACGTGACCGTCAGTAAGTGGATGATCATGAGTGCTGCTGAAGCACTCTATTTACCTGTACACTTTTAAAGTGCATAACTTGAGTATCTATAATTGGATTTTGGTTGTTTTGGTCCAGTTTAAAACAATAGAGTATACTATTTTTCTATACCAGTGTGGGGTCTTTTTGTGGTGTTTTCACTGGGTTACTTACTGTAACTAAGTGTGCACAAATACTTTACACATTGCTTCTTATTTTAAGTCTGACTGCTCTGTGCCACGCTACCAGAGGGTTAGCTGAGGTTAATTAAAGGGTGTGGTTTACTGATCCTGACTAGGATTACGGTTCTTGCTTGGCCAAGGTGAATATCTCTGCCAACCAGAAATCCAATTTCCAACACTGGCTAATAGAACTATCTGCATCTGTGTTGATTTATCACGCCAAGATGGCACTCATATTTCCTGTTTCATGGTTTCTCTTCCAATACACCCATTTGCCACCCCTTTGCTAGATACTTTTGTCTCTATTTTACACGCAGCCTTGAGTCCAGAGCATTGCTTGTTTGGGATCATCAACATCTTTTCTTCCGCTCTGTCCTTCTCAGCTCAGTTTTGTGCTGCTTAGGGCCTGGGTTGAAGCTTTAGCTACGACTTATATTTCTTCTATCTTGCCTAGAGCATTTTTACTCCTTATTGCTTTTTACTTCCTGGTGATAATATGAAGGACACACATGTTTCTTTACTGTGGTCTTTTCATTACAAAACAATCTGGCTAGAAAAGCGTGCCTTCTTTACTCTGGACAGTAGGCAAAATCAAGGAACACAGGGGCTTATTTACAAGCCCAGTCCACTGCCAGAATGTCACATATTTTGATGTTCAGGCGGAACACAGTGCGGACTCATATCGACGAGGCCACGGAAAGGCACCCTCTGTGGCTTTTCATGGCCTCTTAGATATGGTGTAAGGCAAGGCAGCGCAAGTCACTGCGTTGTCTCACACTGCCTCGGGGAGGCATGCCATGGGCGTTGCAGTGGGTGTTGTCACTCAACGGCCATGGTTTTTGACACATTCCCAGATTTACAACATAGCATAAATCTATGAATGCGTCAAAACCCTGCATCTCCCCAAGGGTGGCATAACAGTTGATTTTGTGAAGGATGGTGCCCCTTCCTGCACAAAACCAACCTGATTTCAACACAGGCACCCTTGCGCCATGGTGCAAGGGTGCCTGTGTTGGTGCTAGGCAGTCATTTCTGTGCCAGATACAGCAAATTCTTGCCGTTTTCTTTTGACGCAGGACAGCGCAGCAAAGTGACTTGCAGAGCTGCCCTGCATCAAATTGTTGTAAATGAGGCCCACATTGTTCATTGCAGCGAGATCTTCACGCTGCCAAGGGGCTTGCAATACAAGTTTCATGGGTAAACATACCTGGTCCTTCAGACATGTTGAAATGTGCAACAAAGAATCTTGGGTTATTGGAGGGGGTACTTTGATTATGCAGCAGTGCTGTACATAATTATAAATTATTACATATAGTGATTACAAGTTGCTTGGGGAAAAGTACAATTAAGTGGAGCAGAGAAGGTCTAACATTCACATTGCTTAAAAACCAGCAGCACTGCATGAATGATAAAAAATTCACAAAGCTAGATTTATAAAAAGTTATGTGCTGATGAGGCCAATGCCTGCACTTGTGCTAAAAAAAGAGATTTCAGTGTGATGCTATGCATGGTGCAGAAATGAGAAAGCAGTGCCTTGTGTGAGATTTGTACTTGAAGCGAACCCTCAAGTACAAATGGAAATGCAAAGACAAGTGCTTAAGGGTATGCTGCATAAGAGGTGTAGTTTAAGCTCAATTACACATTCTCCCGTCCACCGCCACTGTATATTACATGATATTCCACTTGACACTTATTTGCGCCTGGTTTCCTTTGAAGTTTGGATTTCACACAACCAAGTTACACCATTTCAGAAGATCTGGCTCTGCAACAAGGCCTTTGGTTGTTCGCATTGTTTCCACCATTTTGTGGCCCTTTTTCATACATATAATGTGGTTAGTCCACAATACACATAGGGCCCGATTACGAGTTTGGGGGTGTGGGAGTGGGCTGCCACGGCCCACTCCTGCACCGCCACACCCACGGTCGGGCCGCCCACCAGATTATGAGTTTCTTCGTGTCTGGCGAGCTGTTTTTGGCATTCCCATGGCAGTGACTCTGAAAATGGGCGGCGCAATGGGAACACCAAAAACAGTTCCTGCATGGCATGGACTGTAAGGTTCATGCCATGCAGGAACTGGGATGCATGCACACAGGGGGGCAAGTGTTGTGCCCCCCTGCATGCATCCTTAAGCCTTTGTTTCAGGACTGCTAGTCTCTTCATGGAAGAAAGACCTCCATGACACTGCTGGTGGTCCTGAAACTCGTAATATGCATGGCGGTGCTGCAGCAGCACTACCAGCATATTACTCAGGCCCTGACCGCCGCACCACCACCAGAAAATGACG
This sequence comes from Calotriton arnoldi, assembly GCA_963921515.1. Taxonomy (NCBI): domain Eukaryota; kingdom Metazoa; phylum Chordata; class Amphibia; order Caudata; family Salamandridae; genus Calotriton; species Calotriton arnoldi. The sequence goes on from CAWUFW010006643.1 coordinate 395,635, forward strand.
GTTCCCTGGCGGCTGCGGTGTTGCAATGGCTGTACAACCGCCCAAATTATAATGGGGTGGTGGGACCACCGTGAGTCTAGCAGTTCGTGGACTGCCAGACTCATAATCCGGCCCAAAGTGATTTTGCAGTGTTTAAGACAACCTTTGCCGCAAAAAAAGCCTGGCATTGGCATTTTCACCGCTTTGCGCCATGAAGTGCCACTATGTGTCTTACAAGTTCCTACACAAACACATAGTGCATCTGGTTCTGGGAATTGATCATTACGACTAGAAAGTAAAACACGAGGAAAAACATTTTGAAAGATATATATTGTTCATTGATACACTCATTCTTTACATTTATTATTTTTGTCTTTTCCTTGAATATTACAACAACAACACAACGTGCAAGATACTCATTATATATAGCTGGACAATGGTGCTATGCATTATCAATCGTGAATGTGGTAGAAGTCTAGGAGATATTGGGATCCAGCCTCAAAAAGGAAATTAACTGTACAGCAAGGTTCATCGCAAATGGCGAGCAATGAAAGATGCCAGGCAAGAGATTATTGGCCGAGAGAGGATACCGGGAAGTAGATAACCTCTAACTTTGATGAGATGAACATGAAAGGTTGGAGAGCAATCAAGCATTAGATGGAGGATGACAGGCAATTGTTTTTCTGGTTTGAAATTGGGATGAGGGAAAGAAAAATAATATTTGTGATTTGTCTACATGGAGGTGATGTAAAAAGCTGCTGGAGGAGGAGCTGCAGTGCAAGGGTTGTATACCCCCCCCCCAAAAAATACTATCAACCTGTCTCATTATGATGTCGGGCGGAAAGTCATCCGACAGCTCGTCGGAGGCTTTCCGCCGGACATCAGAGGTTCCTGTCCGACCGACGTATTAAGATACCGGCAGTCGGAGGGAAACCCGTGGCGGAATATCACTCCGCTTCCGACGGAGCCCGTCGGGGCTTCGGTCAGAAATGTGATCCACAAATGGCAGCGGGATTACAATTTTGCTTTCTGCCTGCCCTTTCATGGCGGTCTGCCCGCCATGAAAAAGCAGGTGGAAAGTGATTTTGGGGGCCCCTAGCGGCCCCCTTCACCGCTTGCCCTCCGCTATGTGGCCTGGGGGGCACCTGTGGTGCCCCCTAAAATTCCCTGCACCGTGTGGCAGGCACCGCATGGTACCTGCACACGGTGCAAGGATGTCTAAACTCTGCCTTTTTTCTATTGTGGCTTGTGCTCTGAGCGGCAACACAAGCCGCAAAGGAAAAAATACAGGATCCAACCGCCAACATGGCAGTCAGATTGTAATCTTGGAAGCGGGACCTCCGACTCCTTGTTGGGCGTTCCCGCTTCCACTACGATGCCGGTCAGACGCGCATCCGACCGCCATTGTAATCGGCCCCTTAGTGATTAATATGAATAACACACACTTTTAATTGAATAAGAGATATACTTAAATACAAGTCAATCATACTGAAATGAATATGCCCCTCACTGTAAACAATATAGCAATCACTGAAACAAATACAATATGCATCAAAAAGAAGGAGACATTTCTTGAAATGACCGACATATTCCAAGAGGAATATGACATACATTGAAATTAATATGAAAAATTTAAATGAAGTTAAGTTACTGAAATTAATATGTTCGATTCTAAAAAACAAAAAATGCACATTGAATATAATACACTGAAATGAACATTACATATGAATATGAATTAAGTTTAAATGAATATTATCCGGATTGCAATGAATATGAGATGCACAGAAATGAATAGATGATTTAAAATGAATATGGCTTGTGTTGAAATTAATATAATAATAATAAATTTAGGGGAGAGAATGTGACCTCACGGCTAGGGCGGCCGACCTCGGAGCTGGGGAACCGGGTTCGAGTCTCGGCAGGGACGCTCAACATTCTGTGATTCTGGGCAAATCACTTAATCTCCCCGTGCCTAACAAAAATGAATGTGTTCATCTGTAACGTAACTGGTGCTCATGTAAATCGCTCTGATATCTTCGGGTCTAGTTCGCGCTATATAAAATTCCACAAGAAGAAAATATAAGCCCCATTGAATTGAATTTGACATGACTTAAAATGACTATGGCCAAAGCTGACATTCTCATGACGTTTGTCAAAATGAATTTGGCATGCAGTGAGATTAATATGATACATATTCAAATTAATATGATATATATGTTAAAATGGATAAGTTGCATCCTAAAATTAATATGACAAGTGTTAATATGAATATGACATCCTTTGAAATAAATATAACATTGATTAAAAGGAATATGACACATGTTAAAATGACAATGGCATATGTTAATATGAATATAAGCTCCATTAAAATGAATTTGACATGCTTTAAAATGAATATGAGTAATGTTGAAATGTACGTGACACTTATCAAAATGAATACAGCTTGCATTGAAAGTCATATGATACACTTGACATGATTATGATTTGTGTTGAAATGGATATGATTCATGTTAAAATTAATATAGGATGTGTTAATATGAAAGAGACATCCAGTGAAAGGAATATGACACATGCTAAGATGAATATGGCATGCATTGAAATGAATATGTGCCCCCTTGAAATTAATTCAAGATGCCTTAAAATGAATATGGCCAAGGCTGACATTAAAATGAAACTTGTCAAAATGAATATGGTATGCTTTGAAATTAATGTGATACCCATCAAAATGAATATTGCATGTATTGACATGAATATGACCTATGTTGAAATGGACGAATGTTAAAATTATTATGGCAGGTGTTAAGGTGAATATGATATCCATGTAAATGAATATGACACATGTTAAGATGAATATGAACCACTTTGAAACTATGTGAGATAAATATGGCATGATTTGAAATTAGTAAAGCACATATCGAAAGGAACACAGCCCACATTTGAATGAATAGGACCCCTGTTTAAATGAATATGGCTAGTATTTACCATATGTTGATTTGCTTTAAAATTAATATTACATATTCTGAAAGGATATGATATGGACTAAAATGAATAGACTAAAATTAATATAACACACATTTAACAGAAAATAAAACAAGGAGCCAGACTTTACCGGGAAACGTCTCTTACAATGCAGGCATTACATCGTAATGCCTTTACAAAGCATCCTTTACAACGAATATGCCATTACAACGCATACTATTACAACACATGGCATTGCAATTTTTAAAGGTGGCACCAAAAAGCATGAAGCACCAACTGCAGTCAACTTGTTGCAGTAAACTAGGGCCTAGGCAGGGTTTGATGCCGACTGTGATGGAGCACGGGTCAAATACAGAAACCAGGTCAGCAGATTTAACTTCAGCCTTGGGGGCCGATTACAATGTCGTCAAGAAAGCATTCCCACCTAATCGGGTTAGGAATGCTTTCCGAACGATTCATATTTGGGGAGTCCTAATGACCGATTACGATGTGTCCGGATGGTTACAGACTCGGATCGGTTGGAGTCCCATTGACTTCAATGGGAGCCTGTGCTCTGAACGAGAACACAGGCTCCCATTCAAAAAAAGGGGTGGGGAAAACATTGCACCCTGAGGCACATGGTTGGGAAGGGGGGGTCCCTTGGGTACCCCCACGGGCCCCTTCTGGAGGCCTACGGGTGAAGAGGGCCTGCTACGGGCCCCCGAACACCAATTCCCAAAGGCCCTTTTGTCGCGGCCAAACCGATTCGGAATGGCTGTCCGAATCGGTCATCATACTCGCTCGTTCGGAAACCGTCTCCATTGGGCTGTACGATTCAGCTCTGAATGACTCGGGCTGCCTAAATCCCGTTCGGAACTGATTCGGACAGCCCAGATTGCTTCCTTGCATCGTAATCGGTCGTCTGGAAAGGTGACGGATTCGGTCTGGAACATAGTTCCCGAATCGGATTCGCAGGATCCGGATCCCGTTCGGAGCCTTTCCTGACGACATCCTAATCGGCCCCTAAGACTTGAAAATGGAAGTCTAAAATCTAGGGGTGGACAGAATGTTTCATTCACTTGCAGATTTGGTGGAATTTTGGTCACTTCGTGTTACTCTTTAACGTGAAGTTCCGGCGAAATTCCACCTATCACCGTGTATCGGAATTATTCGTCCATGAGGCTCCAGAAAATGCAAGCAGGTGAGCAAAATATCGAAACAAAAATATTGTGCTACCAAAATATCGTGTCCAAAATATCGTGATATGGAAATATCGTTTGCAAGAATATCGTTGTCAAGAATATTGATTTAAGGTAAGTAATATCGATTTTGAAAATATCAAAGTCATTAATATCGTTTACAAACATATAGGGGCACATTACGATGGCGGGCGGAAGCACAACCGCCGTGCTGGCGGATGCAAAAACCACCAGTTACCGCCGGCACGCAGCAGTCCACACGCCCGCCCAATTACGATGCGAAAAGCAGGCCAAACACCGCCGGCAAGCCAGCAACACCGTCCGCCATCAAAGTGCGCCCGCACACGTAGCGGCGCAGCACAACCGACACACACCGTCCGACGAAACACGTCCCGCCCGGCGCATAAATTACGATGCCGCAAACAAACGGCTCCCACGGCAAAGAGACACCGCACGTGAAAGAGAGGCGGAAACACGGACGCAGAGCACGGACAACGAACAAGCGGCACCCCGGGCATGAATCCAGCACTGCAGGCCCTTCCCATGCTTCTGCTGATGCACCACCAAGGACGCAACGCACCGCGGAGACGCAGGTAGGCACACACACAACAAGTGCACGCAAACAGCGCACACAGTGCAAGGGCGGAAAAGCGGACAACCCCCACCAGCGCGTGCACACTACACATCCACCATTGCATCCACATATGACACACAGGCCAAATCCTAACATCGCGGAACACATGTGTACACACCACCTGGGACTAGGAACCAACCACCCCGTCACGGCCCCAAAGCGCCGATGACGCCGCCACACATGCGCACAACGCAGAGGCCAACCGCAGCGCCATGCATGCGTCGCACACAGACACAGGGACACAACCAAGCAGCACACACATCAGCCCCACCCCGAACGCACATGACACGTGACAGGCCGGCCACAGACATGTCCCCAACGCCCAATTCACGGACAACACCCAACGCCACACAACCGACGCACACATGTCAGTGAAGACACGCAACTGCAGGACACACCCCAGTGTAACAAACATGGCGTAGCACACAGCGGCGGCAACACCAACTAGGAGAAGCAGGGCCCCTTCGGGAAGAGGAACGCCAGTACCACACTGAAAAACCCATACCACCCTGCACATATGAACAAGACATATGAAACGGAACACCAAAGAGCCCGGGGACCGACAACAGGTGGCCCAAGAATAACATCCACACACAAGGCCCAACGCAGAGCGGAAAGGCAGCCTGCCGCCCACACAAGGGAGAGCAGACAGCACTGAATGACCTTCCATTCCAACACCGAAACCACAGCCCTACGACAGAAGCCGGTGAATACAGCCATTGTCCAAGAATAGACCAACACAGGCATGCCGAGGAGACCGACCACAGGGCAGATAGCGCATATCACAGAAGCACACAACGGACGGGGAAGAAAGAAGAAAACACTCCCCCATGTCGGCCACATGCAAGTTAATTGGAAGGAGTCACACAGCACTGACCTTGAACTGTCTGAGAACCATGTGGGAAGAGGGCCCGTGTCCTCCAAACAAGCCAACAGAACACAAGTCCTGTCTCCCTACGACTACACAGAGCTCACAGCAACCCCGGAGCGTGCACATTGCAGACTGCACACACAGCCGGAGCACGCCATCTCAACGAACCGCTGCGAAATGGCAACCGCAACACACCTACCCAACTACGCCGAACAGCTCAAGCTGTACAAAACCAACACGATACATACATTGGGATGCGATCTCCTGTCCCTGCTGAACGTAAGTTACCGACTGACTTACCGCATCACATTGTTCAGCTGCGTCATGCCCGTCTTCTACTGTCGGAGGTGTCCCTACCAGCATCCCGTCGAGATATGCCTCTCCAACCCGGCATGTCTGAAGGCGGACCTGCTACCACTACTCCTCCCTCTGGACGCACACGACAGGGCCTGCTCTGCCTATGGGGGCATGGCGTATGTGGCCAACATCGCACCCGCACTGAAATGGAACCACTGTGCCTCCACACGACGGATCATCGAGAACAGCTACATCGAATGTCACCCAGCATGCCCCATCATGGTCCTCCAAGGGACAACCTACGAACAACACCTTGACAGCCACCATCCGCTTCATTGGCTGGCAAACAGGTACACCACCAATGACATGGAAGCCCTGCTGGACGGCATCGCATACCTGACAACCTGTAAATACGTCGGACCACAACGCAGGTTCCCCGAGTGACCTATGAAGTCCAACCCCGCACCCATGCTCAGCTTCCGCACGGACTGGCCAGTCACCACCACAACAGCCATACCAAACGACCGGCAACTGTAACCACACCATCAACGACATCGCCATGACATCGGATATGACCGGGACATGCACACTGTTCCCCATCACATCCAGGAACACCGCATGCATCGTGGGAGGCAGTGGCATGGGCTCTGTGTATCGCACCCACATGGACGGAACTGCACGAACAACCAGGACACGACATGGATCCAGCGCACATGGACACACACACCGCTCAGTGGACATGAATAGGTCGCCTGGAGTCTGTGGGTGCTGCACCCCTCCCACCCCCGCCCCGGGAATCCCATACCAGGACCTTTGCATGGACGACAAGTGCATACAACAACAACACGACCCCAGTGACTGTGACATGTCCAGTAACCACCACAGTGCAACAACAAGTGGCACGCCGCTGCATGCACGCAAGCACATGCCCTGATGTCATCTCACATGCACGCGTGCATGAGGAACAACCGCAGCAAACCTGTCACATGGAACTGAGATGGACTGTGCCCATGATGCCGAGCGGTCTGGTAGGCTACATGTATACCGTCTGTGTCAAAGTCCGCAGCTCCGCAGCAATACGTAAATGTACATTAGCACAGCCTTGGCCAAGCAGATGTAACTCTGAAGCCCACATCCCACATGCAACAGCTAATCACATGTAACCCTACACCCTATCCCATTTGTAATCATGCTCAGTATATCCTCAACATGTATCCCGCTGCCAGTAGTGTCCACTATACTGCATCACAGAGGACAGAAGACTCAATATAATGTTTGAAACCAAAACTGTCTCCGCTGACTCATTTCACAAGTACGAATGAGAGAGGATGAGAGTATGTGAAGTACACGGCAGTCGTGACATGACCATGTAGTCCACTGGTATTGGATGTCAACGCAAATGAGTAGCACTACTGTGGAAGACACACATGTGTCGTGTGAAGTCGTATGGACGCAGTGCTCAGGTGGGTGGGTGCGACGGGTAGATGCGCACATGTCAAGTTGGAGCACGCCGTGTTGGGAGGGGTCATGAACAGTACACCACCGCTTCCCTGGGCATTGTGAGAGGACACCTGTCGGGGGAGTGAACACGTGTGTGCACAGCAGCCGGGCACACGTACAAAGCGGTACCAGGCGCACCTCAGCCCACCCTCTGTGGACAAGCTGGATCCTGTTGTGCGCCCGCCATGCCCCTTGACAAGGCACACACAGCCCCAGTCGACCAGGTGTAACCCCAACATAGTCAATCCGCACAGGCGATACAGGGCACGGGATGGCAGTGGAGCATGGTGTGTGTGTGAGGTCTCCTCGCGCTCCTCCTGGTCATATCACGCAGGCAATAGAACCTCAACGTCTAGCATGGCACAAGTCAGATGGAAGTGTAGGGGGACGCACCACAGCACGAGCAGCACTGACGTCACGGGAGGTGGCTCGCACCATCCCATCCATTGCCCATCATACCAACCACGCCACATGCCATTGCGACTAAGTGCAAGCGCGTGCGCCACCACCCCGAGCCCTCCCCAGAGAGGCCAAAGAGTGAATGTGTGGGCCATCAGTCACAGACGGACGCGGCCTGGCCGCAAGGGCAGTCACAGCCACTGGGTGTCGCAGGTGGCGGATCCGGAAGGCGAAGACTGTGATGCATAGTCCATGCAGGCCGGGTCTCCATTTGGGGCACCACGCAGGTGGACGGCGTCCCGCCACACATCATACCCTGAGACAGCCCACACGTGCAACTGGACCCACACATACACTCCTTGCCCTCTCTGGTGCGAGCTTGGGGCTGCCTGTGCAAGCGCTAGCCTCGCAGGTGAGCATGCATATTGGGGGGCGAGGGGAGGACATGAGGGCTGGGGCGAAGATGACTGTATCACTGTCAGTTAGTACAAGGGATGACCCAGATGTGGAAAGGAAGAGACGTGTCCCGTGTGTACTGCAACTAGTCGCCAATCCAACTACCCCCATGTCCGGAATGTAAGCCCGCACCTAGGCCCGCCCATCCGCCACATCGAACATACCACCAGCACAACAACCTTCCCATTCGAAACACTGACTGGGGGTGGCGACCAGTGAACAATCATGTGTAGCCTACCCACGCGTACATGTGGGCCCTCCATGATCCATGTCACCTGCGGCAAAGTCATGACATGCGCAATGAGGGAAGTGAGGAGAGCTGTCCGCCCCACGCACAGAAGGTGCATCAGCTCCACAGACCCAGCAGCGAGTCCAGCAGGGGTCACATGTGCAGGGGCAGCTGTGCCTGGTGTGAAGGCACATGCATATAGACAGCACATCGACCAATGTGTAGTCTGCTCACATCCACAGTCCATCATCATGCGGACATAGGAATTGAACACAGGGCAACACATCTTAGTTGGTGCACCCACCGTGACCAACAATGCGCAATCATCGACGTACCCGCCCTGTGCATGGCCCCCCACCCAACGGAGGCACATCCAGTGCCACCATCCCACACACACAAGCCTTCCACGGAACATGCTGTGTCCAATGGTCAGTACAGAGTCAGCGCCCATCTGGTGGATCCTGAACAGGAGACACATGCACACACATGCCAGCTCCCACTATGTACGTCTGCCACCTGGCACGTGCAATGTAACCTCTCACCTGTGACGTGTGACTGCAAGCACACAGCCGTCTTGGCATGGGGCTGTCAATGTGGACACCAGTCAATGTTTCGGGAGCTGTGATCCGTACAGTGCTGTACATAGGGTGCAGTGCTGACACCTACGACTGTCTCATATCCCCTCGTGCCACAGGTCCCACTTGTATTGGCCGCTCAGCCCGTGCCCACATCGTCGTCGTCGTGTGCCATACTCATCCAGCCTCGGAAGCAGTTCCATGCTCAGCAGACACTCATGTTGCCGTGGCGTTGCCGCTTGACGAATATGCAGTCAGTCCCCATCAGCACGCCCGCAAGTCATTGGGGCCTAGATCCCCATGTGCATGCACATGGCAGTGGTATGTCTCACTTGCCATTGCCATTGTTGGGAGACCTGTGTAAGTGTATTGTGGCCGTGCCGTCCCAGCTTGACAGCTGGGCTGTGGCTCATGTGCTTGCTCAGTCATGTCAGTGATGTGTATGCGAAATTGCTATGTGCCGTGTTGCTTTGACATGTGTCCTCTGCCATTTAACCCAGGCGGAGACCGAACATTGACCGCCCATACCAATTGCTGGCGGACATGGACGATACAGAGGTAATCAGGAAGTTTCGGCTGGACAGGCCAACTCTGCATCGACTGTGTGCCATGTTAGAGCCCCATCTCCGTCCCCGCAGGGTGTATCCGACTGCTGTCACCCCCACGGCTAAGGTGATGGCCGCCATGCATTTCTTCGCCACTGGGTCATTCCAGCACACAGTGGGCAGTGGAGGAGGGATGTCCCAGCCCATGTTCAGCAAGGTGCTGAGGGATGTACTGGCAGCCATGATGCTGTACCGAAACAGGTACATCAGATTCCCCAGGGCTCGTGAATTGGCGGCAGTGAAGGGTGCATTCTATGCCCTTGGCAGAATCCCACACGTCGTGGGAGCCATTGACTGCACACATGTTGGCCTTGTTCCACCACAGGCCACTGAGCACCTGTACCGCAACAGGAAGCACAAGCACTCCCTGAATGTGCAAGTGGTGTGCCTTGCGGACATGGTGATCACCCACGTGTGTGCCAAGTTTCCAGGCTCGGCACATGACGCACACATAATGCGCAACAGCATCTTGCCACGACTGATGGCCAATCTGCAACAGGATCGTGCCTGTATTGTCAGTGAGTATGTGGAGTGGTGTAGCGTGCTGGTTGTGCGATGCTGTCCCCTGTCCAGTTGGAATAGCAACGGTTCTCTGTGTCCCTCACACCCAGGTGACTCTGCGTATCCGAATGGGGCATGGCTGCTCAGTCCATTGAGGAATCCTCGCACCCCAGCAGACGATCGATACAATGAGGCACATGGGAGGACCAGACGTGTGGTCGAGCGTACCTTTGGCCTCCTCAAGTCCAGGTTCAGGTGCCTGGACCGCACCGAGGGTGCACTGGCGTACTCCCCACAGAAGGTGTGCCAGATAGTGGTGGCGTGCTGCATGCTGCACAATCTGGCCATTCGGAAGCAGATCCCCCTCATTGTGGATGACGGAGATCAACCAGGGCCCCAGCCCGCAGACCAGGACAGCTCGAGTGAGGTGGACAGCGGAGAGGAGGAAGCTGGGAATGTGCGCCAGCAGCTCATCGCCCGCTACTTCACTTGACGGTGAGTGTCCATGTACGACGGATGATGTGCTGTATCTGTGCAGGTGTGTGTGTGCTGTGTCAGGGTGGCCGTATGTTCACTGCGTGCAGTGTGTCAACGCTCCATGGCCAGGGTAGTATGCCACTGTTGGTGACTGTGGCATTGTGCCCTATTGCTCTGTGCGATGTGTGTACATTGCTTGTAGTTGTTGACATGTACTGTGTGATGGGTGTGTGACACACTCATTGAATGTGCTCCTGTTCTGTCTCCCACCCCTAGGTCCCTACAGGCCCTCCGGATTCCATTGCCATGCCACGCATCAGGTGCCTTTCCGCCCAAGGTGGCCGTTGTATTCCGTACAAATAAAACACAGGGCACAAACAGCAGTTAGTGAAAAAGGTGCATTTATTACAAACTGTGACATGTGATTGTGTGTAAGGTGATGACAAAAGTGGTGCGTGCAGTGACAATGAGCTGTCGGTCATGGCTGCGTGATGATCAGGGTGTACCCACTGGTTCTATGTCCATAGTCCAACACACACATGCCATCCAGCTGGCTGTGTGGAGTGGGATCGTAGAGCAAGTCAATGCAGTGGCTGGTCAAGGAAGGCTGGCGGAAGGCTGGCTGGCTGCCTCACTTGCGACTGGAGCGTGCGAAGTCCTCCCGGGAGATCTGTTTCCTCTTCGGACGGCCCCTTCCACGTTTGGGAGGGGGTGTGTGGTGGCGACATGCTGGTGGTGGGTGAGGTGTGCTCACTGGCTGTGGACGCAGGGAAGTGGACACTGCTGCCCGACCCTGCGCCCTAGCAGGTGGTGGCGGAGGTGGTGTTGCTGGCCTTGCCTGTGACCCCACCGCCACCACCAGCTGGCCCATGAGGTCCACGAGTTGGTCCATACGGGACACGAATTGGCCCATATGGGCGTCCATGGACCTCAGCACCCCCAGCACCTCCCGCGTGTCAGTAGCAGACCTGGCCCATTGTCCTTGGGCCTCTTCATAGGCCCCAAGGACTCTGGCCATTTGAGGCAGGGCATGGCTCCCAGGGGAGGCTGGCGTTTCCCTGACCCTGCTCCTCCTACCAGTCCTGCTGCCACCGGCCTGCCCACTAGCCACATTGCACACCACGGTCCTCGCTGTGGCTCCCAGGGTGGATCCAGTCGGCCGGGCCACCACCTGCGCTGGGGCTGGTGCCAGCGAAGACGTGGTGGTGGTGGAGGCGGTGGTGGTCGGTGCGGCGATGGTGGCGGTTGCGGCAGTGGTAGTGGCCGCAATGACCGTGGGTGTGGCCGCAACGACAGTGGCAGCAGGGGACTGGGACTGTTCAGCATCCCTGGATGATGGGTTGGTGGGTAGGAGGGGTCCTGGGGAGCGGCTGGGCCCTGCCACGCCAGATGGGCCAGCTTGGTTGTCCGTGTCCGAAGAGGAGGACAGATCCTCCAGATCCGTGTGTCCTCGTTGGGGGCTTGTGGGCTGGCTGTGCTGGCTGCTGTCTCCATCCCCAGCATCCGGCAGTTCGTCACCTGTGGAGAGAATGAGATTTGTTATTGTGTTGCACCTGGCGAAGTATGTATTAGTCGTCTGACATTGGCAGTTCGTGCAATCTCGTACATGGGTTTCCCGGAGGCGAGTGTGTGGCTGTGGCATCTGTAGTTGTGTGTGCTAGGCAATGGGACTGTGTGCTGTGCACATGTGGCATGGGACGGATTGGCCATGCCGATGGGTGTGTTGCTGTGCCCCTACTCATTGTGACTCTGGTGTATGCGGGCTCCTGGCCCATCCTGGGTCTGGTTTGTACTTTGCTTTTGGGGTTCATATGGAACGCTTAGGAATGCATATGGCAACATGGGGGCCATGCCCCAGATTCGCATTTGGGAGGGGATATGCTTTTGGGGTTCAAATGGAACGCTTAGGAACGCATATGGCAACATGGGGGCCATGCCCCAGATTCGCATTTGGGAGGGATATGCTTTTGGGGTTCAAATGGAACGCTTAGGAACGCATATAGCAACATGGGGGCCATGCCCCAGATTCGCATTTGGGAGGGGATATGCTTTTGGGGTACATGCTGTGAGCCATGGGTGCCGAACGTGACATGTGTTGTGGCAGCATGACAGTGCATGGTCTGAGGTGTGTGCATGCCTGACATGCCCTGCATATTTGCTGTCTGTTGTGATTACTGGACATGGCATTGGACGCATCGTTATGAGTGAGTGATAGTTGTGTGCCAGCCAACGTATTGCAGTTGTCCCATCTCCTTGGTGTGCGTGCTGCCCTGTGCCATGTGCATCACTGCAGTGCTCGGGGGGTGTGGCCCATGTTGTGTGTTGTTGCTCACAGTGTGTCGTGCGCTTAATTGACTTCTGGCACATGGTTGGTCATGGGCATGTGTCTTAGCGTGACTGCTGTGTGTGTGGCAGCTGTGCGGATGACATGCCTTTCATGAGACTGGGGCTGACGGATGGGATGGATGGTATGTTGTATGTGCATGGTGTGTCTGTGAGTTTGATGGTTTCAGTGGTGTTCGTGTGCATTTATGTTGTTCCGCTCTGTTGCGTCTAGTGTTGTTTGTCTTACATAGGCGTAGTTGTGGGGTGTGTTGTTGACAGGCAGTAGGGGCTACATGGACAGGACTTCAATGGTGTTTCGGTTGTGTGTGATGAGTTGCACAGTGGCTGCCGTGTGGGACTATATTCAGTGTGGCTTGTGCATGCAGACGTGGCTCCTTGGGTGTTGCTATGTCTGTGATGGGTCATGTGGGGTGTGAGTCTGTTGTTCATGTCCGTGTGCACATTGTTCACTTGTTCGTGACGGTGGGCGGTGCTGCGTGTTCGTCTGCTACGTGACATGTCCCATGTGTTGGTCGTGTTATGGTCCTCATGCCTCCAGTAATCCAGCCCTGTCCAGTTTCCCACCTGCAAGTTGTTCGTGCGTGCACTGTACTGGATGCCACATGGCTCTAAGCGGGGGTGCTCCATGTTGCAGGTCTGTGGGGGTCGGGGGTGTTGTGGGTCGTGGGGGTGGCTGGACACCCACTGACACCGATTGCTGTGGACCGTGATGTCTGCCTTTCGGCTGTCGTTGTGCACTGCGGTGGCTGACACGTGGCTGTGGGGTGTGGGGGATGCTCCTCCTTGCTGTGCTGTGGGACTGGGGCCTGGTGTGTGTTGTACTTGGGCTGTCCACCGTCCCACCCACTGCACTTTGTGTTCCTGCCACTTACCTGTTACTTGTCGGTTAGTGCAGCTGTGGCGGACACATGGGTGTGGTGGGTGCTCGTTGTGGCGCTTCTGGCATATTTGGGGACCTGTTGGTGGTTACGTGGCTGGCTTAGTGTACACATGTCCCCACGCATCTTACAGTTGTTCGGTTTGGGCTGTGTGTGGTGGTGTCTGTTGCATGTGTGTGTGATGTGTTGTGTATTGTGTGCTGGACATGGGGGTGTTTGTCCCTGGGAGCTGTGGCATGGTAGTTGCGCATGTGAGTACATAGCGGTGTGCTGGTATACATTAGTTTGTACTTACCAGCCTCCACTCCCCCTGCTAATCCGGCGAGGATCTCCGGATGGATTACGACTCGCACCTTCTCCTCCCACGCTTTGAAGGTCTTAAAGAGCGCGGGATTCCCTCCGCCAGTGACGGCAGCCAGCTCTCTGTTTTTGCCCTCCTTCTTCTTGACCAGGCTCTTTACGTCATTCCAACGTTTGTTAATCTCGACTCTGTTTCTGGGCAGGGTCCCGACTGCATTGACCTGGTCTACGATCCGGTTCCACATTCTGTTTCTGGTGGCTAGTGGTGTGTGCTGGACCATGTTCCCATAGATTTGTGGGTACACCTTGATGATCTCAGTCGACCATGACCGTCAGCTCCATGGGCGTGAACTTGGGCATCCTTTGTGGTGCCATGGTGTTTGTGGTGCTGGTGCGGTGTGTGTTGTGTAATGTGCAGGGGGTTTGTGGTGCCGGGGTGTGGTGGTGGTGGTGGTGGTGGTGGTGGTGGTGGTGTTTGGTGGTGGTGGTGGTGGTGGTGGTAGTGATGTGTGCGTTTCTGTGGTGTGCTGCTGTCCTTGCTGTGTCACTGTGTCCTCTCCTCTCCTCTCTGGTTTGCAATGTAGCAAGGGGTTGTGGTCTGTGGGAGTGCTGCTTTTGTACTCACCTATGTGGGTGTGTCCTCATGGTCTGTTGTTTTCAGGTGTGTTGTGTCTGGGGTTCTGGCCTTTGTATTTTTTGTTTGTCCGGGGGGTGTTTTCGGGATGTGTACTGTGCTTGTGTATTTGTGCGTGCCTTGCTGTGTGGACTTGTTGGCCATGTTGTGTGCTATTGGTTTTGTGTGCGGATGGTTTCTGTGCAGGTACGTTGGCGCCATGGCTTCTGCCGTGTCGATTCTCATCGGCGTTGTTTGCGCTGGCGGGCGGTATATTTGTGGTTTTTCCGCGCTCATGGCGGTGCGATCGTAATTTCCCGTCCGGTGTGTCGGCCGTGTGGGCGGGCGGTTTTGTGTTGTCGTGCGTGTTTCCGTCCGTGGCGGGCGGTTTGACTCCGACTCGGACGATGGCGGGCGGTATTTTGTGTGATTTTTCCGCCGATGGCGGTTTTCGGTTTGTGTAATCATAATGGCGTGGTCGGTGTTCAGGCGGTGTGTGCGGGCGGATTTTTGCCGCTTCCATGCCTGGCGGATTTATTTACGCCGGGTATCGTAATGGGCCCCATAGTTGTTAATAATATTGTTTTTTAGTTATTGTTATGCATATTAGTATATAATTTAAATGTCTATGTTGTACATTTTTTGTATAATTACTGTTTATGTCTTTAATAAATTTGTTACATTTTTTAGTAGTTATTCAATTAAATTTAAAACATTTTTGTGATTTTTATCAAGGTAGCGGGTTGAGGTTTTATAGGAGTACAGGGCGGGTAGCAATTTAATTATAATTAATAATTAGTTCTTAATTAACATTAATTATTTAATTGATAATTGATTATGTTAATTGTGTAATTACCATTTTTAAAGGTAAATTTTAGGTGTGGATTGTGAGTTTATAGGGGTAAAGGGTGGGAAGTCATTACATTATAATTAATTAATAATTACTTTTTAATTAATATTAATTATGTAATTGATAATTAGTTATGTTAATTGTGCAATTACTTTTTTAAAGTTACATTTTAGTTGTGGGTTGTGGAGTTTGTACGGGTACAGGGTGGGAAGTAAATTGCTTATAATTAACTAAAAATGTGTTTTTAATTAATATTAATTCTTAAATTGGTAATTATGTTAATTGTGCAATTACTTTTTTCAAAGTTACATTTTAGGTGTGGGTTGTGGGTTTTGTAGGGTAATAGGGTGGGAAATAAATTCATTTTAATTAATAATTAATTTTAATTGATATGCATTATTTAATTGACAATCAATTATGTTAATTGTGTAAATAATATTTTGTTACGTTACATTTTAGGAGAAAGTTGTGGGTTTTGTAGAGGTATAGGGTGGGATGTAACTAAATTAGAATAATTTAATAATTCATTTTTTGTTAATTATTTTTTAAATAATATTAATTCTTTAAATGAAAAATAATGATGTAAATTGAGTAATATATTAAATGTTTTCTTGGTTGTGTGTTGTTTTTGTATGTGTAAAGGATGTGTAGGAAATTAATTATACTAAATATTAAATAAAATGTATTTATAAAAATTATAGAAATGATAAATAATTATGTAAAATATGTAAAATTATTATTTTTTATATTACATATTAGGTGCTGAATTTGTAGGAGTGAATGGTGGGAAGTTAATTAAATATTAGTAAATAATTATTACTTTATTATTAATAATGCAATTGAGATTTAATTATGAAAATGATGGAAATAATAATTTTTAAATGGATATATTTGGTGTGTGTTGATTTATTTGTATGGATAAAGAGTGGAGTGGTAATTAACTACAACTATTTTAGGAATAAATAATTATTGTTAATATATTAACTAATATTTAATTATTTAACATGTGTACAAAATATTATTTTAATAAAGACTTTTAGATATGTGTTTGTGCACTTTGTTGAAGTATAGGGTAGAAAATACTTAAGTAATAACTGATTTAAAAATAGGTCATTATCTTTTTTAAATTATGTTATTTATTATTGTATGTGTTAATTGTGTTGTGTTTTTTAAATGTAAATAATATAGTATTTATTAGTTATTATTTTGAGAATATAGTTTTGTTTTTTAATTATAATATTTGTAGTAATTTATGATATGTATTTAATAATGTAATACTTATTTAATTTATGTATTTAAAAAATATATATTGTTATATTTCTTTTTTAACATATTTCTTTTTTAATTGCTTACTATGTTTTTGAAAATATTTTATAATGTCCTTGTGAATTAGTTTGTTTCTAATGTTTGACCCCTCCACAATCCAACACTTTCCCTACTGTTGCACTGACCAGAGTGAGAATAGTATATTTTACCCCTTCGCGATCCAACACTTTCCCTACTGTTGCACTGGCTGGAGTTGGAATAGTAAATTTTACCCCTCCATAATCCAATACTTGCCCTATTATTGCAGTGACTGCAGTGGGAATAGTAAATTTTAACCACTCCGCAATCCAACACTTTCCCTATTGTTGCAGTGACTGGAGTGGAAATAGTACATTTTACTCCTCCACAATCCAACACTTTCCCTACTATTACACTGACTGTAGTGGGGGACAGTTAATTTTACCCCTCCGCAATATAACACTTTCTCTACTGTTGCAGTGACTGGAGTGGGAATAGTAAATTTTACCCCTCTGCTATCCAACACTTTCCCTACTGTTGCACTGACTGGAGAGGGAATAGTATATTTTACCCCTCCATAAGCCAACACTTTCCCTACTGTTACACTGACTGAAGTGGAACTAGTAAAATGTTCCCCTCTGCAATTTAAGAATTACCCTACTGTTACACTGACTGGAGTGGGAATAGTAAATTTTACCACTGTGTAATGTAACAGTTTTCCTACAGTTGCATTGTGTGAAGTGGGAGTCGTAAATACTATTCCTCTTCAGTCCAAAACTTTGCCTACCTTTGTAAAAATTGTAGTGGGAATAGTATATGTATCAAATGTGAAATGTTATAGTTTATTTTATATTGTTACAATTTATATTATTATGTTCTTGTTTATTTAAAATTATAATATTTATAGTTATTGTTTTTAATGTGTTAAATATTTTTAGTAAATTGTAATTTTTTATGTTGTTTACTTTCTTATTTGTAATTGAAATGGCTTGTTTTTTTATTTTTTATGTTATTGGGTATATGTATATATATCTACATATATGTATTTGTTATATTATTACATTATTTAAAAAAGTATTAAATTATAATATAAATGAAACTTGTTAGTTTAGTAATACTTTTTTAACTAGATATATGTAAATATAGATATATATAAATACATATGTGTGTTTAACTTTTTTAATATTTAGATTTGCTAAAATATATTTAATGCTTATTTAATTTATAGTATATAAATGTTATTATTTAATATATTTACAATTTAAATTGATATATATTTAAAAAACGATATTTTATACATCGATATTAGTGACAACTATATTTTTACTGATTTTTTGTACTTACCATTATAAGTATAGGATGACGATATTTTTTACTTCGATATTTATGTCCAATGTTTTAGTAGCACGATATTTTAGGAGGCGATATTTTTTCAGTAAACAGATTCGGAATCTCCTAGTGTGATTTTCTAATGCTGGTGGTCGCGGGCAATCGCTAGCGGTTGTGGTCAAAGGGCTGTCGCTTGAGTAGATTTACTGCTGCTAGAGTAGATTTTCTACTCGAGTGGCAGCAAATCAACTTGAAATGCTGCGCTCTCTTGTACAACACATGGGTCCTGATTATGACTTTGGCGGGGCGGCGCCGGGTCCGCCCTGCCGCTACACAACCAAAGCCATGGTTGGGCCGCCTGCCAGATTAGGAGTTTCCTCCTATCTAGCGGGCTTTTTTTTTTTACGTTCCCACAGCGGAGCCCTGAAAATCGGCACCACAATGGGAGCGCCAAAAACAGTTCCTGCACGGCATGGACTTTAAGTCCATGCCGTGCAGGAACTGGGGTTCATGCATAAAGGGGGCACATGTTGTGCCCCCCTGCAGGCATCCCCATGCAAAGGAGGCACAGGGGGCCCTGCAGGTCTTCCTTTGTTTCCTCTCTGACATGGTGTTCATGAAGTAGGAACCTCCATGACACCGCCGGCAGAGAGGAAACTCGTAATATGCTTGGCGGGACCGCGGTGGTCCTGCCAAGCATATTGTGGCCTCCTGACTGCCGCAACACCGCCAGGAAATGGCGGTTCACTGCCAGCTGCGGCGGGGCAATGGCGGTCAGACTGCCCTAATCATAATAGGGCGGTCAGGAGACTGCCACTGTTGCACCCCAACGAGTCTGGGGGTTCGCGGACTGCCAGACTCTTAATCGGCCCCTTGGTGGAGTTTGAGCTAGTTTTTCAGTGCTGCTAGAGCTACCAGTGCTAAATTGCAGAGAGAGCTGCATATTTTCAACCTGTTGGTGGAACTCTGTGGAATTCTGTGGAGTGAAACTCCACATGTTCCGCCAACCCCTAAAAAAATCTTGGAGTGGGCAGTGAATTCTGCTCCACTGACGGAGTTTGCTGAGTTTTGCCAACTCCACGCTCTGCTTGGAGCGCAGAACTCGGCAAAAACGACTCCACCAACCGCCACGGAGTGGAGTACCAGCACCCGCCGCCCACCCCTAATTAACAGCCACCATATTGTAGTAGCATGCCATCCCTTCCTGTGGTGGTAGCGTGGCTCACACTACTGTCAGTGTGAGTTCGGTTTAATGCTTCTTTTAGTGAAGAACATTTACACAGTTCACCACTATTCATGAGGCACAGTCTACTATTTCACATCTGATGCCTCCGTAGACATTCCAGTCAGTAGTCCTGTGACAGTCTTCCACTTAGATTTACATTCTGCCTGTGTAGGTTTTTAGGCATGTAGTGAGTTAAAGCGCTAACATTGTGCACTGTAAGAGCGCACACCCTCAGATGCTTTCTATGTTAGTTCAAGGCAGGCAGACGTGAAAAGTGCTGGTAGGATTTGCAGTCTGAAGCGCTATGTTAGTGCCCCTCACAGTTGCACTGGACGTGCGGGTGGGTAGTTTGGTCCAATGGCACAAGCAAATGTGATCCAAGTGTAATCCATCTAGTCTCCAAAGCAGATCCAGCTTTGCCTCTCTCAGTGCCGTTTCTAGCAGCTTGGTACTGTTTGTAATGTTGTTGTGCATGTGATGCATGAGTGATGGGGTGAACCACATCACCCAAAGTGGTATTACCACTAAACACCACATGTGAGTAGACAGAAAATGTGTACAGTTGTAGGTTCACTGTACACTTTTCGTCACACCAGGGTAACACCACACTCTAAGCTAGCCTGCTTCAAATCACTGCTGCAGAGCCCTGGCCTTAGGGCACATGCCTGGCACCTTCCTGCAGGGCCCAAGTAGCAGCATTTAAAATCCACATGTAACCCTACCCAAATCCTGTATTTCCTGCACACTCCTGCACCCTGAGAGTCCCTTCCAGGGTCCTGGCATGAGACTATATAGTGCCTAAGGTACATTCAACTTTTATTTCACACCTTAAAACAATTTCCTCTACACGGGAGAGGGCGAATCCTGAAAACACGCACTCACTCCTACCTTTGTTGGAGTGCTTTTACATGTGTTTACAGGGCAGGGAAGGGCCATGGGAGTGTTTAAAGCACAGGCACTCAGAATACACGCAGTTAACTGCTGTACGCTAAGCCTGCTGATTGGCTTCACATAAAGGGCCCTATTTCGATGTCAGTCGGAAAGCCTCCGACCTGCGGTCGGGGGCTTTCCGACCGACATCTTTAGTTTCACTTTTGACAGCCACATTACAATCGCGGCGGTCGAAATTGAAACTGGCCGGTCATTCCAGCTGTATTCCGACAGCCATTTGGGGGCCCCCACCATAATCCCTATGGACGCCGTTTCCGCCGTCGGGATTACGATGTCGGTTTCCGACATGGAAAGCCCGTCAGAAAGCGACTTTGGGGGCCTCTAGCAGGGCCCCTTCTCTCTGCAGCCTCCGGTTGGGGGCCGAGGGGGCACCTTGTTAAACCCTGCACTGTGTAGCAGGCACCTTGAGGTGCCTGCCAAGCGGTGCAGGGATGAACAGATTCTCCCATTTCTCTGTGGGAGCTTGTGCTTCAGTGAATTACGGCTGCAGCACAAGCTCCCTTAGAGAAATGGGAGTATGCGCGACTGCACCATGTGTGGTTGCATTGTAATACTGTGGTCGGGACCGCCGACTGGAGGTAGGTCAGTCCCGAATCCGCAACGGTCACGTCCGCCTGACATCGTAATGAGGCCCTAAGGGCACAGCACTATGGTCTGGTTCAACTTCTCACCATTTTCTTGAACCCGGGAGGAGGGAACACTTGTCTGTTGGTGAGCAGCAATAGCTGGGCAAGCCCTGTATCATTGGAACATGGTGTTTGGCTGAGGGTGGGCTGCGAGCGCCTGTGGTTTTTAGCTGCGGTTCAACTGGAGATGGAATAGAGACGGCTGCAGTTGGAGAAGCTGCAGGAATTTATGCAGAGTAGGAAGGCCTCCGTTTTGCGCAGAAGTGGGAACAGGAGGCTGTTCTCGGAGAGCTGCTGGTGGCTCAATATATTTCCATAACTTGAATTTATTTTTCGTGTTGAAAAAATATCTCTTGATATTTCAGATCTGGAAAGAACCATATTGCGTTTTATATGCCATCAAACAACCTGCGCTTTCTAGTTGTCGAACATAAATAAATGCCTTGAGTTTTACTCATTACAGGGAGCTTTTTAATAATAAGTACATTTGAGCAGCACAGGCTACGCTTCATTACTGATGATACTTGTTACTGTTACCCTTACTTAATTGTACTGATTTATCAGCCAGGGATGGATTAAGGTCTAGGCTGGCCCTGTACAGACGGCCGTGACAGCGTAGGGTAACAACCCCTCACTCCAGATCATTAAAGCTTCAACAGGCCATGTTGATTGTCAGGTTCATTTACATTTTATATTTGCACAAAACGTAAGAGTACGCCAATGCATCCCAGAGTTAAAGGGGCCAGAAAACTGTAAATATCTGCAGAAGCACACTCTCTATAAATTACACTATTATTGGCAGTCTTAGCTGACGCTTAAGTTTGCAATAAAAAAGTGAAGTAGATAAGGGTGGATTTTACCACTTTCTTGCGAGTGGGAAATAAAATATTTGCCACCTTGTGGCTTATAATGGATATTTGTACCCATTACTAAGAATAGATGAAGGAAAACCATAGCCCGACTTCCATAGCAGATCCATGTAGCCACTCTGTGATTGCTCCATGATATTGATATTGCCAGAGGTCGTGCAGACTGGACCCTGGCCTGAACCCAGAGGCAATCGGCAGAGCTCCGAGCTGCCATGGGGAAGTGGCGGCAGAGAGGGAGGAAAGAGACTGCAGCAGGGATGGGCAGACTCCTTTGGGGCGTCCTCCTGCAGCAGCCGGTGGATGGCAGAGGCTAGGAGGCAGAATATGAAAACACTGTTTGTGCTTTGGTTTGCTGAAGATACTATCTCGCATAGTGACTGATGTTTACTCAGCCTGCTCTTGGAACTCTGTGGGATCTCGTAGAGTTTTTTGGTATCTTCGCGGAATTCCATGGAATGTAACTCTGCGAGATACTTCCAGGCCTACTAAAATCCTCTACAGGGCTAGGCAGCAGGCTATGGTTGAGAAGTGCTTCACAACATCAGCTAGCTATCAAACAAGGTCCCCGTTAATCTGTGACTTTTGGCTGAAAAGGCAAGAGCAGGAGAAATTCAAATTCCACACCCAAGGAAGGTCCTTCGCTGGCCAGATACTTTTTCCACCTTCGTCCAGTGAAGATTTCTATGTTCGCATTTAATCACTTTTTTGGAGCTTGGGTTCCTCCAGCCGGGCAAGACTGCAGAGTTTGGCTGAAGAGGGCTCCAGAATGCCAAATACCTCGAGGTCCCACTGAATTGGATTTTCCATTGCGAAAAAGCTCAGAGTGGGGGAAACCAGAATGTTCAGCCCATCGACAACACACCTTCATCAGATTGGCCTGGTAGGTTTGTCCTAGTCCTCTGGTGGTCATTGCAGCCATAAAAGGTAAAAGTCCCAGATTTCTTAGGATGTGAGGAGGAGTACACTTTGGCACAGGCAAGGGTTCCAGGACCTCAGGTCAGACACACTCCAGCAGAAGCGACTAGCTTTTACCAGGACAAGTCTAGTTGGGACTGGTCAGCTGGGCAGCTGCCAGAAAGGCTGTTTTGTGTTTGCTGTGTCCCTGTAGATTGAACAGGAGGTCAGCCTGATCACCCTTGGAGTCTTCTTCTTTGTCATGGGGCAAGAGGGACAGCAAGTCCTTCAAGGCTCTTCTCAGGTCTCAGACAAGAGGTTCAGTGCTCTTCTGATCTTCCTCAGGTCCAGAAAGTGGCCTGAGAAGGGTACTGAGGATGCCACATGTATGCCTGGCACCAGCCTATGGGTGGGGATAACTCCTCCCTAACCAATGGGGTAAAAGTCCCCACGAGTTATCCTATCCACTTTTGCAGCATTTGCTATGTGCCCTACTGCAAACCCTCCCACATTGACCCTCTCTGCCTAAATCCTAGATGGTGAAACCCTTCTTCCAATGTGCAGAGCCTGGGTGCCCACCCCAGAGATGTGCGGGGGAAATGAGCAACCCCTCATCTGTGGCCACTTTAAACTATTTCTGGTAGAAGCTTCATGCCCACTGTGATTACAGTCTGGTTGACTAGGGGAGGAAAGAAGGGGCCTGTGCACCTGTCATCTGACATCCGCTTCTAACATGGAGGCCCCTCTGACAATAATTACGTTTCTGGGCACTGGCCAAATGGTCATCCTGCCAGCGGAACAAAAACACCTCCCCACATCCAAACCTTTGCCTCCTGGTCCAATAGCAGTTTTCACACCTCTTTTGGGGTTAAACACTTAAGGGGCTGCAGCTGGAGGCTAATGTGAGTTAGCCTCCAGAGGCTTTAGGCAGAGAAAAGGTAACTTTCTAAAGTACGTTTTCCTTAATCTTTAATAAAACATCAGACTTCACCAGTGAATTAGGCTTTTAATAAATATTACAAAGAGTCCAATGATGAAAATTTGAGGTGTTTCGTACCCAGAGATAGCACTATTAAGTGTAATATTACACCCCAATGTTTCCTTATGGAAAGACCAGCTTTGCTACAGTAAAAATACCTTACAGGGCTTTTTCGCTGTAAGGACTTGTGTAGCATAACATTTCTACATGCCCTACCTTTACATACCAGGCACCCAGCCTTATGGGCAGTAAGTCCTACATAGGGTTTCTTACTAATATTTAAAAGTAAGGTTTAGATTTGTCAAAATGGTTTATTTTGACAGGTTGAATCTCAGTTTAAAAACTGCTTTAGTCAGGCTACAATGGTAGGCTTGAAGCCATGTTTGCATTGCCATTGTAGTGGGTGGCACAATAGGTGCTACAGTCTACTAGTGGCATTTAACATACAGACCCTGGGTACACTCTGTACCAAATACTTGGGACTTATAGGTAAGATAAATATGCCAATTACGGTTATGCCAATTTGACCAGTAGGTACATTATTATTGATCAGCAGTGGTAAAGAGCACATAGTTCTATAGCCAGCAAAAAGGATAGGTCCTAAAATCTGCAAAAGATGATAATTTCCTACAATGATGAAGAACATAATTGTTCGAAATTAACAGGGTTGTGCAAAAAAAAACAAGACCTGACCTACAAGATGTGCCATTGAATTTGGATGATTTGGTCCTTATGTGTAGATGGCTCTTGTTGCAGAGACATTGAAGGAAATTTGTGTGCAGCATATGCCGGTTACACATTAACGTACATTTTTGAAACCTCAAATTTGTGCAATGTGTTTTCTGCACAGGTTGCTGAGGTGAGTGATCTTACTGGAACCTGTTTTATTGCCCGCACACAAAATGTTACAATTTACACTGATAGTCAGTATTCTTTTGGAGTTATGCATGCTTTTGGTTGGTTTCATGACTTCTGCTGGGCTACCAATTTGAAATGGACCACAAATTCTTAATTTTTTGTATTCTTTAAGATTGCAGTTATGAAATGTTCAGCACATAGATGTAGGAGTGATGATGACACCAAAGGAAATAATTATGCAGATGCAGTTGCATGTTACTACGCAGCACTGGGCACTGTATTGCCAAGGTGGGTTTGTAACCGCCATCGAAGTCCAACAAAGTGAGACCTGCACTTTGTGTTACAGCATCAACAGCTCGCGGAGACTGCCAATGGGAAACTCCAACGACGGCCATCCAAGATGCCCAACAGGATCTTTGTGCTAAAGCGATGACCATCCACAATGCCCGGCATGCTCTTCGCCCTACATGGACGACCATCCCCGATTCTCTCCCTGCTGGCCCTTTCACCACGAATGGAACTCTTCATGCTGGAATTCAAGAGTAACTCTTTCAGTGGGGCTCACCTAGTCCCTGTATCTGGCTGTGCTCCATGGCGGTCGGCCTGAACTTGTGACTTTCACCCAGGTTCGCACAACCAGATTACTGTGAGTGGCGCTTTGTGCTTTTTGGCGTTATACTTACTAGGGGTGGGTTAAGAATTCCGCTCTGCCGGCAGAGTTTGTGTAGTTTTCCCCACTCCGCACGGAATTCCGCAAAACGTTTTTCTCTCGTGCAGCTCGCCAACATTAAGTTGGCAAGCGCTCGTGAGAAAAAAAAGTGTGCTAAGCCTCCTTGAGGTGAGATTTCTCAACATGGGCGGGCACGGCAGGTCGCGACTGCTCGCGTTGAGAAATCTGCCGCTTGCGTTGAGGGAGCTGGCGCTCGAGTAGAATGTCTACTCAATCGGCTGAAAGTGTTGTTCACACTGATTTTACAGCATGGTACAAACTCCCGGCACTTAAAATCAGTGCAAGCAGTGGAACATAATAGACTCCGCCTTTGGCGGAACTCAGCGGAGTTCGTGTGGCACTTTGCGGAGTTCACGTGGCAGAACTCTGTGAACTCTGCCCAGGCTTAACACTTACCTGAAATGTTTAAAATTGCAAGCCTCCAGTTATAGTGATTGCGTTTATGTCATTTTGGTGCCAAATAATCTAATACATTTTACTCTCTTTTTCTAAATTGGTGTGGGATTTTTCTTGTGCTGTGTTTTCTCTTTATTACTGTTTGTGTGCTGTATAAATACTTTACACATTGCCTCCAAGTTAAACCTGACTGCTTTCACGCCAAGCTTCCAAAGGGTTAAGCACAGGTTAATTTAGTGACTTTTGTGGTTCACCATGACAGGGATTGTGGCTTTTTCTTGAACAGGTTTCACTCACCCATTCAAACAACAACCCAATTTCTCACAGTAATGTTAAAGAACTATAGAGAGATTATGTATGCTGCTGATTGTTATATTTATCTACATCGTCCTACTTCTGTTTCTGAAGGAGTGACTTACATACAATTTACTTTGTCATATGCTCTGTTCTCTTCAGTATCTTACTTAATGATAATGAATAAGTATCTTTCAGATGATGTTTAAACAGATTGTGCTGTTCCAATAGATAACTTGTTTGCTATTACAAATCTTTTTGTTTAGGTTAGCTCCTAAAAAGCTTCACAGTGGCAATATAGAAAATACTAACGTGATGAATGTTTCTTTTCCATAGAAAGGTGTGTTCAAACTAATTAAAGTGGAACAACATTTCATTAGAGAATATAATAATCAAAACTAGAAGTGTTAGGATTTCATTCTAAAAAAGAAGCTCTGTTTAAAAAGTTACAAATACATTAAAATACATTTTATTCTTAGGATATGGAAAGATGAAGGAGGACATGTATGTAATGAGTGATGGTAAAGTCAAAGTAGAAAACAGTAAATGTACATATATTTATGATGTAAATAAGCATTATTATTTAGGTGGTGGTCCTATGTTTAGAGTAATATATTACATATGTTACAAGATTGCTTATTTTACACCTCCTATGGGCTGGACAGGTATTTGTAATTTAGCATTAGTGTTCCTGAAATGTATCATGTGAATAGTTAAGAAAGATGTGCGATATAGTAGCATGAAACATGATAGTTTAGGGCAAAAGGTTCTGGATTTTTTTCTCTATCTTGATTCCTCCTACATAGATTGCTTTAAATGATGTGAAGATAAGAAAGCGGTCTAATATTTTAGAGCTTTTAGTGAAAAACACAGTAGGTGCTTTAGCTAGTATTAATGAAAGATGCTTGCAATAAGAAGTATGAAAATTCAATGGCTTTAGGTATGCTTTTGGGAAAACAGTGAGGATTAGTAAGGTAATTAAAACTCAATGTGTGCCAGATAATTATCAGATAATTTGTATCTATACTAAGAATTTGACAAATATTTCACTAGGAGTTCATCCATTAGCCGAACCTGGAATCTGGAATCAGATTGCTTCATGGTTTGTGAAGGAAGTGACCCGATTAAGGCCACCCGGGTCACTCGCGACCACCTCTCAGCCTTCCATACAAATGAAGAGTCGGTCAGACAGTAGAGAATACAAACCAAGTATATTTATTCAGTTACACTCGAGCGGAGCCCAGTTTGCCCAGTCTCTAGGATTGCTGCAGAGGGACTGACTTCAGCAAACATGGAGATACATTATGTACAATTCAGAACCAATGAAGGCACGCCCAGACTGGAAATTTCCAGTTGGAGGCAGCTAGACAAAGAAAGTACAGAAGGATGAGTTTCGACCCTGAGACCGGGCACACACTATCTCTACACCAAGGTCGTTCTGCCTTTGCCCGCCGCTGGACTGGTGGGAGCAGGCCTCTATCTAGTGGGAAAGGTATGCGCTAATAAGAACAATGTATTAATTAGTACAGCAAGGCCCAACATTGGAGAAACGAAAACTATCACAGCTGCTTTCAGCAGAGACAGAAGAAATTAGTTTCAATCATAGCTCAAAATGGCGGCCAAACATAAAATGGTGCCGCGAATGCTAACTTAAGACGTACAATAAATAAGCAGCACAGCTAAGACATTTTTATTCTAACAGACCCTCCTTTTAGCATACGCTAACAGTTTTATGTTACTATCAAGAAACGTATAACATGTTGCAAGGATAAGAAACATCTCTATAGGTTGGTGCTTACATAATCAGTATTCAAAAATGCCCTCGTTGATCTGCATCATGTCCGCAATGTCCTTCTGCAACATGATTGCAGCATTAGTGTCATGAACTGATATTTTCTGTTTGGGGGTGAGGACACTGACACAATAAGTGCAACAAGCTGGAAGACAGTGTATACAGAGGCAACATGTAAAGATAATAACGGCAACTACAACCAAAAAGATAAGGATCTTCCAACCCCATGTTGTTAGCATATTCCAGAACCACCCCGATAGGGTCCAAGTACCTGTCTCTTGGTGTATGTCAGACGAAAGTCTATGCAATTTTTGCATAGCTGTATACACACAGGGGGCGTGGTCAGGTATGTAAACACAACAGCTGCTGCCAATGATGCGACAGGCCCCTCCCCGATCTGCAAGGATGACGTCTAAAACCATCCTGTTCTGTAAGGTGACTAATCTCGTAGCCTGGAGCTCAGCAGTGATATTTGTCAGTATCCCAGCAGTTGTATTAATAACCCCTTCCACAACTCTTGTTAGCCGACGAAGTTGAAGACAATAGTCCATGGGGTCCCAAAAAGGAAGAAGACCCTTTATAGCATCCCCAAACTGTTGTGCGGTGGTATTTGTCTGATCTATATCCTCCGTGTCTACAACTCTTCTGACTCGGGGCAAGTATGTACTCCTACGCTGCAGCTGATGATCCTTATGATAATTGGAAGGGGCTACATACACAGGGAGAAGGAGGAAAGAGAGGTAACATCTGCCTGACCATCCCCTCGGAAGCCAGACATGAGCTTGGGATCCACAGACAAAATAGACATTATGGGGTAGGATTAAGGGCGGACTATTAATCGTTCTCAGTCTGTAGGTGAAAATGCATTTACTTGCCCCCACCTTTGCCTCTCCGGTCCCCTGGACACAGAAACTAGCTGTTGTGTTGACCACCGACACTGGCATCGGTTGGTCCTTAGTAATATTGCGATCTTGGAAAGATTGAAAATACTCAGAGGTATTGAACCTTTAGAAATCAGCCATTTCCATTCGAAGCCATGTTTCGTTCTTCACTTTTTCATATGTGCTCATACAGGATTTTGGGGACAATGTACCGGAGATCCCTTGTCCTGCAAGTCCTATGGGAGTAAACCCGTGATGAAAACTTATATACTCTACCACAGTGCAAGAATCAGCAGGTGTCATAACCAGAGTAGAGAGTTGGAAATGGTAGTGCACCATAACGAACAATTCAAACCAACCTTCACAACTACCAATATATGACAATGGCATGGACAACAAATTGTCGCTCTTATGAGTAACTGAGGGGAGCAATCCACAAACCCAACAATTAGTTGTATTGGACACATCATTGGCTTGATGCAACATTTGTATAAATACATTGTTTGTGTAAGACTTTCTATGCTCTTCTTTGTGAGGGGCCAAAGTAACAAAAATGTGCTCAGGGGAAGTGGGCGTTGTACCAACCAAGGAATGTACAGGATACTTTTCCTCCAGAAACCAAGCTATTCCAAGTACAGTTATTAATGCAATCACAGCTATCAATATTAAAACTATTTTACTCTTTGTGGACCAACCCCGCGCTATACGCAGTGGTGCAAATGGCTGTTCCTCCTCATCAATAGGCCGACCAAACGGATGCATTATGAAGCAAGAAAGGGAATGCAATAAAACTGATAGCAAAGGCAATTGTTCCCAGTGTCCATCTGAGCCTCACTGGTACAGGCTCCTACTGTTCATCAACGTTTGCGCTCTTAAGCACCGGTGGTGGAGCTTGCTCAATCCTAGCTCACGGTGAATCCCACGTCGCACAGGATAATGTACCCCCCTCCGAGGGAGCACGTTCGATTTATCCTGTCCAGTGTCAGAACAGTGCTCCAATTTGACAACACCCTAAACTAACACCGTTGGTACTATAGCAAAGTACACCCTAACTTGCACAGTCCATCCCTAACTAATCTGACTTCTCCTTTGGTGCACTATTCCTCATCCGAGGGCGCAAATTGTACCTGGTGACTCCAGGCACATTGGTGTCAGCAAACAACGGCTCCTTAATGTGTTGAATTTCTGGAGGGACCGCTGCATTTAGCACGTCATCATTCTCTGCTTTCGTTTGGGTCCACGTTAATTTTGCATTGCTGAAGGGGACGAACTGAGGCACTTTTTCACACAGTGTCCCCTAGGCCGTCCCTCACCCACTGATCATAGGGCAAGGGTATCCTGCGGCAATGGCTGGGATGAATCCAATTCTTTCTGCCGGCGACCTTCACGGCTGTTCGGGTGGCCAGAAGGACCTGTTCTTCTTCCGCTGAAAATTCTTTACTAAAACAAAATCGCCAGGCTGAATGTCATGTCCGGGCCCTTCTGGAGTAGGTGGAAGGGACTCGCGGACCTGTTGGTGAATAGAACGCACATTTTCAGTTAACTGGCATAGATAGTCTGTCAACAATGGATACTCAATATCAGAAAATCTACGAGGGCGTGGGACGCCCCAGACATTTGCTGGGCGTCCAAACACAATCTCGTAGGGTGACAATCCTGTCCTAGAATGTGCTGTTGTTCTTGTCGACAAAAGAGCTAATGGCAAAGCATCAGGCCACTGTAACCCAGTTGTCTCCTGAATCTTTGCCAACTTCAGTTTGAGAGTACCCTTGTACTTCTCAACCAAACCTGCTGACTGTGGATGATTTGCAGCATGAAACTTCTGTTTTATGTGCAAACCATCACAGATTAAGTGAATGACCTTGGCATTAAAGTGACTTCCTTTATCACTCCAGATCAAACGGGGCAAGCCGAAACGAGGAAAGAACTCCTTCAGGAGTACCTTTGCAGTCGCAATGGCTGTATTGTCTTTAGTGGGGCAAGCCTCAACCCATTTACTGAATGCACAGACAACCACCAACACGTACTTCAGGTTATTGACCCTGTCCAACTCAATATAGTCTAACTGAAGGACCTCAAAAGGGAAAGTAGGTGGTGTGAAATTACTGGGTGGCGTGGGGGTACCCTTCCCAGGATTGTGCATCATGCACACCATACAGTACTTCACTAAATGTGTAGCTGTCTTCGAAATGTTGTCATACTGGGTCTAACAACTTGCAAATACCCTTAGCACTGCTATGGGCTGGGCCATGAGCCATCGTGACTACAGGAAGAACATATGCATCTGGCAACATTCATCTCTGCTTCCCTGACTTGTCAATCCAACATTCCTCATCATTCAATTTTGCTGTACTTTCTTGCCACACTGATAATTCCTCCACTGTGGCCTCACTCTGAATCTCCTTCACGTTCTCAAGTGTATCCTCAAACATGGTGACCTCGGGCACCCACCTAGCGGGACCTGCTAAGAACATTCTTTTCATCCTTGTCCGGGCTGTCTCCTTAGCTGTCTGATCTGCAAAAGTGTTCCCTCGACCTACATCGTCAGTGACTTTCCTATGGGCGCTGCAGTTCACTATTGCCAATTTCCTAGGGAGTGTCAAAGCGGACAGAAGCCTATATATAAGATGGCCGTGCTGGATCTTTGTTCCATGGGAAGTAAAGAATCCTCTCTCTGCCCAGAGTCGCCCGTAATTATGGGCGACTCCAAACGCGTACTGGCTGTCAGTATAAATATTGACAACCAGTCCCTCACTCAATTCACTGGCTCTAATGAGGGCAACTAGCTCTGCAGCTTGGGCTGACTGATAGGGAACTTGTGATGTCTCAACTACCGTGTGCAGCATAGTATTAGCGTACGCAGCAGTTGTAGTGCCATCTGGTAATTTAAAGCAAGAGCCATCGACATATAGTTCCCCTTAAGGGTCAGATAAGGGAACATCAGTCAGGTCTACCCTTCCTTTTGTCTCTACCTTCGTGCGGAAGATACAATCATGTATGTCAAGCTCATCATTTTTAGGAGGGAGGGGTAGTAACGTGGCTGGGTTCAGAGTGGCACACCGTTTAATCGTAATATGTGTGGCGAGCAAACTTAGCTCATAACCTGTCAGACGTGCACTGGTGAGGTGCTGTGTCTTTGTCTTATTCAAAAGTGTATCCACAGCATGGGGTACCATAACTGTGAGGTCAGTATCAAGTACGAGTCCGGCCGATTGTCTTATCGAGACAGCCACTGCTGCGACCGCTCTTAGACAGCTCGGGAGGGCTCGTGCATAACCTCCTATCTTCACGTTCAATCCCTATCTCTTGTTTCTCTCTATCATGTGCTACAACTTTCTGAGTCAATGTTTGCATTCTCCACTTTCGGGCCTCTTTCTCTGCTTTCATTCGCCTCTGTTTAGCCTCCTTTTGCCAAGTTCGAAGAGAATCAAACATAGACTGTCTACTTCTTTTGGCAAACAACTTCGCCTGTAAAAAAACAATTTTTTGTTCATCAAAAGTGCCCGTCAACGGCCACTGCAACTCGGCATTGGCCCTCGTATATTTGTGCCATAGCGTACTAAACATAATAGGGCCAAGGCCATGCTTCACATACATATCAAAGTTCCGATTGCCTTCTGGAGGCACCGGCTGACTTTCTTCCAATCGAGCATCTGCAGAGCAACAACGACAACAAGAAACCAAAAACCTGCTAAATCCAGGCATTTTCAAAAGTAAGCCAAATTCGTTATGTTGCCTGCCAAAGTGTTCACAAACACTTTGAACCAAAATCGCTCCTCAGACCGTGCCAAATACAAACCAAAATGGTACCATATCCACAAAGAACCAAAACAAACTCACCTGGCTCACACAGGTCAAACAAATTTATTCTCCACTGCTGACACTTCGGACCAAACGGTCAGAACCAAGGGTTTCGCCATTCAGGACCCCAGTCGGGATGACCACTGGGCGAGGCACCGACCGGTCAGACAAACGGGGCAGCTGCGAGTTCAGGAACTCTCTCGTGCAGGGATCTCTGGTCCGCCCGCCCGACCCGACGATGGCCCTGACCTCCCCACCCGTCTGCGGGCAGGGATGGGTCACCCGATGGAGTCCCTGTTCGGGCACCAACTGAAGGAAGTGACCCGATTAGGGCCACTCGCGACCACCTCTCAGCCTTCCATACAAATGAAGAGTCGGTCAGACAGTAGAGAATACAAACCAAGTATATTTGTGCAGGTACACTCGAGCGAAGCCCAGTCTGCCCAGTCTCTAGGATTGCTGCAGAGGGACTGACTTCAGCAAACATGGTGATACATTATGTACAATTCAGAACCAATGAAGGCACGCCCAGACTGGAAATTTCCAGTTGGAGGCAGCTAGACAAAGAAAGTACAGAAGGATGAGTTTTGATCCTGAGACCGGGCACACACTATCTCTACACCAAGGTCATTCTGCTTGTGCCCGCCGCTGGACTGGTGGGAGCAGGCCTCTATCTAGTGGGAAAGGTATGCGCTAATAAGAACAATGTATTCATTAGTACAACAAGGCCCAACATTTGAGAAACGAAAACTATCACAGCTGCTTTCAGCAGAGACAGAAGAAATTAGTTTCGATCATAGCTCAAAATGGCGGCCAAACATAAAATGGTGCCACGAATGCCAACTTAAGACGTACAATACATAAGCAGCACAACTAAGACATTTTTATTCTAACATTTGGTGGAATGGGCAAAACTGGTTTTAGAAGTAGTCGCTATATCACTTGGCATAGTATTACTAGGTATGTTAGATGCTTATATAATCTTTACATTTGGTGGAGGAAAAAAAGCTGAAGAGTGCTATAGAGTTAAAGGTTTATTGACAAAAGAATCTAAAAGGTCAAATGCGATGACAATAATATTATACGGTTGTGGTGATGATGTGATAATTTTCAATTAGAGGAAGAAATTGAGATAGCTAATTAACAAATTGAAAATATAGTTGACATCATTTTCGTGCTGCTAACTGTGGGCCTCGACAAATAAATATGCATGTGTTTCATTCCCTATAAAATAGAGATATATTGTGAAATAGTTTTCATCTGCCTGGTCTTACGGTGTCTGTCTCTTTCCTTAGCTAATAAGATGTAATATTTCAAGGGCGAAGGATGTTGCCTGTTGACAGAAGCAAATGTTTTCATTGACTATTATGTCAAGCTCCCTTCAACATGATACGTGCAGGAAGAATGATGTATAAAAACATGGATTTATGCAATGTATTTTAAAGTTGGTATTTTACTTCTTGTGCAAAGAGTGCATGAATAATGAATGCTTGTAGAATATTAAAGTATTTGTATTATTTGTATATTAATGACACAAGTGTCCGGATGGAAAGAAAACCATGCTGACAGAAAATTATGTATTTAAAAATGTCACAATTTGTTCTGTATAACGTGTATTGTGCAAAACAGTATATATGGACTTAAGGTATTGTCACTCTATCACTCTTACAGATACCCTTGCATAGACTCTCTCCTACTCTTACTCTTGCACACTCATGCGCACACACTCTGCTCTCTTTACTTTTTGGTGCCCTTTTCTCTAAGCAACTGCATCTGAACTCTTTTCAGAACACTTTGCACATTGGCTCTTTTTTGCCAAAGCTTATTTAAAATCATACTATTGCTTCAGAACTCTCTAGTTGGCAGGCTTACTTCAACTTATTTAGCACAGTTGCACTGTTTGCTTATTTGTGATTATTATCGGGCTTGCTCGACATATGCACAAAAATACAGGCTATATTTTTCTCATGAGAGCATTGTGTTCCTTTTTCATAATGATTCCGCTATTTCATTATGTCTTTCTAATCTGGTTTGTCTATTGTTTCTTTAGACAATTCATGTGTGGCGTACATACAATTAATTTTCTGCTCTATACTATTTTTGTTGGCTTTATTACTGTTGTAATTGTAGTTCTTTTCACTGAATATAATATTAAAAGACAAAGTAAGAGCCTTTTGGTAAATTATTTTTGGCACAGTTTGGAATCCATTTTGCCTCCCTCTAATCCTGCAGGTCGACCTTTTTTGATAGAAGGAAAGCTTAATCCCTCTTGCTTTCGCAGTTAAAGGAGGACCTAGGCAGCTGATAGGGCCCAGTTTCATATGTATAATTGTGACTTGACACTATGACAGCTGTTATCTGATCTGTGACTAAAAGCTGAATGATTCACTCTTTAGACGTGGATGAGACCAGGAGAGGGAGTCAAGGGAAGAACACTTCTTACCCTACCTTTAAGAGGCAGGGAGCGGGTTTGCTAAGGGACGCTGGGAGGAGGTTCAGGGCCAAAAAAAGGCCACCAGACACTTGCGCAAGGGAGAAAAGTGAAAAGGCCTCAAAAAAGTAGTAACTCCTCCCAAAACACAAATCTTGCTTAATTCTGGTCTATGGGCTATGCTATCTTATGTATACATTGAATGAAAAACGAGGTAATCTGTGGGGTGTACTTGCCACAGAAGTTTGGGAAAGAAAAAGGCAACTGAAATTCCATTAAAATCTAAAGTAAACTGTATGCTCCTGATTAAATGGATTGCATAGTATTGCAGTACCTCCTTCAAAAAAGCGTACTTTTATGAAGTGGATATACACGTTTATAACTCCTTAACCAATCAAGGAGACCTGTTTTCTAACTGGTTTTTCCAAAGAAAAGGGTGTTGTGGCTATGGGTCAAACACCTCTCCAAACGGTCCTTGTTTATTAAGACGTAAAACAATCCACTCAGAAGGGTAAATATTACTCACTTGGAGCAGTTTTGGATTTACTAAAACCTTGATATGTGAAGGAGTTGACAGATGGCAATGATGGGATGTGCTGTTTCACTTTATCTTGGTTTTGGAGATGGATTGACAGCTGTGGCAACAAGGATGACTTGAAGATGTTCGTCTCGGGTCTTTAGCTAGTACCAAGTTGTCTTGACAAGGTACTAAATCAATTTGGAGCAGCAGACAGGTCAGGAGAGCAGGTGGACTCAGACTGCTAGGATTTCCTAGGCTTCTTTTAACTTACTTTACCATTTAAGATATGCCTCTTAAGAGCTGCCTAATCGTTAAAGACAGCAACAAGCACATATTTATTACATCTTTCTAGGTTACTTGTTGAGGGGGGTGGAACCCTACTCACGCAGCAACCACAAGTTCTTTCAGGGTGAAACACAAGCACACCCTAAATTAACCTATGCTCAACCCTCTGGTAGCTTGCTAAAAAAAGCAGTCAGGCATAACATAGTGTAGCTCCTATTTCCCTAATAGGCTCTGCGCGCATTGGAATAATATCCCCTATAGCTTTGACATAGGACTAAGGTCGGTATGTCCCTATCGAGTATATTAAACTTAATTACTTGTGCCAGCTAGCTCAGAGGCCACTAGAAACTCCTTGACAAACAAGAAGGGAGTAGTTTCTGGCAGCCGCAAAACATGACAACTTTGTTTCCCTTTTAGAATCAGAACGTGTCCCAGAGTCGTAGAAACAATAGATAACTATTTCACTCAGCTCAATCGTGCATGCTTAGTTTTCCTCAAAGTTACACAGAAAGAATAGACGGGCGTTTCAATAAAAGGTTTATTGAACAGTCTTGTTTCTTGTGTAAGTAAAATGTGCTGTTACGATCACAAGACAGTATGCAAGATAAATAATGTACAGCGTGAGCAGTAGAAATAAATAATACTGCGCTAGCATGATCTTTAGTAGATATTCATTTATATAAATAACACAGACTAAAAATGCGAGTACTCATACGATGCGTTTCTAAGCTAGTTCTACCCCAATGTACCTAACCTAACCTAGGTGTAGGGAGAGGTATGAAGTAGGTGAAGTATTCCTTACTATGGTATACTAAGAGTATGTTAACCCAGTATGCCTAGTATGCCTAGTATGCCAAGAGTCCCTCTAGGTTTCTAGTCAGCTCCAGACCTTAAGAATGAGAGAGGTGGGAATCTCTTGCCAGACTCGAACTCCAACACCCCGCAAGGGAAGTCAGATCACTGGAAGCTGGACTCTCTGCGTGCAGGGATGACAGCGTCTTCTCAGTGCGTCAGGCCGGGAAACAGGCTCCTCTGAAGTCGAGGTCTCCTCTAGTTTACAAGGGCTAGGGAAGGTATATTTATACCTGAGAGGTACCTCAGAACGATAGCATTGACATGAATCGGACAGCGGAAGACGTCATGAATGAACCCCTAAGGTATAACGGTTCATGCATAATATATGAGTCCTTGAAGAAATCAATATTCCTGTGCTAGGGAAACTCCCGAAGCCTAAGGGTCTGTTCTTCAAGAACTCGTTGTGACGTTAGGGTGGACGGATGTAGGAGACCATGCCTGTATTTGGAGTGCACAGTTTAATGCCTAAATAAGGACTGGGATTTTATGCCTATATCAGGGCAGGACGAATTGTGCCTATATAAGGACATGATACAAGAAAGCTCGTGTATGGACACCCTAAGAGGAATACAACACCCACTCCACTTTCGTGTGTACGATAATACTAAAATGCTAAACATTTAAAATGCTAAACATTAACTGGAGTACCGCATATTAAAAAATATTTCTTAAAAGCATTTAAAAAAGCATATAAAAAGCCTATTAAATTGCAAAGGTACTGTACATTTTAAGCAATGCTTTTCATTTCAGGCATATATTTTGAAATTAAATTCAATTTGAATGAAATAAGCAGTAGTATTTACATGTGACAGAAAACGATCGATAAGTTGTTCAAAAATCAAAGTCTTTTTATGTCATTAGTGATTTTTGTAGACAAATAAGATGACAAAATGTCTGAGGAAGTACCGCAAAGTCTGTACTATAAGGCTAGTTCTACTTCAAGCAGATTGAATTGCCATTTAGTTCGAAAAAATGGGAAAAAGTTCAATTTGGGAAGAGTTCCAAGTTTTGAAATATGAAGGCCAAATTGTTACTGCATCTCTGGAACACTGTGGGCCGAATCAGAGTCAGTGTACGGGTCTGGTGTTAACATGAGATCATCTATTTCTGTAGACAAAATATCGTCCACTGAAGTTGGTGTCAGTTGCAACACCTCGTGTAGTAGATTAATTGCACAGAGATGTGAAGCATCGCTCTCAGCATAGGATGCAGCAGCAATGTTCGCGTCCGTTGTTACCTGTGTGCCTGTAGATTCATCTCGTACCTCAGCAGCAGCCGGAAGCAACTGTGAGATCTCAATGAATGCCATCATCAGGATTGGTAGCCTCTGGGGACAACACAGAGCATGGGCCATTATCGGGTCCAGCAGAGTATTGATAGCCGTTGGCGTTGCTGATGGAAATGTTAGACAGGTGTCTAACACGCATTCTTCACCGCATAGCAGGCATCGTAGGACAGGTAAGATGCAATCTTGCCAGATTGGTCTGAATGACAGGAACCACGTGGTATTCAGTTCCCGTAGACGATTCATGCCCAAAAGCTGTACTATTCGCTCACGGCACTTTCGTTCAAAAGGAGAGTTTTCTCCATTTCGCTCGGAGTGATGTCTGCGAATAGGCTGGCCATAGCGTAATAGCAGGAAGAGAAATAGAATTCCGGCAACAAGTGCTAGAATTAATGGAATGCCACCAAACACCGAATGTGCAAAGTTCGGGATGATTCCGAGTATTGCCTGGAAAGGTGCTAACAGACCGGAGCAGATGCTCTTAAATACATGTACAATCCCGGTTGTATCAGACATGTTAAAGATACGTCCTATCATTTCTACGAAATGTATAGGGCAGTTTGTACGTATTAAAGTCTGTATCTCAGCCGAAGTCCTTGCTACTTGTAGATCATAGGTTTCTTTGGCCGAGGTCAAAGGCACTGTTTGCTGTAAAAGCATGGCTTTCATTCTGCTCAAAGTATCAAATCTTATAAAAGAGATGTTCAGCGAAGGCCACAGAGGCGACTCCCTGACTGTGTCTATTGGGGCAAACAATACTTGCATACAGCAAGTGACCCTGGAGTTGACCGTTACTAGATATGGGATGCCTGGCAACATGCCGCAGCAACTCTGATCATTCAACATGAGGTAACTCCCATTAGAAAGTTGTCCAAACGTTGGATTAATCACAGCAGCTGGTGTACCCTGCTGATGGCAAGACAAATTTGCCACAGAACCATTACAAGCCCCGTGTAAAGAAATGTCCTGACATATAAGTGAACCGCTCAACTGCACTTTTACAGTGTGTACCGCTCAAAAACACTTCACGATCCCCACTCCAACATCTATATGTATACGGTAAATCCCAAGATGTCTTAATGTATTCCTTACCCAACCTTTCATATTTGCCTTCTTGCATTTGTTTGAGGCAATACTGAAACTGAAAAGTAGTCTCAGGTAATGTGATTTTGCCATGAATGAGCCATTCTGTAGCTGGTTTTTCTGCCACTGTGAATGGTAACTTTTCCAGTTTTTCAATGCTCAGCACTGTATACTTTGCTCCTCTTTGTGCCAGTTCGATCTGTTTATCAGTCAGATTGTATTCTGCAAACAGAGCTGACGTGTTGTTGAAACGCCAAGGCACATAGCCCGCACGCAAAGATTGCAGCGTCCAGCTTAATAACACAATAGAACGTAATTGAGATTGGCCTTGCTGTAACATCGCCAAATCTTGTTCTAGTATGTCGATAGCAGAGGATACAATGCCATCCAATGAATATATTCTGGAGGACAAATTTGTTAACCCATTGTCGACCACAGTGAGTGTTTTCTCTAAATTAATACGATCAAGTTCATGTATTCGTTCTGCGGCCTCCATCTGTGACACTTTCCATGCTTCATTATAGGCAGCATAAATGCCGATATATATGAAACGTTTTTGACGCGGTTTTCTTGGTCCAAACAAGAATCCCCTAAGGTCTGCGTCTTCTGTAAGTAAGGATAAGTGTTGTTTCACATCCTGTAGATTTCTGCAGCCAATCGAGGCATAATTTTCCTACACTGTATGTTGTTACTACCCCCGGATGCTGTCTTTGGACGTATCTTGGGTCTGGCCTATGAATAGTAAATCCCTGAGTTTTATTCAGGAATCTTTCCTGACAGTTGTTCGTGTCTGTGGGCCAGATCAACCATTTTTTTCCAATCAGGATTAGATCTGTTGAGTTGTAGTATTTGGTCAACTGTAACCGCTGCCTGTGTTTTGTTATCACTTGCAGGTGTTGGTACAGAAGGTGTTTTCATCTCTTTGATCTTGGCTAGTCCAAGACAAGATGTTTGTTGGATAGTTTCATTCAAAAACATTATTTGTTCAGGGATGATACAGGCTCTAAATAAAGCTTCAAACCCCTGCACTTGCCAATCTTTAGTACCCCAGACAGTTTTTGTGTCTATTGTGTCTTTCCATAAGTTGAAACCCTGTCTAGACAGTTGGGCAATAAATGTTGCAGAGTAAATCTG
The DNA here is from genome assembly GCA_963921515.1 of Calotriton arnoldi. Taxonomy (NCBI): domain Eukaryota; kingdom Metazoa; phylum Chordata; class Amphibia; order Caudata; family Salamandridae; genus Calotriton; species Calotriton arnoldi. The sequence goes on from CAWUFW010006643.1 coordinate 435,804, forward strand.
TTTCGTATTAGTTAACATAATTTTCAGTCCTGTTTTGTTTACATTTTTATAGTAAAACGTTTCTGGATCAGATGCATTGTAACCTGAAAAATATGGAAACTTGTTAGCAAATGTTTTTGAACTACCTTTTGGTGGTGTAGGACAATGCTCCCATTGGTTAAACATAAACACATTTCTAGGGTTTGCAGATTTATGCAAATAATGATGACCATAGTGGTTATAGCAATACAGCTGTTCATAGTCTGATGAACCCTCTAAATATTCATTTTTAGAAAATGCAGCAGATTTTTCTAGGTTAAACATTATGTCGTTAACAGTCTCAAAGTCCCAATCATCAGAATAGGTACTGGACGAAATGAGATCACTTAGTGAAATTTTAAACAAATGTGGAATGTTCAATTGTTCCGTCGGGCCAAAAATATCAAAATCTGTTTTGTCCCACACTATACCATCCTGTATAGGAACGGCTGTGATGTTCACTGTTGACAAGTCTTTTGCTTCACGATGGGAAGATTTATGAGGTTTCAAAAGTACGTTCACATCTTTTCCTTCAGTGTTCAAATGGATGTATTTGCCATCTATAAGCACGCTCACAGTTGTAACCAAAGCTAGCCAGAGCAGGAAAACAAATATTCCAGATATAATCCAGAGTTCAATCCATGGAGAAACCAAATAAGTCTTTTTCAGAAAGTGAAGAAAGTCTTGTACTTGCTGCTTGAGTTTGAATGATGCTGGCGTCGTTTCAGGTTCACTTGGATCTTCTGAGAACGTATCAAAGTTAATGAAATAGCCAGAAGCAGTTCTGTCAATTGTTGGAATTGCATCAGGATTTGTCGAAATCGCTGGAACCAGTTGATCACGTGCTACATTGGTGTAGACAGGTGTATTTGGATGAACTGTTACTTGGTTTTCAAGAGGGATGAGTTCCATAGCATTGTTGCTCAGTCCTTCATCTGTTACAGCCGAATTCCCAATTGTTATCAGTCTTTCAGTCTGAACCTCTTGGATAGTAGCGAGAGGAGTGTGTCTGCTACTAGGTCGGAGTCCACGAGGCCTACTACTTAGTATTGGCCACATACTGTGGTTTGATGAGGTCGATGGACACAAATCTTTTCTCCTTTCTTCCAGAAAGGGGCGGCAGAAGTACTGTTCTTGTTCCTTGAACTGCTAGGACAGGTACTGGTTGTCTGTAAGAAGGTCCAAATTCCTTCTTGTCCGCAATCTTTTCTCTGACTAGATCCCCAACTTTTGGAATCCAGACAGGCCTTGCTGGGACCGCCGTTTTTTCCCCAGTGGTGGTTGGCTGCAGGACTACGTTGCTTTGTTTTGATCTGAGTTCATTGAGTTCCTGTAAAACAGCCAAATGATCTTTGATATCAAATGGTTTATTTTCCACCACTGTGCCTACGTGATCGAGGTCTGGTACCCACATTCTTGTCCCAAATAGGACCTCATATGGAGTGACCCCCCCCTAGAGAACTTCTTGGCAGATTGTTTAATGAGCGTTGGACCCCATAAAGATGTTTGACCCACCCATCACCCGAACCTAATACCCTAGCTGTTATAGACTGCTTTATGTCCCGGTTTTTCCTTTCCACAACCGAATTTCCCTCAGGATGGAATGGAGAGGAGTACCGCAATGCAACGCCCAGACTGGCCATGGCTTCTTTGTAAGCCCGAGAGCTAAACGCAGGGCCCTGGTCAGAATGTAGCGTGCCTATTGCGCATGTGCCGATAAAGACTCGCAAATCTTTTATAACAGTTCGAGCGTCAGCCGAGCGCTGAGGCCATATCCATAGGAACCTAGAGCATGAATCCACTGCAACCATGATATATTTATAGTTACCGTCCCTTTGGAAGGGACCGCAGTGGTCCAGGTAAACACAAGCTAATGGTTTGTCTGAAATTAACAGGGGTGTCTGCGCAGGACGTTTTACTGTTGAGACTTTCATCTGTTGGCAAATATCACATTCTAAAACATAGTTCTTTGTTTGTTTCCGAATGCCAGGCCACCAATATCTTTGCTTGAGTAAAGATACTGTTGCAGAAACACCTGCATGGGCAGAAGCTATCCCTTCGTGTGCTGCTAGGATTAGTCCTAATCTACGTTCCATGTTTGGAATTACCCTATCCCCCACTCCAGGGATTTGAGCAAAAGGAACGTTGTTCGCATCAATTACATAAGAGTACTTGAGTGGAAATTTTTTTGGTAACGCTGCACTGCTGCCCTTGCTTGAAGCATTGACAGCCAACATTATCTCACCATCTATTTTTGTTTTTGAACGAGTGATCGCAGCTACGGAAGCCGTCTGAACAGCCCCCTTTGCGGCTTCGTCAGCCAATGAATTCCCTGCAAAGTGAACGCCATCACGTTGATGACTCAGTGTGTGGATCACGTGAGCCTTTGGTAGTTCGTTTTTCAACTGAACTACTTGTTCCCAAAGCATTTTGTGCTTTATTGTGCCACCTTTCGCATCTTTGAACCCATTTTCAAGCCAGTTTTGTATATATTCATTATACGACTGTACACAGTAGAAAGAATTGCACACTATTAGTGTGGGGAATTCTCGATCTGTACTTTCAAGTGCCAGTTTGAATGCTTGTAGCTCAGCTCGCTGAGCTGTACAATCTCCTAGAGACTGGGTTTTCGTGACCATAGGTCTGAAGATGCCATCTCGCATGCGACCTTTAACGATTGCACACGCTGCACTGGAAGCTTGCTTACTCCCTGTTGCGGGTTGTGCGGATCCGTCAGTGTAAATTATAAATTCGTACTGATCGAGAGGCAGAATTTCAGTAGGCAGAGGACATTCTTGTTCATATTGCAGGAATGCTTGTGTTTTTAAATCTGGATCAAAAACATATTCAACATCTGTTGCAATAAGAGAATTAACCCATTGTATCCATCTTGGATGTAATGCTTTAGCATTTGGAATGCTTGCTTTTGTGACCGCTTCTAAAGCTGGTACTGGGGTTACGACAATAATGCGTTTCCCTTGTGCTAGGGCTCTTTCTTTTGCTACAGCGGTTTGAACTGCTGTCAGAATTTTTTCAGTCGAAGTGAAGCGCATTTCTGCTTGTGTATACAAATGAGATTTGTATGCTATTGGTATTTTTTCACTCTCGTTAAATGTTAAGTAGGTGAATCCGCATTGACCCGAAATTATTCGGATCACCAGATTGCGTTGACTTACGCGTGTTTGTAAGTGATTTGTTGCTAACATGTTAGCCTGGAGTGAACGCAAGATTTCTGAGTGTTCCTGTGTCCAGTTTTTGATTGAAAAATCAGGTTTGATTAATGCGTAGAGAGGTTTAACCCTTTCTGCGTAATTTAGAATGTATGTTCTTCCAAAATTGAGGAAACCCAGGATGGATTGTAAGTTTTTTAACGTTTTTGGAGGTTGGAGCAGCGCACATTTCTCTAGAAAGTTAGCTGCCAAGCTCTTGCCTTCACTTGAAAGCTCATATCCTAGAAATAGGACATTGAGATGGGCAATTCGGGACTTTTTAAAGTTGAATTTGTAGCCCTCAGAGGCGAATCCCAATATAATGGTGTTCACCCTGTTCAATTGTTTATCCAGGTCATCGTCTGTCAGATAGATGTCATCGACATAGGACAATGCCTCAGTGTAATAAATTTGTAGTAACTCCGTTACCCTCGCTGAGAATAACCCCGGGCTGTTCTTGAACCCTTGTGGGAGTCGACAAAATTGACGCTGGGTCCCCATTATTGAGAAAGCTGTTAAGTACCTGCTTTCAGGTGCTATGTTTTGACAAAAGAAACCATTGGAGATATCTAATGTGGTTTTATATTTTTTACGCACAATGTTATTCATTAATGCTGTGCTATGTGCATTTTGCACTGCAAATGTTTTAGAACAAGTGTTTAAATGTCTGTAATCCAAAACTAGATGATATGTGTTGTCTGGTTTGGAGACAGGAAACAAAGGATTGTTCTTTGAGGAGGTGCATGTTTCAATCACCCCTTGGTATTCAAGTTGATCTAAGATCTCCCTGACCTGTTTCTTAGCTTCTTGCTTTATTGGATACTGCCTTTGTGCAGTTGGTTCATGTTTCAGATGTATTTTATGGTGAGGTGAGTCCTCATCCCATCCTACATGATTTTTATATAATGCTGGGGCCTGGGCTACTGCCCATTTCCTGGCATATGTTTATTTTAGGTGAATTGGAATATGGTTGGAGAAGGCAGGCATAATAATGTCCTCGCCGTGTGGGCACTCCCTGACATATTGTGGTGGCCAGACTTTTTCTGCTAGAAGTATGTCATAGCCCCTTGATAGTCTTTCCCAAAAAAGTGCTTTCACCTGTCTAGGTATGTCTCCCTCCATCCGGAGTGTTATTTCATATAACTTTTGTGGAGTACAAACCCTGGTGTCTACAGTCTCAACTGTAATGTACTCATTCAAGTCCACTATCTCCAGAAGTTCCTTCAGGTTCTGGCGAGCTATTGTGACTTCTGCTGCACTGTCCAGCATTGTCTGAGCCCATTCTCCATTCTTGAGTTCTCGGCATGTCTGATCTTCAGACCTGCTACTTTCTTTTTGGAGAATTGAGTTTTTGCTTTATTTTTTGGAGCGTGTTTTTCTTCCTTGGATTTCACGCGTTCTTCTCTATGTTCTGACCGTCCTCTTCTTTCCGAAGTCTGTGACGAGATCTGAAAGGGACGAGAGGAATGTGTATCAGTATCTTGATACCTGTCAGGTTTTCTCAAATTATCCCTATTCCTGAGGTTATACCTCCTTTCAGAGGGCTCCTTTTGAGGAGACCTACCTCGGGATTGAGAACGTTTCTCGTTTGAATTTTGTTTATTAGTCTCCCACTTCTTTTTAGAAGATGTAGGAGTTTGTTTAATAGAGTCCTTCTCAGGACTTTCAGATAGTTTTGGCTTCACTGGTCTTCCACCCAAACTATCTCTGCCTAATTCTGCATAAGATTGTTCAATTATTCTGGGTAGCTCAGTTTGATGTTCTGTAACTTCAAATTCCCTTAATTTTTGGCGGATCGCCACTGCTGTTGCCTCCCCTTTAATATTAGATAATATTATTGTTGAGACCTGGTCGAAATTTTTCAGTAATTTCATACCTAAATTTTGAGCAGGCTCTGCCCCGTATTAGTTTTGAATTTGTTTCAGGACATCAGGTATTACCACAATTGACGGAATGCCATGTGTTTTAGTATAGATGGCAGCAAAGACTGAGCCCCAAGTGGTGCAGTCTTCCAGTTGTGGTGTGATCCCCATTGGTAAACTGATTGTTAGGATTTTGTGTTTCTCATACGGGCTAGTATTTGGAAATACTGCTTCGATTTGAGTAATTTTTTGAGCTATCCAAAACGGAATTTGCTCACGTTTTGTGGGCATTTTACCCATGACTGCGTATAGAGTCTGTGGTGTAATTTTTTTAGTGTATTCCCCTGTTGGGGAGTTTGATTTGGAATGGTCAATGGTGGTTGGACTGTGAAAGTCCGCATGACATATTGGACCAATTGTCTGTAGATTTTTATTAACTCTGTAAGTTGAGTAAGTAGTTCCTCATCTGACATTATATCCAGTTCAGGATGAGGTGTGCAGCCGGCTAGAATCGGCCATGTTGCTCCTGGTCTACCTAGTGGACCGAGCCTGGTAATGTTTCTGTGATGTTTTAGGGCGCCTTTAAACCAGAGCTGATGCTCCTGGTATGTTAATGGAATTTATTTTCCACCACTGTGCCTACGTGATCGAGGTCTGGTACCCACATTCTTGTCCCAAATAGGACCTCATATGGAGTGACCCCCCCTAGAGAACTTCTTGGCAGATTGTTTAATGAGCGTTGGACCCCATAAAGATGTTTGACCCACCCATCACCCGAACCGAATACCCTAGCTGTTATAGACTGCTTTATGTCCCGGTTTTTCCTTTCCACAACCAAATTTTCCTCAGGATGGACTGGAGAGGAGTACCGCAATGCCACGCCCAGACTGGCCATGGCTTCTTTGTAAGCCCGAGAGCTAAACGCAGGGCCCTGGTCAGAATGTAGCGTGTCTATTGCGTATGTGCCGATAAAGACTCGCAAATCTTTTATAACAGTTCGAGCGTCAGCCGAGCGCTGAGGCTACATCCATAGGAACCTAGAGCATGAATCCACTGCAACCATGATATATTTATAGTTACCGTCCCTTTGCAAGGGACCGCAGTGGTCCAGGTAAACACAAGCTAATGGTTTGTCTGAAATTAACAAGGGTGTCTGCGCAGGGCGTTTCACTGTGGAGACTTTCATCTGTTGGCATATATCACATTCTAAAACATAGTTCTTTGTTTGTTTCCGAATGCCAGGCCACCAATATCTTTGCTTGAGTAAAGATACTGTAGCAGAAACACCTGCATGGGCAGAAGCTATCCCTTCGTGTGCTGCTAGGATTAGTCCTAATCTACGTTCCTTGTTTGGAATTACCCTATCCCCCACTCCAGGGATTCGAGCAAAAGGAACGTTGTTCGCATCAATTACATAAGAGTACTTGAGTGGAAACTTTTTTGGTAACGCTGCACTGCTGCCCTTGCTTGAAGCATTGACAGCCAACATTATCTCACCGTCTATTTTCGATTTTGAACGAGTGATCGCAGCTACGGAAGCCGTCTGAACAGCCCCCTTCGCGACTTCGTCAGCCAATAAATTCCCTGCAACGTGAACGCCATCACGTTGATGACTCAGTGTGTGGATCACGTGAGCCTTTGGTAGTTAGTTTTTCAACTGAACTACTTGTTCCCAAAGCATTTTGTGCTTTATTGTGCCACCTTTCGCATCTTTGAAACCATTTTCAAGCCAGTTTTGTATATATTCATTATACGACTGAACACAGTAAAGGAATCGCACACTATTAGTGTGGGAATTCTCGATCTGTACTTTCAAGTGCCAGTTTGAATGCTTGTAGCTCAGCTCGCTGAGCTGTACAATCTCCTAGAGACTGTGTTTTTGTGACCATAGGTCTGAAGATGCCATCTCGCATGCGACCTTTAACGATTGCACACGCTGCACTGTAAGCTTGCTTACTCCCTGTTGCGGGTTGTGCGGATCCGTCAGTGTAAATTATAAATTCGTACTGATTGAGAGGCAGAATTTCAGTGGGCAGAGGACATTCTTGTTCATATTGCAGGAATGCTTGTGTTTTTAAATCTGGGTCAAAAACATATTCAACATCTGATGCAGCAAGAGAATTAACCCATTGTATCCATCTTGGATGTAATGCTTTTGCATTTGGAATGCTTGCTTTTGTGACCGCTTCTAAAGCTGGTACTGGGGTTACGACAATAATGCGTTTCCCTTGGGCTAGGGCTCTTTCTTTTGCTACAGCGGTTTGAACTGCTGTCAGAATTTTTTCAGTTGAAGTAAAGCGCATTTCTGCTTGTGTATACAAATGAGATTTGTATGCTATTGGTATTTTTTCACCCTCATTAAATGTTAAGTAGGTGAATCCGCATTGACCCGAAATTATTCGGATCACCAGGTTGCGTTGACTTACGCGTGTTTGTAAGTGATTTGTTGCTAACATGTTAGCCTGGAGTGAACGCAAGATTTCTGTGTGTTCATTTGTCCAATTTTTGATTGAATAATCAGGTTTGATTAATGCGTAGAGAGGTTTAACCCTTTCTGCGTAATTTAGAATGTATGTTCTTCCAAAATTTAGGAAACCCAGGATGGATTGTAAGTTTTTTAGCGTTTTTGGAGGTTGGAGCAGCGCACACTTCTCTAGGAAGTTAGCTGCCAAGCTCTTGCCTTCACTTGAAAGCTCATATCCTAGAAATAGGACATTGAGATGGGCAATTCAGGACTTTTTAAAGTTGAATTTGTAGCCCTCAGAGGCGAAGCCCAGTATAATGGTGCTCACCCTGTTCAAGTGTTTTTCCAGTTCATCGTCTGTCAGATAGATATCATCGACATAGGACAATGCCTCATTGTCATAGATTTGTAGTAACTCCGTTACCCTCGCTGAGAATAAACCTGGGCTGTTCTTGAACCCTTGTGGGAGTCGACAAAATTGACGCTGGGTCCCCATTATTGAGAAAGCTGTTAAGTACCTGCTTTCAGGTGCTATGTTTTGACAAAAGAAACCATTTGATATATCTAATGTGGTTTTATATTTTTACGCACAATGTTATTCATTAATGCTGTGCTATGTGCATTTTGCACTGCAAATGTTTTAGAACAAGTGTTTAAATGTCTGTAATCCAAAACTAGATGATATGTGTTTGTCTGGTTTGGAGACAGGAAACAAAGGATTGTTCTTTGAGGAGGTGCATGTTTCAATCACCCCTTGGTATTCAAGTTGATCTAAGATCTCCCTGACCTGTTTCTTAGCTTCTTGCTTTATTGGATACTGCCTTTGTGCAGTTGGTTCATGTTTCAGATGTATTTTATGGTGAGGTGAGTCCTCATCCCATCCTACATGATTTTTATATAATGCTGGGGCTTGGGCTACTGCCCATTTCCTGGCATATGTTTATTTTAGGTGAATTGGAATATGGTTGGAGAAGGCAGGCATAATAATGTCCTCGCCGTGTGGGCACTCCCTGACATATTGTGGTGGCCAGACTTTTCTGCTAGAAGTATGTCATAGCCCCTTGATAGTCTTTCCCAAAAAGTGCTTTCACCTGTCTAGGTATGTCTCCCTCCATCCGGAGTGTTATTTCATATAACTTTTGTGGAGTACTAACCCTGGTGTCTACAGTCTCAACTGTAATGTACTCATTCAAGTCCACTATCTCCAGAAGTTCCTTCAGGTTCTGGCGAGCTATTGTGACTTCTGCTGCACTGTCCAGCATTGTCTGAGCCCATTCTCCATTCTTGAGTTCTCGGCATGTCTGATCTTCAGACCTGCTACTTTCTTTTTGGAGAATTGAGGTTTTGCTTTATTTTTTGGAGCGTGTTTTTCTTCCTTGGATTTCACGCGTTCTTCTCTATGTTCTGACCGTCCTCTTCTTTCCGAAGTCTGTGACGAGATCTGAAAGGGACGAGAGGAATGTGTATCAGTATCTTGATACCTGTCAGGTTTTCTCAAATTATCCCTATTCCTGAGGTTATACCTCCTTTCAGAGGGCTCCTTTTGAGGAGACCTACCTCGGGATTGAGAACGTTTCTCGTTTGAATTTTGTTTATTAGTCTCCCACTTCTTTTTAGAAGATGTAGGAGTTTGTTTAATAGAGTCCTTCTCAGGACTTTCAGATAGTTTTGGCTTCACTGGTCTTCCACCCAAACTATCTCTGCCTAATTCTGCATAAGATTGTTCAATTATTCTGGGTAGCTCAGTTTGATGTTCTGTAACATCAAATTCCCTTAATTTTTGGCGGATCGCCACTGCTGCTGCCTCCCCTTTAATATTAGATAATATTATTGTTGAGACCTGGTCGAAATTTTTCAGTAATTTCATACCTAAATTTTGAGCAGGCTCTGCCCCGTATTCGTTTTGAATTTGTTTCAGGACATCAGGTATTACCACAATTGACGGAATGCCATGTGTTTTAGTATAGATGGCAGCAAAGACTGAGCCCCAAGTGGTGCAGTCTTCCAGTTGTGGTGTGATCCCCATTGGTAAACTGATTGTTAGGATTCTGTGTTTCTCATACGGGCTAGTATTTGGAAATACTGCTTCGATTTGAGTAATTTTTTGAGCTATCCAAAACGGAATTTGCTCACGTTTTGTGGGCATTTTACCCATGACTGCGTATAGAGTCTGTGGTGTAATTTTTTTAGTGTATTCCCCTGTTGGGGAGTTTGATTTGGAATGGTCAATGGTGGTTGGACTGTGAAAGTCCGCATGACATATTGGACCAATTGTCTGTAGATTTTTATTAACTCTGTAAGTTGAGTAAGTAGTTCCTCATCTGACATTATATCCAGTTCAGGATGAGGTGTGCAGCCGGCTAGAATCGGCCATGTTGCTCCTGGTCTACCTAGTGGACCGAGCCTGGTAATGTTTCTGTGATGTTTTAGGGCGCCTTTAAACCAGAGCTGATGCTCCTGGTATGTTAATGGAATTTCTATATCCTCGAAAGGAATGTATTCCTCTGGTGGATCATCTTCTTTGTAGAAGTGAAACAGTTTTGTTACTGAATTTGATTCAGGAAATATTACCCATGAATAGAATACCTCTGTCTGAAAGGATTCGTGTGCCTCTATCACGAAAACTGCTCTACCGCCTCTTGGTGGTAGGCCATGTTTTATGAGTTTTAGAGTGATGGCTCTTCTTAAGTTTGGATGGATGTCTATGACACCCTCCTCGGTTCCATCTAAACCGGTAATGTTAAAAACTGCTGCTTGGGCTGGATTAGCCGCAGCACCACCGTTTACGGTGTCATTGTCGGAGTCAGGCATTTCGTTTTTTGAAAAATGTAGAACAAGTTTCAAGGAAACAAAGATAAGGTGCACAATATTTTGGAACACTGTATCCTTCAACGTTGAGCAAACCAAACAGCTAATATATAGGGTGATTCCCTATGTAGCCGTGGCGGATACTTAACCCTGCCCACTCCAGACGTCTTTTGGAGTATATGGGTAGGGGTCTCTGAGAGAAAAGGCACGGCTGAGTTACTCAGTATCTAGCATTAAATTACCGCCTTACCAAACGTTGGGCGCCATGTAGTGTAGCTCCTATTTCCCTAATAGGCTCTGCGCATTGGAATAATATCCCCTATAGGTTTGACATAGGACTAAGGTCAGTATGTCCCTATCGAGTATATTAAACTTAATTACTTGTGCCAGCTAGCTCAGAGGCCACTAGAAACTCCTTGACAAACAAGAAGGGAGTAGTTTCTGGCAGCCGCAAAACATGACAACTTTGTTTCCCTTTTAGAATCAGAACGTGTCCCAGAGTCGTGAAAACAATAGATAACTATTTCACTCAGCTCAATCGTGCATGCTTAGTTTTCCTCAAAGTTACACAGAAAGAACAGACTGGCGTTTCAATAAAAGGTTTATTGAACAGTCTTGTTTCTTGTGTAAGTAAAATGTGCTGTTACGATCCCAAGACAGTATGCAAGATAAATAATGTACAGCGTAAGCAGTAGAAATAAATAATACTGCGCTAGCATGATCTTTAGTAGATACTCATTTATATAAATAACACAGACTAAAAATGCGAGTACTCATATGATGCGTTTCTAAGCTAGTTCTACCCCAATGTACCTAACCTAACCTAGGTGTAGGGAGAGGTATGAAGTAGGTGAAGTATTCCTTACTATGGTATACTAAGAGTATGTTAACCTCAGTATGCCTAGTATGCCAAGTATGCCAAGAGTCCCTCTAGGTCCTAGTCAGCTCCATACCTTAAGAATGAGAGAGGTGGGAATCTCTTGCCAGACTCGAACTCCAACACCCCGCAAGGGAAGTCAGATCACTGGAAGCTGGACTCTCTGCGTGCAGGGATGACAGCGTCTTCTCAGTGCGTCAGGCTGGGAAACGGGCTCCTCTGAAGTCGAGGTCTCCTCTAGTTTACAAGGGCTAGGAAAGGTATATTTATACCCGAGAGGTACCTCAGAACGTTAGCATTGACGTGAATCGGACAGCGGAAGACGTCATGAATGAACCCCTAAGGTATAACGGTTCATGCATAATATATGAGTCCTTGAAGAAATCAATAGTCCTGTGCTAGAGAAACTCCCGAAGCCTAAGGGTCTGTTCTTCAAGAACTCATTGTGATGTTAGGGTGGACGGATGTCGGAGACCATGCCTGTATTTGGAGTGTACGGTTTAATGCCTAAATAAGGACTGGGATTTTATGCCTATATAAGGGCAGGACGAATTGTGCCTATATAAGGACATGATACAGGAAAGCCCGTGTATGGACACCCTAAGAGGAATACAACAATAGAGGCAATGTGAAAAGTATTTATGCAGCACTTCAATAAGCAATTAAGTGAAAACACAACACGAGAAAAACCTCACACCAATTTCGAAAACTAGAGTGACATTTAATTAATTATTTGACAATAAAAGGACCAAATCCAATAGGTAGAACAGGAGATATGCAATTGTAAAGATTTAAGTAGGAATAGTGCAAACTGTGGTTATCTGGTCACGCCAGATAGGGACAAAGTCACAAGTTTAGGCCGACCACAATGGAGTGCAGGCCGGATACAGGGACAAAATTAGGCCTGCTGAACAAAATACCTTACGTACTTGATGTGAGGACTGCATGGTGTCGCAAGGCATCGTGTCATCCGGCGTTGGTTCCGAGGGGCTGCGAGGGGTGTGATGCGAGGTCCTGCGTTGGGTTGCATTGTGCTGCGTTGGCTTCGATGAAGCTGTGCAGCGTGGCTTCACGTCGAGTCGCATTGGTTCCAATAAAGCTGGGTGACGAGGCTTGGTGAAGCTTTGCATTTCTCTGCGTCTATTCCGTTGAGGCTGTCTATGCAGTGATGATCTGCAGGGATCCGTGTCACTCAGCATCTGTTCCAATGAAGCCTGTAGCTGTGCAGTGAGGCTTTGTGGGGCTTTGCATTATTTTGCCATGGAATTGGTGAAGATCACAGCTGGCCTGGCAAGGCCCCTCTATCCCCACTGCCATGGGTTCAGGACTCAACAGGAATATCTTTCCCCGCTGATTCAGCCAAGCCCTTTTCCTTGGCTGTGGTATCACTAGATAGTAGGTACAGATTATGAGAAATTTAGTCATCCATAGATGTATGTCACTAATTAGATGAAAAGGCATTTGGAAAACTTAAGAGACTCGTTGTTACTCATGCTGTTTTCCCCTGCTTCACTCAATTTCTTCGCTTTGATATTCAGAGCACTGGGCAAATATCACATTACGTTAATGCCATCCTGAAGCCTTTGTCATACTTTGTTTTAATATCAGATTGTCCTGGTATGCAGAGGAAGTCAGGTGATAGGCATCATCTGATGCAAAATGTTAAACCCAAGGAGGGACACATGGAAAGGTGACCACTACGGCTGCGGTTAACCATAGTAATGGCCAGCTAGGGTCCAGAGTCTCTGCCACCAAACCAGAGGGTAGTGCCTTATCCAGCCATTATACACGACCAGCCCAGCTTCACAACCCAGCACAATGGACCCTACCTTTAGAGCCAACCCCTACACCATAGTTGCAGTTCTAACTTGCAAACTTTCCTTTCCTACATTGTAGATAAACAAAACACTCCTGACAGCGGCTGACCCAAGGTTCAGCACATCAATCCCTATCCACAAACATTAAGAGTCCCGTGCATCCACTTCTGGAACCTGCCGCCGTTGAGCTCCACTGGAATCCAGAAGAGGCAAACTGTTTGAAGATGGAAGGTGCACCAGGAAATGGAGTCAAAGTCGTATATATAAGTCCATCAGTTTTCTTTAGTAGTAATAAGAGTAAAAGTGGCCATCAGCCAACGCGTTTCATTCCTTTGACCAAAGGAACTTCATCAGGGCTCCAAGTATCAAGTAGAGTGTTCAACACTTTCAAAAAGTAACTGTAATAAGCGTGTAGCAACCTGGGAAGATACCCCACAATAAGGGTCAACCAAATCCGATCCAGAATCCCAATCTTAGTCTTCAGTTTCCCAGAAATACGGCAAGTGCGCCCGATCCAAAGTTTACTTCCTACATTGTATCAACAAACCCAAGGCAGTTCATCTTGGAGACCTGCTGCGGACAGGAGTACAGCCTGGTTAGAGATTTACAGCACGTGTCAGAACCCATTTAGGGGACCACAGGGCAAGCAGAGGCTACTGGGCGTCATAGACATATTTACATAGTAAAGCAAACCTTTGCTAGACCTCTCAAGGTATCACTTTGCAAGGCTGTAGAATACTTATCCAGCATAGGTGGAGTGCTTCATCATCTGGATATTTCCTCATTCAGAGCAGAACTATAATCTATCCGTACTGGCTCTATTGGGAAAGGGGCTTTTTCTAAACCTTATTTCAGTTCAAGGGTAGGAGGATTTTCCAGCAAGATGAGTGGGATCCAGAGATAAGAATTAAAATTACCTTTATTCAAGTAGCCCCAGCAAGATTAAAAAAGGGTATGACATGAATTGGATAGCTAATTAATCCCTCCATCAATTGGTCAACATGTTTCAGCCACCACTAAGAGCCCTCACTACTATGTGGCCATCTGTTTTGGCGGTTCTGCTGTTAGGTGTCCTTTCCAGGGTGACCCATAGTCACAGCTTTTATGTAGATTGAAGGTCCTCACTGCAGTGTTGTCTCCATCTTGGAACACCAACAACTGAAGCACAAAGAAGTGTGTGGTTTCTGAACCTGGCTATCATCAACCCAACTAAACGAGAATTCAGGGAAAAACAAGAAGGTGGGCTTATCCTAAAGGTTTCCTCACCTTTCACAGTAAAGTCTGCAGCTCCACCCCTCACCCCTGTTAGACCTGACAGCCTTTAGTGTGGTCTTCCCACAAAAGTTTGCCTTTTCCCCTCTTGTTTGCTGAAATTTGTTTTTGTTGGCTTTAGGACTCTATGCACTTTATAACTGCCAACCAGTGCTAATGTGCTTGTGCTTACTCCTTTAAACTTGGCAAAATTGGCTTACACCCAATTAGCACATTTAATTTACTTTTAAATCCCCAGTAAATTGGTACTGCATGTACCCAGGGTCTGTAAATGAAATATAACTAGTGGGCCGGCAGCACTTATGGTGCCATCCACTTAAGTTGCTTTTTAAAACATGTCTCAGGTCTGTCATTGCAGCCTGTGTGCAGTTTTAAACTGCCAATTTAAATTTTAAAAATAAACTTTTTGCCAGGCTTAAAACTCCCTTTTAATACATATACACCACACCTATGATACACCCTAAACAGGCCACAGGGCAGGGTGATTGTATTTAAAAGGTAGGACATGTGTTTTTAGGTTTTACATGTCCTGGTAGTGAAACAGTCTAAATTGTTTTTTGCCTCTACTGTGAGGCCTAACTCTTCGTTAAGATAACACTGGGTTATCTTATTACATTTTATTGGGAACAGGTAGAAACGGCATGTTTGGTCTCAAAAGAATTGTAATTTGAAATTCCCTTTAATGGTGAAGTCAGATTTTAAGTCACAATACTGAAAATGCCACTTTTGGACTACAGACTACTATTTTTCTTTGTATGAACATGAAATTTGATTAAGGGAAGGAGTGCAACCTGACAAGTACTTTCCTACTTTTGGAAATTTGGCATTTTCTTGTCCTAACCACTTGCGTCACACGACTGTGAATAGTAGGCAGTTGGCCTTTTTGTATTCCTCTGAGACAGTGAGACAAGGGGGAAGTAAGTTTTGGCTGGATGGGCCATCATGCCAGGGTGTTTGGGGCAGAGCTGTTTCCTGCCCCACTCACATTTCAAAGGGCTGCCTCCAGCACAGTCACAAAGGAACTTGACACCAGCCGATTGTCACCCTACACCACTTGGAGCCTGGACAGGTGAAGGAAGGACATTTCCAGAACCAAATGGGCGGAGAGCTTAAACGTTCCTCCCGCTTCAATGGCTGGCAGCAGGTATACATATTGGGCCCTCAGACCAACTCTTCATTTCACTCCAGTCCTCTGAAATGCAAGACAGTCCATCTGGGGTGTGGAGGACCCCAGAAGGACTGTCTTGCACTTCAGAGGACTGTCTTGCACTTCAGAGGTCAGCCCTGCTGCTTGAAGCCTGCCTTGTACCATCAAAGGGCTGCCTCGGTGCTTGATGCCCTCTTTGCTACATTAACCCAGGACTACCAGAGAAACTCGAAGGGTTAGTTGGACGGCCTTCTGTGTGAGCTACAGGAACAAAACAAGCTTCAGGGACCTTGAACCCCCTGCTGGCCTCTACCTGGAGTGAGTTGTGACCCCCCAAGCGGTGCCCAACCAGTCCTGGGCCCTTAGAAGTGGAGCTAAAGGTGCTTCTCCAGCCAACATCTGTAACATGGGACTTAAACATGTTCCTCCAAAAAGTGGCCTAAGAACCGACACGAGACCGGGACTTGCCTGCTTGCCCATCCGCCTGAGGTGCATCGCCGTTCGGCATGACTTTGTAGTAGCTCCTGCTATGTTCTTCTCTGCAGCAGCAAATCCTTTTCAGTGGCTCCTCTCAGAAGAGGTGTCCAGCTTCATGGAGCCCTCATCGGCTGCAACCTGCAGATTTGTCTCAATGGAGATTTTCAACTTGCAAAAAAGGGACAACGTCCAAATGTAGAAATCTTCACTGCAACTTCGTCCACCGGCTCCCAAAATTATGACATCTCCTGCTAGGACACTTTTGGCTGCCTTGCCCTGCTGAACTTTACTTCTGAGGAACTCATTTCTTATAAGTCCGAGGGTAAGCAGATACCAAGCTTAATCCACCTTGTGTAGCCGAACTGTGTTCCATTGCGGTCAACCTTAACTTTTGACTTTGCCCAGGTCTCACGTGCCAGATACCCGCAGTTAGCACTTTGATCTTTTAGGAGCTATTTTTCATTGAATTCTTAAATAATCATAACTCTGGATCCATTGACTGTATTTAATTTGTTTTTGTATCATTTTATGTATCAAATTTTACTCTATTTTTCTAAATTGGAGTGGGATTTTTCTTTTGTTGTGTTGTCAATTTATTAATGTTTGTATGCTGCATAAATACTTAACAGTGATTCCAAGTCAAGCCTGACAGCTTTAGTGCCAAGCTGCCAGAGGGATAAGCAGATTTATTTAGAAACTTTTGCACTTTACCATGACAAGCATTGTGGTTTTTGCTTGAGAAGGGTCCTCACCCCCCCTCAATCAAAAAAACTATTTCTTACACCCGTCATCTACCAAATGGCAATGTTCAGGAAGGTTCTTGCTAATCAAAAGGCCTCATTGAATATATTGAAAAGCTCCCCTCCAATCTCTTCGGTGTCTAGGGCTCATCCCTCTAACAAACACAAAAAAGTTGATAAGCTTGCAAATAGTCTAAACCACTGGCAATTAGCAGGGGGCTACAAGTGCTTAAAGGCTATCAAATGTGCACATGGGATTTTCTCAAGAAAGATGTTTTATAATGAAGTTGCTCTGTTGACTGTAAATGCAGTCTGTTGGTTCGCTTTATTGATTATAATTTTTTCTTTTGGAGAAGCGAATATGAACAATTGGATGAGTTTCTCACATGGATTAACTTACCTAATGAGAGAATTTGTACTTCACAACAAAGAAGAATAAAGATAAGGTAGAATTCCCGGAATTCTGGAGTATTAATAGAGGTGGTCATTTTTAAGTTGATTTGTACACCAAATCCACTTTGAGAAACACACTTTTGCATTTTTCTGGTTACCATCCGACGTCAGAGCAAGAATCTACCCTTTGGTCAGTTTCTGTGTCTTCGGAGGAGCTGTATCAATGAGAAAGATTTTCTGAAACATGCAAGGGTACTGAAAGAAATCTTGATAGGAGTAGACTACCAAAGATAATACATGCCTGTAAGAGGGGATACTATTCTATGATACTCTGTGCTGACAAGAAAGAGAATCTTGAATATAAATCAGGAGGAGGAAGAGCTGGACAAACCTTTTTGTTCTTCTAAGGAATTTTAATTTGAGAGTAAACGTAGTACATATGGTCCTTAGAGATAAGAACAAGAACACTTATGCTCCGAGGACTCACTTTGCCTTCCCTCCTGCAGTAGGGAACTTGAAATGTGACCCCTGCAAAGCCTGTAAAGCAACTGTGGTGAGAGATAGATTTTTTTTTTAAATACAGAAGGAGGACTTTGCCCTGCCACTGGGACAGGAGGTCCTCCAGAAGTTGTAGCCTGATCGGAGGATAGATGCTCATACTCAGTAGCTCTGGGTACCACACACTCCTGGCCTAATCTAGAGCCACCATAATGATTTGGGCCTTGCAATTTTTCATCTCATTCAGAATTCAGGGTAGGAGAGGTAGTGGCAGGAAGGGGCACATTCCAGTTGAAGTATGTTTCCTAATGAGTGTTCTTGCAGAAACTGCAACGTGCAAAATCGTTCACACTGTGCACTCTTGACAGTGGCAAACAAATCTAACTATTCCATTTGTGGAAGATAACCTGTGCCACCTCAGGATATAGATGCACTCATGGTCTGACAGACAATGGCTGCTCAGTTTGTTGCTTCTGGAACTGAGGGAGTGTGCCAGGTAGTTAGCTCTGGCATTCAGGGATCCTGTCAGGTGGTTGGCCACCAGGAAGATGCCCTGGTGCTCTAACCACTTCCAGAGGCACAAAGCCTCCTGACACAGGAACCCACTCCATCCTGCTTTTTGCATTACCACATGACATTAATGTTGTCCATGAGAACCTGCACTGGCCTTCACTTGATGGATGGCAGAAAGGCCTTCAATGCCAGGTGGATGGCCCACAACTCCAACAGATTTATGCAGAGTCAGGTTTTCACTGGAGACCAGAGTCCTCTTATCTCCACCTCTCCCAGAAGACCTCCATAGTCCTGCAGGGACCCATCTGTCATCACAAAAATCTCTAGTTAGGGAAGGGGGACTGGGTCTGCACTGGTCAGGTTGCAGTGTAGCAGCCACCGCTGTAGATCTTGCGGTCTCCTCTGAAACCTGGTTGACATCCAACAGGTTTCCTTTGTGCTGGGCCTGCTGACACTTCAGATTCCTGCCCGCATATGCCACCTGGAGAAGTTGATAAGCATGATGCATGAAGCTAGCAGGTCGAGAAGTGTTAGACTTGGCCCTTACTGCAGGGTCATCACAAATGTTTTACCTTCACTCTCCTGTTTTCTGAACCCGTTTTTGTTGGCTTTGGACTTTGCATACTTTACCATGGCTAATCAGTGCTAACATATATGTGTTCTCTCCTTTAAACATGGTAAAATTGGCTTACACCCAATTCACACTTTTAATTTGCTTGTAAGTCCTTGGTAAAGTGGTGGTATATGCACCCAGGGCATGTAAATGTAAGTCTTCTAGTGGGCCTGCAACACTGATTGTGCCACTCACTTATGTAGCCCTTTTAAACATGTCTCAGGCCTGCAATTGGATACTGTGTGTGCTGTTTTAGACTGCCATTTCAACCTGTTAAAATAAATCTTTGCCAGGTGCAAACCTCCTTTTAATACATAAAAGTCATCTCTAGGGAAGGCCCTAAACAGCCCATAGGGCAGGGTGCAGTTTCTTTAAGAAGCTGGACATGTACTTTAAAATTTTACATGTCCTGGTAGTGAAAAACTATTCCATTTGTTTTTCACTATTGCAAGGACTGCCTCTTCCATAGCATAACATTGGGCTACCTTATTACTTTTAATAAGTGATAACTTTCAATTGGGACAGGTAGGAATATCGAGTTTGGTGTCTAAAGAATTGTAATTTAAAACATTTTTTTGAGCCACAATTCTGAAAATGCCACTTTTAGAAAGTTGACATTTTCTTGTGCAACCATTTGGTGCCTGCAGCCTGAATCCTGGGTCACATGACTAGGCGTTGCTGACAGTTGGTCCTTGTGTACTGCTCTCAGACAGTGATATAAAAAGGGGAATAGGTGTTGGCAGGATGGGCCATCTCTGACTTGAAAGTTGGGCCCAAGCTGGCACCTACCACACTTGCACATCACAAGACAAGAGGAAATCCTGAAATTTTGGGCTGTGCGTAACTGCAAATAGACTTGATCATGCCAAGATCTTGCCGCCCGCCAATGCGAAGCTCCGCTTACCCCGACTCTTCGGCGAAGACCAGTAATGCAAGATCTGCACTTCGCTATACAGCATCAACAGCCCGCGGTGGCTTCCAATGCAAATCTCCAGCAACGACTGTCCCTAGAGCCCAACAGGATCTTCATGCTACAGCAACACTCGGCCTGCTCTTTGCACCACATCACCGATGTTCTTTATGCTCCTCGTGACTCTCTCCATCGTGAATGGAACTCTTCGTGCCAAGCTTTAGAAGGTAACTCTTTCCGCAGGACTAACCTGGTCCCTGTATCCAGCCTGCCCTCCATTGCGTTCAGCCTGAACTTGTGATTTTCACCCACTCTCGTATGACCACATAACCACAAGTGGCACTTTGTGCTTTTAGGCGCTATACTTATCTTACATTTTTTAAATTGCATATCTCCGGTTCTACTGACCTTGATTTTTGTCTTTTTGGTCTTAAATAATTTATTAAAATACAATCTATTTTTCTAAATTGGCGTGGGATTTTCTTGTGTTTTGTTTTCACTTTATTACTGTTTGAATTGCTGCATCAATACCTTACACATTGCCTCCAGTTAAGCCTGGCCGCTTTTGTGGAAAGCTACCAGAGAGTTAAGCACAGGTAAATTTGGGGTTTGCTTGTGTCTCACAAGAATTATGGTTGCTGCTTGAGTAGGGTTTCACCCAACTCGACCAGTAATCCAATTTAGCCTCAGAGGTGCTTTCACTGAGATTCAGGACCATGGCTAAAACATTGGAATCATAGCTCAAATGTCCAGGACTTGTTGAGATGGAGGAAAAGCCTTGAACTGCACCATCCCTGAAAAGCTCATATAAAGGCAAGCCTCTGCAAAGAAATCAGTTGTAATCTCAATGGTGTCAGCAGGTTCACTTTTGTTTGGAAAACATATTTGACTGACTGTAGTGAGCCCTTCTTCAACAGCAAGTCATAGAGGAATGGGAAAACTCGTATTGCCAACCTTTGAAGGTGGACGGAGACCACCACCATCACTTTCGTGAGCAACTCTGGGGTGCTGGTAAAGCCAAAGTGAAGCACAGGAAACTGAAATGCACCAACCAGATCTTGAAGCTCAGGTAACATTTGTGAGACTGGGAAACGGGCATGTGAAAGTATACGTACTGTAGGCAAGGAAACCATCCAGTCGCCTAGATCCAGGGCAGACAGACATTGGACCAGCTTGAGCACTTTGAATCTGTTCTTCTGTAGGAAGGCATTCAAGGGCCGAAGATCCAAAATCATCATGAGGAAATAGCAGGACTAAGAACTTGTCCCTTCTTCCAAAGCCGGCACTTTCTCAATGGCCCCTTTGGCCAATAAAATCTGCACCTCTTGCAGCAAGACGGATAGGTGCGGCAATGAAAGCTGCTCTGATGTGGGAAGAAAATAAGATGGGATGGAAAGGAAAGGAAGGGCATAGCCCTGCTGGATGATTTGGAGAAAATAATAGCCTGGCACCCTGGAAGAAAATGTCTGATCCGGTCTCTCACAGGGTGGCTGTGCACCACTAAGGGAAAACTAAAGCAGCTTGAAGGCAGATGTTGCAGGACTGAGTGGAATGGTACCCCTGGTGAGCTGTACGATGTCCGTTTGATCCCTATACCCAGACACGAAAAGACCAGTTGACTGGTGCCGGGGTCTGGTGCTGTCTGTATGCCAGCCCTCTGAAATAACCTCAGCCATCTGACTGTTGACTGGTAGGCAAGAACAAGGCTTTCCCCAAGTACTCATAATGGTGTCAGTCAGGGCTTTATTAAATGGAAATAAGGGCTCAGATGAGGTTGACCCTAGAGTGGAGTCAAAGTGCTACTTCAGTGGGGGTTGAAGCGGATCCAGCTTGAGGTCAGATACCAGAGTCAGCAGAAGCCTGACCTCCAGTGCCGATGCTGGTTTCCGGTCCAGGGAGGACCTGGCTTGGCAGTTCGGTCTGGACTGTTCCCATGAGGCACAGGGTCAAGACTGATTTGCATATGGCTGGGTCCAAACTGGGGTGGCGTATTGGGCAAAAGAACGATGGATTTAACCCAGATCTCTTGACTGGGGGAGAATGTTTGAATCATTCAGCATTCCGTCCATCATTTGTTGCAGTAACACTTTTCGCCCAAATTGGGATGGGTATGCCCAGACGTGGGTCCCTTGCTCACTGTGCCACTGGATTCAAGCTAGCCTGGCTGATGAAGGGTGACATACCCCAAAACTGGTCTCAGGATGCTTGTTTCCGGTCCAGGGAGGACCTGGCTTGGCAGTTCGGTCTGGACTGTTCCCATGAGGCAGAGGGTCAAGACTGATTTGCATATGGCTGGGTCCAAACTGGGGTGGCGTAGTGGGCAAAAGAACGATGGATTTAACCCAGATCTCTTGACTGGGGGAGAATGTTTGAATCATTCAGCATTCCGTCCATCATTTGTTGCAGTTACACGATGATATCAAGATCAGCACTGGTGGAGAAGGAACCTGCGCAGATCCTGGAGCCGAAATAGAAGTCAGCACCGGAGTCGGTGAGGAACCTGAGGAGGGTTTGCGGTTCACAAACAGTGCCGAGGATCATTCTGCTGGCAGTAACATGACTGAACGCCCCTACAGATTATTAGGGCCTAAAGGAGGGCCAGAGGGAGATGTAAGAGTGTCAAAAAATATGCAGGATGACCTCCTTAAAGGCCTCGACATGCTGCGGTGTTGCCGATGGCCCAGGAAATTCAGGGCACAATGGGACCAGTTATGGAATTGGCTCCATGAACAGGAATAGGGAGGAAGATCGATTTGCACCTTGACGGGATCAGAGTTCTCTCTGGACAGAGAGTGACTGGGTGGGATTCAGTCCCGCATTGACTTCTTATGTTTCTTCTTAGAATTTGATTAATACTTATTGAATGATCTCGACTGTGATGAGGACTTGCATCAAGAGCAGGAATAAATCCGTGCCCTCAACATGACTCGAAGCAGGACTTATGCGAGGTCAATGGCCTTCTTTCGGTGTTCAGCAACATATAGCTTCACAAATCTGCATTTGAAACCGCAGAAAGGAAGGCAGGAAGAAATGAATGAATGTCAGCTTGCACTCGGGGGATCGATATGCGGCTGCGCTCTGCTGCTTCTGGGGCAGAAAGTGGTCGAGGCAGAGTTTCACAATGCCTTCTAACAGTGCGCTGGAGCACCACCTGGGGAATAAACTTAAGGTAAAGACTTTGGGGTAAGAAGTATCTCTCAGAAGAAAATTAAGCTTCTGGATGCAATGCAATAGCGGAACAGAGTCAGGATGCATGGCAACAGGTTGCTCTTTTGTAACCTCGTAGCAAGACAACGGTTGAGCGTGAGTGGACAACAGTTAAGGATCAGAACTGGGTATAAGCAACGGCTAATCCACACCTGCACTTGTGGCATCGGCACCAGCATCAGGGAAGCAGTAACCACTGTGGATCTTAGAGCAAGGATGAGGAAGTCTGAACCAGAGTTTTTTATGGTCCAATTATGGGTCCTGAAGGGACAGATAGTGCCAGGGAGGGACCCACCAGCAGTAACCCAACTGGAAGCCAATGTGGTTCCATGGGGCTCCAAAGTGTGGTTGAAAATGCCAGAAGTGCCTCGATGTGCTGCGGTGTAGCCAATGGCCTAGGAACTCAGGGCATGTCGGTACCAACTGAAGAATCTGCTCCGTGGACGGTGAGGATAACAGAATGCTATTGACATCTTCTTGAAATGAGGCTGAG
Organism: Calotriton arnoldi; assembly: GCA_963921515.1. Classification (NCBI taxonomy): domain Eukaryota; kingdom Metazoa; phylum Chordata; class Amphibia; order Caudata; family Salamandridae; genus Calotriton; species Calotriton arnoldi. The sequence continues at coordinate 459,122 of CAWUFW010006643.1, forward strand.
GACCACTTTGCTTTTTTATGCTTGTGTTTGGACCTGAACCTACTGAATTACTTCAAGCAAAAAGTGTAGTGGTTGCAAGAACAACTTGGGACTGAAAAGGAGATTTACGCAATAGCAGCAACTTCTTCTAGTGTTCAGTAACACACAACTTTGCGCCCTGCTCTCTAATTGCCTTCGGGAGCATGAGGGCACACTTATAAAAGGAGTTGTGTCCTGGGCTCAGGCACCAAAGGAACACTGTGTACTGATCCATGACTGACACCTGCTTCCTGTGTGCATTCGCTAGCACAGTGAGAAAAGGTTTTGGAGTCATTGGAAAACCAGCATTAGGCCCGGAGCATTGGATCTGTCTGAAGGCATGGACAGATGCTGCTCCACTCGCTCACTTCTGGGGCGGTATGGCGTCAGACAAAGCTGCACAGTACCACCTAATGGTCACACAGAAGCACTACTACAAAATATCTCCCAATCAATTCAGGCACCTGGAGAATATTTTAAGTTGAGGAATCCGCAGTTTGAAGCACCCACCAGAAGCTAGTGCATGAAATTGATTGCACAGGTTTTGAGGCTACCAGATTACTGGATGGGATGGGAGGGGGGGGGGGACAAGTACACTGGATCTGGTTCAAAGAGCTTCTTTCTTTGAGTAGTTATGTTTTATTCTTTGAAATGAATTACTCCTGAATAGCCAAGTCTCATCCAGCAAACTCTGTGCACAAAGGTATCTTACTGCATGCTTACATGTGGATTACTCATGAATTTCCAATATAAAAACATGCTTACTCATTGTACCTTTTCCTAGGAAGAACCACGCACCAGGATAAGAGGTTATGATGTTTATTCCTTTATATTCAAGGACAATCAAAGGAAATACACACAGACCTACCCAGCCCTTCCTTATGGTCAGGTAATGATCGATGGCTATTACCCTCACAACCAATGTCTTTTCCTCAATGTAAAGTTGTTAGAAATGGGGGTCTCCAGTTGACAACGGTTTTCACCTTTGTCCAAGTAGGGACCCTTGCTTCTAGTCAGGTTAAGGGAGTTACTCCCTTAGACAACCCCTGCGCACCCCCTTGGTAGCTTGGCACAAGCAGACAGGCTGATCTCAGAGGCAGTGTGAAAAGCATTTGTGCACACATACAGTAACACAGTAAAAACACTACTAATGGACACCACACCAGTTTAGCAAAATAGGAAATCTTTATCTACACCATACATGACCAAAACGACAAAAATCCACCATACATATACCAATATATCACCAAAAATAGGCGATTCATAAAAATAGCGTTTGTAGTAAGAAATAGCTCCACCTAGGGCTATTACGACATCATGACAGCTGAAACCCCCAAAGTACAGCGCCGACTTTGAGGTGCGCGGCGTCTGGCCCGGAGTCACACGGACCCCAAAGAACAGTACCTTGGTAAATGATGGAAACAAAGACTGTGCGCGGTGTCAGGATAGGTAATGCTTTGTTGGTGCCGGGCGTCGTTGATTCCTTACGACCACAGGGGAGGTGAGGAGTCGGTTCCTTACTGCGATGCAGGGAAGGTGAGGCGTTGGTTCCTTACTGTTGCCGGGGAGGTGACGTCACAGTGGCGTCGAGGCACCAGTTCCTTACGACGATGCAGGGGTCGATGAATTCAGGAGGTTACCCACGTCAGGTACCGGCTTCACGATGATGAAGCACCGATGTCAGTGAGGTCGGGCCGTGGTGCGAGTCGGGCGGTGCGTCGTGAGCATCGCATGCAGTGCGCCCTAGGCTCCGATGCAGGCAGTAGCCTCGGTGACGGCATCAGAGTCGGTACGGTGCGGTATAGGCAAGTGTCAGGGCTGTGGTGTAAGTTGGGGCTGTGCATCGTGCACTTCACGAGCCGTGCCCACGGCTTCGTCGCAGGTCGTGGCATCGGTGTTGCGATTTCCTTCTGTGGCAGCTGAAACAGCAGTTCCAGGTGCAGGAGGAAAGAGGGATCAAAGTCTTTGTGTCCCTGTGACTTCAAAACAGGAGGCAAGCTCTACACCAACCCCTTGGAGATCTTCTTCAAGCAAGATACACAGCAAAGTCTTGGTCCTCTCCTTGGCAGAAACAGCCACTGCAGGTCAACCCCATACAGCACACAACAAAGAGGCAGTACTTCTCCTACAGTTTTCCCAGCTCTTCTCCTTGGCAGAGGTTCCTCTTGAGTCCAGACATAATCTAAAGTTCTGGGGTCTGGGCCCCAATATTTATACCACATTTTCCTTTGTACTCTTGTGGCAGAGAGACTCTTAGCTCAGTCCAAACCAGTTCTGTCCTCTCTGGCCCAGCTTCCTGGCAGGAGGTGGAGACAGCATTGTGTAAGGCAGATCAGGCCCATTCAGGTGCAAGGAAGTCTTCTCCCACTACTCTAAATGCAACCCAGGTCTATTCAGCCCAGCCCTGACTCACCCAGGAAAGGCAGCACACAACTCAAACCCCCGCCCGCCCCCCCCCCAGTGGCTGCCTGAAGAGAATGCTAATCCAAAGCCAGACAGTCAATCCACAAGCCAGCAGAGGCACACAGGATGGCTAAGCAAACAAATACTCACTTTCTAAAAGTGGTATTTTCAAACACACAACATAAAAATCATCTTTACTAAAAGATGCATTTTTATATTCTGAGTTCAGGCATACTAAACTCGATTTCTCTATCTTGACCCAATGGGAAGTTATACTTGTAAGCTGTTACAAAATATCCCCCATTCTATCCTATGGGACATATAGCCCTTCGATAGTGAAAAACAAGATACACTGTATTTCACTATCAGGACATGCCACACACCAGTGCATGTCCTACCTTTCACATACACTGCACCCTGCTCATGAGGGTACCTTGGGCCTACCCGAGGGGTGTCTTACATGTAGGAAAAGAAAAGGGTAGGGCCTGGCAAGTGGGTGCAGTTGACAGACTGACAGGGCAGTTTAAAACTGCACACAGACACTGCAGTGGCAGGTCTGAGAACCCTTTGCAAGGCTGCTTGTGTGGGTGGCACAATTAGTGTTGCAGACCCACTAGCAGCATTTGATTTACAAGCCCACTAGGGACTAACTAGTAAATCAAATAAGCCAATCATGGAAACACCAATCCATAAACACAATTTACATACGGAGCACTTGCACTTTGGCACTGTTCAACAATGGCAAAGTGCCAAAAGCACCTATACCAGCAAAAACGAAATCCAGCACACAGCAAAAGTACGGGAGGCAGAGGCAAAAAGATAGGGGAAACCACGCCAAGGATGCCAGGTCTAACAAAAGTCTTATAAGGAGACCATTTCCTCTATAGTCGGCCCCCTTCTCTTCTCAGTCACACTATAACTAACAAAAGAAAACATGGGCACAATTCCCCTTTGTAGTTTAGAGACTCAGGTGAACCAATTTCTCCGTTAATCCAGAGACTGACGGAGGTCAGGAAAGATGCTAGATCCAGGAATGTGAAGAGGGTGAATGGATGAGGTCTGGATAATGGTCCTATAGTCCGGCTTGTGCCCCCACATAATCCATAATCTTATCAGGAATCCTTTCCCAGCTATGTAGCTTCACACTTGGCTGAAAAAGGGGAATGGATGAGGGCAGGATAAAGTCCCCTTATATAGGTGTAGAAAGATCCACCTCTTCCCCCATCTCATTGTGTTTTTATTGTCTGTCTAGTTAAACCTGCCTTTCTCGCCTCGATTCTACGATGACTGTTTCAGGGCTGTTCCTGGCCTCTATCGGTTACAAGCGGTCTGACTGAGCCCCTCCCTCTGGAGTGTGAGCGGCAGTTAGGATGCCTCCTGTAGTGTGAACTTTCTACTCTTGGTGTCAGCCCTGCAGTATCTGCCACCATTGTACTAGCATTTCACCTAATTATTTTCCTCCTTGCTCGAGACAAGGATCTAGTATCAGGCCACGGCATCTCTGCACCATAGACAAACCGAGGGCCTGGGGAAAGGTTGGGGCCACTATAGGCGCAGGGACTGGAGTTTACCCTGAGCTGCATTGTACTGCAGGTCTTACCCATATAGTGGGACAAATGGTGAAGTCCGGACCACCCATCGGAAACCTGTCCTACCAACCGTGGACGCCATCGGTAATCCCGGTTTGCAGACACAAACGCAGAATGGGTGTCTTAGAATCTGATGAGGGATTAGGGTTCATTCCATACATTAAAACAATATTGGTTATCAAAAAACATTTTCCCATGAGAAAGCATGACAGACAACAGTGCTGCTCCTCAAATGTATAGGGTGCAAGAGATAGTCAAATTAGAAATACCTATATGGGGATGTCGACGAATGGCAATAAAGGACACTCAGGTTTATTAGTTTGCAATTAATGAAATTTGCTACTTTTAGGGCATTATTAAGAGTATTTGCGGGGGCACAGTGGTGGTGGTCTTCCGACTGCCCCATAACAACCAGGACGGTCGGGCCGCCATTGCCATGCCACAGCCACCAGGGAACTGCCGTTCCCTGGCGGTGTTTCGGCAGTCAGGAGGCATTATTATGCTTGACAGGACCGCTGCGGTCCCACCAATAATATTACAAGTTTCCTCTTAACTATGGTTTTCACTGCATTTCCACCGCCATGAAAACCTCTGTGGAGAGGAAACAAAGAGGGTCCTACAGGACCCTTTTGTGCCTCTGCACCATGTGGATGCACACAGGGGGGCACAACATGTGCCCCCCTTGTGTGCATGCACATCAGTTCCTGCACGACATGGACTTTAGAGTCCATGCAGTGCAGGAACTATTTTTGGCTTTCTCATTGCGGTGCCCATTTTCAGGGTATTGCTGTGGGAACGTCAAAACAAAAGCCCACCAGACACGAGAACACTTAGTGTTCAATGCTAAATTGTACCGCCCAGGAAATAAAAGTCACGTAGCCACCCAGTCCATTTTATTTTTAATAAGAGCAATGCTGTGCTGCTGAGGCATGGCCATGGCCCTATGTCATCTGTGACACCTTCAACCAGTAAGAGTTTTTAAACCAGAAATACTCTGCATTCTTGGACTTGAGGATTAGATGTATTATTACAAATAAGGACCTACTGTATAAGTCCTTAGAGGAACATTGCTTTTACCTACAAACCTAAAGCAAGTCTTGGGCCACAGGGCTTTGGATCAGTTTAATAACCAGGCTTGGGAAAGGAACTGGCCTTCGTAGAAGAGTCTCTCTTTCTCTTATTTTTCACTGCTTCTTATTTTATTTTCTGTCACATCTCCCACTTTCTTTTCTCTTATACCCATTAATAATAAAAGCCCTAGAAGATTTTCTACAATTCTGAGAGAAACTAATATATCAGAGTCTTTGCGATTACTTAAGTCCACGGGCTGTATGTTCAAGAAGACGAAACGTCAATGCTTGCATTTTCCTTAGAGCTGGGACAGTACTTCTGACGTACACACAAATTCAATGAACTACCTGTATTTTTTAGTATTAAATCAGTTTTTATTAGCAGAACACATAGCATGAAAATACATTGCATCGTTGCCTACAACCCTGCGGGCCGGCTACAGCACAGTCAGAAAAGAAAGGCGGGCCAGTGAATCAGAGGTTATCCGATTCGGTTAGCTGACACAGCATGCCGCCTACAACCCATTCAGGGCCGACCGCGTTTGTTAAAAGGAGACAATAGACAGTCCTGGCTCCACGAAAAGTGGATAATAGCAAAGTCCGATGCGCTGCTAGCATGTGCATATATATATAAAGTACAAGGGAACCCAATTTGATCAGTCAGGGACCTTGGGAACTAGCTTATTTTAAGAGACAGAGGTCCCTGTAAAGAAAATTGATTGAAAACAAATAAATATAGCCCCAATCAGTACTATATTGTAACCATTGTTCCATCCGGAACAAGGCAATTTTAATATGCAATTATAAAAATACGCAACATAAAATTAAATAACAGTAGGACACAAGCCTGTATCCAAAAAACTCACATCACAAAGGAAACAAAAGAAGGCTCAGGCAGCATGTACTTGTCTGCGTCAATTCAATATAATGGAGCAAACAATAATAGGAGAAAATCACCTTTACACATAATATAACTAATAGATAACAGTGTATAAGGTTAACAATTATGTCGACGGCGTTTCGATCCATAACACAATTAACGGATCATCATCAGGACTTGCAAATTAGTGCCTGAAAACATTTTGCCTGCAATTAACTGGAAGTGAGAGCTGAGAACAGAGCCAGGCGGGATGGGGGATGAGCTTCCATGAATGGCCGGGAGCGGTCTGCAGCCACGTTGTAGAATGGTTGTTCACAAGGAATTAGATTAGCGGTCCGTATGGTAAAGTGCCGATGGCATCTAATTAGGCTTCACTTGAGACCAATCACAATGGATTCGAAGTCCGTTAGGAAGGCGCTGCAGACATCAATTAAGGCGGCAATTATACCAGTCACACGAAGGAAGGTAACTTGGAGGCAACTGCTATCAAAAAATTTCGGACTTCCCGGCCATTCATGGAAGCTCATCCCCCATCCCGCCTGGCTCTGTTCTCAGCTCTCACTTCCAGTTAATTGCAGGCAAAATGTTTTCAGGCACTAATTTGCAAGTCCTGATGATGATCCGTTAATTGTGTTATGGATCGAAACGCCGTCGACATAATTGTTAACCTTATACACTGTTATCTATTAGTTATATTATGTGTAAAGGTGATTTTCTCCTATTATTGTTTGCTCCATTATATTGAATTGACGCAGACAAGTACATGCTGCCTGAGCCTTCTTTTGTTTCCTTTGTGATGTGAGTTTTTGGATACAGGCTTGTGTCCTACTGTTATTTAATTTTATGTTGCGTATTTTTATAATTGCATATTAAAATTGCCTTGTTCCGGATGGAACAATGGTTACAATATAGTACTGATTGGGGCTATATTTATTTGTTTTCAATCAATTTTCTTTACAGGGACCGCTAGCATGTGCATGGCAACAAACCAAAGACCTGTTTCTGACGGCTGAATGCTATAGGGTCTGCCTGGGCAAGCCCATGAAGTCCATCTTAAAGCTGGTCAGTAGGAGGTGGAGTTTGCCAAGGGAGTGAGGGCGCTCCTATTCAGTGAAGAGAACAAATTCCTCAGCTCCCGCCGGACCCAAAGTGGACAGAACAGCCCCAAAAGCACGTTACTCTCGGTCATTAGAGTCCAGGGTGTCCCCCTCTGCACCAGCCAGGGTCCGTAGGACAGCAGACCGTTCTTTAATAATTGTGGCGGAATCAGGGCGGAGACGACCCAAACCCCGACCTCCCCGGGGGCTTCTGTGTGCCCGACTCCAGGGCATCCGGTTGGGGAGGTAGGTCATCGAGGTTGAGGTTTAGCACCTTACATGCTTCGGTCAGGGAGTAGACCTGATGCACCTTCCCTCCGGCGCGGAAAATGAGGCGGAATGGGTGGCCCCAAGCATACGAAATGCTCTGTGAGCGCAGGTGGTTGGTGATGGGGCGGAAGTCTCTTCTCTTTTGCAGGGTATTAGCAGCCATGTCTTGAAACAGTTGGGGAGAGTGGTCCCGGAAGCGTAGAGGTTGACTCGAACAAGCCGCTTTGAGGATCTCCTCTTTCACTGTGAAGTCGTGCACACACACACTAAGATGTCTGCAGGAGGGCGGTTCGGTGGATGCGATGGGCCCACACAGTGGCAGCGATCAATCTTGACGGAGGAGTCCGCTGGTGCATTCCGGACCGCTCGGAAAAGGTCTTGGACGTAACCCACGAGGTCTTCCCCTTCTGCCCCGGTTGGGACTGCACGAATACGGACGTTGTTCCTCCTCGACCTATTCTCCAGGTCCTCGGAGTGCGATTGGAAGTCCAGGTGTTGGTCTCGCAGCAGTATGATTTCTTGCTGGAGTGCTGCGATCTCCTCGTCTCTGGCAGTTGCGGAGTCCTCGAGGGAGGCCACCCGCTCCCCCACAGCATCCACGTCTCTCTGCACCACCCGCAGGTCCGCCTGTAAGTTCGTTTTAATGGCCAGGATGTGCTCTCTCTGAGAAGCGAACAATGCCTCCAGGAACTCCCTTGTGACCGTGACATCCGGGCTGTCTCCACCTGGCGTTGTGTTCGTTCCAGAGGCGTCCCCTGCCGTCTTCATGAGGAGGTCTCGAACAGACCTTTCTTTCTTGTTTTTGACAGCAGCCATCGTGGGGTCTTGAAGCTGGCCGTCCCGCGAGTCGGGAACGGGCCCTGGAGAGAGGATTTGCGTGCACCAGGAGGCTGTCAGATGATAGAGGAAGCACACAAGGTCCTAGAAGGGGCGTCGCTCGCACTCAGGTGTTCCGCAAATAGTATTGGCGTTCCGCTGCAGCCAGACGGAATCTCCGGCCCTCCTTCAGTGCCTGGCGGTAGAGAACAATAGGCCCTGCGATGCTCCCGGGGGCATCCAGCCCCCAAGGTGGACGGGATCGGGGACTGCGTAACACCGGTGGCCACAGACACCACCGAACCTCCGTCCGCTGGAAAGGTCTAAACCGCCAGCAGGGTCCAGCGCCGCCTGAGGCACCCCTCACGTCGGGCCCACAGGGTATGCAGAGGAGGCCCAGCAAGTAATGAGATACCCCAGCGTCGTCGCCGCTCCGCAGGCCCCACCAGCACTCCTCTCAAGGCCCTCGCCACCCGACCACGGGCAGGACAGTAGCCTCCCCAGTGGCGGTGATGTTCTCCCAGCAGAAGGGCCCCGCCCGGATCACCCATGTACCTGTACTTCTCCTTCACCACAGTCTTCACAAGCACTGCTGGCCAACAGAAAGGGGGGCCGGGGGGGGCACCAGTCCTCACCAGGCGGTCCTCGAGTGAAGCGCTGTGCTGATCCCAGACCCTGGGCAGTGGGAAGCCGAGTAGGCCCCCGGCCGTGAGAGCGCAGTGGTTCGTATAGCACTCCTAGGTCCGGGTCTGCCTCGTGTGCCAGCCGGTTCAGGAGCAGGTGATGCAGGGTGCCGCCGCAGCAGGCCGTCCGTGATTCAAAGGCGGGAGCGGCGGTGGAACGTCCTCTGGGCCCTACGCTCAACGGTGCGCCCCCGGCCTGGACGCGCCGCACTCGTGCTAAATGGCTGCGGGAAGGTTGTAGGGTGCAAAGGGTCCCAACCGACACCCGAGTGGCCCCAAGACAGGAAGGCAATGTCCCACTGTCGCCTCACCCCGCAGGGGGTATCTCTCAATGCTGGTCGCTCTGCAGACCTCGCTCCGATCTGTGCCAATACAAGACAGGGCCCAGGGTGCACCACTCCGCCTGCGCGAGACCCTGTAGGGTGGCTCCAAACTTCGTAGTCCGCCCCACCTCTCTACAAATCTGGCGCGGCCCAAAGCGCTCAGACACAGCAGGAGGCCTCGCCAAGTGTCCCAGTCGTTGTGCAAGAGCGCTGATGTAGATATGCTCGCCCCCTCAAACTAGGCCTTCTGAGCCAGTGCAAACATCCAATAAGCCACTGCATACGTGGGGTGTGCCCCGGAGCTGCAGCCCCCTTCCACGCTGCCTGCAAAGTTCTGTCAATGTGTCTCCCCTACAGGGCCCGGGGGAGGCAGCAAACATCACTCACCCCTGCGGGCCGCTACAGGCCGTCACCGGAGATTCGATTGTTGCTGGCTAGGCGCAACGTAATCCCCTATTTGCGCCATTCTCAGTGCTGTTCCTTCAGTGCGAGGCACACACCGGCCCTGGAAGTGCCCAACTCGCGCTCAGGAAAGGCCTCGCTGTACCCCCAACGCGTCGTGTAGGCCACGTCAGTCCTGGGCCCCCACCGCCGCGGCCAGGTCCGATTCCATGAAGATGGCGGGTCTCCCCCCTGGGCTCCAAGGCAAGCAGGGCACGCCCAGGGACCCGATCCCGCAAGTAATGGAGGGCCGAGCGGGAGTCCGGCCGGGCCGTTAGACGTCCTCTCCGCGGTGCTGCATCAGGCCTCAAATCCTTGGTGAGGGCCGGGAAGCAATTTGCCTCGCGTCGGTGGGCCGGGGGGGGGGCACCTCTCCAGGGGTGGCGCTGGAAACTCAGCGGGGCCTCCCCGCTCTCGGCTCGCTCCGTGAGCAAACAGCAAAACAGCAATGGGCTGCGCTGGAGTACGGCCGAGCCCCAGGGCGTCTTCTGCTCCGCGCCACGTCAGGCCGCGGGTCTCTGGGGGATGCCGGGGAGCATCTCTATGCGCTCCGATGGGCTGGCGGATCAGACCCAGTGCAGCGCCGGGATCACAGCGACAGCCCCCAACCACCGGCAGAGGAATGAAGCGATTTGGGTGCTGTATCAATGCTGCAGGCCCGGCGGGAATGATGCTCGAGCGAGGCGCGTCCGCTCACTCCGCCATCTTGGCCACGCCCCCTACCTGTATTTTTTAAGGAGTTTCTTTTGTAACTTAGCCACCATGGTATATACATTTCTACATTGTTCCAGATAATGCCTATAAACCCAGGATGTGAGGATTCACTGTGTCACTCTCACAACCTTCAAGCTGAGAAGCTGTTTTTATGGCTATGTCTTTTTCTATAATCCCTAAAACAGAGCATGAAGTTTCATTTGTACTCCTTAAAGAACAAGTTACTTACCTTCGGTAACAATATATCTGTAAAAGACATAGATTAGTTATAGATTCCTTACCTTAGAATTACCCCCAGGAGTCAGACTGGATCCGGAGAATTTTTCGTCAGCAGTACACCTGCGCGTCGAAAGGTGGCGTCGGTCGGCTCCGCGTTAGTCGTCGTGGTCGCCGGGATGTCGTTGCAGTAGCTACTTAGACGCCGCGCTGACGTCAGTTCTTTTACACGACATTCCACGCCAGAAGGGCAGAGCCATGCAAGTCACTGACCACTGGTGTACAAAACTAGGGCCCTGAAAGGGATTCCCTGACCCTAGAAGTCAGTTCGCAGAACTGGGAGGATGGGTGGGGTGTAAGGAATCTATAACTAATCTATGTCTCTTACAGATATATCGTTACCGAAGGTAAGTAACTTGTTCATCTGAAAGAGACAATTAGTTATAGATTCCCTACCTTAGAATGGATACCCCAGCAATACCAACTCCGGAGGTGGGTCTGCAAACCAAGTTCACACCAGAAAGTCCTGGAGAACAGAACAGACAAAGAAGCCGTCTCTCCAGACTTGCCTGTCCAAGCAGTAGTGTTTTGTGAACGTGTGCAGAGATGCCCACGTAGCTGCCTGACAGATGTCATTGAGGGGGACTCCCCATCCCAAAGCAGTGGTAGCTGCCATCGCCCCGGTGGAATGGGCACGCAGTCCCACTGGAGGCTCCTTCTTTGCCAAGGGGTAGCAAATTTTGATGCACAAAATGACCCACCTGGAGATGGTCCGTTTGTGCACGGCCCGACCTTTTTTGGCGCCCACATAGCCAACAAAGAGCTGGTCATCCACCCGGAATTGTTTGGTATGATCCAAATAAAAGGAAAGCGCACGTTTTGGATCCAGACGATGGAGTCTCTCTTCCTCCTTAGAAGGATGCGGGGGCGGGAAGAAGGTGGGCAAAGTGATGGTTTGACCAATGTGGAAAGAAGTAACCACCTTGGGAAGAAAAGAAGGCCTGGTTCTGAGGACGACCTTGTCCGGGATGAACAGCCAGAAAAGGAGGTTTTGAAGAAAGAGCTTGGAGCTTACTCAACCTGCGAGCAGAGGTGATGGCAACCAGAAAAGCAGTCTTTAGAGTAAGAAGTCCGAGGGGACAGTTGTGAAGTGGCCAAAGGAAGCGCACATAAGATAAGTAAGAACTAAGTTCAAGTCCCACTGAGGCATTACGAAGGGAACAGGAGGAAAAAGATGAGTAATGCCCTTAAGGAAGCGATTTACAACAGGGGACTTGAAAAGAGAAGGCTGATCAGGAAGCCTAAGAAAGGCTGAAATGGCTGAGAGGTAGCCCTTAATAGTGCCCAGAGCAGAGCCCTGCCGGGCCAAAAAAAGGAGGAACAAGAGAACCTCAGAAAGAGGGGCAGAAAGGGGATCCACAGCCTTTGCTGTGCACCATGCCACAAATTTGTTCCATCTGCAGGCGTATAGCGTCTTGGTGGAGGGACGTCTGGCTGCCACGATAACATCACAAACTTCGGGAGGCAGGTCAAAAGACGTCAACTGCCGCCGCTCAATCTCCACGCAAGGAGGTGGAGACTGGACAGGTTCGGGTGGAGGTCTGTCCCCTGCTGCTGCGACAGAAGATCCTCCCGAAAAGGCAGTCGGATCGGAGGATCGATGGCCATGTGTAACAGCTCGGGATACCAGACTCTTCGTGCCCAATCCGGAGCCACAAGGATGACTTGGGCCCGGTCGCGCTTGATCTTCTTCAGCACTCTGGGCAGAAGTGGTATAGGCGGAAAGGCGTATAGAAGACCGCAACTCCACTCGCGACGAAAAGCGTTGCCTAGCGAGTGCCGCCTTGGAAATTCCAACGCGCAGAAGTGCCGACATTGCGCAATCTCTTTGTTGCCGAATATATCTAACCAAGGCTCTCCCCACTGCTGAAAGTGACCTTGCGCCACCTCCGAGTGAAGATGCCATTCGTGATCCATCATGCACCTGTGGCTGGGTTCATCCGCCCTGGCGTTCAGGGAACCTGCCAGGTGTTGAACCACCAGGGATATGCCCTGATGTTCCAGCCATGTCCAGAGACGGAGAGCCTCTTGACATAGGTTCCACGACCCCAACCCGCCCTGTTTGTTGCAGTACCACATGGCGGTGGTGTTGTCCTTGAACACCTGCACTACTCTTCCCCGGACAGAGGGAAGGAATGCTTTTAGTGCAAGACGGATCGCCCGAAGCTCCAGAAGGTTGATGTGGAGCCCGGACTCCGCCGTACACCAGAGGCCTCTGATCTCCGCCTCTCCCATGTGGCCGCCCCATCCCAGCAGAGATGCATCTGTCACCACTGTGAACTCTGGTTGGGGAAGGGAGAGGGATCTGCTGTTGACCCAATCCCGGTTCGTTAGCCACCACTGCAATTGACGTGCAGTGCCCTCCGAGATCTGGACGCAATCGGACAGATTCCCCCGATGCTGTGCCCACTGGAACTTCAGGTCCCACTGCAGAGCCTGCATATGCCACCTGGCATGATCTACCAGCAGGATGCAGGAGGCCATGAGGCCCAGCAGCTTCACGGTCATTCTGACCGAAACCCGGGATAGAGGCTGAAAGATCGGAACCATAGCCCGAATATCCCGGACTCGCTGTTCGGGAGGATAAGCCCGAAATTGCATCGTGTCCAGAACTGCTCCGATGAACAGGAGCTTCTGAGAGGGAGTCAGGTATGGCTTCGGCATGTTGACAGAGAACCCCAGCGAGTGCAGGAGGTCCGCCGTAGTTTGGAGGTGGGAGACGACAGCCTGGGGCGAGCCCGCCTTCAACAGCCAGTCGTCGCGATAGGGGAAGACTGGAACCCCTGATCTGCGCAGATGAGCTGCGACCACCGCCATCACTTTTGTGAACACCCGAGGGGCGCTGGTAAGGCCAAAGGGGAGCACGGTAAACTAAAAGTGCTCGTGGCCTACCGTGAACCGCAGGTAACGCCTGTGGGCCGGCAGGACGGGGATGTGAAAATAAGCTTCCTGCAAGTCCAACGCTACCATCCAGTCTCCAGGGTCGAGGGCAGACAGGACCTGAGCTAGCGCCAACATTTTGAACTTCTCCTTCTTAGGGGGAAGCGGTTGACGTTCCTGAGATCCAAGAAAGGACGCAGGCCTTTGTCCTTCTTGGGCATCAGAAAGTAGTGGGAATAGCAACCCCGACCTACTTCTGGGACAGGAACTCGCTCGATGGCTCCCTTGGCCAAGAGTGCTGAAACTTCCTGTTAGAGAAGGGCCAGATGATCCTCCGACATGTGATGGTACTGAGGTGGCATGGATGGAGGGGTAGTCTCGAAGGGGAGGGAGTAGCCCCTTCGGACTATTTGCAAAACCCACCTGTCTGACGTGATGGTGCGCCAGTGGGGGAGGTGATGGCGAATCCTGCCCCCCACTGGCGATTGGTGGCCCTGAAAGGTCGGACTAGGAGGGTTTGGAGGCTGCTGCAGAGGGGGCTGTGGTGGACTGGCCCGCCCGCTGGCCCCCAGAACCACGGCGGTGGTTCCCACATCCCCAGCCGCACAGGGGCTGAACAGCTTGCGCCGGCCTGTGGCTCTGGGCGGGACATGGCGGGGCACCCCTTCCGTAGCCACGAAAGGGACGAAAAGCAGACTGCGCAGGGCGGGTGGTGGAGAGGCCCAAGGACCTGTCCGTAGCCCGAGAGTCCTTAGAGCGCTCCAGCGCGTTGTCTGCCTTGTCACCGAATAAGCGACGGCCATCAAAAGGCATGTCCATAAGAGTGGATTGGACATCCCCTGAAAAATTAGTTGACCTCAACCAGGCGTAGCGTCGAAGGGCTACCGATGTGGAAATCGTCCTGCCTAGTGAGTCGGCGGTATCCAGCCCACAGCGGATGGTAAACTTTGCTGCGTCTCTCCCTTCGGCCACTGCATGGGAGAGTACGGCCTGGGCCTCCTCCGGGCACTGAGGCAGCACTTGCACCACCGTATCCCACACGGAGTGGGTGTAACGGCCCAACAGACATGCAGTGTTTACCGGCCGCAGTCCCAAGCTGGAGGAAGAAAACATCTTCTTCCCAAGATGGTCCAGCTTTTTGGATTCCCTATCAGGTGGTGCGTTAGGGAATGCGCCTTTAGAGGTGGAGGCTTGGACCACCAAGCTGTCAGGGGTGGGGTGTTGGGAGAGGAAAGTGGGGTCGCCCGAGGCTGGGCGGTGGCATCGGGCAATCATCCTATCCACAGGAGCCCCTGTGTTGGGCCTGGACCAGGTGCCCAAACGGATGTCGGTTAGGGCTTCATTAAACAGCAGCAAGGGCTCCGAAGAGCTCGCTGCCGGTTGAAGCACCTCTGTCAGGAGGTTGGTCCTGACCGCCACCATAGGTAGCTCAAGGCTGAGAGCCTCGGCCGCCCTACGCAACACCACTGCGTAAGACGCTCTCTCCTCCGTAGCCACGGTAGGAGGAGACAACATGCCAAGGTCTGGTGAGGTATCCAGACCATTGGCTTCCCCCAGTTCCTCTCGCCAGTCCGGTTCATAACCCAACTGGTCAGTTAAAGGGTCTCCAGACCCCTCCCTCATGGTCGAGCTCCAAGCAAAACAGGCACACGCGGTGCGACTCCGTCACCGACATCAGTCGGCTACAGGAACCGCAAGCCTTGAAGCCGGGCATCCCTGATGTGAACCAGGAGTCGAAGACTCTAAAACGGTGTCGACAAAAGTCGCTAAAAAGTCAGTCAAAAAGTGACTGGAGGTACCGCTCTCTCCGGATCTGCGCCGGCTGGCACGGAAAAAGAAAGAACTGACGTCAGGGCACGAGGGCAGTGTCTAAGTAGCTACCGGGACATCATCCCGGCAACCACAACGCCAACGACGAATTCGGAGCTGACCGACGCCACCTTTCGACGCACAGGGGGTACTGCTGACAAAAGATTCTCCAGATCCAGTCTGACGCCTGGGGGTAATTCTAAGGTAAGGAATCTATAACTGTCTCTTTCAGATCAAGAATATTCCTTACTTTTGTAGGTCCCAAATATTACATCTATGATCAATTCACAGCTGTAGTATGCCAATGGATTAAACATTCCAGGTCACACCCTAGAAATACTTGAATGGATCTTAAACTGGGGAGCATGTCTTTTATTGCTTCTTTCACAGACAGCCCACATCACCCCTTTCCTAAGGAGCTTCCATTGGCTTCTTTACACCAAGAAATCTGTTACATTGTGCGTTCCACTGCAAGCAGATCTTCCATATGACAGGGCCATGCCGGATACAAAAGGAGACTTTTCAGTCGCCACATCTAGGGCCGGAGAGCCATAGTCCACTACTTTACAGGCTCGTCCCGCCACATGTTCTCACCATGGCTGAAGGCAAGACTCCTGTGCAAGGGAAGGGAAGAGCTCAAAATAAGCACGGGAAATGGGAACTCCCGGAAAGCTGCCATCTTTGCCGGCAGTAAGGCACGCCCCCTGACTTTCTCATCAAAGTTTTATTCTGATAAGGTAGTTCTGTAACCTGCAAAGAATTAATGTAATTGTGGAAATTTGAGTAATTATTTCCGTTTAACCTTTGTTTGATCTGTAGATAGAGGGAAAGGAAATGCCTTAGAATAAAGACGTGAACCACGGACTTCTCTTTTGGATCCGATGTATTTAGGACAACATATAAAATGTTCAACACGTTGTGGCAAGATAAATTGTACAAAAATACATTTGAAACAATCTTCACAAGAAATATAGGCATCTACCATAATATCTCCAAGACGACATGCATGCATGTAGTATTTAAATTAAATAAAAATGTGTCAAATATTTTTATGGTAAAATAAAACGATATATCTTTTTTGTAGAACAGAAAAGCCAGGGCAAAAAGTAGGCTTCAAATAAAAAAGGATGTACAATAAAAATAAAAATATACAATCTCTTACAAACCAAAAAATCTTTAAAAGAAATGTTTAATAACCTGTACAATCCATTGTAAACTTTAAAGCATACATTTGATCTTACATATGGTAATCACTGTGTGCATTTCTCAACTTCCAATTACTGTACATAAATTCTATATACATTAGGATACTGAAAAGCTAAAAATCAAAACTTTGTATTGGTCAGGAAAATATATCTGATATGCAATTTTGTACATTATTTAAACGGCTCATTTCGATGTGACGATGGACAACAAATGCCACGCTTACATGCACCATTATGACAATATTATCTTTTCCTTTTAAAACATTGTTTGGCCACATTCAACTTTACACTAGGTGATAAGCAAAAGTCAGAAATAAAAGCGTTCCAACAAAATCAATACTACAAAAATTAGAGAGCAACAGGGATCACGAAGAAAATAGCAAAAGATTTTCAACACAAAAATTGTGCGGAAATCCTATGTACAATAATAAAAAAAGAATGAAAACAGCACAATGTATTCTTCTTTGTCGAGCCACAGACGCAGATTAACAATAACGAGAGGGGACTGAGGGGCAGGACACACTTTGTATGAATGCGGGTTAGCCGTGCTTATGGGCTGCACGTCTGTTGACAGCTCTCTAAATTACTTCTGCCATTCTGAATTGCCCATCAGTAGTCCGATGGCTTTCCCAAACCGCATCATGCCATCGTGTAACCATAGCTGCCACAGTGCAATGCCACCAGAAGCCTGTCCTTTAGGACCATCTTACTTGGGTATTCAGGCAACTTCAGCATGTTGATACTGCGAAAGAAAGAACACTTCCATTAAATATGAAGTCTATGAGACAGAGTGCCTGATTGTTCTGTGAGCACCGTGCGAGATAATTGAAATGCAACTCTCCTCTCAAATCTGCATCGAAATTGGAAAACCTTGAAGATGCTACATTTATGAAAGAGGAAAACAGCGCTGCACGGTGGAATCCTTTTAGCATGTAAATGAGTTGGAGAAAAACTTCCCTTAGCTCAGAAATGCTAGGACCTGCGACAATGTGGCGCTGTTCTGAAGACTTTCTATAGTAATGATTTTTTTACTCGAACTGTTTCATTAAATAAGGAAAGCCTACAACATACAGAAAGCACAATAATAACACAATAATAATGAATTCTTTGATAGCAGTTCACAGTATGAAAGGACCAAGACATGCAAGTAGAACAAATGAAAATACATTAAACAGACTGCCTTTATTAAAGGTGGGGTTCGAGTTTTATAACAAATGGATCGAAGAAAAACAGATTCAACAAGCATTGGCATAGCCAATAGGTCTCGCCTTTGGGACCTTATAAGTGTTTAGCCATGCAACACTTGATGTTGTTGCACCAAGGATATTGTACTGGATAACTAAACACTTATAAGGTCCCAAAGGGGAGACCTATTGGCTATGCCAATGCTTTTTTTTTTTTTTTAAAGGACAAGCAGTGCTATCAGGCTCCGGCTGCCACTTAGTCCACCGCATCCCACGTAGACGCTGCAGCCATCTTTGAATGGTTTTAAAGCCAATTCAAAAGCGGTCGCCAGTGTATGTGAATCCCTATCTCAACTGTGAGACTGTTCTCCTGCTTCCCAATTCTATTAAATACAAATTATGTAAAAAGAACATCCCTTTCTGAGCTGCACGGCTCATCCTACCCACGTTTCACGTGCAGATTTGAAATACTGATGGTTTGGGCTTCCTGGAATTCAACTGGTTGAGAGGTAGAGAGGTTTAGAGAGGTGTAGAGAGGTGTAGAGAGGTGTAGAGAGGTGTAGAGAGAGAGGTAGCGAGGTAGAGAGAGAGGTAGCGAGGTAGAGAGAGAGGTAGAGAGAGAGGTAGCGAGGTAGAGAGAGAGGTAGCGAGGTAGAGAGAGAGGTAGCGAGGTAGAGCGAGAGGTAGCGAGGTAGAGCGAGAGGTAGCGAGGTAGAGAGAGAGGTAGCGAGGTAGAGAGGTAGAGAGAGAGGTAGAGAGCGAGGTAGAGGTAGCGAGAGGTAGAGAGAGAGGTAGAGGTAGCGAGAGGTAGAGAGAGAGAGGTAGAGGTAGAGAGAGGTAGAGGTAGAGGTAGAGAGAGGTAGAGAGAGAGGTAGCAAGGTAGCGAGGTAGAGAGAGGTAGCGAGGTAGAGAGAGGTGTAGAGAGGTGTAGAGAGGTGTAGAGAGGTGTAGAGAGGTGTAGAGAGGTGTAGAGAGGTGTAGAGAGGTAGAGAGAGAGGTAGAGAGGTAGAGAGAGAGGTAGAGAGAGAGGTAGAGAGAGGTGTAGAGAGAGGGAGAGAGAGAGGTAGAGAGAGGTAGAGAGAGAGAGGTAGAGAGAGAGGTAGAGAGAGAGGTAGAGAGAGAGGTAGAGAGAGGTAGAGAGAGGTAGAGAGAGGTAGAGAGAGGGAGAGAGGTAGAGAGAGGTAGAGAGAGAGGTAGAGAGAGAGGTAGAGAGAGAGAGCGGTAGAGAGGTAGAGAGAGAGAGGTAGAGAGAGAGAGGGAGAGAGAGAGAGGGGTAGAGAGAGAGGTAGAGAGAGAGAGAGGTAGAGAGAGAGGTAGAGAAAGAGAGGTAGAGAGAGAGAGTGAGAGAGAGAGGTAGAGAGGTAGAGAGAGGGAGGTAGAGAGGTAGAGAGAGGGAGGTAGAGAGAGAGAGGTAGAGAGAGAGAGGTAGAGGTAGAGAGAGAGAGGTAGAGAGAGGTAGAGAGAGGTAGAGAGGTAGAGAGAGAGGTAGAGAGGTAGAGGTAGAGAGAGAGAGGTAGAGAGAGAGAGGTAGAGGTAGAGAGGTGGAGAGAGGTAGAGAGAGGTAGAGGGAGGTAGAGAGAGGTAGAGAGGTAGAGAGAGGTAGAGAGAGGTAGAGAGAGAGGTAGAGAGAGGTAGAGAGAGAGGTAGAGAGAGAGGTAGAGAGAGAGGTAGAGAGAGGTAGAGAGAGAGAGAGGTAGAGAGGTAGAGAGAGGTAGAGAGAGAGAGGTTGTGAATCACTATGTTTATGTGAATCAGGTGTGGTAACGTCTGTACTTCATTTTTACTGAAAGGTATATTGATTAAAGGGGTAAAAGAAAGAGAAATAGAGAGAAGAAAGAATAAAAGCGTGAACGAAAGAGCAAAAAAAGTGCAAGCTAACGAGAAGCCACACAATGAGATCCCGGACTGACAGTAACTTTCATCAATTGGATCCCAAATTATTCCCTTTTGAAAGTCAAGCTGATAACGGGATGTGTCTTGCAGACCAGAACAAAAGGCAGCAGGCGACCAGGCGGTAGCAAGAGCTGCGCGCGCGAGAGAGAGGGGGCGCAGGAGGTGAGCCCGGGAGTGGTGCGTGCATGCGCGCGCAGTCTGCTCATTTTCAAGCACTGCACTCGTGCTTGTGGCGCGCCCCTGCTCGCTCCCGCAAGGTGGATGCCGCCACAAGCACGAGTGTGTGCTTGAAAATGAGCAGAGCGACGGCTAAAGGCCCTCCTATGCAGCACATGCGCGCTGCGTAGGCGAGACCTAAAAAGGCCTAGTCACAAATGCAACTTTACAAGCGTAGATTTTCTCACCTGTAACTTACTACTGCACCATGTAATAACTTTACACTTTTTTGTTACTCTACTTTTTGAGTGTAAAAAAAAAAAATAATAAAAAAATAATTATATATTATTTACTGGCGGTCGCCAGTAGATAGTTATAGTTACAACCTATTATCCATAGGAAATCCGCGACATTCTATTTGAAATAACTCTCTTGCCGGTTGACGTATCTTCGCAAAATTTTCAAACTTTGTGGGGCGCTCCGGTCCGCTCCTACCCTGAAAGTCTCGGGGATTCGCTAAGCGGGGCCGAGAAAAAGGGGGTCCCAAAACGCGTTTCCCCATGCAATTTTCCATAGGAAACTTTAGACACGGCTACAGCCCGAACTGCTGAACGGAATTACACCAAATTTGGCAAAGAGGTAGTTCTTGGTTCAGAAAGAACCCTTTTGTTAAATGGTGTAAATCCGTTCAGTAGTTGCTGAGAAAATCAAAAGTAAAAAGATAGATATATCTAGGGCCGCGGATCCTCCCGAGCACGAGCTTTATGTTAATTGGCTGTCAACACTCCAAATCAGGAAGTGTTGGCAGCTATTTTGTCCCTCGGTAGAACCGAGGGACAGAAACAAGTGCGCAAAGCGCACAAAGGGGGCAGGGTAGAAACACCCTGACCCCTAGGTCTGCTCAGCCCCTCACACGCCCGGGGACCACCACCTCCCCGGGGCACTAAGAAAATTAAAATGGGGGTCCGTTTTGACTCTCAAGCCCCGGGGACCACCACCTCCCCGGGCTTTCAAAATGTAGGAGGGGGCCGCGCGGCCCCCTCCTGGAGCCTGTGGTGGCCCTGGGGACCGCCACCCCCAGGGTCGGCTCCTGCAGTGTCCCGGGGTGCCTACCCCCGGGACACTGCTGTTTGCAATGACAGGACGGGAGCCTCGCGGCTCCCGTCCTGTCATTGCAAACTGCTTTGAATTTTGGAAGCGAGAGCAGGGAAAGCTGCTCTTGCTTCCAAAATTCAAGCAGAATTGCTTTTCACATGGGGAGCTGCATATTAGCAGCTCCCCATGTGGAGAAGCAATGCCGGCTCCCGCAGGAGGCGGGGAGCCGGCAGGGTCCGTGGGGGAGTTGGGGTCCCCCACGACCCCAAAAGATAGGGCCAGCCCCGGGGATGGGGTCCCCGGGGCCATAAGTGGCACGGAGGGGGCCACGCAGCCCCCTCCCCAAAGTAAAAAATTGGATTTTTTTTAAAAACTGCAAGGCCGGCCGGGGATGGGGTCCCCGGGGCCTTAATGGCCTGAGGAGGGGGCCACGCAGCCCCCTCCAAATAAAAAAAAAGAGGCCATGCCCCGGGGATGGGGTCCCCGGGCCAATACAGGCCCAGGGAAGGGGGCCACGCGGCCCCTTCCCCGTTTTTTTTAATTTTAATAAAGAGGGGTAAGGCCCTGGGGGATGGGGTCCCCAGGGCCTAAAAATAGGGAAAAGGAAGGGGGCTACACAACCCCCCTTCAGGGGGAAAAAAAAAAACGATCGGGCCCGTAGGCCCCGCCCTTCCTTCACCACTCTGCAAACGCGCCCTGGCGCGTTTGCAGAGGGGGAATGCACCCTTGAATACTGGGGTCCCTGGGGCCAACTAGCCCACCAGGAACCTCCAGTATGCGCAAGGGGGCTGCCTTGCAGAGAGGTGTACAGAGGCCACGCCCCTTTTACACCTCTCTGCAACGCAGCTCTATGGCGCTTTTTGGAGGTATATGGTGGGCTAGTTGCACCCCAGGGACCCTCAGGATTCAAGGGGAGTTAATCCCCCGACTTAAAACGCGCCACGGGGCGCGTTTGCACAGTGGTGAAGGGAGGGGCGGGGCTTCAGGTGACATGTGTGAAACAGGCCTGCGTGGCGCGTTTTAAGATGGGAATTAAATCCTCTTCAATCCTGAGGGTCCCTGGGGGCCAACTAGCCCAACAGGTACGTCCAGAAAGCGCCACAGAGCTGCGTTGCAGAGAGGTGTAAAAGGGGTGTGGCCTCTGTACATGTCTCTGCAACGCAGCCTCTGGCGCATACTGGAGGTTCCTGGTGGGCTAGTTGGCCCGTAGGGACCCTCATGATTCAAGGGGACTTAATCCCCAACTTAAAACGCGCCACGGGGCGCGTTTGCACAGATGTCACCTCAGGCCCCGCCCCCTCCCTTCACCATTGTGCAAATATTCCTCTAAAATCAGCCGAAATACGAATTCTGATTTACTCACCTGTTATCAGGAGAGACCTCAGTGCTGCATCTTTCAGCCCAGTACTAATCCTGAAAAGTAATTTTAACCGTACTTACCAGTAACTTGAATTTCCTTCCATAGGCTAACATTGACTGGTTTCACTTGGAAATTCTTCTAAGTGTGGAGTTTTGGAACTTTAAAATATTCCTCTAAAATCAGCCGAAATACGAATTCCGATTTACTCACCTGTTATCAGGAGAGACCTCAGTGCTGTATCTTTCAGCCCAGTACTGGTCCTGAAAAGTAATTTTAACCGTACTTACCAGTAACTTGAATTTCCTTCCATAGGCTAACATTGACTGGTTTCACTTGGAAATTCTTCTAAGTGTGGAGTTTTGGAACTTTAAAATATTCCTCTAAAATCAGCCGAAATACGAATTCCGATTTACTCACCTGTTATCAGGAGAGACCTCAGTGCTGCATCTTTCAGCCCAGTACTGATCCTCAAAAGTAATTTTAACCGTACTTACCGGTAACTTGAATTTCCTTCATAGGCTAACATTGACTGGTTTCACTTGGAAATTCTTCTAAGTGTGGAGTTTTGGAACTTTAAAATATTCCTCTAAAATCAGCCGAAATACGAATTCCGATTTACTCATCTGTTATCAGGAGAGACCTCAGTGCTGCATCTTTCAGCCCAGTACTGATCCTCAAAAGTAATTTTAACCGTACTTACCAGTAACTTGAATTTCCTTCCACAGGATATCATTGCCTGCTTTTTGCTGAAAAAGTTTCTAAGTGTTGATTTTGAAACATACAAATATTCCTCTAAAATCAGCCGAAATACGAATTCCGATTTACTCACCTGTTATAAGGAGAGACCTCAGTGCTGTATCTTTCAGCCCAGTACTGGTCCTGAAAAGTAATTTTAACCGTACTTACCAGTAACTTATATTTTCTTCCATAGGAATCCATTGTCTGGTTTTCAGCAGAAAAGTTTCAAAGTGTCAATTTTCACAAACTACTAATATTCCTTAAAAATCGCCTGTATGACTTAAACGCATTCTTTCAACTGTTTACAGGAGATGCACCAGTGCTGGATCCAGGATCCAACACTGAGTAAGAAAAAGTAACGATAACAGTTTTTACCTGCTAAGTGAATTTCCTTCCATAGGATAACATTGGTGATTCTATGAGAAAAGTTTCTAAGTGTCAACTTTTAAAATACAATAATATTCCTTAAAAATCACGACTGTAACCAAAACGCTTTTACTCAACTGTTTACAGGAGATGTACCAGGACTGAATCTAGGATCCAGTCCTGTGGTTACAAAAGTAATCCATAAAGTAACTAATTGCATTTAACTAGAAATTCACATTGAGCTGAATGTTGCATTGTGTTTGAAAATGTGTTGCCCATTGCAACAACTGTAACTACTGTACTTAAAAGTCTATTGCCTATGTGCAAAGTATTTAAACTAAAGTAATTCATTCTGAGAAAGTATTTTTTGTAATGTAATGTATAATGTAATTACAATGTAATTTAAAAAATAAAATATGTAAAAGAAATTGTTTCTAAAAATGTAGTAAATCAGTATGAAAAAAATTAATATAAAAATTAATACATTTAAAAATTGTCATTTAAAAACCTTTGAAATTCACTGAAAAAACCATAGGTTTCAGGCACGTTATAGTTACAAATTAGCATTTTAAAACCTTTGAAATTCACTGAAAAAACCATAGGTTTCAGACACGTTATAGTTAGAAATTAGCATTTAAAAACCTTTGAAATTCACTGAAAAACCATAGGTTTTAGGGACAGTTATAGTTAGTTGGACATTGCACTCGTACAAAACCCGTGAAATTCCCCGTTATAGTTAGTTCAGCTAACTATAACTCGCGCCCCGCAATGCACTGCTGATGACGCCACATATTACATCACTCATGACATGGTCAGTGACATCACTGATGACATCACTGATGACATCTCAAATGACATCACTGATGACATCATCCACGTGATAATCTGATGCAGCTCCTCACACCCTAACATAACCTTTGATACACCCAATCTAAATTACAGAGTGCCATTCGCAAAACCATAGACACTCCAACACCAATAACTACATACCCACTCACTGATTCTTAGGTCTACACACACACATCCACTCACTCACCCGTACAGTCACTCATACTTATGGTCACTCAGTACAGGACTATCATATGCACTCTTACTCCTATATAGACATTCAAACACCGCCACTCATCCATAGAGGTACTCACACACCTAGTCAGTCATGCAAATAATTAAACACACTGCCATTTACTCACCTATACAGTTATACACACACACCAGCTCACTTAATCATACAAATACTAGCACATTGTTACGCTCTTATACAATCACTGATACAAGCACACACTCATCCATACAGCCACTATCACAATCACTCACTCTCGCTTATAGCTATTTATATACTCCAATACACATATATACTGCCTTTCACATATGTAGTTACTCACACATGTACCACTGGGACATACATTCACTCACTAACACACTCTTACACACACTTACCCACCCATACAGTCTATCACAGATGCACTCTTGAAACCATCCACCCAGTGAATCACCCACTCACACATCTATGCACAGTCGCACACACCCCATCCACACAAACACTCAGGCACCCATACAGATACTCATAGAACCAATCAATAACCCATATAGACACTCATGTAGCTATTCGCAAATCCATGCATCCACTTACACACCAACAGACGGATACAGACATTCACACAGTTTAGTCACTAACCCATGCATTCAGTAAGATACGTTTAATCACTCACTTGTAGAGTCAGTCACGCACGTACTAAATCATCCATTCAGACACTTATACACCCACTCATTCTTCAATACGCCTTTCCCTATATATATTAAACATATTTAAACTTTACAGAAACACACATTCACTGGATGATGTCATCAGTGATGTCATTTGAGAGACTGTCATCAGTGATGTCACTGACCATGTCATGAGTGATGTAATATGTGACGTCATCAGCAGTGCATTGCGGGCGCGAGTTATAGTTAGCTGAACTAACTATAACGGGGAATTTCACGGGTTTTGTACGAGTGCAATGTCCAACTAACTATAACTGTCCCTAAAACCTATGGTTTTTTCAGTGAATATATATATATATAATATATATATATATATATATATATATATATATATATATATATATATATATATATATATATATATATATATATATATATTATCTACTGGCGGTCGCCAGTAGATAGTTATAGTTAAAACCTATTATCCATAGGAAATCCGCGACATTCTATTTGAAATAACGTTGGCGCCGGTTGACGAATCTTCGCGAAAGTTTCCAACTTGTTGGGGCGCTCCGGTCCGCTCCTATCCTGAAAGTCTCGGGGTGATACGTCAAGCGGGGGCCGAGAAAAAGGGGGTCCCAAAACGCGTTTTCCACATTCATTTTTCCATAGGAACCTTTAGTCGCAGCTACAGCCCGAACTGCTGAACGGAATTACACCAAATTTGGCAAAGAGGTAGCCCTTGGTTCAGTGTCGTGCCTTTTGCTTAAATGGTGTAAATCTGCTCAGTAGTTCCTGAGAAAATCAAAAGTAAAGTCACATATATATCTGGGCGGAGCCTAACCACACATGTCATCGTGAGATCTGATTGGCTGTCAGCACTTCATCCTGGAATTGCTGGCAGCCATCTTGGGACCAATATAAATGATAGTACCTCATTGAAATGCATTGTAGTGAATAGAAGATTTTGAGGGTCACCAAAAGGAGAACTATAAAGGGTGATAACAGGCTTTAGTTACATTAGAATTTATTTGTTGATGGTACCATACTAATTTTAGGAATTGTGGTGTATTCTAAGGTGATTTTACCATGTGAAAAACCTTCTGCTGGGATATCATGAATCATGTTTGAGAGAACACTATTTTCTCATGCTTGTCCCATGTAGGTTTGGAAGGTGCTCCAGAAGCTAAAATGAGAGCATATTTTCTGTAAATTCACATTATCTTTCTCACTCATGTGAGAATGAAGTCTGACATTCTCAGTAAAACATGTACATCCAACAAGGGCAGAGACTGTCAGTTGATTCCTTTGTGTTCTACTGCAGCTTCCCAGAGTGTTCTAAAGAACAACTAGAGTGCTAACAGCCTTACTTATGACAAAAGTATGGCACACCTGAAGCCATCTTGATTGGAATAAACTGGTAACACTTAAACAATTTAATTTAAAAAGGAACAAAATGATGGGGTTCATTTTGTCATAGAAATTATGGTTAGTGCTGTAGAAAGAAAAATTAGGACATGTTTCAAGTGTGATCTCAAATATCTTCCTGTTATATTTCAACAGGAGCAGCCTGCCAGTTGATGCCTTTGTGTTCTACTGCAGCTTCCCAGAGTGTTCTAAAGAACAACTAGAGTGCTAACAGCCTTACTTATGACAAAAGTATGGCACACCTGAAGCCATCTTGATTGGAATAAACTGGTAACACTTAAAACATTTAATTTAAAAAGGAACAAAATGATGGGGTTCATTTTGTCATAGAAATTATGGTTAGTGCTGTAGAAAGAAAAATTAAGACATATTTCAAGTGTGATCTCAAATATCTTCCTGTTATATTTCAACAGGAGCAGCCTGCCAGTTGATGCCTTTGTGTTCTACTGCAGCTTCCCAGAGTGTTCTAAAGAACAACTAGAGCGCTAACAGCCTTACTTATGACAAAAGTATGGCACACCTGAAGCCATCTTGATTGGAATAAACCGGTAACACTTAAAACATTTAATTTAAAAAGGAACAAAATGAGGGGTTCTTTTGAAAATAGAAATTATGGTTAGTGCTGCAGAAAGAAAAATTAGGGCATGTTTTAAGTGAGATCTCAAATCCTCTTCTATTTCATTAGAAAATTCTGACATGCAGACTGAAACAATCACTTTCAATACCAGCAGCAGACTACCAGTTAACTCCCTGGTGAGCAGTAGCTTTACTCCAGTGATCTAATGAGCAACTAGAGTGCTAACATTCTGAATTTATGGCAGATGTGAGACACATCTGAATGCCTTCTTGATGGAATCAAAGTAAAAACTGAAAGCATTTCCTACTGAGGAGACTGCAGTAAATGAAGAAATTAGGAAACTTCATAACAAAGAAGTCTTCCAAGATGGCCACCAGTGAAAAAAGAGCCCAAATGTAGCACAAATATTACCCAGATGTAGCCCACATATAGCCCAATGACAAAAGTGTGCAAAACACTTTTTATTTTTAGTTTTTTTGCAGTTTTATGTAGTGCAGACTGGTCAGGTATTGGAGCATTGCATCTTAAAACATGACCCCCCTACACTACAAAAACACCACTGCACTACCTTAAACCCTAAAACACTACCCCCAGCATGACCCCCTACACTGCACAAACACCACTGCACTACCCTAAACCCTAAAACACTACTCCCAGCACGACCCCCTACACTACCCAAACACCACTGCACTACCCTAAACCACTACCCCCAGCACGACCCCCTACACTACCCAAACACCACAGCACTAACCTAAATCCTAAAACACTACCCCCAGCACGATCCCCTACACTACCCAAACACCACTGCACTACCCTAAAACAGGACCCCTACACTACACAAACACCACTGCACTACCCTAAACCCTAAAACACTACCCCCAGCACGACCCCCTACACTACACAAGCACCACTGCACTACCCTAAACCCTAAAACACTACCCCCAGCACGACCCCCTACACTGCCCGAACACCACTGCACTGCCCTAAACCCTGAAACACCAGCCCCTGCATGACCCCCTACACTTCCCGAACACCACTGCACTGCCCTAAACCCTGAAACACCACCCCTAGCACGACCCCCTACACTGCCCGAACACCACTGCACTGCCCTAAACCCTGAAACACCACCCCTTCACGACCCCCTACACTGCCCGAACACCACTGCACTGCCCTAAACCCTGAAACACCACCCCCAGCATGACCCCCTACACTGCCCGAACACCACTGCACTGCCCTAAACCCTGAAACACTACCCCCAGCAAGACCCCCTACACTGCCCGAACACCACTGCACTGCCCTAAACCCTGAAACACCACCCCCAGCACGACCCCCTACACTGCCCGAACACCACTGCACTGCCCTAAACCCTGAAACACTACCCCCAGCATGACCCCCTACACTGCCCGAACACCACTGCCTGCCCAAAACCCTGAAACACCAGCCCCAGCACGACCCCCTACACTGCCCAAACACCACTGCACTGCCCTAAACCTTGAAACACCAGCCCCTGTACGACCCCCTACACTGCCCGAACACCACTACACTACCCTAAACCCTGAAACATCACCCCCAGCACGACCCCCTACACTGCCCGAGCACCAATGCACTGCCCTAAACCCTGAAACACCAGCCCCAGCACGACCCCTACACTGCCCGAACACCACTGCACTGCCCTCAACCGTGAAACACCAGCCTCAGCACGACCCCCTACACTGCCTGAACACCACTGCACCGCCCTGAACCCTGAAACACCAGCCCCAGCACAACACCCTACACTGCCCGAACACCACTGCACTGCCCTAAACCCTGAAACACCACCCTGTGCATGACCCCATACACTGGCCGAACACCACTGCACTGCCCTAAACCCTGAAACACCACCCCCAGCGCGACCCCCTACACTGCCCGAACACCACTGCACTGCCCTAAACCCTGAAACACCACCCCCTGCACAACCCCCTACACTGCTTGAACACTACTGCACTGCCCTAAACCCAGAAACACCATCCCCAGCACGACCCCTATACTGCACGAACACCACTGCACTGCCCTAAACCCTGAAACACTACCCCCAGCAAGACCCCCTACACTGCTCGAACACCACTGCACTGCCCTAAACCCTGAAACATCACCCCCAGCAAGACCCCTACACTGCCCGAACACCACTGCACTGCCCTAAACCCTGAAACACCAGCCCCAGCACGACCCCCTACACTGCCCGAACACCACTGCACTGCCCTAAACCCTGAAACACCACCCCCTGCACGACCCCCTACACTGCCCGAACACCACTGTACTGCCCTAAACCCTGAAACCCCACCCCAGCATGACCCCCTACACTGCCAGAACACCACTGCACTGCCCTAAACCCTGAAACACCACCCCCTGCACGACCCCCTACACTGCCCGAACACTACTGCACTGCCCTAAACCCTGAAAACCACCCCAGCACGACCCCCTACACTGCACGAACACCACTGCACCGCCCTAAACCCTGAAACTCTACCCCCAGCAAGACCCCCTACACTGCCCGAACACCACTGCACTGCCCTAAACCCTGAAACATCACCCCCAGCAAGACCCCCTACACTGCCCGAACACCACTGCCCTAAACCCTGAAACACCACCCCCAGCAAGACCCCCTACACTGCCCAAACACCACTGCACTGCCCTAAACCCTGAAACACCACCCCCAGCAAGACCCCTACACTGCCCGAACACCACTGCACTGCCCTAAACCCTGAAACACCACCCCCAGCACGACCCCTACACTGCCCGAACACCACTGCTCTGCCCAAAACCCTGAAACACCAGCCCCAGCACGACCCCCTACACTGCCCGAACACCACTGCACTGCCCTAAACCCTGAAACACCAGCCCCAGCACGACCCCCTACACTGCCCGAACACCACTGCACTGCCCTAAACCCTGAAACACCACCCCCAGCACGACCCCCTACACTGCCCGAACACCACTGCACTGCCCTAAACCCTGAAACACCAGCCTCAGCACAACCCCGTACACTGCCCGCACACCACTGCACTGCCCTAAACCCTGAAACACCAGCCCCAGCACAACCCCGTACACTGCCCGAACACCACTGCACTGCCCTAAACCCTGAAACACCAGCCCCAGCACGACCACCTACACTGCCCGAAAACTACTGCACTGCCCTAAACCCTGAAACACCACCCCCAGCAAGACTACCTACACTGGCCGAACACCACTGCACTGCCCTAAACCCTGAAACACCACCCCCTGCACGACCCCCTACACTGCCCAAACACTACTGCACTGCCCTAAACCCTAAAACACCACCCCTCAGCACGACACCCTACACTGCCCGAACACCACTGCACTGCCCTAAACCCTGAAACACCACCCCAGCACGACCCCCTACACTGCCCGAACACCACTGCACTAAACCCTGAAACACCACCCCTGCACGACCCCCTACACTGCCGGAACACCACTGCACTGCCCTAAACCCTGAAACACCACCCCCAGCACGACCCCCTACACTGCCCTAACACCACTGTACTGGCCTAAACCCTGAAACATCACCCCCAGCACAACCCCCTACACTGCCTGAGCACCATTGCTCTGCCCTAAACCCTGAAACACTAGCCCCAGCACGACCCCCTACACTGCCCGAACACCACTACACTGCCCTAAACCCTGAAACACCACCCCCAGCACGACCCCCTACACTGCCCGAACACGACTGCACTGCCCTAAACCCTGAAACACCAGCCCCAGCAAGACCCCCTACACTGCCCGAACACCACTGCATTGCCCTAGACTCTGAAACACCAGCCCCAGCAAGACCCCCTACACTGCCCGAACACCACTGCACTGCCCTAAACCCTGAAACACCAGCCCCAGCATGACCCCCTACACTGCCCGAACACCACTGCACTGCCCTAAACCCTGAAACACCAGCCCCAGCACGACCCCCTACACTGCCCGAACACCACTGCACTACCCTAAACCCTGAAACACCAGCCCCAGCACGACCCCCTACACTGCCCGAACACCACTGCACTGCCCTAAACCCTGAAACACCACCCCTGCACCGCCCCCTACACTGCCCGAACACCACTGCACTGCCCTAAGCCCTGAAACACCACCCCCAGCATGACCCCCTTTACTGCTCGAACACCACTGCACTGCCCCAAACCCTGAAACACCACCCCCAGCATGACCCCCTACACTGCCCGAACACCACTGCCCTAAACCCTGAAACACCACCCCTGCACGACCCCCTACACTGCCCGAACATCACTGCACTGCCCTAAACCCTGAAACACCACCCCCAGCACGACCCCCTACACTGCCCGAACACCACTGCACTGCCCTAAACCCTAAAACACCACCCCCAGCACGACCCCCTACACTGCCCGAACACCACTGCACTGCCCTAAACCCTAGAACACTACCCCCAGCATGACCCCCTACACTACCCGAACACCACTGCACTACCCTAAACCCTAAAATACTCACCCCAGCACGACCCCCTACACTACCCGAACACCACTGCACTGCCCTAAACCCTAAAACACTCCCCCAGCACGACCCCCTACACTACCTAAACACCACTGCACTGCCCTAAACCCTAAAACACTACCCCTGCATGACCCCCTACATTACCCAAATACCAATGCACTACCCTAATCCCTAAAACACTACCCCCGCACAACCCCTACACTACCCAAAGACCACTGCACTACCCTAAACCCTAAAAACACGACCTCCTACACTACACAAACACCACTGCACTACCCTAAACCCTAAAACACTACCCCCAGCACGAACCCCTACACTACCCAAACACCACTGCACTACCCTAAACCATAAAACACTACCCCCAGCAGTACCCCCTATGCTACCCAAACACCACTGCACTACCCTAAACCCTGAAACACTACCCCCAGCAGTACCCCCTACACTACCCAAACACCATTGCACTACTCTAAAGCACAAGTTACTAACTTGTGTAACGATATATCTGTAAGAGACAGTAGTTAGTGATAGATTCCTTACCTTAGAATATCCCCAGGCGTCAGGCTGGATCCGGAAAGTTTTGCGTAGCAGTACCCTTGCGCGTCGGTAGGCGGCGTCGTGCGGCTCCGCGTCCGTCGCCGGCGTCGTGATCGCCGGGATGACGTCGCGGGCAGTACTTAGGCGCCGCCCCTGCGCGCTGACGTCAGTTCTGTACACGACTTTCCGCGCCAGGAACGCAGAGCCATGCAAGAAGCTGACACAGGTGTCTGAAAAATACTAGGGCCCTGAAAGGGATGTCCTTAACCCTAGAAATCAGTTCGCAGAACGGGAGGATGGGTGGCGGTAGGAATCTATCACTAACTACTGTCTCTTACAGATATATCGTTACACAAGTTAGTAACTTGTGCATCTGAAAGAGACACGTTAGTGATAGATTCCTTACCTTAGAATAGATACCCCAGCAATACCAACCCCGGTGGTGGGTCTGCGAACAAAGATCAGACAAGGAAGTCCTGGAGGACAGAACGGCCAAAGAAGCCGTCCCTCCGGACCTGACTGTCAAGGCAGTAATGCTTAGTAAACGTGTGCAGCGAGGCCCACGTAGCTGCCTGACAGATAACCGGCAGCGGAACACCGCGGCCCAAGGCCGTGGTAGCAGCCGTTGCCCTGGTGGAATGGGCACGCAGCCCAACAGGAGGCTCCTTCTTAGCCAAAGAATAGCAGGTCTTGATGCACAAGGTAACCCAGCGGGAGATGGTCCTCTTGTGCACCGCCCGACCTTTTTGGCGCCCACGTAGCCAACAAAGAGCTGGTCATCCACCCGGAAGTGTTTCGTGCGGTCGATATAGAAGGAGAGCGCACGTTTTGGGTCCAGACGGTGGAGCCTCTCTTCCTCTCTGGAAGGATGCGGAGGCGGAAAGAAGGTGGGCAAAGTGATGGTCTGCCCAATGTGGAAAGCAGTAACCACCTTTGGCAAGAAGGACGGACGCGTCCGAAGAACAACCTTGTCTGGATGAACAGACAGAAAGGGAGGTTTGCAAGAAAGAGCCTGGAGCTCACTCACCCGCCGAGCGGAGGTGATGGCCACCAGAAAGGCTGCCTTTAGAGTCAGAAGACGAAGAGGACAGTTATGCAGAGGCTCAAAGGGAGCGCACATTAAAAAGGTAAGAACCAAGTTCAAGTCCCACTGAGGCATTACAAACGGAACAGGAGGGAAGAGGTGAGTAATGCCTTTTAAGAACCTGTTAACAACAGGGGACTTGAAAAGGGAGGGCTGATCAGGAGCCTGAGGAAGGCCGAGATAGCACAAAGATAACCCTTGATGGTACCCAGGGCAGAACCCTGTTGGGCCAGAGAGAGAAGGAACAGAAGGACCTCAGAAAGAGGGGCAGAAAGGGGATCCACAGCCTTTGCTGTGCACCATGCCACAAATTTGTTCCACCTGCAGGCGTATACCACCTTAGTGGAGGGACGCCTGGCTGCCAGAATCACATCACAAACTTCGGGAGGCAAGTCGAAAGGAATCAACTGCCGCCGCTCAATCTCCACGCAAGCAGGTGTAGACTGGACAGGTTCGGGTGGAGGACCGTCCCCTGCTGCTGCGACAGAAGATCCTCCCGAAGAGGCAGACGGATCGGGGATCTATGCTCATATTGAGTAGCTCGGGATACCAAACTCTTCGAGCCCAGTCCGGAGCCACAAGAATGACTTGGGCCCGGTCGTGCCGAATCTTCTTCAACACTCTGGGTAGAAGTGGTATAGGCGGAAAGGCGTACAACAGACCGCAACTCCACTCGCGACGAAAAGCGTCGCCGAGCGAGTGCCGCCTTGGAAATTCCAACGCGCAGAACCGATGACATTGCGCGTTCTCTTCGGTGGCGAATAGATCTAACCAAGGCTCTCCCCACTGTAGAAAGAGTCCTTGCGCCACTTCCGAGTGAAGACGCCATTCGTGATCCATCATGCACCTGCGGCTGAGTTCGTCCGCCCTGGCGTTCAGAGAACCTGCCAGGTGTTGAACCATCAGGAACATGCCCTGATGTTCCAGCCATGTCCAGAGGCGCAGAGCCTCCTGACAAAGGGTCCAAGACCCCACCCCGCCCTGTTTGTTGCAGTACCACATGGCGGTGGTGTTGTCTGTGAACACCTGCACTACCTTCCCTTTGACAGAGGGAAGGAATGCCTTGAGTGCAAGCCGGATCGCCCGGAGCTCCAGAAGGTTGATATGGAGCCGGGACTCCGCCGGAGACCAGAGGCCTCTGATCTCCGCCTCTCCCATGTGACCGCCCCATCCCAGAAGGGACGCGTCCGTCACAACTGTATGCTCTGGCTGGGGAAGGGAGAGGGATCTGCCCATGACCCATTGCCGGTTCGAGAGCCACCACTGCAACTGTTTTGCAGTCCCCTCCGAGATCTGGACGTGATCGGACAGGTTGCCCTGGTGCTGCGCCCACTGGAACTTCAGGTCCCACTGCAGAGCCCGCATATGCCATCTGGCATGATTGACCAGCAGGATGCAGGAGGCCATGAGGCCCAGCAGCCTCAGGGTCATCCGTACCGAAACCCAGGATAAAGGCCGAAAGATCGGAATCATAGCCTGAATATCCCGGACTCGCCGTTCGGGAGGATAGGCCCGAAACTGCGTCGTGTCCAGAACTGCTCCGATGAAAAGGAGCTGTGGAGAAGGAATTAGATGCGACTTCGGCACATTGATGGAGAACCCCAGCGAGTGCAGGAGTTCGGCCGTAGTCTGGAGGTGGAGACGACTGCCTGGGACGAGCCCGCCTTCAGCAGCCAGTCGTCGAGGTAGGGGAAGACTGAAACCCCTGCCCGGCGCAGATGAGCTGCGACCACCGCCATCACTTTCGTGAACACCCGAGGGGCACTGGTAAGGCCAAAGGGGAGCACGGTGAACTGAAAATGCTCGGGGCCTACCGTGAACCGAAGGTAACGCCGGTGGGCCGGCAGGACGGGGATGTGGAAATACGCGTCCTGCAAGTCCAACGCTACCAACCAGTCTCCAGGGTCGAGGGCAGTCAAGACCTGAGCTAGGGTGAGCATCTTGAACTTCTCCTTCCGGAGGAAGCGATTGACGTTCCGGAGGTCCAAGACGCATGTCCTCCTTGTCCTTTTTGGGCACCAGAAAGTAGTGGGAGTAGCAACCACGCCCTACTTCTGGGGTCGGAACATGCTCGATGGCCCTCTTGGTCAAGAGGGCCGTGACTTCCTTCTGTAGAAGCACCAAGTGATCCCCTGACATGCGGTGGAATTGAGGTGGCATGGCTGGGGGTGGTCTCGAAGGGAGGGAGTAGCCCCTTCGGACAATGTCCAAGACCCACCTGTCCGAGGTGATGGTGCGCCAGTGGGGAAGGTGATGGCGGACCCTGCCCTCTACTGGCGTGCCGTGCACCTGAAAGGAGGGACTAGGAGGGCTTGGAGGCCGCGGACGGGTTGGAGGTGGTGGCCTGACCCGCACGCTGGTTGCCCGATCCGCCACGGCGGAATCCACGTCCTCGGCCACGCGAAGACGCCTGCTGCGCGGGCCGGTGGCTGGGCTGCTGACGTGAAGGGGCGCCCCTACCGTGGCCACGATAGGGGCGAAAAGCAGAAGGCAGCGGAGGGCGTGTAGCAGAAAGGCCCAGGGACTTGGCAGTAGCCCGTGAGTCCTTAAAGCGCTCCAACGCATGGTCTGCTTTGGACCCAAAAAGACCGATCTCCATCAAAGGGCATGTCCATGAGAGTATTCTGGACATCCCCTGAAAACCAGTGGTTCTTAGCCAGGCGTGGCGTCGGAGCGCCACCGTCGTTGCAATCGACCTGCCCAGCGAGTCGGCGGTGTCAAGGCCACAACGGATAGTGTATTTGGCCGCATCCCTTCCTTCCGCAATGGCGCGGGAAAGCAGTGCCTGGACCTCCTCAGGGCACTGGGGCAAAACATCCGCCACCGAATCCCACAGAGAGTGGGTATATCGGCCCAAAAGACAAGCGGTGTTAACGGACCGCAAGCCAGCACTGGAGGAAGAAAACCTTTCTTCCCAAACTGATCCAGGCGTTTGGATTCCCTATCCGGAGGAGCGGTAGGGAAGGCGGTTTGGGAAGCGGAGGCTTGGACAACCAAGCTCTCAGGAGTGGGGTGGACAGAAAGAAACAGGGGTCGCCCGGAGCGGGGCGATGGCGTCGTGACACGTTCCGATCCACAGGAGCCCCTGTGTTGGGCTTGGACCAGGCGCCCAAAAGAACGTCCGTGAGGGCGTCGTTAAACGGCAGCACAGTCTCCGCAGAGGAGGCTGCCGGCTGAAGCACCTCTGTCAAGATGTTAGGCTTGACCGTCAAAGTAGGGAGCTGGAGACGTAAGGCCCCAGCAGCCCTACGCAACACCGTACCAAAATTGGCCCCTCCTCCGTAGCCACGGGAGGAGACAGCATGCCAGTGTCAGGAGAAGTATCCAGACCACTGGCCTCCCTAGACTCTCTGTCCAGTCCTCATCATACTGACAGTTGCGTGTCAGAGGGTCATCAGACCCCTCCCAGTCCTCCTGGTCCTCCTCTGGTTCAAAATAAGGAGGAGGAGGGACATTTGGGACCCAAGGTCCCATCGGGCGCCGGAGCCGGCGTCGAGCGACGCCGCTCCGGGTCCAAGTCCGGAGCCGGAAGGAACTGGGGGACGACGCCGCCCGGAGCCCAGGGCGGCGCCGAGAACGGCACCGGAGACATCGGCGCCGGCGGAGGTGTCGTGAGGTCGACCGGCGTCGATGGGGGTTGTGGAGCCGGGATCGAGGCCGGGGCCGGAGCCGGAGCCGGGATCGAGGCTGGAGGCTCGGGCGACGCCGGGGCCGGAGCCGCCGGCGACGCCGGATCAACCCCATCAGGGCCCGCGGGGCCCGAAGGCGCACCGGAGGGGCCTGAAGGCCCGAAGAGGCGGGCCATGGCCGACAGGAACTCCTGTACCTTGGCCGGATCCGCCCCGAACCCGGGAAGGGCGGGTATGACGGGGGCGACTCCACAGGCAAGTCCGGGGCCGCGGGGCGGGACGGTGCCGGGAGGGGCCTCAGCCGAGTCGCGAGATCGGCGAGGCGAAGTCCGAGAGCGACGATGCTTCTTGGACTTCTTGTGTCGAGACTTACCGGACGAAGAAGACTTCGACGCCGACGACCGGTGTGCACTCCGCGAGCGACCCCTGGACCTCTCACGCGACCGGGGCTTCCGCGGAGCCGAATGCCGGGCCTCGAGGAGCTTTCGAGACCGCTCTCGCAAAGCCTTCGGGTTGAGGGCCTGGCATTCGGGACAAGACTCGGTGTCGTGGCCTCGGCCGAGGCAGAAGAGACACTCCCAATGCGGGTCGGTGACGGACATCATCCGCGCACAGGCGCCGCATCGCTTGAAGCCGGGCATCCCTACGACACCTGAAGGCTGGAAAAACACAGTGAAAAATCACCAAAAAGTATGGTCAAAAATTGACCAGGGCACTGCTCTTCCCGGATCTGCGCTTACTGGCGCGGAAAAGAAGAACTGACGCCAGCGCGCAGGGGCGGCGCCTAAGTACTGCCCGCGACGTCATCCCGGCGATCACGACGCCGACGACGGACGCGGAGCCGCACGACGCCGCCACCGACGCGCAAGGGTACTGCTACGCAAAACTTTCCGGATCCAGCCTGACGCCTGGGGATATTCTAAGGTAAGGAATCTATCACTAACGTGTCTCTTTCAGATCCCTAAAACACTACCCCCAGCAGTATCCCCTACACTACCCAAACACCACTGCACTACCCTAAACCCTAAAACCCTAACCCCAGCACGACCCCCTACACTACCCAAACACCACTGTACTACCCTAAACCCTAAAACACTCCCCCCAGCACGACTCCCTACACTACCCAAACACCACTGCACTACCCTAAACCCTAAATCTACCCCCAGCATGACCCCCTACACTACACAAACACCACTGCACTACCCTAAACCCTAAAACACTACCCCCAGCACGACCCTCTTCACTACCTAAACACAACTGCACAATTTGTTACAGGCGTTGCAACGCAGGCCTGTGGTGCTTACTGGAAGTACCTGGTGGGCTAGTTGGGCCCAGGGACTCTCAGGATTCAAGGTGTCCTAATCCCCCAACTTAAAACGCGCCACGGGGCGCTTTGCACAGTGCTGAAAGGAGGGGCGGGGCCTCAGGTGACATGTGCGCAAACACGCCCTGTGGTGCGTTTAAGTTGGGGAGTTAATTCCTTTGAATCCTGGGGCCAACTAGCCCACCAGGTACCTTCAGTAAGCACAACAGAGTTGCGTTGCAGAGAGGTGAAAAAGGTGCGTGGCCTCGGAACGCCTCTCTGCAACTCAGCTCTGTGGTCCTAACTGTAGGTACCTGGGGGCTAGTTGGGCCCCAGGGACCCTCAGGATTCAAGGGGACTTAATCCCCCAACTTAAAACACGCCACGGGGCGCGTTTGCACACATGTCACCTCAGACCCCCTCCCTTCACCACTGTGCAAACGCGCTCTGGTTAGTCAGAGTCAGTTACCACCAGTACCCGTCTGAAAAAGTTGTGGGCACAGGATGATTTTGCAACAAGGCCTCTTTCTGCTCCTCTGTTGGTTCTTTCTGCACATCTTTTGCTTCTTTCTGTGCGTTTTTTCTTCTTTCTTCACATGTCCTACCTCTGTTGGCATAGTTAGAAACTAGCATTTAAAAACCTTTGAAATTCACTTAAAAATCATAGGTTTCAAGCACGTTATAGTTAGAAATTAGCATTTAAAAACCTTTGAAATTCACTGAAAAACCATAGGTTTCAGGCACGTTATAGTTAGAAATTAGCATTTAAAAACCTTTGAAATTCACTGAAAAAACCATAGGTTTCAGGCACGTTATAGTTAGAAATTAGCATTTAAAAACCTTTGAAATTCACTGAAAAAACCATAGGTTTCAGACAAGTTATAGTTCGAAATTAGCATTTAAAAACCTTTGAAATTCACTGAAAAAACCATAGGTTTTAGGGACAGTTATAGTTAGTTGGACATTGCACTCATACAAAACCCGTGAAATTCCCTGTTATAGTTAGTTCAGCTAACTATAACTCGCGCCCCGCAATGCACTGCTGATGACGTCACATATTACATCACTCATGACATGGTCAGTGACATCACTGATGACATCTCAAATGACATCACTGATGACATCATCCATGTGATAATTTCATGCATCTTCTCACACACTAATATAACTTTTGATACACCCACTCTAAATTACAGACTGCCATTCTCAAACCATAGACACTCCAACACCAAAAACTACATACCCACTCACTGATTCTTAGGTCTACACACACATCCACTCACTCACCTGTACAGTCACTCATACTTACAGTCACTCAGTACAGGACTATCATATGCACTCATACACCTATATAAATACTCACACACCGCCACTCATCCATAGAGGTACTCACACACCTAGTCAGTCATGCAAAAAATTAATCACACACCCATTTACTCACCTATACAGTTATACACACACCAGCTCACTTACTCATACAAATACTAGCACATTCTTACGCTCTTATACAATAACTGATACAAGCACACACGCATCCATACAGCCACTCTCACAATAACACACTCTCACTTATAGCCATTTAAATACTCTAACACACATATATACTGCTTTTTACATATGTAGTTACTCGCACATGTACCACTGAGATATACATTCACTCACTAACACACCCATACACACACTCACCCACCCAAGCAGTCCATCACAGATGCACTCTTGAAATCATGCACCCAGTGAATCACCCACTCACACATCTATGTATAGAGTCACACACACCCCACCCACACAAACACTCAGGCAGCCATACAGATACTCAGAGAACCAATCAATAACCCATATAGACACTCATGTAGCTATTCGCAAATCCATGCATCCACTTACACACCAACAAACAGACGGATACAGACATTCACACAGTTTAGTCACTAACCCATGCATTCAGTAAGATACGTTTAATCACTCACTTGTAGAGTCAGTCACTCACGTACTAAATCATCCATTCAGACACTTATACACCCACTCATTCTTCAATACGCCTTTCCCTATATATATTAAACATATTTAAACTTTACAGAAACACACAGTCACTGGATGATGTCATCAGTGATGTCATCAGTGATGTCATCAGTGATGTCACTGACCATGTCATGAGTGATGTAATATGTGACGTCATCAGCAGTGCATTGTGGGCGTGAGTTATAGTTAGCTGAACTAACTATAACAGGGGAATTTCACGGGTTTTGTACGAGTGCAATGTCCAACTAACTATAACTGTCCCTAAAACCTATGGTTTTTTTCAGTGAATATATATATATATATATATATATATATAGTTTTTTGACTTGCCTACATCTTTGGCGCTGGTTAACGAATCTTCACAAAATAAAAAATGTAAAAGTGTGCCGGTGATTCTTGTTGTGCAAGGAAAGTTTCGGAGAGATGCGTCATGCGGAGGCTGAGAAAACAGGGGTAAAAAAAGTGTTGTTCCCATGTTCATTTCCATAGGGATTTTAGACACTACTACAGCCCGAACCGCTGGATGGAACTACACCAAATTTGGCAGAAAGGTAGCTCTTGGTCTAGAAAGAAACCTTTTTGGTATTTAGTGTAAACCTGCTCAGCAGTTGTTGAGAAATTAAAGGAAATTCAAATTTGGATATCTTGGGACTCAGATCCTCCGAGGATATACCAGTCCCCAAGCTGAAATTTGATTGGCTGCCAACACTTCAACCAGGAAGTGTTGGCACTGACCTTGGGACTTGGCTTCAGCAGAGTCCCACAGAAAACCCTTTAACAAAAGAAAAGGGGGCAGTGTAGAAATACCCTGACCCCTTAGCTCTAGTCATGGGGGATTCGCAAATCTGGGGCAATTATTATTATTTTTTTTAAAGCGCGGACTCACATGCTTCTTTGAAGATGTGCCCATGGGTGGGCCAGGTCCCTGGGGCTTATTTCTTTACAAAATAAGGGGAGTGTAATTTTGCAGCAGGTGAGTAGAAATGTGGGTAGTTTATTTATTACAAGGAGTCCACAACCACGACCGCTCACCAGGAGGAGAAAGCCACTCTGCACCCGCAGTCTCCTCACTGCGGGTGCTGCAAAATCGCCACAGGCGAAAACTCACAACCACTCTATGCCCACACTCTCCTCATAGTGCTCCAGCAGCAAAGTACGAAACAGCAACACACTCCTCTTAACAGGGAAACTCGAAAGTAATAAACTCTCCAATGGTGTCATTGAGAGCAAAGCGCTTAGGAATCTGCTCAGGGAAAACTGTGCACAGGACTGCAAGAACCGCACACAGAGCTCAACAACCCCAACGGAATGTAAGGCACACGTAATAAGAATCAGCTGCTTCATGCTAGCTCAGACAGGAGAATGAAGCAAATGTCACAGAAATGGTCCGTGGGCTACTACGAAATATCTTAACCGCTTCTTGTTGCCAATAAGTAATAAGCACGCTTGCAGCAAGTAAGTAGAAATCTAAGTACTTTATTTATTTATTACAAGGAGCCCACATCCACAATCGCTCACCAGGAGGAGATCTTTAACTGACCACTGCACAGTTCAAAGAGGCTCCTTATAGCGGTGCACTCGAATGTGGAACTATAAATAAACAAATACAGAATTGAAGGTATACAAAGTAATTCACACAGATGCAGATACAAGAAATAACAAAGAGATGCCAAAACTCTCATGCAGAGTATTTAATCGTACTGCAACCTATTGTACACATATTCCCTCCCAATATGGTGTCTAGCTATAGACATTCGAAACCCTGCAGGTCCATTCTTCCAGTCTCCTTGAAGTAGCCTCACCATTGAACCCTTAAATGCAGTCCAACTACGAGAAGGCGGCATGACCTTACATGAACCGCTTGGATATTGGATCGCATATGGTATGTGCTATTTACCATTCCTATGCGCTTTCTTCCCTAAATACAGGATCTGAACTTAATACTTGTCTCTACCACATAGATACTATCGCTTCGAGCCAGCGCACCGACGCAAAATCAGGTGTCCTGTCCAACCCCCTGTAAAGTTAGGAGCCTGGGCAGGAATTGAGGAGCTCAAGAGCTCTGTGCACTTCAAAGAACCTTCTTGAGCTGGATTGTTTGAAATTTTGGTTGATTTGCTCTGATATGCCAGCATAACAGTTCTTATTGTCTTTCTTTCCTAACTATGCATAAAACATGGCGTTTTGAAATGAACTTGCTATGTCTACCTGGCACTATATTTATCACTTGGGGCATTTGTTAATGTTGTGGACATGTTGAAATTTGGAATAATCTTCTAAGAAATGCCTTCATAACTGTTCTTAATGGCTCTTTCGAGCAACGAAGCATGGAACCCTACGTCTTGTAATGAACTTGCTGGGCTCACCTGGTTCCATGTGCATCACTTGGGATATTTGTTATTGTACTTCTGTCATGAAATGCTTCGGTTTACATAATGGATACAATGCGGTCTTCTCATCCACTGGGGTTTGCTTGTATCATAACACAACTACTTATAGACCCACTCAGACACCCACTCACAGATGCACTCAGACACTCATGCACCCACTCACACACCCATACAGCCACTCACACACCCACTCACTCATTCAGAACTCATGCACAGACTGACTCATACACTCATGGAGGCACTCGCAAACCCACTCAGACACTCTCACATCCACTCACAGACCTACTGAGACACTCATGCAGACACTCATGCACCCAAGCAGACACTCACGCACTAACTCACACACCCAGTGAGACACTTATACAGCCACTCCCAGACCCACATAGACACACACACATTGAAACACTCACTCACACACCCGCTAAACACTCATGCTCTTACTCACACACTCATTTTCAAAGGTTACAGGTAGGAAATAAAATTTTAAAAACCTTAGAAAGTCACTTAAAAACCAAACGATACAGGGACGTTATAGTTAGGAAATAGAATTTAAAAAGACTTACAAATTCACAGAAAAACAAAGGTTACAGGGATGTTATAGTTAGGCTCAAATTTCACTCGTACAACACCAGTGAAATTCAGCAGTTATAGTTATCTGAGCTAACTATAACCTACGGCCCCGCAATACACTGATTATGACCTCACATATTACATCACTCATGACATAAATTGTTTGTTGCGTTATGGAACACTATGCTCATGTTCATTTGTCTGTACTGTCTGCTGACATCCTTTAGGCCTGTTTTGATTTTCTCTTCTTTCTCTCTCTCGATTTGTTTATTGGCGGGTGCCCCAAAGGTGGTGGATGAGGCATGG
The DNA here is from genome assembly GCA_963921515.1 of Calotriton arnoldi. Lineage (NCBI taxonomy): Eukaryota > Metazoa > Chordata > Amphibia > Caudata > Salamandridae > Calotriton > Calotriton arnoldi. The sequence continues at coordinate 502,435 of CAWUFW010006643.1, forward strand.
CGGGCTCAAGAATACTTGTACAGATTGTCTAAAGAACGATTCATTCAGACATGCACTCAAATGCCCATAAATATTTTAATGATCAAAGCGTGGGCAACACTGTCAAGAACTAATGTTAGAAATTCACAAAACACTTGAAATACGCCAGTTATAGCTTAGTGAACTATGACTTAAGACCCCCTCACGCACTCTATAACTTTAAACGCCATCAATAATTATATCTAAATAAAATGCACACAAGGTGATGGGAGGATGTTTGGAATAAGTCCAACGGCTGGCAATCACTTGGGGTAGCATTTCGGCTGTCGCAGCAGCCTTCCTCAGTCTGGTAAGCGCCATATTTTTAAATCCATTTATACTCTGTCGAAATGCATAGACAGAGAGCAAATTTAAAAAGACACACACATATATTTTAAGCACAAGCCTACAAACGGATTCACGTGAATAGCAATGAAAAGTATTGGTGGTCACAATGATGATTGTAACATGTGATCATGGTCACCTAAATGAATAGTGCATGGTGAAGTAATCTGCACCCTGAGTCCACTTAATGCGTCATGGGACCCCCACCCATTTACCTGCCATGCGAGCTCGTAACTCCAATGCTGGTAATGTGTAATTTGCAATGATTTTAAACAAATGCTAAAATAATCGCATGTTTATAACATATAGCGCGAACACTGTTGTTATAACATAATTTAAAAAACAACTACATACATATACATATATATACACATATATACATACATACATACATATACATATACATATATACACATACATATAGACACATATATATATATATATATATATATATATATATATATATATATATAGTGCAAACCTCTCTCTAACTGCTCTTGCAGGTCGGCAGAGGGTTTCTTGAGCAAGGGGTTGATCTCCGCGTGTTTCCAGTCCCCTGGGAAGGTGGTGGAGTTGATGGAGCAGTTGATGGTGCTGCAGAGTTTGGGGGGTGATGGAGATGCTGGCTCTGTTGAACATGTGATGCCGAGGTTGCCCCAGAGTGGATGCTCTTCATGATCTTGAGGGTGTCGTCGGCGGGGAGAGGGGTCCAGCTGAGCAGGTTATGCTGGGGTCCGGTGTCGTTGGATGTGGTGGTTGCGGGTGGGTGAGAGGGTCTTGGGTATCGAGGCTGTTGATGCTGTCCTATATCTCCTTAATCTTGTGGTGGAAGAAGGTGCTGAGGTTGTTGCAGAGGTCTTGGGAGGGTGGGATGTCTGCTGTCTCTGTACTGGGTTTCGCAAATTCTTTGACCATGGAGAAAAGATCTTTGCTATTAAGTGCGTTGGTGCTGATCCTTTCTTGTAGGGCTGCTTTCTTTGTTGTTTTAATGAGGTGGTGGTGTGCGGTGACAACGGTTTTGAAGGCTGAGTGGTCTTCCGGGGTCTTGCTCCTCCTCCATCTCTTCTCGAGCCGTATAGAGGTGCGTCTGGACTCATGAAGAGCAGGAGAGAACCAACTGGCTTTCTTGGAGTGTCGCTTGCCTGGGGCTTTTTTTAGGGGAGCCAGTTTGTCGGCGAAGTTGAAGATCCATCAGTGGAGGATGTGCACTGAGGTATTAGCGTCCGTGGATGTCAGTGGTGGGGTTTTGCTCTCAGGCTTGCCACTGCAGAGCGTGTATGTGCAGTTTACACTGCCATGTCGACTTGGCATTTAAATTCCTTGCCGAGCCTTACACCTCCCTTTTATTAGATATAAGTCACCTCCTAAGGTAGACCCTAGGTAGCCAATAGGGCAGGGTGCTATGTAATTAAAAGGTAAGACATGTGCTTGTAAGTTTTACATGTCTTGGTAATGCCAAATTCGGTTTTCACTACTATGGGGCCTAACCCTCTCGTAGGATAACATAAAACATAATACGCTGGAATTCCTGATTGAGAGGGAGCAGATCTGTCATGATTTATACCTATGGATTTGTAATGATAAATCCTCTTCAATGGTAAAGACGAATTTATCATTACAACTCTGAAAAATCCACTTTTAGAGGCCTGGCAGTTCGGGCAGGACTGTTCCCAGTGGGAGCAAGGTCAAGAATGAGTTGCATAGGGCTTGGTCCAAACTGGGGAGGCGTAGTGAGCAAATAAACGATGGATTAAACCCAGATCTGATACCGGGGGTGAATGTTTTATTTGTTCAGCATTCCGTCCATCATTTATTCTTTTTTACATTTAGAAGGTTGGCATCTTACTGCTCTGAGCACATTGGTGCCTGCAGGCTGTCTCTGATCAGTCTGGGGTGGGTGACAGCTGGACTTTGTGCATTCCCTCTAGACAGCCACACACAAACAGAACTTAGGTGTGATCTAATTGATCTTCCTGGGTGGATGGGAGGGATGAGATGTGCACAGCTTCACACTTGGACCTGAATAGGCTGCATCCTGTCCATCCCCCTGTAGAGTTAGGGGCCTGGGCAGGAATTGAGGAGCTCTGTGCACTTTAAAGACCCTTCTTTGAAGTCACGCCTACTTCAAAGGCACAATTGGGTATAATTCCTGGGTCTCTGACCCCACCAAGACAGTACACTACTGGACCTGAAACCACTCTGCCAGGAAGAGGAACTGCTCTGCTTAAGGACTGTCACTCTGCTAGACTACTTCTCTGGAAGACTGCTGCCTTGCTGTGTTGCCCTGCTGCCATCTGCTCTCTCTGACTGGGTAAAGACTGGACCTCCATCACTTAAACCCAGAGTAACTCCAAGGGCTAGCTGACTAGCCTGCTGATTTGAAGACTCAGGGATATAACAGTCTTCCACCCTACTCCCGACCCTGGCCCATTGGAAGTAGACCCAGGTGCTTGCTCCAGCGGAACTGACGCATCCTCTGCTGCAAGAGCAGAATCGCCGCATTGCGGGAGCAGGACCGGCACATCGCACTCAGAACTACTGCAAAGAGACGATCAATGTATCCCCTCAACTGCGTGGAGAAACCCAGTATATCAGCTTTTGGAACAGGCGCATCTCCGAACCAGCGCATCGTCTTCGGAATCGGCGCATCACCATTGTTGCGTGGAGAAAATCGACTCATCACCTCGACTGTGGGATCGACACTGATGCTTCGCTTGTCTGCACCCCGCATCTTTGCTGTTGCAACAAGGATCAATGTACTTTTGTTCAGTAGGCCTTGCAGGGTCCCGTTATTCGGCCCGAGCTCCATCACGGTCGGTCTGAACTTTTGACTTGGTCCCGGTCCTGCGCGACCAGATATCCCAAATAGGCACTTATTGCTTCTAAGCGCTATTTTCACATTTAGTCTTTAAAAATTCATATCTCGACTTCTACTATTTGGATTTTTGTTGTTTTGCTCTTGTTTTATTTATAAAATTATTCTTTATTCTTCTAGCCTGGTGTGAAGTCTTTTTGTGAGATGTTTTCGCTGTTTTACTGTTTTTACTCTTGCACAAATACTTTACACATTGCCTCTTAAATTAAGCCTGACTGCTCTGTGCCAAGCTGCCAGAGGGTGAGCACAGGTTAATTTAGGGTGTGTGGTGACATACCCTGCCTAGGATAGTGGTTCCTGCTTGGACAGGGTGCATACCTCTGCCAACCAGAAACCCAATTTCTAACACCTGCATTAACATCTCAATGTTTATTTATAGACTGTTAGTGCTCTACTTGTTCACTAAAACTCAGTGGCAAACCTTCAGTTGATTACTAGGAAGTTAACTGACAGACTGCTGAGGGTGTTGGAAGTACATGTTTCTCTCTGTATTTCAGAACTGTATACTGACATAAATGATGAAGAAATTTGAGAACTCGTAGAAAATGTGTCCTCATTTTAGATTTTTAGAGCATTAATCATAATTTCCATGACAAAAAGGACCCCCTTATTTTGTTTCTTTACTACAGTCGCCTCTGAAGGAAAAAAATTCAACTTTACAGCTTTATTTCATCAAGGTGCCAGTCAGGTGTGCCACACTTTTGTCATAAATACAGAATGCTAGCACTCTAGTTGTTTGTTAGAACACTGTGGGTAGCTACAGTAAAACCCTGGGGGATCAACTGAAGGGTTGCTGCTGCTGTTGGAAGTATTTTTTACTCAGAATATCATACTTTAGTCTCACATGGTGGAAGAAGACAGAGTAAACTTATAGAAAAGGCGCTCTCATTTTAGCTTCAGGAGCACCTTTCATATTCTCCATGAGAAAATCATGAGAAAAAGTTTGATCTGAAACACTGTTCATCAAATCTCAGCAGAGACAGTATTTTTCACACAGTAACATCACTTAAGAGCCGATGAGGATTCCTAAAATGAGTCTAACACCACCAAAAAATTATTAATATTGTGACTAAAATTTGTTTCCACCCTTTATATGTGCTCCTTTTTGTGACTCTCAAAACCTGGTATTCACTACAATATATTAGAATTCCATCCATGTCACGGAGCCCTGTAATGGCTGCCACAACATGTTGCCCATATTGAGGCTGGGAAATCAAAAGGCATCCCGTTGGGACCCTCTCCTGCCCCTCCCCCACATGTCTCTAGGGATAAGGGTGTACACACCCTGCATTCCTTAAATATTTTTTTTAATTCATTATCAAGGTGCAGGGACCATGCACCCGAGTCCTGTAGTGGCTGCAAAAACAAATTATTCATGTTGACTACTCCCTTTTAAATTAGTCAATCAGAGCATATCTTGACACTTTCGTCAAAGGAGGGGAACTAAGGGCTTTTGAGTAATGAATCACTCAGGTCCGGCATACATGCCCAAATATACGTGAAAACAAAAATAGTATGCCGTTCCTAACACATAATGCAGATAATGATAAGTGATCACAAGGTTAGACCAATGGGTGGATATATAAGAAAAGCAGGAGAAAGTTTCCTCCTTTCGGAAAAAGACCCTCACACACCCAGCGTGCTAGGTGTCATGCTTCATCATCAGGTCTGCTCCTTATCGGGTCGGCACTGCAATACCCGATCGGCACCCGTGATGGGGCCTTCTTGGCGGAGATCTTTATTCCTAATGCTGTTGGGCGTAGAGTGTGTAAGGGCCCTAAAAGATATGGTGTAGGTGATAGTGATGTGTAAGGACGTGAAAAATAAAACAGGGAATAGTGAACCACTCAGAACAAATTTAATGAGTCGTGGACACTACCCTGATTAAAAACAGAAAAGGCGCATACTCTCACTCTCAGGTATGTGGGGAGATATGCTAAAAATAGGTCACTACCTACATTTTTTATCCCCTTCATGCCTAACCCAAGTCCCTCACTAAACTAGTATTTCTAAAAAAAATCTGAACGGATTTATACCAAATCACAAAAGCTTACTTTTACAGCAAAGTTCAAACTTTTTGCCAAATTTGGTGCAATGCAATTTTTCTGTATCAGACATCAAAGTTTCTTATGGGAATTAAGATGGGAAATAGTACTTTAGGACTACCCTTTTTCCGGGTCCCTGCTTGATGGATCAGTGTAAAACTGTCCATGAAAGAACCAAGATGGGTGAACATTTTTCTTGGGGAAAGGTTAGTGGAGATTCATCAAACGGCGCTAAAGTTATTACCAAAACAAAAAAACACTCATCCTATAGTAACTATAACTACACTATTGTGACCGTCACTGTCTAACGTATATATATATATATATATATATATATATATATATATATATATATATATATAGAGAGAGAGAGAGGCACATACACATATGCAGATGTGGGGAGTGTAATATGGTACTTATTACCATGGCTGAGTGTGGGGAGGCGGGCCATGATTCAGATGCTGCAAATCCTCTAGTGGGTCATGCTGCCCCTCCTCTCCCTCAACAATGGTAATAGACAGCATATTGCACTCAGCGGATCTGCATGTATAGTTTATGCCATGCTGTTTTCTCATGTTCAAACGTTACAAACAGCGCTAATTAATTAAATCCAGAACACAGGGTTCAAACAAATGCAGGAGGATGAAATCCCAATAACTGGACGCTGTAAGCATGGGCCCGGTTGTTTTCTTCTTTAAAAGTAAACTAAGATAGAATTTGTGAGGCATTAATATGTTTTCTCACGTCGGTTACATTGTATATTTGTTCTTGAAAAGCACAAACATGATTTGAAAAGAACTCAATGCCTTTGATCAATTTTCCGGATAAATTAACACTAGACACCTTCACATACCATGTACTTGATGTGGGGAGAAGGTTCGGGGTGTACGGCACAGCAGCTATTGTGAAATTCTGCAATCCACTGCCTCCCATAATGAAGGCAAAGCCTCCATGAGGTACTCTGGAACTGGAAAGAAAAAAACAACATTAAATGGGTTTTTCAAAATCTGGCACTCCTAAAAGGACATCTATTATGAGAGAATAATTAAAATGCTTGCAAGTCACAGGGAATGTGTAGGTGCGCTAAGGAAAAGGAGGCTTTATAATCTTACGGCCCAGGGTAACTTTGCAGATCCTAATCCTGTAGACTGAATCAAAGTAGGATTAGGAAAACACTTTGGATATTGACAATGGATTTGGGTGACAAATGAAGTGCACTCAGATCAGTTATATAAGGATAAATATCATACAATGAAGAACTGTAGGGGTGTTTACTATTCACAGTCGTTTAATAGATTAGTTCTCCTGTGAAGAAAAAGCAACTATATCTTCTGCAACAAAAATGAAATGCCAATGATATTAAAGTCCATCTGCAAGAAATGGATGTCCAAACATTAATAAATCTAGTTGCCAACATTCAGCCTTTTTTGGGGTGACTGGTCTCTTAATCAAATATTTAGATTATGAATTCTGACAAACTCTACATGCCCTCTGGATACCACCGCACTTAGAAATCCAGAGAGAATACTATAATAGTAATGGCGATAAGTGTGAGAAGGTAACACCCGTAGTAAAAAAAAAAAGAATAGTTATTAAAAATACATTTTATAAATATGCACATTTAAATAAATCCTCAATGGTAAAATAGAAGAGTTTAGCAGGGACTGGAACGGCAATTTCCTTTTACCACAACTGTCAATCCCAAACTGTAAATGACGCGCAATTATGCATAGTCTTGCAGGTATTTATGATCCAGGGCAAAAGGTGTTATGAGCTGGAAAGGTATTCTTGTCTCAGTTCAAAAAATGAATTGCGCTGTTTTGCATCAAGGGGACTTTACAGGGGTATTACTGAGGTGGCTCAACGCAAACATCCATAGGTTATGATGCAAAGCTTGATCTACTAAGAGAGCGAGACGAGGCTTTGCGTCTAAAACGAATGCCTATTGAAACCAGATGGAAACAAGGGGGAATTTGTTAATTTCTCAAAAAACACGATTCATTGCATGGGTGCTGTAGGGCACACCACACATCCATGTGAGGGATCCTCCTGTGTTTGCCCATGCAAAGGAATGACAGCAGCAAGCCAATTTTAGTAAATTAGGCTCTCAGCTGTTTTTACCCTTGCACAATATGGCAGAGCAAATATAGTCGCAGTACTGCGTGCAAATAATTGGGTTAAACTGGGTCAAAAAATTTTGTCCTCCCAGTCTGATACCGTCCTACCCATCACTTAGCAACTAAATCAATTTCTTTGTGCCATTTGTCATCTCTCTGCTTCTTACACCCGACCCGTCCTTCTCAGATTAAGGTAGTAGTACTACTAAACTACTGGTTGGCTCTTTACTCCGGATTAAATATTGCAACTTAAATCTTAGTTAAATAAGGCAAATGAAAACCTCTATCCCAGCTATGGGCAACATCACCACCAAGTCTCATTTATCTCCCTTTCTGTTCGAAATACAATCAGATGTTTTTTAATACGTAGGTTTACGATAGAACTAATCACATCTTTGGATGCTAGAGCTGAGTACTGCAAATAAAAAAATTATATTGAACAGTGAAGTAATTTATGATAATTTCTATAGCTGAAATGTATGGATTCATCATTACAGTGCGGATAATAGGCTGCAGCTGCTTAATTACTACCAGCAGTAATAAAGGATGTTGCCGTTAATCACGGGACTAGTGGAAAGGAGTGTAGGGTACAGTAGCAGGAAGAGGGTGGCATTCGTAAAGCTGAGTTCCCTAAGTAAGATGGAAGGTAAGGGATTAAGTGATTGTGCAGCTATCAGGTGAAAGAAGTTCTGGATGTTTAGAACAGTGTTGCAGAACCACTGATTTAATGTTTTGTTTCTATGGAAAGACAGGGCCTTTAGCCATATGACCTCATGAGCAGCAAAACCCACAAGATGTTGCTGTTCAGCAAAGTAGGACATAGAACCTGGTTAGTTGGAAATGGAAAGAATCAGCCTACAGTCACTGTGAGAAAGTCATCCTTTTTGCCCTGATCGCCCCCAATTCATTTTGACTGATACTGGTGGTAACTGACTGACTGCACCCTAGGCTCTGATAACCAGGGCATGTGCTCCGATTAAAAAGGTATCTGGTAATTAGGTGTAATTACAATGGGCACTGGAAACCTACCTGTAAGTCCCTAGTCAATGGTAGGGCACATAGGTTTAGAGGCCCAGCAGCTTGGAGGAACTTAAGTGCGCCTGCTGTAGTTTTAAAAGTGAGCCTTGCTTTGTAAGCCGCTTTTAATCTGAAATTACATGCAAATTTTTTAGGATTTAAAGGTACTTCCAAAGTATTAAACTACCTTATTTTTACATACAAGTCACCACTAAGGTCTACCCTAGGTGTCCCCAGGGTAGAGTGCCATGTATAAATAAGCAGGGACATTTAAAAAGATATTTTATATGTCCCGGTGAGAGAAACACTACCAATTTCGTTTTTCCCCATTGTAGCCCTTTAGCTCCATAGACTAACATGGTAATTCTGTAATAGAGTGCATCTATTGACAGGAGTGAGCTAAAATAATACAAGGACTTAAAAGATTGGTAAGGATAAATCCAACAACTTGCCACTGTGACATTTATCATAACTAAGACAGAAAAGAAGTTATAGAACTTTCTTTTCTGTGAGCCAAAATCCAGCCTTCAAAGAGCCTTTCCTGATTGGCCAGCCCTTAACAGGCTTAGCCAAACTGCTTTGATAAGGTGATAAGTGGCCTGCACAGACACAGAGGTTATCTGATGGGGAGCTCTGCAGCTGCAGAGACAGGCCAAGAAGGGGGCTGGGTAAATCAAACTGGGCTACAAAGAGAGCAGGACAGTTAGGAATGCCAGCCAGGCCTACCCCCTCTTCATGTAACCCCCAGTCAGATGGCAGCCCCGGGAATGGAACTTGCAAGAGGTCTGGAAAGAAAGTGTTAAGGGAAATGAGCCACGCAAGTAGGTTGGTTTAGCCAGCTCTTACTCATGAGGAGAGAAATTCTTCATCTTGTATTTCAAAGCGCAATGCTTTGTGTGACAAGAAAATGCCACACTTTGGAGGAAGCTGTCATGCTTGGGTGGCACCCTATACCCCTATTGGTAAGGGGTGCCCCCCTACTTGTCGCCACAGAACATTGGATAAATATGTGAGCGCTGCATAGCAACTCAGATCTGCTGCCTGAAACTGCAAGACGGACTGCCCTGCTGGAACCCTGGCCTGCACCAAGAGGACTGCACTCTGAGTGACTGCACCTGCTGCACCCTAAGGAACTACAGCCCTAAGGACTTTGCCTTGCTTCAAAACGAGAAGGAGTGGACTGCCTAAAAGCAACAAGTTAAAAGAGCTCCATGTGCATAATTTCCAGCAAGAAGAGCCCAGCTGACCGCCTTCAGCTGGACTTTTGAAGATCTGGCCAGGTGCATTTTGGGAACAGCAGTCCCAACTTCCAAGTAGCAACTCGGAGACACTGAAACCTTGGATTTGTGTTGTTGACACTTTGAATCCTCAAGAGGAACTTCAGGAAGTTTGGAGCAACTTTTGTAAAAAGTTGCCATAGGGTGAACGGCCCGACGTCGAAAGTCAAGCCAACTGTCTCGTACCGTGACCTGGCCTGGATGTCAGGTTTGTCCCACTGAAAGCTCAAGGCCTCCAGGAGTTGACAGGGGACTTGCGCCGAACTGAGCTGACAAAGTCGCTGCGAATCCAGTCTGCTAGAGAGGCCCGCTCGACCCGAGAGAAAATCATCCGGAAAAGTTTCTAAGTGCGAAGGTAAAATATTGACAGAGACCTCCTGTTTATTGTATCCGACCAGGGCTACGTCGTGGTCGGCCTCAAACTTTGACTTTGTCCCAGTCAAGTGTGATCATCTGTCCCAAGTTGGCGCTAAATATTTTTAAGCGCTTGCAAGTGTTTATTCTTTAAAAATTCATATCTCTGGTTCCCTATATTGGTCGTTTTGATGTCATTTTAATCATAAAAATATTTCGCATTTTTATCAATTGGTTGTGGATTTTTATTGAGTGTTGTGTCTTATTTATTTAATGTATTGGTGTTTTTAAATGCTTCACAGACCTGTCTCCCAAGTTAAGCCTGTCTCCTTGTTGCCAGCTACCAAAGGTTGAGCAAAGGAATAATTTGAGACCTTGTCTGGACCTTATGTGCGTTGGTGGCCTAATTGGTAGTGGTAGGCACCTACTACTTACCCCTACTAATACTTACAACAGTCACCAAACTGGTTTAGGGTTAGAAGATAACATGTCCAGGCAGAACAGACTGTTGGAGACCTGGGCACACTCTATCTGTATGGTGGCATGCCTTTGTAGAGCAATCAGGCTGGTCCCTGGAATCTCTGTATCAATACTGCCAGAGGCCCAAACATAGCCCAAATGTACTCTTAAAACACAATACAACAAATGCACCCAAGACAACTCACACACACCTTAAATAGGTCAATGTGTCTGGTTGTTTGGGCTGGATTGTTCGTACTGGAGCAGGACCAGAGCTAATTTGCGCATAGCCGGACTCTTTCTAGACTAGCACAGTGCACGAAAAACGATGGACTGCAATATGGGATGAGCAATCGCCTATGGCTGAGATTAATTCAAGCATTCTGCATTCCTTCCACCCCTTTGTTGGTTTTTGTAGCGGACACTCTAAACACAGAATGTAGGATCATTTGTGGGTCCCATACTAACTGTCATAGGACTCAAGCACTACCTCACCAATTAAGTTTAATTAGGTTGAAACTGGTCTGGGATTGCTTCTGTTCCTGTTGGACGTGAGCTTGGCCTGCAGTTTGGGCTGGGCTGTTACTATTAGAGTAGGACAAAGCCTGATTTGTATAGGGCAGGTCTCTGTCTAGAATGTCACATTGCGCAAATCCGACAGACCTAAATGCAGCACTGAGTGATCACCTGTGACTGTGAGTAATTCAAGAATTTCTTCCGTTACATTGTTGTTTGTGGTAGTAGACACCCTAAGTGTGACAGGTATACCTAAACTTGGTTCTGCGTTGACTGCAATATGATTCAAGCTGTACCTCCTTGATGAGACCCAAAGATGCAGAAACCGGTCTGTCGTTGCTTGTCTTTCTGTTTAGAGGATACTCTGCCTGGGCTACGATCAAACTCTTTACCCACGTAGGAATATATTTATGTAGTAGTAGTAGTATAATGCACTAAGGACAAGTCATGTTTTCTAATAACAGGACTACAATGCTCATTAATGAAGTACTACCACAATATTCCAGCAACTAACACTGAAAAATAAATAAGTGTAGCGACTTGAGGAATATATGTATTGGAGACAATATGAACAGGAAACTTTGTGCCTTGCAAGCAACATGGAAAAACATAACAGGGAAGGAATACATCATGCAACACAAACAATTTAAAAAGGCTTTTATGTTATGTTATGTTAGAGGGTTTATAAAGCGCGACAGCTGCCTCAGCAAAGAGGCGTCCCGGCGCTAAACAGCAATCAGGTGACACGGTAGAAGGCGACTCAGGAGGACCTATGAAGAGGGGAAGAGGAAGGTTTTTATGGCTTTCCTGAATTCGAGGAGATTATTAAGCTCCCGAATGTGGGCCGGCAGCGAATTCCAAAGGATAGCTGCTCTGTTCCGAAAGGAGCGACCTCCGGCGCGAACCCTCCTGACTCGGGGGACCACCACCAGGTGTATTCCCACGGAGCGCAGCTGGCGAGAGGGAACATAGGGTAGAAGCAGATCAGTCAAGATGATCGGTGATGCAAATTTCAAGACTTTAAATGCTATACAGAGGGCCTTAAACTCAATACGCCTAGCCACTGGCAACCAGTGGAGGCGGCGAATGGCGTGAGCCACTGAGCAGGCTCTACGCAGACTGAGGAGAGATCTTGCGGCCGCATTCTGGACTCTCTGTAGCCTCTGTATTTCAGACTTGTTCGCACCCAGATATAGAGAGCTAGCGTAGTCAAGTCTTGACAAAATCAGGGCCTGGATGATGATCTGCCTGGTAGGGGCATCGAAGAAGCCGAAGATGGGTTTAAGTCCTCGCAGCAATCCAAAGCAGGTTCCCGCCACCTTTTTAGTTTGAATCTGAAAGTTAAGCGAGGCATCCATCCAGACCCCTAGGTTCTTCACTGCCAGCTTGGGGGCGGGAGCAATGCCAAGGCACTTGGGCCACCAGAGCTCATTCCATAGGCCATGGTCCTTTCCCACCAACAACACCTCCGACTTGTTGGCATTCAGTTGGAGACAGTTGGCGGTCATCCACTCGGCGACTGCCGCAAGATCACCTTGAAATTTAATAGCGTCCTGCTTGGAGTCGCTCGAGAGGGCCACTACCAACTGTGTGTCGTCGGCATAGGAGACCATGGTCAGCCCTCTGCTCTTGGCTACCACGGCCAGGGGTTGTACATAGAGATTAAAGCAGAGGGCTCAGGGAAGAGCCCTGTGGTACCCCTTGCTTGATGGGGAGGATGCTAGAGGTAAAGGGGGGAGCTATCACCTTTTAATGATGTAGATCCTTTACAAACTGAAGTTAAAGGGTAATGGCCAGATGTAAAGAAGAATTAGACACTTTCGGTAATGTAGGTGGTGATGGGTACTGTGATCCTTTGAAAGACTGTTATCTTTGAAACATCCTCAGATACAGGGTAGGACCACAAAAACGTTTCATGTGCTGTCACAGGGAAGAGTGACGCCACCATGTTTCTGGGCTTACAGTGGTTTTGTATTATGCCGAGTAGATGTGGTGACACCATCTCACCAGAACCCCTTCAGCTCCCAGATTTTCCTAGTCCACGAGGTGCTAAAATCTGAACTCTGAGCATGAAGATGAGCGTGATACAAAATCTGCAAAGGGTACCCAGTCTCCACCATAGCCCACAGGCACATACCTTTATTTATTTAATACTATTATCCTGAACATTTCTTTATTTTTTTATTTACAGATTGACCCCTGGCAAACATAGGCTTCTGTGGGGTTAGAAGCATTCTTAAATCGTTGAATAGTATAAAAAACAAGCATTGGCATAGCCAATAGGTCTCGCCTTTGGGACCTTATAAGTGTTTAGCTAGAGCTCGGCTGACTCTAGGCTCGACCTAAAATGCGAGTTCATTAGTGAGACAGCTTATGGAGCAGCCAATCAAGTCCACGCATAGGAGTCAGCGGAAAACCTGCTACAGGGCGAGTTTTAAGGGAAAAGACACAGGAGAAGTCCTCTTAAACTACAAAGGATAGAGTGAGCGTGTTTATTTGAAATTAATAATAAAAGATTTTGTTCTACTTCGCAGTTTCGTCCAACGGGAAGCGGAAGAATCAGTTTTAAAACATGCCTGTTTATTTGATCAAACACAGCGTTCCTGATACTTGTGGCCAGGGCTTTAAATGGGCCGGATCCTGCCGGTGCTAAGCACTGGCAGTTTTTTAAAGTAGATGCTGAGACGGGTCCCTATCGAGCTCACCATTTTTGCCCTCACCCTCAGGTAAAAAAAAAAAATAACCTGCAGTAGTACCACCCTTCACTGCTTTTTATGTAACTTCAAAGAGACACTTTTTTTCACTTTTAAATAGCGCAAACTCGGCAGAAGATATTGGTGCGCTTTACATAAGCGCCAGTTACAGTACACAATGATGTATTCATTTTTTGAATCACAGGCTGTTGAGCCGACGTCAGGCTTGAACCTGCCCTCTCCGCTCAAAGGTCGGCAGCTTTAGCCTTACACCACAACCTCCCCCACAAGAAGAAAGCATTTTCAATATTATATACAATTAAGCTATAGTTGTTGCTTCATCCATTGCCTTTGATCAAGCGGTGGGCAAAAAAAAAAACCCTAACAAACCTGACTCCCGTGTGTATTGGTTGTTTAAAAAGCACGTTTCTGGTAAAAGAATGGGCAAGCTGTTACAGGTTTGTCCAAAGGCTCGCCTGTTGATCCCAGACGCATGTGCATTCCCTTCTGGATGTGCACTGCACTAGGAAGCGAAAGCCTAAACATCAGACTTCAAGCTTCCAAGCATGATCTCCAGCTGAGTCTTCTGTGTCCAAAAGATCACAGATGCTGTCTTTCGCCACAAAGTGTTCCTTCGTCTGTTAACTGCACCCCAGACGGGAAGCAAATAAGAACATGACTGCCACCGGCGTTGATCTAGCGCGCATACCTGCTTAGTTGCTTTACCACAAAAGACGCACGCCTAGGAATATTCTGGGAAGCTGTAAGAATCATTAAGAGACGTGTTGTACACTGGAGCAGACAGAATGAGGAAAACAGGGTTTTACACAAACACCCATCACAGTAAAGATGTATCGAAGGGAATTGTAGACTTTTACATTGGAGCGAATGGAAAGGGCCGCCAACAACATGCACGTGCGTGTCCAAATTGAACAAGCGCGGCCGCGAAAGTTAAAGCGACCACGCTAATTATATAAGGAATGTCAGGAATGCAGCTGGCATCCGGCCGTGCTGCTGCTCACTCCCTAGGCCATTGGAGTTAACGTTTAGAGAGCAGGCAGGACATGCACCCGCCGTTGGCCAATTGCGGGCTTTCACTTTTGAAAGCCACACGCAATGGCTGAGTCTTTCAGCAGCAACTCGTGCGTGTGGCTTTTTAGCCACACGCACGAAGTTTGCTGAAAAGCTGAAGTGATTCCAAGAGGTCATTTTCTAGAGCCTCGCATGCGCGCTGCGCTAGGCTCGACCTAAAAATTAGGTATAGCGGAATCTCTGTAAGACCTTGAATTCCATCCACATTCCTTATCCTTCCATAGTATATGCCCATCTACCTAACCAAATACTTTCTCTCCATCCAGTGGTATGATTTTAGTTTGTACATCAAGGAAAACCTTCAACACCAAAGTCTAGAGTAATGCCTTATTCATGAAAAGGGGTCATCTCCCCTAGCGTTAGAGTCACCAGAGTCCACACAAGACTGTATGATATGCTATGATGACTCCATACCATTAACAACCACCTAGCCAGTGCCTTTGCATCAGGAACATTAGCCACCAAATTCTTCACAAGCTACCAAAGAACTACAAAAGCTACAGTCTCAGACACAACATCTATTGTAGCTCTTTTCTTTATGTCTGTGTGAGGTGACAAATTTGGGATTGGAGTACCCTTCACCTACAGTTAGCCTAATGATCCACTAGGGATTCAGCGAGAGGATGGTTTGTTAGGTAGAATGGGTTACCCACTGTTAGAATTGGGGGTCTCTAGTTGGCACAGGTAGGTACTTGTGACAAATAGGGACCCTCGCCTCTAGTCAGGGTAAAGGGGTACACTCCTAAAATAACCCCTGCTCACCCCCTTGGTAGCTTGGCACGAGCAGACAGGCTTATCTCAGAGGCAGTGTGTAAAGCATTTGTGAACACATACAGTAATCTAGTGACACACTACAGATGGACACCACACAAGGTTTATATCAAAAATAAGTATTCTTTATATAGTTTTAACACAAGACCATAACGACAAAAATCCACAATACTGTACTTAAAATGGTAGTTTTAGCTTAGTTCAGTTCAGTTCTTACGATGCGACACTTTAAGTCAATGTACCTTACGATGCGGGACGCTTCCACAACAAGCAATGTTGCAGCGATGGAAATGCGACAAAGTTCTGGTGCAAAGAAATAAAGACGTCAAGTTCTTCCTGATGCGGCACGCTTCTCTGAGGTTGCGAGAAGTCTCGACTCGATGCGTCAGCTACAGCGGCGACACCCTTGTTCAGCGATGCGACGACAGCGGCTTTGGCGGCGACCCTCTTCTCCGACGTGGCGAGACGCTTCCGCTCGATGCGACAACTGCAGCGGCGACACCCTTGTTTCGTGATGCGACGGCAGCAGCTCCGACGGCGGCACGCTTCTCCGTGGATGCGAGGCGCTTCTCTTGATGCGGTGCAATGCGACAGCTACAGCGGCGACACCCTCCTTCGGAGTTGCGACGGCAGCAGCAGCGACGGCGACACGCTTCCTCTTCGTTGCGGGACGCTTCTCTCGATGCGGTGCAATACGACAGCTACAGCGGCGACACCCTCCTTCGGAGTTGCGACGGCAGCAGCAGCGACGGCGACACGCTTCTTCCTCTTGAGTCGCGCTTCCAGCTCCTTGCGACACGCAGTCCCTTCAGAAGGCCCAAAACAGCAGCAGGCACTTCCAAAGGATTCTTGGGGAGCTGGTGGTTGAAGTCTGTTGTCCCTGAGACTTCAGCAGGAGGCAAGCTCTTTTCTCAAGCCCTTGGAGATACTTTACAAGTTGAATAAAAGTGCACACAAAGTCCTTTCTCCTTCCTTTGGCAGTCAGGCAACCACTGCAGGCAGATCCCTCTAGCTTAGGGATAGTCTTCTCCTCAGTTCCTTCTTGGTTCCGCTCCTCAGCAAAGGCTTCTTCTTGTTTTCCCAAAGTGATCTAATTTCCTAGGGGTCTGGGTCCCCTTTTTATACACAGTTTTCCTTTGTTCTCTGAAGGCAGAGAGGCCTCTGCCCAGCCCAAAACCAGTTCTGGTCAGTCCTGGAGCACTTTGTTTTTCTGTCTCCTTCTTTCCTTTCAGAATGTGGGGCAGGGTGCTCAGCCGCCCGGCAGGAGGTGGAGCCAGCATTGTGGAAGGCAGGCACAGCCCTATTCAGACCCAGGTGCAACTCCTCCCTCCACTCTGGATGCAGATCTTTCTATTCAGCCCTGTGCTGACTCACCCTGTCTCCTGTAGCCACCCCCAGCCCCTGTCACTCAATCTCCAGACAAGGAATACACAACCTAGCAGAGGCAGGCTTGGAAGTTTAGGCAAGAAAATACCCACTTTCTAAAAGGGGTATTTTCAAACACAGAATGTTAAAACCAACTTCACTAAAAGATGTATTTTAGCATTCTGAGTTCAGGCATACTAAATTCGTTTTTCTACCATGTTCCCTGGGTCAGTTCTGACTATAAGGTGTAATAGTCAGTCTGCCCATTCTGGCCTATGGGGAGCAGGTAGCCTTGCAATAGTGAAAACGAAAATGGCTGTAATTCACTATTAGGACATGCCACACACACCAGGGCATATCCTACCTTGTACTTACAATGCACCCTGCCCTAGGGCCTACTTTAGGGGTGACCAACATGCAGTAAAGGGAAGGTTTAGGGACTGGTAAGTGGGTGTACTCACCAAGTCGACATGGCAGCCCTAGGCTGCACACAGGCTCTGCAATGGCAGGCCTGAGGCACATTTTACAAGCCGCTTCTGTGGGTGGCACAACCAGTGCTGCAAGCCCACCAGCGGCATTGGATTTACAAGCCCTGGGCACACTCAGTGCACTGTACTAGGGACTGACAAGTAAACCAATCATCCAATCATGGAGTCACTAATACATAACACAATTTATCATAGGGAGCACTCGCACTGTGGCACTGAATAGCAGTGGCACAGTGCCCAAAGCATCTAACGCCAGCAAAACGGTTCGGTAACATAGGAGGCATCATAAAAAATGGAAGGGAGACCCACGCCAAGGATGCCAGGTCTAACACGTGTCCCCTCCAGCTGAAATGTGGGGAGAACTACCCTACCTCAGGGGAGCTCTCTTCACTAAGGCGGAAAAATCTGGACAGACCATCAGCATTGGCGTGTTCTGTACCAGGGCGGTGTTCCACCGTGAAATCCATCCCCTGTAGGGAAATGGACCACCTCAACAGCTTTGGATTCTCACCCCTCATCTGCATCAACCATCTGAGGGGCCTGTGGTCTGTCTGAACCCGGAAGTGAGTCCCAAACAGGTATGGTCTCAGCTTCTTCAGTGCCCAGACCACAGCAAATGCCTCACGCTCAATAGCACTCCACCTCTGTTCCCGTGGTAGTAACCTCCTACTGATGAAGGCTACGGGTTGATCTAGGCCCTCCTCATTCATCTGTGACAGAACAGCCCCCACACCATGCTCTGAAGCGTCTGTTTGTACTACGAACTCTTTGGAGAAGTTGGGTGCCAGGAGCACGGGCGCCGTGCACATGGCAGTTTTCAGGGCCTCAAAAGCCTTCTGACAGGTGTCAGTCCAAATCACTTTCCTGGGCTGCTTCTTGGAAGTCAGCTCTGTCAGGGGCGCAACAATGCTGCCATACCCCTTGACAAACCTCCTGTAGTAACCCGTGAGTCCTAAGAAGGCCCTCACCTCTGTCTGGGTTTTGGGGGTTCCCAATTCAGGATGGTTTCAATTTTGGGTTGTAGGGGCGCCACCTGGCCGCTCCCCACTTGGTGTCCCAAGTACACCACGGAACCCTGCCCGATCTGGCACTTACTCGCCTTGATCGTGAGGCCTGCCCTCCGCAGCGCCATCAACACTTCCCAGAGGTGGCGCAGGTGTTCTTCCCAACTGGCGCTGAACACCGCGATGTCATCCAGGTAGGCGGCACTGAACGAGTCCAGTCCAGCCAACACCTGGTTGACCAACCTCTGGAAGGTGGCAGGGGCATTCTTCATCCCAAAGGGCATCACCCGGAACTGGTAGTGCCCATCTGGTGTGGAGAATGCTGACCTCTCTCTTGCCCCATCAGTCAAGGCGATCTGCCAGTACCCAGACGTTAAGTCAAACGTGCTGAGGTACCGTGCAGCCCCTAGCCGATCTATGAGCTCATCAGCTCTGGGGATGGGGTGCGCGTCAGTCCTGGTGACTGAATTGAGTCCTCGGTAGTCCACACAGAACCGGAGTTCTGGTGTGGCACCCGGTGCGGCAGCCTTTGGGACCAAGACCACTGGGCTGGCCCAAGGACTGTTAGAGGACTCAATCACCCCTAACGCAAGCATTTTGGAGACCTCCTCCTTGATGCAAGCTCTCACCCTGTCAGTCACCCTGTAAGATTTGTGCTTCACAGGCATACTGTCCCCAGTGTCCACATCATGGATGCACCAATCTGTGACACCGGGAACCAGGGAGAACAGATCAGAAAACTGTCCCAGCAACTGGCGGCAGTCATTCTGTTGCTCAGGGGTCAGGGTGGAAGAGAGGTTGACACCATCCACTGACCCATCTTGCTCTGTTGCTGACAGGAGGTCAGGAAGAGGCTCAGTCTCCTCCTCCATCCCAGCATCTGTCGCTAAGAGCATGCCCACTTGGGACCTCTCCAAGTGGGGCTTCAGGCGGTTGACATGCAGGACCCTCAAGGGGTTCCTGGGAGACCGCAAGTCCACCAAGTAGGTAACCGGACTTTTGCGCTCGACAACCTCAAAGGGTCCGGTCCACTTATCCTGGAGCGCGCAGGGCTCCACTGGGGCCATGACCCACACTTTCTGACCAGGCTGAAGCTCTACCAGAGTGGCATTCTGGTCGTACCACCGCTTCATCTCCTCCTGGCTGGCTTCCAGATTCGCCTCAGCGAGTTGCCTGAAACGCCTAGTTTGGTTCCTAAAGGCCAGCATGTAACTGTATACATCCTGGGGAGGTTTCCTGGGAGATTGCTCCCAGCCTTCTTTGACCAAACTTAGAGGTCCTCTTACTGGGTGCCCATAGAGAAGCTCAAAGGGACTGAACCCTAGAGATTTCTGTGGCACCTCACGGTAAGCAAAGAGCAGGCATGGTAAGAGGACGTCCCACTTACGCCTCATAGGTTCCTCAAGACCCATAATCATGCCTTTGAGGGTTCGGTTGAACCTTTCAACCAATCCATTTCCTTGGGGGTGGTAAGGAGTGGTAAACTTGTAGGTTACCCCACACTCCTGCCACAGGGACTTCATATACTTGGAAATGAAGTTGGTCCCCCGGTCAGACACTACCTCGCTAGGGAATCCCACTCGGGAGAAAATTCCCATCAGTGCTCGTCCCACCACGGGGGCCGTCACTGTCCTCAGAGGTATGGCTTCCGGGTACCGGGTGGCATGGTCCACCAAGACCAGGATGAACCTGTTGCCCATGGCTGTCTTGGGGTCCAGTGGCCCCACAATGTCAATACCCACCCGTTCAAAGGGGGTGCTGACTACAG
The DNA here is from genome assembly GCA_963921515.1 of Calotriton arnoldi. Classification (NCBI taxonomy): domain Eukaryota; kingdom Metazoa; phylum Chordata; class Amphibia; order Caudata; family Salamandridae; genus Calotriton; species Calotriton arnoldi. Next base: position 522,639 of record CAWUFW010006643.1, read on the forward strand.
GGAATGGCTGGAGAGGAGCCTTGCGCTTCCTCCCACTCTTTCCACTTGCCTGGCAAGTCTGACATGTCCTGCAGTGAGTGTCTGAACTCCTGCGCATTTGGGGCCAATAAAAGTGGGTGACAAGCCTCTCAAAGGTCTTGTCCTGCCCCAAATGTCCTGCCAATGGAACATCATGAGCCAGCCCCAGTAGGAAGGCTCTGAGGCACTGGGGTACCACCAGCACACGGGCTGACCCAGGCTCAGCAACCTTAGGCTCAGTATACAGGAGATCATTCTCCCAATAGACCCAATGTGACCCAGACTGATCACCTGTTGCCTGGTCTGCAGCCTGTTGCCGCAGACCCACCAGAGAAGGGCATTCTTTCTGCTCCTTGCAGAATTCCTCCCTGGAGGGTCCTCCTTCCTGCTGCCAATGGGTCAGCTCAGGCAGGTCCCCCAGTTCAGCTACCTGTTCCCCTGTAGGCTCCAGGGCATCCCCCTCAGGGTCTGCCTCCTCCTGGACCGTGGGAACTTCGGGGGCCGGTTTCCCGCGCCCCTGCCTCTTCTCGTGACGGCAGGTACCTGGGCCTCCCTCTCAGGCTCCAGGTCCTCTTGAGCACCTTTACTTGCTGCCATGGACCGGGTGGTCACACACGCCCAGTCAGGCAAACCCAACATCTCTAGATGAGCACTTCGCTCCACCTTCGCCCAAGGTGAGCTCTCCAAGTCGTTCCCTAACAAACAGTCAACAGGCATGGCGGGCCTCACAGCTACCTGAAGAGTACCAGAGACCCCCCCCACTCAAAGGGAACCTGAGCCACTTTGCAGTGACTCTCTGTGTTGTCAGCGGCAACAACTGGATAGAATGCATGGGGGACAACCTGCTCTTGAGACACCAGGTGACACTTGACAGCTGTCACACTGGCTCCTGTATCTCTAAGAGCCTCCACCCTATGGCCATTGATGGTCACCCACTGCCTGTATTTCTTAGTGTTATCAGGCAGCTGGGTCTTGGGGACCATCTCACAGTCTCCTAATGAGACAAGGGACATCTGTGCGGGGCCCCACCCCTCTGGGGCATCCATCTCCTCCCCCAGGGCTACACTAGCCATCTGCCGGGGGCTGCACCAGGGGTGCGGTTTTTCCAAACTGGCGGCACTTGGGATCACTCGCTATGTGACCCAGGTCCCCACATTTGTAGCATCTCAGGGGTCCCCTTTGAACAGGTGGACCTGTCGGGGCCCCTGGGGGGGAGGCTGGGAACCTTTCCCTTGGTTCCCTTGGGGACTACTTTGGGGCCTTCTTTGGAACTCCCTCTGTTTACCCTTGTCCCCCCCACTCTTCTGCTGGGGACCCTGCCCACCCTTGGCTGAGTCTCCCACGTGACCCTTGTGGACCCTGGTACTGACCCAGCGGTCCGCCTCCTCAGCAAGCTTCCTAGGGATAGTCAGCTTGCTATCTATCAGGTGCTGGCGTAGCTCTGGAAAACAGTTACTTGACAAGTGCTCCCATGCAATCAAATCAAGGAGCCCCTGAAAATCATCAACTTTGCTACCCTTCACCCAACCATCCAATGCTCTGCAGAAAAAAGTGACATATTCAACCCAGGTACTGTTCTCTATCTTTGTGCAACCCCTGAACCTCTGCCTATACAATTCAGGAGTTAAACCATACCTAGACATTAAAGCATCCTTCATGTGGCGATATGAATTATGGACATCAGAAGGCAAATCTAGCAGTGTGTCCCGCCCCTCACTAAGGAACCGTCCCCACAACCCCGCTCCCCAATCCTTCTCAGGGACCCGGTGGGAAGACATGGCTACCTCATAGGCCTTGAACCACTGCCCAATGTCATCATTTTTAAAAAACTCTCTGACCACATCTTTAGGAATATATACTCTAGATTCCACAGGCATTGACGGTGTGCTGCCACCAGAGGGAGTAATTTCTAAGCTCCTAGCTTTCAAATCCAACTCCCTCAAACTTCTATCATGCTCAAGCTGCATCTTCTTTTCTTCTAGGGCCAGTTTCTTAATTTCCAATTGCCCATTCATTTTGGCCAGCTCTAACTCATGCATCCTATTTCTCTCCCTGTCCTCCAGCTCTCCTGGGGACAGGCCTTTGGCAGAAACACTGCTACCTATTAGGGAAGGTGCTTTCCTTTCCCCTGGACCCAATGGCCCTTCCAGCTGCACATCTGCATTATTCTCCCCTTCCTCAATCTCAGGGGTTTTCCTTGCTTCTACCCAGGCCCTCAGCGCCTTGTAGAACTCCTCCCTCCTGGTGAGCCCGGTAATTACAACATTAAACTTTTTGCAGAAGTGCTTCAGCTGCTTCACTTTGTAGCATTCTAGTTTCTCCTCTTCCCACTCAGAACCAACAGATGCTATGGATGCTGTGTCTTCCATGATGGTTAACTTTGGCTAAAAATGGAACGTCCTAGAAAAAAAAAATCTACCAACAGTATGTGGTCGCGTTTTGGTCTGCACTCACTAGTAGTGTTCACCAATCACTGTACATGAGTCACAAATGCAAGTCCAGAATCCTCACCGCTGACCACCAATGTTAGAATTGGGGGTCTCTAGTTGGCACAGGTAGGCACTTGTGACAAATAGGGACCCTCGCCTCTAGTCAGGGTAAAGGGGTACACTCCTAAAATAACCCCTGCTCACCCCCTTGGTAGCTTGGCACGAGCAGACAGGCTTATCTCAGAGGCAGTGTGTAAAGCATTTGTGAACACATACAGTAATCTAGTGACACACTACAGATGGACACCACACAAGGTTTTATATCAAAAATAAGTATTCTTTATATAGTTTTAACACAAGACCATAAACGACAAAAATCCACAATACTGTACTTAAAATGGTAGTTTTAGCTTAGTTCAGTTCAGTTCTTAAGATGCGACACTTTAAGTCAATGTACCTTACGATGCGGGACGCTTCCACAACAAGCAATGTTGCAGCGATGGAAATGCGACAAAGTTCTGGTGCAAAGAAATAAAGACGTCAAGTTCTTCCTGATGCGGCACGCTTCTCCGAGGTTGCGAGAAGTCTCGACTCGATGCGTCAGCTACAGCGGCGACACCCTTGTTCAGCGATGCGACGACAGCGGCTTTGGCGGCGACCCTCTTCTCCGACGTGGCGAGACGCTTCCGCTCGATGCGACAACTGCAGCGGCGACACCCTTGTTTCGTGATGCGACGGCAGCAGCTCCGACGGCGGCACGCTTCTCCGTGGATGCGAGGCGCTTCTCTTGATGCGGTGCAATGCGACAGCTACAGCGGCGACACCCTCCTTCGGAGTTGCGACGGCAGCGGCTGCGGCGGCGACACGCTTCTTCCTCGATGCGAGACTCTTCTCTTGATGCGGTGCAATGCGACAGCTACAGCGGCGACACCCTCCTTCGGAGTTGCGACGGCAGCAGCAGCGACGGCGACACGCTTCCTCTTCGTTGCGGGACGCTTCTCTCGATGCGGTGCAATACGACAGCTACAGCGGCGACACCCTCCTTCGGAGTTGCGACGGCAGCAGCAGCGACGGCGACACGCTTCTTCCTCTTGAGTCGCGCTTCCAGCTCCTTGCGACACGCAGTCCCTTCAGAAGGCCCAAAACAGCAGCAGGCACTTCCAAAGGATTCTTGGGGAGCTGGTGGTTGAAGTCTGTTGTCCCTGAGACTTCAGCAGGAGGCAAGCTCTTTTCTCAAGCCCTTGGAGATACTTTACAAGTTGAATAAAAGTGCACACAAAGTCCTTTCTCCTTCCTTTGGCAGTCAGGCAACCACTGCAGGCAGATCCCTCTAGCTTAGGGATAGTCTTCTCCTCAGTTCCTTCTTGGTTCCGCTCCTCAGCAAAGGTTTCTTCTTGTTTTCCCAAAGTGATCTAATTTCCTAGGGGTCTGGGTCCCCTTTTTATACACAGTTTTCCTTTGTTCTCTGAAGGCAGAGAGGCCTCTGCCCAGCCCAAAACCAGTTCTGGTCAGTCCTGGAGCACTTTGTTTTTCTGTCTCCTTCTTTCCTTTCAGAATGTGGGGCAGGGTGCTCAGCCGCCCGGCAGGAGGTGGAGCCAGCATTGTGGAAGGCAGGCACAGCCCTATTCAGACCCAGGTGCAACTCCTCCCTCCACTCTGGATGCAGATCTTTCTATTCAGCCCTGTGCTGACTCACCCTGTCTCCTGTAGCCACCCCCAGCCCCTGTCACTCAATCTCCAGACAAGGAATACACAACCTAGCAGAGGCAGGCTTGGAAGTTTAGGCAAGAAAATACCCACTTTCTAAAAGGGGTATTTTCAAACACAGAATGTTAAAACCAACTTCACTAAAAGATGTATTTTATCATTCTGAGTTCAGGCATACTAAATTCGTTTTTCTACCATGTTCCCTGGGTCAGTTCTGACTATAAGGTGTAATAGTCAGTCTGCCCATTCTGGCCTATGGGGAGCAGGTAGCCTTGCAATAGTGAAAAACGAAAATGGCTGTAATTCACTATTAGGACATGCCACACACACCAGGGCATGTCCTACCTTGTACTTACAATGCACCCTGCCCTAGGGCCTACTTTAGGGGTGACCAACATGCAGTAAAGGGAAGGTTTAGGGACTGGTAAGTGGGTGTACTCACCAAGTCGACATGGCAGCCCTAGGCTGCACACAGGCTCTGCAATGGCAGGCCTGAGGCACATTTTACAAGCCGCTTCTGTGGGTGGCACAACCAGTGCTGCAAGCCCACCAGCGGCATTGGATTTACAAGCCCTGGGCACACTCAGTGCACTGTACTAGGGACTGACAAGTAAACCAATCATCCAATCATGGAGTCACTAATACATAACACAATTTATCATAGGGAGCACTCGCACTGTGGCACTGAATAGCAGTGGCACAGTGCCCAAAGCATCTAACGCCAGCAAAACGGTTCGGTAACATAGGAGGCATCATAAAAAATGGAAGGGAGACCCACGCCAAGGATGCCAGGTCTAACACGTGTCCCCTCCAGCTGAAATGTGGGGAGAACTACCCTACCTCAGGGGAGCTCTCTTCACTAAGGCGGAAAAAATCTGGACAGACCATCAGCATTGGCGTGTTCTGTACCAGGGCGGTGTTCCACCGTGAAATCCATCCCCTGTAGGGAAATGGACCACCTCAACAGCTTTGGATTCTCACCCCTCATCTGCATCAACCATCTGAGGGGCCTGTGGTCTGTCTGAACCCGGAAGTGAGTCCCAAACAGGTATGGTCTCAGCTTCTTCAGTGCCCAGACCACAGCAAATGCCTCACGCTCAATAGCACTCCACCTCTGTTCCCGTGGTAGTAACCTCCTACTGATGAAGGCTACGGGTTGATCTAGGCCCTCCTCATTCATCTGTGACAGAACAGCCCCCACACCATGCTCTGAAGCGTCTGTTTGTACTACGAACTCTTTGGAGAAGTTGGGTGCCAGGAGCACGGGCGCCGTGCACATGGCAGTTTTCAGGGCCTCAAAAGCCTTCTGACAGGTGTCAGTCCAAATCACTTTCCTGGGCTGCTTCTTGGAAGTCAGCTCTGTCAGGGGCGCAACAATGCTGCCATACCCCTTGACAAACCTCCTGTAGTAACCCGTGAGTCCTAAGAAGGCCCTCACCTCTGTCTGGGTTTTGGGGGTTCCCAATTCAGGATGGTTTCAATTTTGGGTTGTAGGGGCGCCACCTGGCCGCTCCCCACTTGGTGTCCCAAGTACACCACGGAACCCTGCCCGATCTGGCACTTACTCGCCTTGATCGTGAGGCCTGCCCTCCGCAGCGCCATCAACACTTCCCAGAGGTGGCGCAGGTGTTCTTCCCAACTGGCGCTGAACACCGCGATGTCATCCAGGTAGGCGGCACTGAACGAGTCCAGTCCAGCCAACACCTGGTTGACCAACCTCTGGAAGGTGGCAGGGGCATTCTTCATCCCAAAGGGCATCACCCGGAACTGGTAGTGCCCATCTGGTGTGGAGAATGCTGACCTCTCTCTTGCCCCATCAGTCAAGGCGATCTGCCAGTACCCAGACGTTAAGTCAAACGTGCTGAGGTACCGTGCAGCCCCTAGCCGATCTATGAGCTCATCAGCTCTGGGGATGGGGTGCGCGTCAGTCCTGGTGACTGAATTGAGTCCTCGGTAGTCCACACAGAACCGGAGTTCTGGTGTGGCACCCGGTGCGGCAGCCTTTGGGACCAAGACCACTGGGCTGGCCCAAGGACTGTTAGAGGACTCAATCACCCCTAACGCAAGCATTTTGGAGACCTCCTCCTTGATGCAAGCTCTCACCCTGTCAGTCACCCTGTAAGATTTGTGCTTCACAGGCATACTGTCCCCAGTGTCCACATCATGGATGCACCAATCTGTGACACCGGGAACCAGGGAGAACAGATCAGAAAACTGTCCCAGCAACTGGCGGCAGTCATTCTGTTGCTCAGGGGTCAGGGTGGAAGAGAGGTTGACACCATCCACTGACCCATCTTGCTCTGTTGCTGACAGGAGGTCAGGAAGAGGCTCAGTCTCCTCCTCCATCCCAGCATCTGTCGCTAAGAGCATGCCCACTTGGGACCTCTCCAAGTGGGGCTTCAGGCGGTTGACATGCAGGACCCTCAAGGGGTTCCTGGGAGACCGCAAGTCCACCAAGTAGGTAACCGGACTTTTGCGCTCGACAACCTCAAAGGGTCCGGTCCACTTATCCTGGAGCGCGCAGGGCTCCACTGGGGCCATGACCCACACTTTCTGACCAGGCTGAAGCTCTACCAGAGTGGCATTCTGGTCGTACCACCGCTTCATCTCCTCCTGGCTGGCTTCCAGATTCGCCTCAGCGAGTTGCCTGAAACGCCTAGTTTGGTTCCTAAAGGCCAGCATGTAACTGTATACATCCTGGGGAGGTTTCCTGGGAGATTGCTCCCAGCCTTCTTTGACCAAACTTAGAGGTCCTCTTACTGGGTGCCCATAGAGAAGCTCAAAGGGACTGAACCCTAGAGATTTCTGTGGCACCTCACGGTAAGCAAAGAGCAGGCATGGTAAGAGGACGTCCCACTTACGCCTCATAGGTTCCTCAAGACCCATAATCATGCCTTTGAGGGTTCGGTTGAACCTTTCAACCAATCCATTTCCTTGGGGGTGGTAAGGAGTGGTAAACTTGTAGGTTACCCCACACTCCTGCCACAGGGACTTCATATACTTGGAAATGAAGTTGGTCCCCCGGTCAGACACTACCTCGCTAGGGAATCCCACTCGGGAGAAAATTCCCATCAGTGCTCGTCCCACCACGGGGGCCGTCACTGTCCTCAGAGGTATGGCTTCCGGGTACCGGGTGGCATGGTCCACCAAGACCAGGATGAACCTGTTGCCCATGGCTGTCTTGGGGTCCAGTGGCCCCACAATGTCAATACCCACCCGTTCAAAGGGGGTGCTGACTACAGGGAATGGCTGGAGAGGAGCCTTGCGCTTCCTCCCACTCTTTCCACTTGCCTGGCAAGTCTGACATGTCCTGCAGTGAGTGTCTGAACTCCTGCGCATTTGGGGCCAATAAAAGTGGGTGACAAGCCTCTCAAAGGTCTTGTCCTGCCCCAAATGTCCTGCCAATGGAACATCATGAGCCAGCCCCAGTAGGAAGGCTCTGAGGCACTGGGGTACCACCAGCACACGGGCTGACCCAGGCTCAGCAACCTTAGGCTCAGTATACAGGAGATCATTCTCCCAATAGACCCAATGTGACCCAGACTGATCACCTGTTGCCTGGTCTGCAGCCTGTTGCCGCAGACCCACCAGAGAAGGGCATTCTTTCTGCTCCTTGCAGAATTCTTCCCTGGAGGGTCCTCCTTCTTGCTGCCAATGGGTCAGCTCAGGCAGGTCCCCCAGTTCAGCTACCTGTTCCCCTGTAGGCTCCAGGGCATCCCCCTCAGGGTCTGCCTCCTCCTGGACCGTGGGAACTTCGGGGGCCGGTTTCCCGCGCCCCCTGCCTCTTCTCGTGACGGCAGGTACCTGGGCCTCCCTCTCAGGCTCCAGGTCCTCTTGAGCACCTTTACTTGCTGCCATGGACCGGGTGGTCACACACGCCCAGTCAGGCAAACCCAACATCTCTAGATGAGCACTTCGCTCCACCTTCGCCCAAGGTGAGCTCTCCAAGTCGTTCCCTAACAAACAGTCAACAGGCATGGCGGGCCTCACAGCTACCTGAAGAGTACCAGAGACCCCCCACTCCAAAGGGAACCTGAGCCACTTTGCAGTGACTCTCTGTGTTGTCAGCGGCAACAACTGGATAGAATGCATGGGGGACAACCTGCTCTTGAGACACCAGGTGACACTTGACAGCTGTCACACTGGCTCCTGTATCTCTAAGAGCCTCCACCCTATGGCCATTGATGGTCACCCACTGCCTGTATTTCTTAGTGTTATCAGGCAGCTGGGTCTTGGGGACCATCTCACAGTCTCCTAATGAGACAAGGGACATCTGTGCGGGGCCCCACCCCTCTGGGGCATCCATCTCCTCCCCCAGGGCTACACTAGCCATCTGCCGGGGGGCTGCACCAGGGGGTGCGGTTTTTCCAAACTGGCGGCACTTGGGATCACTCGCTATGTGACCCAGGTCCCCACATTTGTAGCATCTCAGGGGTCCCCTTTGAACAGGTGGACCTGTCGGGGCCCCTGCGGGTTTCTGGGGGAGGCTGGGAACCTTTCCCTTGGTTCCCTTGGGGACTACTTTGGGGCCTTCTTTGGAACTCCCTCTGTTTACCCTTGTCCCCCCACTCTTCTGCTGGGGACCCTGCCCACCCTTGGCTGAGTCTCCCACGTGACCCTTGTGGACCCTGGTACTGACCCAGCGGTCCGCCTCCTCAGCAAGCTTCCTAGGGATAGTCAGCTTGCTATCTATCAGGTGCTGGCGTAGCTCTGGAAAACAGTTACTTGACAAGTGCTCCCATGCAATCAAATCAAGGAGCCCCTGAAAATCATCAACTTTGCTACCCTTCACCCAACCATCCAATGCTCTGCAGAAAAAAGTGACATATTCAACCCAGGTACTGTTCTCTATCTTTGTGCAACCCCTGAACCTCTGCCTATACAATTCAGGAGTTAAACCATACCTAGACATTAAAGCATCCTTCATGTGGCGATATGAATTATGGACATCAGAAGGCAAATCTAGCAGTGTGTCCCGCCCCTCACTAAGGAACCGTCCCCACAACCCCGCTCCCCAATCCTTCTCAGGGACCCGGTGGGAAGACATGGCTACCTCATAGGCCTTGAACCACTGCCCAATGTCATCATTTTTAAAAAACTCTCTGACCACATCTTTAGGAATATATACTCTAGATTCCACAGGCATTGACGGTGTGCTGCCACCAGAGGGAGTAATTTCTAAGCTCCTAGCTTTCAAATCCAACTCCCTCAAACTTCTATCATGCTCAAGCTGCATCTTCTTTTCTTCTAGGGCCAGTTTCTTAATTTCCAATTGCCCATTCATTTTGGCCAGCTCTAACTCATGCATCCTATTTCTCTCCCTGTCCTCCAGCTCTCCTGGGGACAGGCCTTTGGCAGAAACACTGCTACCTATTAGGGAAGGTGCTTTCCTTTCCCCTGGACCCAATGGCCCTTCCAGCTGCACATCTGCATTATTCTCCCCTTCCTCAATCTCAGGGGTTTTCCTTGCTTCTACCCAGGCCCTCAGCGCCTTGTAGAACTCCTCCCTCCTGGTGAGCCCGGTAATTACAACATTAAACTTTTTGCAGAAGTGCTTCAGCTGCTTCACTTTGTAGCATTCTAGTTTCTCCTCTTCCCACTCAGAACCAACAGATGCTATGGATGCTGTGTCTTCCATGATGGTTAAACTTTGGCTAAAAATGGAACGTCCTAGAAAAAAAAATCTACCAACAGTATGTGGTCGCGTTTTGGTCTGCACTCACTAGTAGTGTTCACCAATCACTGTACATGAGTCACAAATGCAAGTCCAGAATCCTCACCGCTGACCACCAATGTTAGAATTGGGGGTCTCTAGTTGGCACAGGTAGGTACTTGTGACAAATAGGGACCCTCGCCTCTAGTCAGGGTAAAGGGGTACACTCCTAAAATAACCCCTGCTCACCCCCTTGGTAGCTTGGCACGAGCAGACAGGCTTATCTCAGAGGCAGTGTGTAAAGCATTTGTGAACACATACAGTAATCTAGTGACACACTACAGATGGACACCACACAAGGTTTTATATCAAAAATAAGTATTCTTTATATAGTTTTAACACAAGACCATAAACGACAAAAATCCACAATACTGTACTTAAAATGGTAGTTTTAGCTTAGTTCAGTTCAGTTCTTAAGATGCGACACTTTAAGTCAATGTACCTTACGATGCGGGACGCTTCCACAACAAGCAATGTTGCAGCGATGGAAATGCGACAAAGTTCTGGTGCAAAGAAATAAAGACGTCAAGTTCTTCCTGATGCGGCACGCTTCTCCGAGGTTGCGAGAAGTCTCGACTCGATGCGTCAGCTACAGCGGCGACACCCTTGTTCAGCGATGCGACGACAGCGGCTTTGGCGGCGACCCTCTTCTCCGACGTGGCGAGACGCTTCCGCTCGATGCGACAACTGCAGCGGCGACACCCTTGTTTCGTGATGCGACGGCAGCAGCTCCGACGGCGGCACGCTTCTCCGTGGATGCGAGGCGCTTCTCTTGATGCGGTGCAATGCGACAGCTACAGCGGCGACACCCTCCTTCGGAGTTGCGACGGCAGCGGCTGCGGCGGCGACACGCTTCTTCCTCGATGCGAGACTCTTCTCTTGATGCGGTGCAATGCGACAGCTACAGCGGCGACACCCTCCTTCGGAGTTGCGACGGCAGCAGCAGCGACGGCGACACGCTTCCTCTTCGTTGCGGGACGCTTCTCTCGATGCGGTGCAATACGACAGCTACAGCGGCGACACCCTCCTTCGGAGTTGCGACGGCAGCAGCAGCGACGGCGACACGCTTCTTCCTCTTGAGTCGCGCTTCCAGCTCCTTGCGACACGCAGTCCCTTCAGAAGGCCCAAAACAGCAGCAGGCACTTCCAAAGGATTCTTGGGGAGCTGGTGGTTGAAGTCTGTTGTCCCTGAGACTTCAGCAGGAGGCAAGCTCTTTTCTCAAGCCCTTGGAGATACTTTACAAGTTGAATAAAAGTGCACACAAAGTCCTTTCTCCTTCCTTTGGCAGTCAGGCAACCACTGCAGGCAGATCCCTCTAGCTTAGGGATAGTCTTCTCCTCAGTTCCTTCTTGGTTCCGCTCCTCAGCAAAGGTTTCTTCTTGTTTTCCCAAAGTGATCTAATTTCCTAGGGGTCTGGGTCCCCTTTTTATACACAGTTTTCCTTTGTTCTCTGAAGGCAGAGAGGCCTCTGCCCAGCCCAAAACCAGTTCTGGTCAGTCCTGGAGCACTTTGTTTTTCTGTCTCCTTCTTTCCTTTCAGAATGTGGGGCAGGGTGCTCAGCCGCCCGGCAGGAGGTGGAGCCAGCATTGTGGAAGGCAGGCACAGCCCTATTCAGACCCAGGTGCAACTCCTCCCTCCACTCTGGATGCAGATCTTTCTATTCAGCCCTGTGCTGACTCACCCTGTCTCCTGTAGCCACCCCCAGCCCCTGTCACTCAATCTCCAGACAAGGAATACACAACCTAGCAGAGGCAGGCTTGGAAGTTTAGGCAAGAAAATACCCACTTTCTAAAAGGGGTATTTTCAAACACAGAATGTTAAAACCAACTTCACTAAAAGATGTATTTTAGCATTCTGAGTTCAGGCATACTAAATTCGTTTTTCTACCATGTTCCCTGGGTCAGTTCTGACTATAAGGTGTAATAGTCAGTCTGCCCATTCTGGCCTATGGGGAGCAGGTAGCCTTGCAATAGTGAAAAACGAAAATGGCTGTAATTCACTATTAGGACATGCCACACACACCAGGGCATATCCTACCTTGTACTTACAATGCACCCTGCCCTAGGGCCTACTTTAGGGGTGACCAACATGCAGTAAAGGGAAGGTTTAGGGACTGGTAAGTGGGTGTACTCACCAAGTCGACATGGCAGCCCTAGGCTGCACACAGGCTCTGCAATGGCAGGCCTGAGGCACATTTTACAAGCCGCTTCTGTGGGTGGCACAACCAGTGCTGCAAGCCCACCAGCGGCATTGGATTTACAAGCCCTGGGCACACTCAGTGCACTGTACTAGGGACTGACAAGTAAACCAATCATCCAATCATGGAGTCACTAATACATAACACAATTTATCATAGGGAGCACTCGCACTGTGGCACTGAATAGCAGTGGCACAGTGCCCAAAGCATCTAACGCCAGCAAAACGGTTCGGTAACATAGGAGGCATCATAAAAAATGGAAGGGAGACCCACGCCAAGGATGCCAGGTCTAACACGTGTCCCCTCCAGCTGAAATGTGGGGAGAACTACCCTACCTCAGGGGAGCTCTCTTCACTAAGGCGGAAAAATCTGGACAGACCATCAGCATTGGCGTGTTCTGTACCAGGGCGGTGTTCCACCGTGAAATCCATCCCCTGTAGGGAAATGGACCACCTCAACAGCTTTGGATTCTCACCCCTCATCTGCATCAACCATCTGAGGGGCCTGTGGTCTGTCTGAACCCGGAAGTGAGTCCCAAACAGGTATGGTCTCAGCTTCTTCAGTGCCCAGACCACAGCAAATGCCTCACGCTCAATAGCACTCCACCTCTGTTCCCGTGGTAGTAACCTCCTACTGATGAAGGCTACGGGTTGATCTAGGCCCTCCTCATTCATCTGTGACAGAACAGCCCCCACACCATGCTCTGAAGCGTCTGTTTGTACTACGAACTCTTTGGAGAAGTTGGGGGCCAGGAGCACGGGCGCCGTGCACATGGCAGTTTTCAGGGCCTCAAAAGCCTTCTGACAGGTGTCAGTCCAAATCACTTTCCTGGGCTGCTTCTTGGAAGTCAGCTCTGTCAGGGGCGCAACAATGCTGCCATACCCCTTGACAAACCTCCTGTAGTAACCCGTGAGTCCTAAGAAGGCCCTCACCTCTGTCTGGGTTTTGGGGGTTCCCAATTCAGGATGGTTTCAATTTTGGGTTGTAGGGGCGCCACCTGGCCGCTCCCCACTTGGTGTCCCAAGTACACCACGGAACCCTGCCCGATCTGGCACTTACTCGCCTTGATCGTGAGGCCTGCCCTCCGCAGCGCCATCAACACTTCCCAGAGGTGGCGCAGGTGTTCTTCCCAACTGGCGCTGAACACCGCGATGTCATCCAGGTAGGCGGCACTGAACGAGTCCAGTCCAGCCAACACCTGGTTGACCAACCTCTGGAAGGTGGCAGGGGCATTCTTCATCCCAAAGGGCATCACCCGGAACTGGTAGTGCCCATCTGGTGTGGAGAATGCTGACCTCTCTCTTGCCCCATCAGTCAAGGCGATCTGCCAGTACCCAGACGTTAAGTCAAACGTGCTGAGGTACCGTGCAGCCCCTAGCCGATCTATGAGCTCATCAGCTCTGGGGATGGGGTGCGCGTCAGTCCTGGTGACTGAATTGAGTCCTCGGTAGTCCACACAGAACCGGAGTTCTGGTGTGGCACCCGGTGCGGCAGCCTTTGGGACCAAGACCACTGGGCTGGCCCAAGGACTGTTAGAGGACTCAATCACCCCTAACGCAAGCATTTTGGAGACCTCCTCCTTGATGCAAGCTCTCACCCTGTCAGTCACCCTGTAAGATTTGTGCTTCACAGGCATACTGTCCCCAGTGTCCACATCATGGATGCACCAATCTGTGACACCGGGAACCAGGGAGAACAGATCAGAAAACTGTCCCAGCAACTGGCGGCAGTCATTCTGTTGCTCAGGGGTCAGGGTGGAAGAGAGGTTGACACCATCCACTGACCCATCTTGCTCTGTTGCTGACAGGAGGTCAGGAAGAGGCTCAGTCTCCTCCTCCATCCCAGCATCTGTCGCTAAGAGCATGCCCACTTGGGACCTCTCCAAGTGGGGCTTCAGGCGGTTGACATGCAGGACCCTCAAGGGGTTCCTGGGAGACCGCAAGTCCACCAAGTAGGTAACCGGACTTTTGCGCTCTACAACCTCAAAGGGTCCGGTCCACTTATCCTGGAGCGCGCAGGGCTCCACTGGGGCCATGACCCACACTTTCTGACCAGGCTGAAGCTCTACCAGAGTGGCATTCTGGTCGTACCACCGCTTCATCTCCTCCTGGCTGGCTTCCAGATTCGCCTCAGCGAGTTGCCTGAAACGCCTAGTTTGGTTCCTAAAGGCCAGCATGTAACTGTATACATCCTGGGGAGGTTTCCTGGGAGATTGCTCCCAGCCTTCTTTGACCAAACTTAGAGGTCCTCTTACTGGGTGCCCATAGAGAAGCTCAAAGGGACTGAACCCTAGAGATTTCTGTGGCACCTCACGGTAAGCAAAGAGCAGGCATGGTAAGAGGACGTCCCACTTACGCCTCATAGGTTCCTCAAGACCCATAATCATGCCTTTGAGGGTTCGGTTGAACCTTTCAACCAATCCATTTCCTTGGGGGTGGTAAGGAGTGGTAAACTTGTAGGTTACCCCACACTCCTGCCACAGGGACTTCATATACTTGGAAATGAAGTTGGTCCCCCGGTCAGACACTACCTCGCTAGGGAATCCCACTCGGGAGAAAATTCCCATCAGTGCTCGTCCCACCACGGGGGCCGTCACTGTCCTCAGAGGTATGGCTTCCGGGTACCGGGTGGCATGGTCCACCAAGACCAGGATGAACCTGTTGCCCATGGCTGTCTTGGGGTCCAGTGGCCCCACAATGTCAATACCCACCCGTTCAAAGGGGGTGCTGACTACAGGGAATGGCTGGAGAGGAGCCTTGCGCTTCCTCCCACTCTTTCCACTTGCCTGGCAAGTCTGACATGTCCTGCAGTGAGTGTCTGAACTCCTGCGCATTTGGGGCCAATAAAAGTGGGTGACAAGCCTCTCAAAGGTCTTGTCCTGCCCCAAATGTCCTGCCAATGGAACATCATGAGCCAGCCCCAGTAGGAAGGCTCTGAGGCACTGGGGTACCACCAGCACACGGGCTGACCCAGGCTCAGCAACCTTAGGCTCAGTATACAGGAGATCATTCTCCCAATAGACCCAATGTGACCCAGACTGATCACCTGTTGCCTGGTCTGCAGCCTGTTGCCGCAGACCCACCAGAGAAGGGCATTCTTTCTGCTCCTTGCAGAATTCTTCCCTGGAGGGTCCTCCTTCCTGCTGCCAATGGGTCAGCTCAGGCAGGTCCCCCAGTTCAGCTACCTGTTCCCCTGTAGGCTCCAGGGCATCCCCCTCAGGGTCTGCCTCCTCCTGGACCGTGGGAACTTCGGGGGCCGGTTTCCCGCGCCCCCTGCCTCTTCTCGTGACGGCAGGTACCTGGGCCTCCCTCTCAGGCTCCAGGTCCTCTTGAGCACCTTTACTTGCTGCCATGGACCGGGTGGTCACACACGCCCAGTCAGGCAAACCCAACATCTCTAGATGAGCACTTCGCTCCACCTTCGCCCAAGGTGAGCTCTCCAAGTCGTTCCCTAACAAACAGTCAACAGGCATGGCGGGCCTCACAGCTACCTGAAGAGTACCAGAGACCCCCCCCACTCAAAGGGAACCTGAGCCACTTTGCAGTGACTCTCTGTGTTGTCAGCGGCAACAACTGGATAGAATGCATGGGGGACAACCTGCTCTTGAGACACCAGGTGACACTTGACAGCTGTCACACTGGCTCCTGTATCTCTAAGAGCCTCCACCCTATGGCCATTGATGGTCACCCACTGCCTGTATTTCTTAGTGTTATCAGGCAGCTGGGTCTTGGGGACCATCTCACAGTCTCCTAATGAGACAAGGGACATCTGTGCGGGGCCCCACCCCTCTGGGGCATCCATCTCCTCCCCCAGGGCTACACTAGCCATCTGCCGGGGGGCTGCACCAGGGGGTGCGGTTTTTCCAAACTGGCGGCACTTGGGATCACTCGCTATGTGACCCAGGTCCCCACATTTGTAGCATCTCAGGGGTCCCCTTTGAACAGGTGGACCTGTCGGGGCCCCTGTGGGTTTCTGGGGGAGGCTGGGAACCTTTCCCTTGGTTCCCTTGGGGACTACTTTGGGGCCTTCTTTGGAACTCCCTCTGTTTACCCTTGTCCCCCCCACTCTTCTGCTGGGGACCCTGCCCACCCTTGGCTGAGTCTCCCACGTGACCCTTGTGGACCCTGGTACTGACCCAGCGGTCCGCCTCCTCAGCAAGCTTCCTAGGGATAGTCAGCTTGCTATCTATCAGGTGCTGGCGTAGCTCTGGAAAACAGTTACTTGACAAGTGCTCCCATGCAATCAAATCAAGGAGCCCCTGAAAATCATCAACTTTGCTACCCTTCACCCAACCATCCAATGCTCTGCAGAAAAAAGTGACATATTCAACCCAGGTACTGTTCTCTATCTTTGTGCAACCCCTGAACCTCTGCCTATACAATTCAGGAGTTAAACCATACCTAGACATTAAAGCATCCTTCATGTGGCGATATGAATTATGGACATCAGAAGGCAGATCTAGCAGTGTGTCCCGCCCCTCACTAAGGAACCGTCCCCACAACCCCGCTCCCCAATCCTTCTCAGGGACCCGGTGGGAAGACATGGCTACCTCATAGGCCTTGAACCACTGCCCAATGTCATCATTTTTAAAAACTCTCTGACCACATCTTTAGGAATATATACTCTAGATTCCACAGGCATTGACGGTGTGCTGCCACCAGAGGGAGTAATTTCTAAGCTCCTAGCTTTCAAATCCAACTCCCTCAAACTTCTATCATGCTCAAGCTGCATTTTCTTTTCTTCTAGGGCCAGTTTCTTAATTTCCAATTGCCCATTCATTTTGGCCAGCTCTAACTCATGCATCCTATTTCTCTCCCTGTCCTCCAGCTCTCCTGGGGACAGGCCTTTGGCAGAAACACTGCTACCTATTAGGGAAGGTGCTTTCCTTTCCCCTGGACCCAATGGCCCTTCCAGCTGCACATCTGCATTATTCTCCCCTTCCTCAATCTCAGGGGTTTTCCTTGCTTCTACCCAGGCCCTCAGCGCCTTGTAGAACTCCTCCCTCCTGGTGAGCCCGGTAATTACAACATTAAACTTTTTGCAGAAGTGCTTCAGCTGCTTCACTTTGTAGCATTCTAGTTTCTCCTCTTCCCACTCAGAACCAACAGATGCTATGGATGCTGTGTCTTCCATGATGGTTAAACTTTGGCTAAAAATGGAACGTCCTAGAAAAACAAATCTACCAACAGTATGTGGTCGCGTTTTGGTCTGCACTCACTAGTAGTGTTCACCAATCACTGTACATGAGTCACAAATGCAAGTCCAGAATCCTCACCGCTGACCACCAATGTTAGAATTGGGGGTCTCTAGTTGGCACAGGTAGGTACTTGTGACAAATAGGGACCCTCGCCTCTAGTCAGGGTAAAGGGGTACACTCCTAAAATAACCCCTGCTCACCCCCTTGGTAGCTTGGCACGAGCAGACAGGCTTATCTCAGAGGCAGTGTGTAAAGCATTTGTGAACACATACAGTAATCTAGTGACACACTACAGATGGACACCACACAAGGTTTTATATCAAAAATAAGTATTCTTTATATAGTTTTAACACAAGACCATAAACGACAAAAATCCACAATACTGTACTTAAAAATGGTAGTTTTAGCTTAGTTCAGTTCAGTTCTTACGATGCGACACTTTAAGTCAATGTACCTTACGATGCGGGACGCTTCCACAACAAGCAATGTTGCAGCGATGGAAATGCGACAAAGTTCTGGTGCAAAGAAATAAAGACGTCAAGTTCTTCCTGATGCGGCACGCTTCTCCGAGGTTGCGAGAAGTCTCGACTCGATGCGTCAGCTACAGCGGCGACACCCTTGTTCAGCGATGCGACGACAGCGGCTTTGGCGGCGACCCTCTTCTCCGACGTGGCGAGACGCTTCCGCTCGATGCGACAACTGCAGCGGCGACACCCTTGTTTCGTGATGCGACGGCAGCAGCTCCGACGGCGGCACGCTTCTCCGTGGATGCGAGGCGCTTCTCTTGATGCGGTGCAATGCGACAGCTACAGCGGCGACACCCTCCTTCGGAGTTGCGACGGCAGCGGCTGCGACGGCGACACGCTTCTTCCTCGATGCGAGACTCTTCTCTTGATGCGGTGCAATGCGACAGCTACAGCGGCGACACCCTCCTTCGGAGTTGCGACGGCAGCAGCAGCGACGGCGACACGCTTCCTCTTCGTTGCGGGACGCTTCTCTCGATGCGGTGCAATACGACAGCTACAGCGGCGACACCCTCCTTCGGAGTTGCGACGGCAGCAGCAGCGACGGCGACACGCTTCTTCCTCTTGAGTCGCGCTTCCAGCTCCTTGCGACACGCAGTCCCTTCAGAAGGCCCAAAACAGCAGCAGGCACTTCCAAAGGATTCTTGGGGAGCTGGTGGTTGAAGTCTGTTGTCCCTGAGACTTCAGCAGGAGGCAAGCTCTTTTCTCAAGCCCTTGGAGATACTTTACAAGTTGAATAAAAGTGCACACAAAGTCCTTTCTCCTTCCTTTGGCAGTCAGGCAACCACTGCAGGCAGATCCCTCTAGCTTAGGGATAGTCTTCTCCTCAGTTCCTTCTTGGTTCCGCTCCTCAGCAAAGGTTTCTTCTTGTTTTCCCAAAGTGATCTAATTTCCTAGGGGTCTGGGTCCCCTTTTTATACACAGTTTTCCTTTGTTCTCTGAAGGCAGAGAGGCCTCTGCCCAGCCCAAAACCAGTTCTGGTCAGTCCTGGAGCACTTTGTTTTTCTGTCTCCTTCTTTCCTTTCAGAATGTGGGGCAGGGTGCTCAGCCGCCCGGCAGGAGGTGGAGCCAGCATTGTGGAAGGCAGGCACAGCCCTATTCAGACCCAGGTGCAACTCCTCCCTCCACTCTGGATGCAGATCTTTCTATTCAGCCCTGTGCTGACTCACCCTGTCTCCTGTAGCCACCCCCAGCCCCTGTCACTCAATCTCCAGACAAGGAATACACAACCTAGCAGAGGCAGGCTTGGAAGTTTAGGCAAGAAAATACCCACTTTCTAAAAGGGGTATTTTCAAACACAGAATGTTAAAACCAACTTCACTAAAAGATGTATTTTAGCATTCTGAGTTCAGGCATACTAAATTCGTTTTTCTACCATGTTCCCTGGGTCAGTTCTGACTATAAGGTGTAATAGTCAGTCTGCCCATTCTGGCCTATGGGGAGCAGGTAGCCTTGCAATAGTGAAAAACGAAAATGGCTGTAATTCACTATTAGGACATGCCACACACACCAGGGCATATCCTACCTTGTACTTACAATGCACCCTGCCCTAGGGCCTACTTTAGGGGTGACCAACATGCAGTAAAGGGAAGGTTTAGGGACTGGTAAGTGGGTGTACTCACCAAGTCGACATGGCAGCCCTAGGCTGCACACAGGCTCTGCAATGGCAGGCCTGAGGCACATTTTACAAGCCGCTTCTGTGGGTGGCACAACCAGTGCTGCAAGCCCACCAGCGGCATTGGATTTACAAGCCCTGGGCACACTCAGTGCACTGTACTAGGGACTGACAAGTAAACCAATCATCCAATCATGGAGTCACTAATACATAACACAATTTATCATAGGGAGCACTCGCACTGTGGCACTGAATAGCAGTGGCACAGTGCCCAAAGCATCTAACGCCAGCAAAACGGTTCGGTAACATAGGAGGCATCATAAAAAATGGAAGGGAGACCCACGCCAAGGATGCCAGGTCTAACACCCACCATGGGCCTGTGCTTCCTTAGCACTGACCATCAGATAGCAGCTACCAAAGCTGTATTTTCACATATGTCAACTGTCAAGCACTTGAAAAACTGAACAAAAAGGGGGAAAGATGCCTTATGCGAAGGGAGTGCATGCAATACATGCAAAGCCTTGCTGTGCACAACAACCTCCTGACTTATAGGTGGTCTGAAACAAAGAGTGGAAGTTGACGTTTTCAGGACATCAATAGAAGTATTAGCATTCTCCGTGCATGGCACTTTGTGAGGGTCGCGAGTAGGCACTCATGCAATCTGTCTTTGGTCTTAAGTGCTTCTAACTGCAAGAGGTCCGCCTGGGTGGAGGGATTTATTGTGGGCTTTGGGAGCTATAGAAAAAGTTCATCTTGATTAATTTAGCTTAATCGAGGCTCTTGCACTACTTAATTGACTTTCTGTAACCCTGCCTTTGTGGAAAGCGAGGAGAAATAATGTTCTTCAGAGAAATTAAATAAAAGAGAGTGTGTGGGGGGGGGGGGGCTCATGCATTGAAATAAAGCTGTTCTCTACCGACATCATCACAGTAGACCAGAGGAGAGATTTCGGGGCCAGGTGTAATTATTCTGGATGGGTTACTTATCATCTAATGTGGGCAAAAAGAAGGGCTGCTATTGCATTAAGGTGATCTTAAGATCTTAATGACTTTTTATTGAGAATGCAGACTGTACCTTTCGCTCATGAACTGTACCCTGGGCTTGATGCAAGCAAAAAGATGGGCTGTTATTGTTACATCGTGCTTTAAGATTTTAAAATATTATTAGACTTTTATAAAATAACTACTTTAATGCGATTGTTTTATTGTATTTTCGGTACAGGATGTTTCCTGGGAAATCTCAGGAATAATTGGCCTAATTCACATGTTGGCAAATATGATCACTCGATGTCGCTAAATGTGATCCTTTAATGTTGAATTGATGTGGTTTACATGTGCTGTACGTTAAATTCATTTCTGTGGACCAGAGGAGGGATTTCGGGGTCAGGTTTAATGGTTCTCGCTGGGTTACTTACCATCCCCTGAATGTGGGCACTGGAAGTAAAATTGCCCTCGAAATACCAGGGCCCTATACATGCGGATTCCTATTTCCTGTGGAGATTTGCCATTTTCTCTGAGCAGTGGTTTAACTGGAAACGAAAATGCACCTGATAAAATCGGCCAAGATGTTCCGGAACCTGTTAAATATGGATATTATTCCCAAATCTGCCACAGCGCCGACAGCGGTGTCCTTTAAGTCACTATAAACAATAACCAATCAAAATCTATATTGTCTTCCACACATTCTTTGAAGTTTGAACGATTTTCCACATGCAGGGGATGTCTCATAATTTCAAAATCACTCTTCACACATTTTGCTATTAGAATACTTTGTTAATATAAGTTTGTTTCGTAATTATAGGCTGGCATGGCATGTTACAAACATTCAACAGACATACTCCAGAGGGTGGAGGTTCGTTCAATAAGAACAAAACATTCAAATAGCTGCATCCTGGGGACAAAATGACTAGCCGAGGGCTGGCAGACCTCAACAATAATTAAACAGCTAGAGGCCTCAAATAAGACGTTGGTCTCAGAGAAACTATGCGACCTTCTCTTAGGAGATTAATTAAGATTTCTAATCATTTTACATACAGCTCTCCGCAGGCTCAAAAAATGAACGATGCTATCATAACAAATTGTTTCAGTTCAAAAAAAGAAACGCCTCACCTGCAAGGGGAGGCTTTGGAAACCAAATTAGATATTCCGAATGAGTCACTGTCACTGGGGAAATGCACTAACCGTGCATGGTTTTGTAGCAGAGTTTTGTGCCGTATGCGAATAGAAAATGTGACTACCCCATTAGACACGGACTTCAAAGTACTCCCTAAATAACGCAAAACACATTTTCTGTCGAGCCAGCGAAATACAATTCTGTAGTAAAGTGTTCAAGCAATGACAGGTAACCAACCTACATAGAAGAAACACCATATAATCGTTTATGTAATTGGCAAGCTTCAATGTAAATTTTAGGATGGAAACAATTGATCTATGATATCGTGTAGACGATTTACAAAACACTATGTGTATGAATTGGCTGTTAAATATAGAAAACTGTTCACAGATGTGACGTACTTTAAAAAGCATATATTACAATCCGTGTAAATCCACATAAAACAATTAAACTTTATTTGGGACATTGCTCGTAGTTTTATCAGCGCTGCTCGTTTTATCAGTTTTGAATGACTGAAAGACTGAGACGGTCATATTTGGATTCAACAGAGTGGACTGCAGGTTCAATGAATAGTTCTGCAATGAGTGCTTACCTCACTGAGCTATCTTATAGGCAGGGCCACTGGAATTATGCAATTGTGCGGTGACTTTCACATAATTACAGATTTGCTACATAATCCATCATCTGCTGCATAATCTACAGATTTTAATATCAAAAAAATTAGATTCTAGCTCAAACAGTTCAAAAGTTACGAACAATGCAGCGGCACATGTTGCCATGCAGTGGAAGGCCTTTTGCAAACTTTGACTGGTAACCTTTCTGTTGCTTATTGCCATATTTGGGTATTAAACTGGTACTAATGAGGTGCACTCCATCCCAGACAATGTTAACAAATGTAAAAGGTACAAAATAATTACGTGATACTATTAAAAAAAGTCCTGCATTACGTTGCATAATTTGCCTTTTCTTGCCGCATAATTTACTCTACCCTGCCGCACAATTTGGTCCTCTTCTGCCGCATATTTCCAGTGGCCCTGCTTATAGGCTTTTTATAGTCAGCATGGCAATGGTTTATCACACAAAGATGGACCTTCATGCAGATGATCAGAGGGCCCGAGACTCCCGTATAACATAACATATGTATTTGTAAAGCGCACGTTCACCCAGAAGGGTATCCTGGAATTGAATAACAGATGTTTATTGTTACCCAACTCAATGGTACTCATTTTATCAACCTCAGCAGGATGAAAGGCTGAGTGACCTGACAGGATTTGAACCTGTGACCATGAGGTCAAACACAGGCCCCTACAGTGGATTCATTAGTCCACTAAACTACCAGACCCAGCACTAAATTAACACGATCAGTATCTCATAGATATTGATAAGCTTTAGGCTGGATGGGACCCCATGATCTCTGGGACCACCCTGCACCACAGGAGCTGCAGGGACTTCTGTTATGCCCCTGAGGCTGACAGAATTTGATCTTTACCAAGATCCACGGAGGAAGGCTACCACTCCGCCCCCACAAACTTACTCAAGCAAGAATATATTTTTGCTAACAGTTTAACTCATTACCTAGTTTGAAACCTGCAGGTACATGTACGTTCCTGTAGAGGCTACAACTACTGCTAGTCGGGTTACTTGACACTCTTGGAAACCACAAATACAATAGTAACAGACGCACTAATCCTACTTGGACAGCACCACTGTTCTAAAGAGATAATATCAAAGATATTGGACGAAAAGCCTCACCCACACCATTGTGGCGTACTTCATCCTAATGAATTCCACCCCATCTTGGTAAAATATTACCACCAAGGTCGCCTCAACCTTAGCATGAGTAAGATCATTATAAACGGTACTGGATAGGCGAGGGACTCAGAATAGTCAGGTAAAACTACCTCAGTGTAAACCTAAAGGCGATAACCTTTATTTCAAGGTTACAACGGGCAGGGTTAAAAAAAATCCATTGGATGTGTTGGGGATATAATGTCTCAGTCAGGATTATTTTTTACATGATATCTCTATACACATACCACTCGGACCAAGCAAATCTACTAGTATTCCTGAGAACGAAGCGCAATTGCAGATGGGTCAGATGCTTCTCTGTAGATCTGGCTCTACTACCGGACACAGTCGGTAAATGTAGACTGCTATACAGGATCTGTGCTCCCCTCAGGCCTGACCCCTCTGTTCTTAATACTCTGCTCTCTGGGCCTCAACTTGGTGGACTGCCCCGAGAGCCTAGTCTGGTGCTGGCCGACAAGTGGATTCATTATTTAAACCTCAACATTTAAGGACTACCATAGCCATCCGCTGAGTCTCTTCTACAAGTTTGTTTTACTGTGTGGGGGAAGATTGGTTTGGCTGGGTTAAAATTGGAATGCTAGGAAATGTTGAGTGATAACGGAGGTCAGCTCTAAATTTTGCGCTGCTAGACCGGGTATGGTTTATATGCTGGAATTAAGCGATATAGCAAAAAATAAACAAAAGCAGGCTCGTGAGGTGCAGATCCATTTCTTGTGTAAGACTGGAAGAACACTGCCCAGAGGACTTTCTCTCAAGGATACTGAACCTGGCAATGAGACTATATAAACCAACTCTACAGCTGTTAGAAATGGGGTCTCTTGTTGGCAGAGGTATACACCCTGCCCAAATCGGGGCCACCACTCTAGTCAGGATAAGTCAGATACATACTAAAAGATAACCTGTGCTCATCCTCTGGTAGTTTGGCACAAAGCAGTTCGGCTTATCTGAATAGGCAATGTGTAAAGTATTTGTGTACACACACACACACAACCCCCCCCCCCCCCACCGGTTGAGAAAAATAGAACATTTTATAAGTAAATCAAGACCAAAACGACACAAATCCAATAAGGAGAAGTTGAGTTATGAATTTTTAAGAATAAAAAGAGTTCTAGCGCTTAGAAGTAATAAGCGCCTATGGGGTTATCTTGTCGCGCTAGACTGGGGCAAAGTCAACACTTTAAGCTGACCAAGATGGAGCACAGGCCGGGGACAGGAGCCATGCAGGCCTGGTGAACAGAGTACATAAATCGTGGTTGCAACAGTGAGATGCGGGTGCAGACGAGTGATATGTCGATGTTGAGCCCGCAGTGAAGGTGATGCAGTGATTTTCTTCACACAGTGGTGGCGATGCGTCTGGTCCATTGAGCTAAGCACCGGTTGCAAGTGCGGCACCCCGAAGGAGATGCGCCAGGTTAATCCACGCTGGAGGGGTGATGTGCTGATCTTCTCCACACAGTGGCAGTGTGCGCTGGTTCCGAAAGCGGTGGTTACGGATACGATGCAGCAGTTCCAGATGCGATGTGGTGGTTTAGAGTGCAATACGCCGATTTTACTCCCGTAACAGCGCTGATGCGCCGGCTCTGCTAAATGCAGAGTGGAGATTGCTCGATTTCTCCGGTGCAAGTATCTGGGTCAACTTTAAGTGAACCAGGCAAAGGAGCAGGGGTAGAGACTTTGATAGCTCAGAGTCTCAAGCAACATGAGGAAAGCCAACAAGCCCTTGGAGATCACTTTGGTGCAAGGAAGAGTCCAGTTCTCCCAGCAGGGTCAGAGAGCAGCAGGCAGCAGGGCTGCACAAGAAAAAAGCAGCTGACCAGGTCAGCAGTCCAGCAGAGTGGCAGTCCTTGATGCAGCTCAGCAGCTCTTCTGAAAACGTCCAGTTGTTGGTCCAGAAATGTCTGATTTGGTGGGGTCAGAGCCCCAGTACTTATACCCAGTTGTGCCTTTGAAGTGGGGGTGATTTCAAGGAAGGGTCTTTGAAGTGCACAGAAACCCTTTTTCCCAGCCCTGGCTCCAGACTATCAGCAGGGGGTAATCAGCCCTTTGTGTGGGGAATGGGTAGTGCCTATTTGGGTGTGTCAGCCCCTCCCTCCCTTTCTGCCCAGGAAGAGCCATCACAATACAGATGAGTACTCAGACACACCTAACCTTCCTATCTTTGTGGCTGTCTAGAGGGAATGCACAAAATGTAGCTGTCACCTACCCCAGACGTGTATTGGAGACAGCCTGCAGGAACACAGAGCTGTAGGAGCAGGGAAATGTCCACTTTCTAAAAGTGGCATTTCAAAATTAGTAATGGTAAATCTAACTTTACCAGTAAAGAGGATTTGTCATTACCATTACAAAGATATAAAACTTGACACAGATACTCCTTTCTAATCAGGAATTACAGCTTAAACGTGTATTACGGAATTCCCAATGTTAACCTATGAGAGGAGTAGGCCTCACAGTAGTGAAAAACAAATGAAGCTATTTCTCACTACCAGGACTTGCAAAACTTCAAAGTACATGTCCTATCTTTTACTTACACGGCACCCTGCCCTATGGGCTACTTAGGGCCTACCTTAGGGCTGACTTATGTTTAATAAAAGGGTAGTCGAAGGCTTGGCAAAAAGATTTTAAATGCCAAGTCGAAGTGGCAGTGAAACTGCACACACACAGGCTCATCCGTGGCAGGTCTGAGATAAGTTTGAAAGGCTACTTGTGTTGGAGGCACAATCAGCGCTGCAGGCCTACTAGTAGCATTTAAATTACAGGCCCTGGGTATATGCTATACCACTTTACAAGGTACTTACAAGTAAACTAAATATGCCAATTGTGTATACACCAATGTTACCATGTTTAGGGGAGAAGCACATGCATTTTAGCCCTGGCCAGCAGTGGTAAAGTGCTCAGAGTACCAAGGCCAACAAAAAGATTCAGCAAAAACAGGAGGTAAGCAGGTAAGTTTGGGGGAAGACCACCCTAAAGATGACAGGTCTAACAACAGTGAAGAGGTGCTTTGCTTCAGCGTTGAAGTAAAGAACAGATTGTTATGAGCAGAGTACATATCATGTAACCTAATCATTTGATAACAACCAAAAGTCTTGCCTTTCGATTAGTGAAAAGCACACTCAGCCATGAGCACGAGGAGGCATAGCTTGATGTGAGTGTAGGAGTTGTGTGGCTTCAAAGGGAGCATCATTACGGCTCCATAAGAGACAGAGCGGAGATTACATCAGTTTCATCTGTTCTTGGGTCCACTCCCCTCCAATCCCTACCTCCCACCCACCCACATAGGTTAAGGATGCAGGAAAAAGAAGCATGACATGATTAAACTATACTAAACAATGACTCTTGTTATCTCACAGAGGAGAGATGGAAGGGCACTTAGGGATCTGCATGACCTATTACATTCATTAGTAAGATTACCTTCCAACAGATGGAGGCTCCCACAGTTTCCCTATGTTAATCACTCTCAAAGTATCCTTGAAGGAGCAGGGTTGAGGATAAACTGTTCCCTCCAACAGCATCTATGCTATATTGATTTGCAAAAACACTGAACATCTACTAGAATAGACGGCCTCTTAGAAGGGCATCCTGTTGCTAACAGGGCATCCATCAAGTTTGAACAACACTCCTAGGTCAATAACGCTATCCTTTAAAGATCTGCGCCTAGGTTAAAACTTACAAGTTTTGGATGGAGCAGCCGGCCTTCTCTCTGAGACACTAAGTTGTCCTATACTGCAAGTGGATATCCAGGAGTGCTGATTAGTTGCAGCAGGTCTGAGTGACACTGGCCCAATCTGGGGCAACAGGGATCAAATGGCTTGTACAGCCAAATCTTTTGTTTTACCATCTGCAGGAGTATGACACACTGGAGGGAATATGTCCATAGTAGAGCCACAGCATCACCCAATGAGTCTTTTTAGTAACTATAGAGAACAAAGTGGTCTATGCTAAGGACTCCCCAGCTCTGGAAAATCTGACCTACATCTTCTTGAAAATCTCCTTTTTGTGATTCATAGAGGACAAATTGCTAAAAAGGTCATTGTAATGGATGACTGACCAACTGTCAGTCATCCATAGGTGTCCCTACATTGATAGGTCCTGATGAGACCCCACACCGTTAGCTGGGTCGAAACGCTGTCGACAACTTGAAGCAAACCAATTCTCAGTCCCTACTATTATACTAGGAGGCTGCTAACATTTATTGTGTATCCATTGAATGTTCTTTTTTGTAACAACATTGAAACCTTGTTCTTATGTCACAACAAGTCACAATCGATACTCATAGGTTTCAGTTTTTTTCACTTGGGACACTTCGCACTGAAAATTTATAACAAATGTGAACTTGTATATAAAATACCTTGTTTCTCTACACACTCTGTGTTACATGTCCTTTTTCTCTGACATTTATGTACCCCTATTTTTACTGCGATTGCGCTGATATATATATTGTGATATCAATCATTAAGTGTGCACAGGAACCAATGTTTTTTGTTTAATTGTAAGTACCCTGGTTCCATGTGAGTAGGGTGTCCCTTGTGTTTTCTTACACAGCTTCCTGAAAAGGTGCACAAACTTGTCCACTGATGTATAGCTGTGCCACTTGGCTCCTTTGACTAAGTATTGTTGGTAAAAAAAAAAAATCTGTATCTAGTCTGTTGGGGAAGAAGGTTCCAGTAAGGAATCTGTGGGGGTGGGCATCCATCAGAAAAATCTTTTTTTGTGTGGCGCCTAATGCAATAGTATTTGCATTTTCTAAACATTTTAAAGAACAGCTGTTAGTCACGGGCTCTGCTTGTTATAACTTACAATGCGAGTTGCAAACTCTGCGGTAAACTAATTTTAAGCGGAGATCAATATCCGACCATAATGCCTTCGCTAATTTCAGAAACTTGGATAGGTAAGGAAATGAGGAGCTCCCCAGCAATGCCTCGTTCCTACTCCTCTTCAGCTGTGTTCACATAGGAAATTTTACCTCTTAGAGAAGAAGCTTTATGACTGGTCAGACTGTTGATAATGTGAAGAGACACAGGAGGCAGTATCTTCCTTATCTTGTTCCCTCCTGCTACCAAGAGCATGTACCCACAAGAAACGACACACAAACATCCAAAAGACAACATTTGACAGAACTTGTTTCATGCAATCAAAGCAGGACAGATAAGCAATGTAGCTGCACTTCTTGAATCTTTAAGAGTCGGAAAATAGGCAAGTTAACAACCTCGAATATGCAAAACAACTGAAAAATGCCTCTGACATCAACTCACACACCAATAGCTCATTCAATTAGATGTTTCCAAGCACCTTAGAATTGGACTAGAACACGATATCTGAATAAATCTTCACAGGATGGCTCAAACTCTGATCTGTGATGGAAACATCAAAATTGCATGGAAGAACCCCAGGCAACAGAGAGCACTGCAAAGATATACTAATGCCATACTATGCGCTGTACAAATTGCAGTAACAGAGCATAACATACGTGTAATCTGTAGGCCAATGGCTCCTGCTCTCGAGTTAAATCTACAGTGGGTTAAGATGACTAAAGCAGAGATCTGAATTGGAAACTTTAGGTTGCAGCTTGTAGTTCCAGTGAGAATACTCAAAGGGTTAATGCAACTCCCTCAGAGATCTGCCGTTAACTTGCAGATCGAAAGTTCTCATCCTAGTTAGGACTACCTGGGGGCTAATGTATCCACGGCAGGGAGGACCATTTAAACTGTAGGCACTAGATTTTAATCATGGTGAAATAGTTGACCCCAAGGACGGGGCTGATCACACAAGCTCTGTATCAGAAGAGTCGCACATTGAACAAACTGAAGAAACAGCATACACTCACACTATTGTTGCAGCCAAGACTATTCAAACTCCGCTGTTCCTTAGGCCCAGAATGTTGTCCGCCTTGCACCAATCCCTGCTTACAAATATAGCTTTCGCTATGGATCCTTAGCCTATAGCCTCTCCTCACTGCTACAAGCTCAGCATCTCTGGATCTGCCTCCTGCTAGACACCTGACCATCCTCAATATTTGGCTTTTTAAAGCAAAACTAACAACCCACGGATTCGGACTCCTATCCTGGCAGAGCTTGTAATGCTGCCTCCTATTGATGTGTGCCAGGAGAGCGCCATGAAATGCTATGATGTACCTCACAGTAAAAGAGATGACCAGGCCTTACTTGTGCTCAGCAAGGAAAGATGTGGCCAATGAAAATTAGAAAGCATGCCATGATAATGTGAAACTACAACTGATGAGAGCCCTCATATGTACCTCTTTTGCCTCTCTGCACAGCATCTGGAAGCAATTAAGAAATGCACTGGACAACGCAGAAAGAAAATGAAAGCCACTGATGTGTTTTCACTAAACAGTGAACCCCCTGTAAAAGATTATGTGGATCTTCTTGCAGACATTAGCCCGCAGCCCTACTTGGGCGAGAATATTTTTCTCATAAAGACGCTCGTACATGCTATTTAGACTCAGAGCCTTGAATTTCCTAGAAGGAAGCAGTCCCTGCTATAACTTAGCTACTGAAGCACAGGCCTGGCTTGTCGTCTGTGTGGGAAAGGAAATCCAATTGTGAAATGTACTTTCAAATGTTGTTATTTTATGGAGCGTGAGGCAGAGATGGGGCTTGTTTTATCTTGTCGATGTTATATATGTTAGATCTCAACCGCACTTGGGAGGAAATGTTCAAGGTTATCTAAATTGGATAGTCGAGAGGAGTATTTCACAATAACAAAGTACCTAAACTAGGCCATAGGTCGATGTATGGGGAACCAATGGCAATGGCGGACAGATAAACACTGTTTGTGCACTATATACGATGTTTATTGTCCCATGAACTTCTGACATCTATTTTTGAGGCCGTAGCTTGAGCAAGAGATGAAACGGATGGCTGGTGGTGATTTTAAAGCACCAGCTAGAGACTTACTGCGATATTATAAAGCTCTGTTTTTTATATTCTTTTGTACTATTTAGAACTTTATAAATGCAAGTACGGAAGGAACTGGTGCTCAATCGTCATTTGCTTGTAATGTGTATGCATCTACTGAGATAGCATTTAAACACGTTTTCAGCCATGCTTATGCGCTTTTCATAAATGTATAAATAAAATTTCAAAAAACATTAGCCAAAAAGAAAATACTCGTTGACACTTAGCAAGCAGCTGCAGTGCTAACAATAATTACTGCTTGCTCTAAAATTGTGCCTAGGCAGTCTCATTTTGATTCCCGGTTTGAGGATCTCTTAAAATGGCTTACAATAAAGACATACCACAGCATTTGGGAAAAGATCTGTGGCCATGGTGAGACACTGATGGGCCGTAGTTTAAAGAAGACAGGCGGAGGGAGAAGAAACAAGAACGCCAGTGGAGAGACTTAAGAATAGAGAAAAAAAGATGGGATGCAAGGGGGAGAGAACCAGGGTGAGGAAGGGGAGTAGGACAGTGAGAAACTATGGAAGAAAAGCCAGGGAAGGACGTTACGTGGCGACACAGAAAATTGGAGAAAGGGTTGATGCAAAGAATAAGAAAAAATGGACAAAGAAAATAATGGAAGAGGGGATAACAGATGCAAACAGGGTACAATGGGAGGAGACAGACTAGGGAAAAATGAACAAAAGATTGAAAATAAGGAAAGAGAAAGGGAAAACAGGGAGAAGACGAAGATATTAAAAATGACAACAAGAACATAAGAAGGCTTAAGGAGGGTGCGGAAAGAAGTAGAATTGAAACCTGGAATTGATAAACTGATACTTTTAATAATTATTCGTCGTCCTTCTTTAAGATGCGTTCAGCACATAGCTTTTCAATGAAAAGGTTCATCCAGTCACTCTGTTCAGATGTACAATATTGAGACTAATCAGGGCATCAGGGGTTTAGATGGGTGGCCAAATGGAGAAAAATGGAGCAAAGAACAAGCAACAGCTGACCCAATCGTTGGTCAAATTCCTGTTTGGTCACTGAGCTTTTGGTCTGCTGAGGGCTGGGACAGAAGCTCCAGACTATCTTTGGTTGCTCCTGCTATTTTGGACCCCAGCTCATGCAACAATGTCAGAGTTATGGAGGTGATCTTTAAGAGTCCAGCTGCGTTTTCTATTGTTTACTCTTTTCTCTTTTATTCGTTGAGTCAAATTAGCTGGATATGTGTGCCTTCTACTATACAAGCAAATATGTTAAAATGATTAAACAAAAAAAGAAAAAAAAGAGTCCTGCTGCCTTGTCTGTCAAGAAGCCCAAGCTTTAGCTCTAGAGACGGCTCTACATAGTTTCTCTGGAGCCAGAGGTTGGGGTTGATCCAGCTCCTTCACATCAATTCCAGCCAACAGAGACAGACACATTTAATTTGAGACTGGTCTACCTAAGCTAGGCATTAAGAGTAGTGTCACTGCTCCATCTAACGCATTGGCATAAGTAAGACAATAAATCATTGCCGTACAGTTCACGGTGCATGTGCTCTGACCACTAAAACATGGGAAAAAGTGCCTAATCCCCAAATTGCAATATTTAACTTTTGAGTGAGACCACAGTATATGGTCTAAGAAAATACACCAATGGCATAGGAAGCTAAATGTCACCCGGGGACTGCAGCACCTATTGTACCATTCTCTAGACTGACAAGGAAAACACTTCAGATCTACGCATGTAGCTTGGCTCTTGCAGCTTTTAAATCTGCGGAAGACCTGTCAGACTAAACCTTTGACAGGAGAGAACCCCTACTTTTGAATATGAACTACACCACTTGTAAGTAGGCCTTGTCGCACACAAGGGAGGGTGCCAGGACGTGAAAAATGGAACATGTATGAATTTTATGTTTGCATATTCTTACAGTGACTAGCCTTTAAAAGCTATTTTCACAGACTGTTATGGCTGTGAAGAAAAATCCTAAGTACGGTTAATTTTGTAATTCTGTATACTGGGTTTCAGATAAGCTACACAGAAAGCACAACCACTGTTTTTAATATTTACTAAAACCCTATTCAAGACAGCCTCAGAGAAGACTGTATATATAAAGAACAAGGGGACCCCAATAGTGTGACCAGGGGTAATATATATTTGCAAAGAACAACGGTCAGAGTTGGAGGCCAGATAGGTCCTCGGATAGCCGGAGCTATTATTAATACAAAGGTAGTCTTAATCTAAGTATTATTAGTGAACACAAAGTGCCAACAAAATTTGGAGAACAGAGTATGCAGGGACACAAGGTTGTTTGAATGATACCACATTTATTAACATCATAAATGAGTATCAATCACATTAGGAACTAGTCCTGGTGCTCACACAAAGGTGAAAAGTGCGTGAAGTGATAAGTGCTAGTGACTTAAAATTTACATCGCATTGACAACACTATACAAAACTCCATAATTAATAAAATATATTTAAAGAGTTTCGGTTGTGAAAGTCGACGGCGTTTCGATCTCCTTAGGTTGAGATCATCATCAGGACGAGAAAGCGTGTGAGCAGATAGGATCTTGTAGCGGGACGATATAATTAAGAATCGTCAGCGGGTAACAATAGTCGGGTTCAACCGAATGTAGTAATGTTTGGTAAGAGGTCTTGCCACTCAGCGGGGTACGTGCTGGCCGTGAACCAGGGAGGAATCAACCACCAGGAATCAATCGAGCAAGTTAGAATTGAAATTGAAGGAAGAGGGACAGGATCCTGCTACTTCCAGGGCAGCTACAATGAATGGTGCCGGCGTCTGGGAGAGTGAATCTCTCAACGTGTAATTATGGAGTTTTGTATAGTGTTGTCAATGCGATGTAAATTTTAAGTCACTAGCACTTATCACTTCACGCACTTTTCACCTTTGTGTGAGCACCAGGACTAGTTCCTAATGTGATTGATACTCATTTATGATGTTAATAAATGTGGTATCATTCAAACAACCTTGTGTCCCTGCATACTCTGTTCTCCAAATTTTGTTGGCACTTTGTGTTCACTAATAATACTTAGATTAAGACTACCTTTGTATTAATAATAGCTCCGGCTATCCGAGGACCTATCTGGCCTCCAACTCTGACCGTTGTTCTTTGCAAATATCAGAGAAGACTGTAGCAGTCATTCATAAAGACGATAAAGATCCCCTTGAAATAAAGAATTACAGAAACACATCTTTGCTGAATGTGGACAGCAAGAAATATGTTAAGCGTCTAGCAATGAGGTTGGAAAAGGTACTACTGAAGTTGACTGATCAATTCCAGACAGGCTTTGTCAAGGGTAGACTTGCATCGGACGTCAGGTTTTTCTGACATGTTATTGAAAGAGCTAAGACCCTGAAGGCCCCTGCAATTGTAATGGCAGTTAAAGCCTTTGGCAAAGTCTCATGGACCTTTCTGAGATCAGTCTTACGAAAATTCAACCTGAGAAAAAATGTGTTAACATTTTTTTTGCCTCTATCCCCCAGCCATCGGCCATAGAAGAGTCAATAGCCATCTATCAAGCAAAATATTTCTCTCTCAGGGCACAGAAAAGGCTACTCATTATTGCCTCTACGTTTTCTATATAGAATTATACATAGAACTGCTTTTAGCCTTCCTAGTAACTAACAATGATATAGAAGGCATCCCATTTTCATCCAAAAGAGTCAAAGAAAAAACAGATTCAGCAATCTAGCAATGCTAAACACAATCAACCAAAATACGGAAGTCTCAGGATGCTCCCCAAACCTAGATAAGACCAAAGTGTTCCCACATAAGAATCTATGTATCCCAACAAATGTGAATAACACCAATCTTCGATGGCAATCCAAGCATATTAAATATTTAGGTCTACAAATGAAAAGAAGCATAATAGACATCAAACAACATCTCAACAGTACAAAAATCAGAAATCGTATTAATGCATGGTCCCGTAAATTCAGGTCATGGTAGGGCATAGTTGATTCCACTAAAAATGAAGATAGCTCCTCAAGTTATTGTCATCACTTTTATGTCCCACTGCAGCTCTCTACTAATTTCTATAAGATTCTCGACACATTAATATATGGCTGAATATGGAAAAATAAAAAAAAACAAGAATATCCCTTGTTAAATGAAGGATAAAATAAACCCAAGGAAGGATCAACCTCCCAATTTTCTACTACTATCAAATGGCGTTCCTACGTAGACAAGCTCCATGGCAGGTGCAAACAATGAGAAAGGATACACCACTATGGGTTCAAATTGAAGAAAATCTTGTCAAACTGTACTCATTAATAAAAATAAAAGCACTATAAGTACAACACTCTCATAATATAATTATGGATTCCATTCTAGCTTTGATAACACTTGAGAAAAAACATAATAACAAAATTAAAGGCTACATCAATGAATTCCTCTGGGGTACCCCTAAAATCAAAATTAATGGAAGACCACTATGGCCCATTTTGGTAGGCAAATGCATATAACTTGTTGAAGTCTTGGGGAGTCCAATATCCTCAAAATCATTGGAGGAACTACAGAATCGACATAACCTCAAAAACAGAGACGTTTATACCTTTTTATAAGCACTGAGCAAACTTAAAAAAACAAACAAAAAAAACACAACTTTGACTTAGCATAGTTGCTAATGACACTTTCCTGGTAACCACATGTCACATTAAACATATAAAAAATGCTAAATAATAATCACAATAAAGGAATAATTTTGACATCACAAAATAAATTGAGCAAATCCTGCTCAATATTCAACCATCAACTGAAAAAATGTGGTCAGATATATGGCGATCTGCTATCAAGAATAAGATATTTCCAATACTGGCTCAATGCAAAATTTGGACCATATACAGATCGTTCTGGGCAACGGACAAACTCTCAAAATTGGACCTATCTATTTTGAACAAATGCTGGAACTGAAATAATTCAACTGGTACTATAGATCATATCTTTTTCAACTGTATTATGCTAAAACCCTTCTGGGCAGAAATTAACATTGGCTTTCACCTGACAAGATGGCTCCGTGGAGGAATGTGACCCAGGTTAAACTAAGCAGGGCAGTTTATGAGTGTTCAGGAGCTTCATTAACTTAAAAGGGAACAGGATAAGACCTGTACTTTTATAGCTTAGTGATAAGGGACGTACACCTCAGAACCTCAAAAATAAAAAAAACGAATTTATTTTGCAAAGTATGGGTCCCTAAATATATGGACTGCATGTATCCAGGCCATACAGCGTCATGGTGGGTTTACCCTGCTGCCAAAGGCCACTTGGAGGAGTGGGCAAAGATCATGGGCATGCAGATGAGGGGTTAACCATATAGGATGTCTGGCGCTGGTCCTGGGATCTGTGGACTGCGAAAAGACTCAACAGGGAGGCAGAACATCTTGCATGGGGTCCACAGACCTCCAGTAACAAGTCAATGGACTTTATATTTATGAAAAAGGGCTTTTAAAATGTGGTGACACATTATACTAGCCTTATATAGGAAATTCCTGGCCTCAGCTTTCCATTTGCAGTTTACTTTTATAATGAGCCCAGCATAACAAAAATGTACGGGCTCCGCAGACTCTCCCAAATATTTGCTCGATTAAAACCAGAAGTCTTGCCCTCAAAAATCCATCTGCATCATCTGAACATCTGGTTTGGACTCTTCAGACTTTTGGGAAGAGTCTACAGAGTTTACTCATACAAAAAGTCGTTTTAAATATACATTACCACATTTACTGTATCCTGTAATATGTCAGTAGGTGAAGCCTAGGCAGAGATTGGTGCTTACATAGTGCATTTTTTGGATAAAAAAGGGTAACAAAACTTAGAGTTTGCGGACCCAAAAACAGGATGCCTGGAGACCTCTAAGAGGTCCAGATAGGTCCACAGACTTCCTTTAAGTCATGGAGACATTTCGCAAAGCTAAATGATAAAAATTTCATATAAATTTCCTGTAGACAAAAAAGTCAACGACTCACTAAAAGAAGTTCCTGTCTTCGTGTTGCTTCTTACTGCTGTGACTACTGAAGATATATTTCAAATACTTCAGAGTGGTGGCCCATCAATGGCTACACTTCGAGAGGAGCAGAAACAAGGGGGTAGGGGTGGAATGTAAACTGGGTTGGAGAGACATCTGATAATATTGAGAAATTCCACAAGGATTCTATGGTTTGTTATTTTTTTACCCATTCAGCAGTGAAGAAAAAATGAAGTGCTTTCAGTACCACTTACAAAATATATATGATCAAGTTTTAAGTTGCGGGTGTAGAGGCTTGTATGCATTCGGTACAACAACTATGATGAGTCATCTAAAGGACAAGCAGTACATAAAATACACAGCAGCACCAATAAAAAAAAGAGATGGCACCCAAAGGACAAATAAGGAGAAGAATGGGAGAAGCAAAGAACTCTAGAAGCAGCATTGCAGGAAAATCTGCAACAAAAATCCCCGAATACAACTCTTTGCATTCATTGCTTGCAGTGCAAGACAACCATCTGAAGCAGAGAATAAATCCAGATCAATGTGCACCACTTGAATGATTCATGTTTTGAAAACAAAACGGCGATTAAGTTATTTCTGCATTTTTTTAAATAAAAATTAATCATTTGTTGCTTACGTTGGTTAAAAGAAAAAGAAACAACAAAAACAAGCAAAAAACACACAGGCAACAGAATACAACCAAAAGGGCTCTGTCAAAAATGTCTATTTAAGTCAAAAATAGAACTTTTTCATTCTTTACTGCCTTCCTTACTATAAACATCGTAGTGTCCATTTTCCAAGAACCTGCTACATTTTTGTAACTCTGACCTATTAATGAGACTGATGTGTAGTAGATGAAGGAACACTGATGCTGGGTGTATAGACCAGTCAAATGCCAAGCCTTGTGGACAACTTCAAATAAGTGGACTGAAAAGGCCTTGCACAGTAAGGGTTAACCATACAGTGGGTTAGACACAGAGTCTAAATGTCAGGCCTCTGGGTCAAACTCCGTTGTGCACGGCTGAAGCCATCTGCAGTGGCAGCACGGGAGGTTGGGTGCTGGGACTACTGCCGATCCCTGCTGCGTAAAGTTGCCACTGAGCACTGGTCCTGGCTGCAGATCATGCCCTGTGGCCAACCCCTGCTGCTCACAGCCAAAGGCCATGTTCAGAGGGTATGGCTGCCTGAGGGTTGGGCAAGGGTCTGGCTGGCAGTTCAGGACCCACGTCCAATCGCCATTGTGCCTGGGTATATGCAATTAGCCGTGTCTAGCAGGGGTTGGCTGCAAGGTAGTTTAGGTGCATAGGTAGATGAAGAATATCTAAAAAAAAAAAAAAAATGGAAAAAACTGGTAGGCTAAGCTATGGTTTCTTTTTCTCCTAAAAGGGAACTTGTTTGGAATAAACACAGTTAAAGTGCAGCAATGGTAACGAAACAAACCAAAAAAACACATTGAAATTGCCTAGTGATGGTTAGCTACAAAAACAGTAACTCACACCCTCTAAGGTAATGCTCATAAACTCTGATGACATCTTCAATGGCATTATATGACACACTGGTGAGATCAATTATGACTTCATCCAATGACTCAATTCCCTCTATAACCCCCTGGTCTAACAGTTTATGTAATTCATCCCTCAATGCCTCCAACATTACGTTGGGAATCCTGCTGACATTTTAAACACAAGACTTGGTGTTGATCCTGACTATAATCTTCTGTTCAGAGCCTTTCAGCAACTCAAAGTCTTCCTAGAACACTCCTAAAAATTCCTCCTATATAGGAGCACGTTCCCCAACATTAGTCACCAGCATGACCTTGAGACATTGGAATTAAGCGTAAAGCCCATATCCCTTTGGTAACATCAACCTAAAAGATTGTCTACATCTGGCAACATATATCTTCTCCACGTCTCCCTATTACTTAAGTGTACCCTCAACACTGCAATACCTAGGACATCAATTCTGGCACCACCATAACTCACCGGGCTAGAGTCGGGAGGAGATCACTCAATACTGTTACCTTAAAGTGCCCCTCTAAATTCGAATTACCCACCATCATGTATGGTGACCCCGAGTCCGCAGATACCATTAGTTTGCTACTGCTCAGCACAGTCTCACATTCATGCCAATACACCCGCTGTCGACTGATACGTCGACCCCTTTAACATTCAGCACCACCATCCTCACCCCTTTGGTCACACTATCCACACTTGACACTTTATCACTCCAACACACCCAAGCAAAATGGCTTTTCTTGCCACATTTTATACACAGGACATTCCACGCATTGCAAGTAGGGCTATTTTACGTGTTCTACATTGCCACATCTGTAGCACTTCCCTCTGGAATATTTGCTTACATTGCCAACTCCCTTGTTTTTCCCCATCAGATGGACCCTTTTGGATAGTATTGATTTCCTCATCACAAGTGTCTCCACAACAGGATAACTCATTCACACTGCTCCCATACTCACACTCCTTCTGTCGGACACCAGTCCTTAACCCAACCATTTGGGTTTTCCATCCCTTTCACAATCTCTTCTCTACATCCTCTTTCAGTGAAG
This sequence comes from Calotriton arnoldi, assembly GCA_963921515.1. Taxonomy (NCBI): domain Eukaryota; kingdom Metazoa; phylum Chordata; class Amphibia; order Caudata; family Salamandridae; genus Calotriton; species Calotriton arnoldi. The sequence goes on from CAWUFW010006643.1 coordinate 561,389, forward strand.
GGTTCTCAATAAAAAGATATTCCTGGATTCTCTGCTTTTTAGTGCACCTCACTCGCTGGTTCCTAATCAAGATGTTTGTGAGGTCACCAAACATGCACATACATGCCATGGCCTTTAAACAAGCAGCATAGTTCTCAGCTTTCTCTGTGTTTCCTTGTGTCCTTCCGAAGAATTTATGATCTTACAACACCACATTGATGATGCAGCCAAAAGGCCCTTCAAGCATTTCACTGACACCTCACATGTATCTAATGTATATCTAATGGTTCCACTTACCCATTACTAATCGGTAACTCGTCAACGCATTCATAGATAGTCCTACCCTCATTACCTAGATTACATAACACACCTAGTTTTCTCACAGAGGGAAACTTCTCTTCTCCATTGGCAATGAGTTATGAGTCAAATAATTTCTTTTAATATTTCATTTCATTGGTTGAACAGGAATCACCTTTTTTCAAGAGTAATACAAGAGATGGAGACATACTTGCTGCAGCCAAGCCTACCCTCTCATTCCAGACCCGCAAATGTCAAAAACAATAGAAGGAAAGTAGCAGTCTATTCCTCTGGACAATTGTCATACAGCAGCAATCTGTCGCTAGATTAGACCCTCCTCCTCTCAAGCATATGAACAGCCTTCCAATGTTATAATTTGTTCACAGGCAGTTAAGAGCCAAGACGCTAAAACTTCCAAGGAATTAAAGTCCTTGAGTACCAAAACAGGTACACACTGTTACTAGAGCAGCTACTCCGAAATGCATAATTCACATAGACTTTAAACATTTCTCACTACTCAATAGGATTCAAGCCACTGATAACCTTAGTAGTTATAGCTCTTTCATGTGTTTACTTCCTTCTGTTTTTCTGAGTATTAGTGTCACCTTGCTTTGTCAAGAGGCACAGGAAAACTTTGGTTGGCAGCACCACTCCGCACCAGTCAGCGCCCAGCGCCTAAAATGGGGCCATGCCACGTTGTGACTTCAGTGTTATGCATGTGATGTGTTCTGGTTCTTCAGCAGATAGCAGCAAGTAAGTCTTTCATCGCATTGACATCTTTTTGTCTCTACGTTACGCAACAGTGCAGCCCCCTGATGCAAAAGCAGAGACTGAATGATGCAGCTGCTGGACGTTTGTTCTTTAGAATTCATTGGGCAGGAAAGGTAGCAGAAAGAAGGACAGACCACAAGAATATGAACAGGAGATAGCACCCTCGAGCTGTCAGTCAGCAGGGTGGTAGCACTACACAAGAAACAAATAGATTACTTGCATAGTTCAATACAGTCTGGCATCACGTAGGCTTGAATGGGTAGAAAATAGGTGATAAAGTTGAACATGAGGGCCCCAAAACAGGTCTAGCCTGCAACCACAAAAAATCCTTATAACCGCACTGGGATGGAAAAATGCCAGGCTGCTCCTCCATATGCCAGTTGATCAACAACTACATGATTCAATATACTAGAAGCTTAGACACAAGAATGAACAATGAGAACATATTTAAAGTAGGCTTCACAACCGCTCCATTTCATATACGCCATGTTTCGCATACGCCGTTTCAACTCAAAGGTAAGATGGTTTGTATTTCAAAACTAACCGAATGTTAGGGACTGGGATCCAAGGCTCTGGGGCCTGCTTGATCACAAAAAGTGTTTCTAGTGGGACAGAGTGTGATTGCGAGCCAAGCTGAAAAACTGTGAATGCAGACATCTGGTTGCAAACCCATTATCTGGATGAAGGCGTTGGTGTATGATTTCTTAAGATAACTGGTAAAGGGATTTGTGTACTTGACCTTCATCTATGGCATTTGAAGATATATCCATCTTTGAATCGTAACATATGAACAGTAATTATTTGAGAAATATTTTCCGGTTAATTTAAAGTTTGTCAGATGTTTATTCCAGCATCTCACTGCTGTTAAATCCAACCAATTTCATCCGTTTCATATTTACTGTGTTAAAAGAGAAAATAACGTATGCTGTACTGACACACTAAAATATTTTGTGTTATAACAAGAGTAATTTTGACATTCCTCATATCCCACTAAAGCAACTTCACATAAGTATACCCAAGAATCAGGTACACGACTATTTAGTCAGGGAGGTTGATGCAGTTTATTCCTCACCTTCCAGTAACAAACTGTAGCAGCAAAATTCGCTCTTCGGGAGTAATTTCTTGGACAACTTCCCAGAACCACTAGGGGAAAAAAGAGAAAGGTATATCATGTTTTAGACTAAAAACAAATGAGGATTAAAAAACGATGCATTCCTGTTTTCTTCCATTTTTGCCCACACAAAGTAATTTTCTTCACTACTGTTTCAGCAAGTTACATTTTCCTTTGAGCAGAGCAGCTGAAAAAGAGACAACTGAAAGAAATTTCTGAGAAAGCTGGTATGTGTGAACACAGTTCAACAGTTATACCACAACCGCCACATTTTTAGCTCTGACGTTAGCCAAGACCTTTTGATAAAAAATAAAAAAAAAATATATATATATATATATATATATATATATATATACACACAATATACTTATTTAAAGGGGATTTCAGCCAGCTGTCTTCACCCATTGGTCTGTTTGCGTGTCATTCACATTTGGCTTCCGCCCACTACAAAATGGGGCAGGGGGTCAGCCCACTTCAGCCACTGGATAACTTCACTTTGGGTGACTGCATTTTGCTCTATCAAAAAGAACATAGCCGCACACAAAGCTTGTTCGCTTCTGTGCCAATGTTTTTGTTTCTAATTTATTACTTTGATGTTCTCTTTGTGTTTGAACTCTAATGAGAAAGCAGGACACTTTTTACCAGTAAGCCAGGTGATGGCACAGGCCACATTCCACATTACATAAGTTCCAGTCTCTGGCCAATGCTATTGTAAATTCCTTTCGAAGTATCCTTTAACTGACTGCTGGTATTTCACAGCATAACAAATTCTGTCCTTTTCAAATGGTTCTGTATTAAATTGTCGAAAGATTAAGTATTATATGTGTGAAATCATAAGCAGACAATTCTTCAAAAAACGCTTATTCTGGGCTCAATTTTACCAACGGCTCTATAATAAACTTTGCTCAGAAAGAAAACCAGCGTTATCGTGTTTAATTTTCAGCACTTTTTTTATTTTCCTTTCTTCTTTTTGTCTTTTCTACTTTCATTCTTTCCTTTTTTTGTTAATTCTTTCTTTGCTTCTTTTTCATTCCTTCATTCTTTCTTTCCGTCTTTCTTTTTTTATGCATTCTTTCATTCCTTCTTCATTTCCTTTTTCTTTCATTTCTTTTCTTGCTTCCCTTTTTTCTTTCATTCTTTCCTACTTTCTTTTTTTCTTTATTCCTTCTTTCCTCCTTTCTTGCTTTCTTTTTCTCTTGCCTTTCTTTCCCTCTTTCCTTTCTTGCCGTCATTCCATTTTTCTATTTTCTTGCTTTCAATTCTTACCTTCCTTCTACCTTACCTTCCTTCTTTCTTGTATTCTTTCTCTTTCCTTTCATCTTTGTAGTCTGCCTTCTTTCTTTCCTTTATTGTATTCCTTCATTTCTTGCCATCTTTCTTTCTTTCGTGCCTTGTTTTCATTCTTTCTTGTCTTCCTTCTTCCCTTCCTTCCTTTTTCTTTCTTTCCCTCTTTATTTCTCAAAGACAAGAAGCCGGCAGCCAATGGCACAAGAATGTGTTAGTCAAGACCCTATGATTTTACTAAAATTATGCGTATGGCTTAGTTACTTATAGGGTTTTTTTGCTACACTTCGTCCGTTTGTCTGTGGTCATTCACATTTTTCCTCCAACCCACTCGAGCATGCATCAAGGACATTGGCTGACTTAACTATGAGTTATGTTATGCTTCCATTCACACATGGAGCACATCCACACACAAAGCAGTTTCCTTCAGTGCCAAGGAGTACTATGGTCAAGTGTGCTTTTGAGGCCCAAAACATATGTTTGCATGAAATCAATGTTTTTTTTTTTAGATTCACATATGTCTGGCAGAATTCCAAACAATAAAGTTGTGCAAAAGTCAAGACTAAGCAAGAATTTCTAAAAGGCTGGTGGACGACGTCAGACCTATTGGCTTTGCCAATGCTTGTTTCTGTTGAAGCTGGACATGCTTGGACAACTTCTCAAACACTCGCCCTAGCAGAAACAGACTTAAACCCTCAAATGCTTAAATAATTTCTCGCCACTGTACTAAAACTGGATGTGCAGTAAGGATGACTTGTGAAATGAAAAGGTGGGCATCCTGTTTGTATGTCCAAAAATGTAAGCTTATATACCTTTTATTAACTGAGCTAAGATGACAACAGGGTACAAGTAGCCTATGGAGTCACACAACTCTGACTTAAGATGATGCTCAAGTGTAGTTTTCAAAAACGCAAACAGATGAAGTGGACGTACTATTTTCCCAAAAAACAGAAAAGGTTGGTATTCGGGCAAATAACACTTGAAATACACAAAATGAGCTGATCTGTTCCCAGCATACACATGTCAGAGTGTCCCTGCCTAATAAATATAAATCCCAAAGTCTTAGGTTTGACATTTCTCATGGCAGCAGGTCACGGTGACACTCAATGCAGAGCACCCACGTGGGGACTGCCAGTGCCACCCGGCAGAAACATCTTCCGAGTTCAGTCATTCTAAATCTCCGCTTTACAAAACACCTTGATGTCCATATAGACACGGCCTTGTGTTTCATTTGTCTTTTAGGCTGCCAGGATTAGAGATATAATTATTGACACATTTACACAAATATAGGGCGCGTTTCGCACACTTAGGCATTTCAATTGAGAATTTGGGGATTACTTCTTCAGAGTGTTTTTCTCCTACTAAGGTGATGATAGAATTAAGAATTTAAGCCCGCTGCCGAGGCTAATAATGGTTGCTAAAGGCCCCGAGCTCGAGAGTATAGTACGAAAAAAATGACAGGGTCCCTCATCAATATTACTAGACTCAGCCAACGCGGGTCATCAAGCCTGACACTGGATTCCATTAACCTGCCTGTGATCTACATCAGTTCAGTCTCTGATGGAGCTAGGCCTCCATCTTGAGTAACCTTCAATCATCAATAAAAGAAATGCCTACTTGGGGCAGGAGATAGCAGAAGGCTATTTCCCTACACCACTGACACAAGGTGGCCCGGAACAGCAGCCGCATAAGTGCACAAAACCTGAATACAAAAAACACAGCATAGCCCCCAACCTCCACATGAAACAAAGAAAAATAAACTAATTTGATCAGAAAATCAAAAAAGCTTTATGAAAACACACTAAAAAGAGACACCAATGCTAGTGCTTTCCAAACCGGAACAGCAGTACCACCGACGTTTAAAAGCTTAGCAGGGTTGCATTTCCAAAGCGCCTGCTAATTATATTTTATTTTCACCTCTCCAGTTCTTACCTGAATTACCGGGTCATCTCTTTCATAACCGCTGGTATATTCTGTATTCCTCATCCAATCACTCACATCAATTTCTGGCATACCAGAAAGCAGTAGTTCCTTCAAAGATATAAAAAAAAGAAATCTTTTTAGCTTGGGATGCTCCTTTTTTGTTCACTTTTATTAATTTAAATGTTATGGATTTTAAAATATGATGAGATTTGTATTGTTGGACTGTAATTCCCAAACGAGCTTGTATTTACCAGGGCAATTTTTCTAATGAATTTGCATGTTTTAATTGTATTCCTTAAGAAATGTTTTTTACATTGTACCTTTTATGGTTCTGTTGAACCGAAATAAAGTAGATATGATGAATAACACAATCGTTTACTTGCGAAAATCAGACAAAGCTTGCACATTTTCTCAAATACACAAGAATAAAATCAGATAAACTGTGAGTTTGATACTCAGTTATAAAACATGTACATGGCTTGCTAGAAGTCCACCATCAACCTTAAACAGTACAAATGAAGATTCAGGTTTATTGAACTTTTCAGGAAATATCCAACTGGACATCCCAACATTTTGTATCTGTGAGAAGTTGGCTTGGTATATGGTGTACACTTTTGTAAGTGGACTCCTTGCACCAATCCAGACAACCCTTATGGTGATTTTGGTGGTCTTAGATAACCTTAGAAAGCTCTCTAAGTGGTAGCTGTGGAGAGCAGCCTTCAGGCTTATTCCAGAAGGAGTGTAAAGCAGCTTGTTTTACCAGAACATAATCTTATAGGTGTAGATTAAGTGAAAAAGAACCACATGTATTTATAAAAATATGTATTTATTATAAGACACTCACTAACACTATTATTAAAAATCTTTTTATTTGATTTTTTAAAGGTCATAATGGACATCACTGCCTCGCAGGACAGTACATTCAGAAAAACAAAAATAACAATAAACAACAGGTGATTGGCTGATCTTGTAAAGTTGAACATGTACATTTTGTATTATACATTGGTAATAGGTGAGTAGAGGTCTGCATAGAGGAGAGAGAAAGAAAAAAGAAGAAAAAGCATGTCAGCATTACTCTTCGTCAGACATCGACTGCGCCTGTGCACAGAGGTATTGTCGCAGAGGTTCCCAAATGTCCTTGGGCTTTGAGATAGATGGAAGTTCTTCTGCATAGAGTTCAAGGTTTTCTTTGCAATATACTAGATCTTTAATCCAGTGGTCTGCCCGGGGGGCTAATGCGCTTTCCCATGTCAGCGCCACACGTCGTTTAGCCATAAGCAGAGCGATTCGAACAAGCCTGCAGATGATACCCTTTAGGTGAGGCACATAACACAATAAGCAAATATGCGGTGTACATTGCAGAAGTACCCCGGCCATAGCCTGTATACGCTGTACTACAACCTCCCAATAAGTGTGTACCAGACTGCAATCCCACGCTAAATGTAGGAAATCTGCCTCTAACTGACCACAGCGCTTGCAGGCACTGGAGTCTCGAAGACCCAATTTATGCAATTTATAATGGGTATGGTAAACTTGATGAATATATTTGAAATGTATAATTCTCAAATTGCCATTTGGTGTGAGGGAGCCAGTAAGTTTACAGACCTGCGCCCAATCAGAGGGGGACAGCGGAGGAGTAATCTGCTCGTTCCATTGCACAAGACTTTTGTCTGGGGTTGCAATTTTCTCTTCCCGCACTGCCCTGTACAACTTAGTTACTAGCTTACGCTTTGTGGGGGTAACCAATAACAGCTGTAAGGATTTCAGCGAGGGTGGCTCTGTAGCAAATGTAGTATAGTGCCCTTTGATGGCTATTTTCAATCTGTGCATAGTGAACTGAAAAAGCATCGTTGGATTGGTAATGTAGCTAAGTTCTTCCGATGTGATAAAAGTTCCTTCAGGGTAAAGATCACGCATGTGGTCTATGCCAACTTCCCTCAGAGAGCGTAGTGGGCCTTCCTCTTGAGCCACCGACAGTGCCGCATGATGCAACAGTGGTAATGCTGGAGCATATAGTGGTAATTTGTTGGCTAGCTTACCAATGGCATGCCAGGCAGCTATATTGGTATCCAGCGTGTTAATTTCATATTTGGGAGTATTCCTATTCGAGTGCGTGATAATGCCTGCGAGTGGGATGGGATGTGCGTCACCATCCTCCACCGCGACATGAGGAGTGAAGGCATGAGGGTTAAACCAATAATACGCATATTGCGCTTGTGCACAGGTAATAAATAGAAAAGTCCGGTGCACAGAAACCACCCCTGTCATAATCCAGCGTCAGCGTGTCCCAACTCACCCTAGCTTGCTTATTTCCCCATATGAGTCGCAGCAGTGATGAACGAAGCGTCTTGAAAAAACGTTTGGTGAGTACAATTGGAATGTTACAGAAAAGATATAAAAAACGCGGCAGAATTATCATTTTTATTACCGCTATGCGGTCCGCCAAGGACAGCGGTAACTTCGTCCACCTTTCCACTTGATGTTCCAAGGCCACACATGCTTTTCCGTAATTTTCGCGGATCACGACATCAGAGTCGCGGTGTACCCAAATACCTAAATATTTAACGGGGTCAGTAGACCGTAGTAGTGGGTATTCAATATCAGGTGAGGTCGTTATCTCAGTCAGTGGTATTATGACTGATTTATCCCAGTTAATAGTTAGGCCAGAGAATACACCAAATCGTATGTATTCATGCAATGCAGGAGCTAGATACTGCTGGGGCCTTTTGATGAACAACACCATGTCATCGGCATACATGGATATACACACCGGGCGATGCATAAAGTTCAGAGCTGTCTCCCTGAGACGCTGATTAACAATGCACGCCAGTGGCTCCAGCATGAGCGAAAAAAGCAGCGTCGACAAAGGGCAACCCTGACGTGTACCTCTCTCTATACGCAGGTCTCCGAGGTCAACCCTCCCACCCGTACTCGTGCCGAGTGATCAGAGTACAAAAGCCTTACCCAGCCTAGAAAAATCTCAGGGAACCCCATATGTTGCAGTATGTGAAACATGTAGCCCCATTCGATAGAATCAAAGGCCTTCGCCGCGTCTAGTAGTACTGCAGCCGCGGGAAGGATGGGGTCAAGTACATGCAACATAGCAAAGATGGTGCGGAGGTTAAGTGATGTGGATCGCTCCGGTATAAACCCGGACTGGTCCGGTAAGACAAGACAGGGCATCAGGGGTTGTAATCGGTCAGCAAGAATCTTAGCCAGTATTTTAGCATCCAAATTGATTAAGGATAGAGGCCGGTAGGACTCACACGCCGAGGGCGGCTTGTCTTTCTTTAGTAGTGTAAAGATCAAGGCTTGTCTAAGCGAGGGAGGGAGACGGCCAGTTTCATGCGCCTCGGCATAAACTTCAAGTAAATGAGGGGCCAGGAGGTCAATATATTCCTTATAGAACTCCGCCGTTAGGCCGTCCGATCCTGGAGCTTTTTTATTTGCCAGCGACCGTATTGCCGCTTTGATATCAGATTCTTCAATCGGTTGACTCAAGTATTCACGGTGACCATCTGACAACCATGCACATGCGACATCCGATAAATACTCAAAAGACACACAATTGATGGAAGGAATGCAGAACAAATCAAAACATTCACCCCCAGTCAAGAGATCTGGGTTAAATCCATCATTCTTTTGCTGACCATGCCACCCCAGTTTAGAGCTGGCCATATGCAAATCAGTCTTGACCTTGTGCCTCATGGGAACAGTCCAGCCCGAACTGCCAAGCCAGGTCCTCCTGGACCAGAAACAAGCATCCTAGGACCGGTTTCGGGGTTTCACCCCTCTTCAGCCAGGATAGCTTGATTCCAGTGGCACAGTGAGCCCAGGACCCACGTCTGGGCATACCTGGCGCACTTAGGGCGAGAAAGCAAAAGACACACAATTGATGGACGGAATGCAGAACAAATCAAAACATTCACCCCCAGTCAAGAGATCTGGGTTAAATCCATCATTCTTTTGCTCACCATGCCACCACAGTTTAGACCTGGCCATATGCAAATCAGTCTTGACCCTGTGCCTCATGGGAACAGTCTAGCCCGAACTGCCAAGCCAGGTCCTCCCTGGACCGGAAACAAGCATCCTAGGACCGGTTTCGGGGTTTCACCCTTCTTCAGCCAGGATAGCTTGATTCAAGTGGCACAGTGAGCCCAGGACCCACGTCTGGGCATACCTGGCGCACTTAGGGCGAGAAAGCAAAAGACACACAATTAATGGACAAAATGCAGAACAAATCAAAAAATCCGATAAATACTCAGCGAGATCATGGGAATCCCCGCCACCCCTGGATGTATACATTGTGGCGTAATAATCGCAAAATTGCTCAACTATAGCTTGCGGCGTGAAGTGTTCCCTGTCTTGATCATCGACAATTTTAGTGATGTGATGATGATCAGCTCTAAATTTAAGCTTAGCCGTCAGGTTACGAACAGGCCGACCCCCCTCCCCAAAGGCCCGGGCAACGTGTCTTTTAGAGAGGTACCGGGTTTCCATCTCCGCCATCTTATCGTATTCTCGAATCGATTCGTGGCTAAGCGATAGTGTAGTGACACAAGGGTCAGCCATGTAGTCTTTTTCTAGTTGTGTCAGAGTCTTCTTTATTTTTGCTAGCTGCCTCCTAATGTCCTTAAGAATGCCCGCTGTTGTACTGATGCATGTGCCTCTGATAGTAACCTTAAAGGCTTCCCACAAGATGGAGGCGCTGTCTACTGTGCGCGTATTTAGCTAAAAAAAAAACTGTACAATCCCGTCCCTAATGGTGTCAGCATAAACAGGGTCCAATAGTGCCTCCGATCGGTACCTACAGGTAAACGGACGAAGTGTGTTGGTGGGTATAGTGATATTAAGTTTGACTGGATTATGATCAGATAATGTGCGGGGGAGAGATGCTATCGTCGTAACCCAATCATTTGCCCCCTCACTTAGTAACCAATAGTCCAATCGGGACCAACTGCTATGTGTCGCTGTGGCATGTGCACCCTCCCTTTCTAGTGTCACAATTTCTAAGGCGCCATGCATCTAGTAAACCCAGCTCAGACATAGCATCTCTTATGCATTTAGCTGCTTTAGGGGTGCGGCTACCCTGATGGCTAGATTTGTCTCGCAGTGGATCCAAATGTGTGTTAAAATCTCCCCCCCCATAATACCTCAGCAGCAGGCCAATCCCGCAGTACATTAATAATGCGCATAAACACCTCCGGTTCATCTGGGATGGGGCCGTATACATTAACAATTGTTAGCAATGTGGTCCCTAGCTGACCATGTACAAGAGCGTACCGCCCCTCCATATCCGTGTGCGTTTTTATAGGTGTAAAGGGCAGACCATGCTTTAACAGGATAAGGACACCTCGAGCATAGGAGGAATAAGACTAGGCAAGTTTATATCTAGCCCATTTAACAGCAATCTTAGCCTTGGTTTGTTTGGTTAGATGCGTCTCCTGAAGGAGAGCGATCTGGATCCCATGTCTATCTAAATATGCAAAGACTTGACAAATTTTCTTCGGGGAATTAAGCCCTCGGACATTCCATGCTAAACAAGTCGTCCTATCCCCTGTGTGAGTCATTGATAGAAAGAGACAATCATAGGAAGCGTCCCTCCATATATTTCCACATTACCATATGCATACCGCCATCCAAGTATCAGGACAATCACCTTGAACAACCCCATTCGAATAACAATAAACCCCCCCCCCCCACCCCCACCCACTTTAGCATACCCAATTTGCCAAAGCCATCCCTTAAACTCAAATAGAACCCCACATAGTTAAGCATAGAAAAAAATGCAAGTTGGGGATTACCCATTGGGGGGACGCTGTGACGCTTCAGCTCCCTAGGTGATAAGGGAGGTGGCCGACCACCATTTTACGTGCTCCCTCAATCCACCAGCAGTAAACAGCTACAATAGTGTAGAGTGTACTCATGTTAATACAAAAGAACATCAGAAGCATTGAAGAGCTGCAGAACAACCTAACGAACATGGTGCCAATAGGGGCCGTCCATATCTGTCACATATATCTTGGCAATCAGTGTACTAAATTACAATATCAATCATCAGATCAGAATACAAAGAAATAGCTATTCACCACCTTTACATTTTAACCTTCTTCATCTGAGTCGGCAGGTGCAGTCTTTTTCTTGCGGCTAAGAGCTTTTGCAAAGTCCAATGCCTGCTTCGGATTTGTGAAAATTCTTGCCCGGTCATCTGTGCCAATGCACAGCCGCGCTGGGTACAGCATGGCATAGGGAACATGTTCAGCAATTAGAATCTTTTTTAATCGCCCGATATTCTTTCCTGGACTCCTGGACGGTGGCTGTAAAGTCCGGATAGAATGACAATGTATTTCCCTCATATGTAACCGTGCCTTTTTGACGAGTCACACGCAGAACGGAGTCTCGATCCCGATAATTAAGCAGCCGCAATTATCGGCCTGGGTGGGGGGGAGGGGGTGAACAGTCAAAGATCGATGCGCTCGCTCCACGATGAGAAGCTGGGACAGCTGTTCAGCCCCACAGACGTCAGGAAGCATGTTTTCGATGTAGGTCTCCAGCCTGCTACATTGGTTGACTCCGGCAGGCCCGTGATACGCAGGTTATTGCGACGTGACCTCGCTTCGAGCTCTTCATTCTTCGCCTGGATGACAGCCAGAATCTTTTCCGTTTCCTGTGTTTTGGACGTAACCTGTTGGATGCCATCCTCCGCATCCGAAATGCGTTGTTCGGCCTCTCCTATGCGCGCAGCCTGCTTGTCCAACTTAGCAGAGATGTGGTCCATGCGACCGTTCAGGGCCTCAATCTTACCATCTATGGATTGCAGACTGGCCTGGATCACCGCTAATGTTTTTTCCATCACAGTTGACGATTCAGCTGGAGCGTCCAGCTCCGAATCCGATGTTGCACCGCGCGGCGGTCTGCCAGGCTTTTGCTGTTCTAAAGTAAGACGCAGCTGTTTTTTTTCAGATTTCCCTATTGCTGAAGGCAAACCCGACCCAGCAGCAGAAAAAGTCAATGTTCGCCTTGCCCACCGCAGTTAGCCTGTATCAGAGACTGTTACCACACAGCCAGGTCGATACTCTATGGGTCTGCGGCCAGGTAAGAAGACAATTTGCACCGATTCCGTCAAGTCCGCCTACGCAGCCAAGGGCCCCAGGCCTCAGTTCGTGAGACAAAGTACAAGTTCCACAATTAGCAGCAGTTCAAATATTAGTCGGGGGTCGTCCCATACGTCTATTCAAAATGGCAGCCAGACAGGCAAAATGCTGAAAATGGCCCTATTATCGTTGCCGCAACAGATCTCAACCAGTATGAGGCAGTGCCTAGCTCAAGTGCATCCCAGACGGCATCATGGCACCCCCAGCAGAAGACGACGAAGAGGGACAGTGGAGGAGGCCCAATTTCAGAGAAAAGAGCAGTTGTGCACCAGCCCAGCAGTTCGTGTGCGGAGGGAGAGCGTAGTGTGTGCGCAAATCTGTAGAGGCCTAACAGGCCACAACCGGCCTCAGAACCGTAGCGTTATGCACCCTCTCGAACACCGGCCCTAGCGGTTCTGAATCGGCAATGCAGTGTTCGTCTCATCCCCAGCAGGAAACTTGGTTGATCCGGGGGGGGGGGGGTAGGGGGAGAAGGGGGGGAAGAGGTCTATATGCAGATAGTGCCAAAGACCCAGTTCATAAATGTTGCATTCACGCATCCAGGCCTCGCATGTCTCCTGGGCGCCAGCCCCTCCTCACTCCCCCGTCGACTATCATGCACCTCCGCGGTGCGCGCCGAGATGGTGCAAAGGCCGGAGTGGAGGGCGCACAAGTATCAGCCAGCAGCCGGATTAACGATGTGCTGTTCGCCCGTGGATCCCCTCAGTCAGGCGCAATGCCACTATGTACACCACAGGTCTCACACAGGAAGGAGGGGGGGCACGAAGATCTCAAAAGCAGCCCCTTACTCCTAACCGCCGACTCCCGCAGGCGATGTACGTGGACACTGCAGCCTCGAGGGGTCCTAGGCCGAGGTCCCGGGTGCCGGTTCTCCGTCCCGCTGCCTTCTCAGCAGAACCCCGATCACCCATTGTGAGCCGCTGTGCAGGGCAGCATTCCTTGCGGATTCCGTGGACACCAGCAGCTGTACGCCTCCTCGGAAAGACTCTCCCGCTGTGGGCCCCGAAGTCAGCGACGGCGGGGCCCTGTCATGGCCGCAGCACTCGTCCGGTCCGCCGCCTTCACAGCAACGTAGAAGGTGTCCCAGAGGGCCTCACACCCTTATAACTGCCGCCGCGTGCCCCACAGCAAGAGCCCGCAGTACCACTCAAGGTAGGTTGTGGATGGCGGTGTAGAGACAGGATAATGTAGGATTATTACAGGCCGGCCGGCGGAGCTGCACTACAGTGCAGCCATTTCGCCGCATGCCAAGCCACGCCCCCAAGACACTCACTAACACATACAGATATCTCCTAGCTGTAGATATACACAATGTACACAATACTTTTCAATAGAAACAGGTAAGTAGCACGAAATACACAGTGGTCACCAGTGGGAGACCAACCCATATACTAAAATAGTGGTATGCGAACCACGACTCGAGTCAAGACTATACCCAGAAGACGTAGAGGTGCCAGGGACCCAAGGAACCACCCAATGTAAGTAACCAGGAGCCCACGGAGGCCGTGTGCAGAGTGGGAACACGACCTCGGAATCAATGCAAGTCAATGGGTAAGTCGCGGTTGCAATTTTAAAGAAGGACCCTTCCCAGTGGACCCTGAAGAAACCCCGGGGAAGACAGAAGGTTGGAGAGCCACCCCACCCGTGGATACCTTAGGAACCAGGATACCTGCACTAGGGAAGCCGGGTGCATAGGTGTGAAGTGGCGTCTGAAACCGCAGTCGAACTCAATGGAGGACCTCAGAAAGATGCCGCTGCTGGAGAAGGTGAAAGTGTCCGGTGGAACCCAAAGGTGGATTCAAGATGTGGAGAACCTGCAAGCAGAGGGAACTGAGTCTAAGCCACTCAGGAGTGACCAGGAGGCACGGAAGACGAATGCCCACCGATGTAGAGTGCTGCAGGAGAGCTGATGGTGACCTTGAAACTGCAGCTGTGGACCAGGCGATGCTGTGGAAGACCAGGAGCCGTACACAAGCTGTCCCACGTCGGATGTTGAGAGTTGAGGGGTCGGTGTCCGGCGGGAGCACCAACAAGCCTTGGCAACTGCAACTAACGTGGAAGTTGAAGAAGGTGCAATGTCAGGACCAGCAAGGTCCAGGAGACTCACCACAAGCAGGGGAGTCAGGGCAGGCCCCGAGCAATCAGGGGAGACCAAAGAATATAAAAGATGACCCTCAAGAGGATCCACAGGCTGGAGGCACTGGAGTCGTGAGAGGACCTAGAGCAGCTCACCAAAGATGTAGGCCCACGGTGCAAGTGATGCGGTGAGGACGAAGATCTTGGTCACTGGAAATGCATGAGGTTGGGGCTCCTTGGAAGATCTTGGTGGAAGGAAGCCAACAAGCCTTTGCAACTGCAAGTCGACGAGGTGCACAGGGGTTCAGTTCCTGTGGCTCCGACGAGGGATACTGGCCTCAAACTTGGTGAGAGGACAGGGTAGTCCTCGTGGGATGTGAAGAACCACCACCTGTGTTGCTGAGCCTTTCGGAGTCTGTTGGAGCCCAGGTTCAACAGACCGGTCAGCTTAGTTGCGGTGCCTGCAGATGCAGGGAAGGGACTCCTTCACTTCAAGGAAGATTCCTGGAGGTGTCTTGGATGCCCATAGGCCTTGGAAGGTTCCTGCATGGTGCACAGGCAAGGACGTTGCAGCAGACGAGCAGGGCGATGAAATCAGGAGCAGCAGGCGTCTTCCCTGTTGCAGCCTTGATGCCCAGAGCGAAGTCCAGAGTTGCCCAGACGGTTGAAGAAATGGTGTCTGAAATGAATTTTGTCCCACAAAGAATCTAGGGACACCCCCACAGGTAAGCCCTTAAATACCCTAAGGAAAGGGTTGGGACGATTCAGGGGTCACTCCCTAAGGAGGGGATGGACAAGGGGGAGGATACTCCCCTGTCCTTTGTCCAGTTTCGTGCCAGAGTGGGAGCCAACGGCTCCCTAAATTGGTTTGAACTGGATTATGCATGGAGGGCACCAAGTGTGCCCTGCACGCAGACTATGTGGCGCTGGCAAGTGCCCCCACCCTGCCCCAATACACTAAACCCTGTCTGGGAGGTGGTCACACCTCCCTGTAACAGGATACCTATTGTTCTGCCTTCCCCTGCCCAAGCTTGGCTCAGCAGCAGGAGGGCAGAAACGTGTCTCTGGCCGGAAGCAGCTCTAGCTTGCTGTCCGGGTCTGGAAGACTGGTACCGGGAGCACCGAGGGCCTCGCAAAGGAGCTTTACGGTGCATGGAATCATACATCCCACACCGTTTACGGTGTGGGATGGGGGTATGATTCCAACATGTTTGATACCAAACATGATATGATTTGTTACAGCCAGTTTTGAGATGGTCATCGCGCAATGACGCGGTGCCCCTCTATATGTTATATGGTTGTCTTACTTACAACCCGGGAGAATGGACTACATAGGATGTAGGGGTGACCTGCTCATGCAGGGGCACCCTCACACTTAGAACCGAGCACCCTGCCTTCAGGATTGTAAGGCCCGCCTTAGGGGTGACTTATAGGTTTTAAGTGCAATGACCTAGATATAGTTAAACCTATATCTTTCGTAAGTGGTGTTAGCCCAAACTTACACAGGCTGCAATGGCAGGCCTGTAGTTACAAATTGAGTGGTCTCCCATGGGTGGCATAATACATGCTTCAGCCCATGGGGGACCCTTGGTGTACCTATGCCCTTCGAACCATATACTACGGACTGATCAGGTTACACCAGTGTCCAATCTGGGGTGTACCAAAGTACTTACCAAACCAATTTAGGGGAGAAAGCACAGAGACTGGGGTCCTGATTAGCAGCATCCCAGTCAGACTAGTCAGAAACAGAATTACATCAAGCAAAAAGTGGGGGTAACCATAGAAGCAGATCCTACTTTCCTACAGTATCCATTATAAGTTCCCCGTTTTCAGCAATTCAAATTAAAAATATATAAAACTTCTGCATTTAATTTTCCCAAAAGTCATCATTATGCACCGATTTAGCAAAATTCTAGCGTTATATTCAGAGGAACAAGCTTTATTGTGCAAGCGACTTTACTTCACATAGATCAAAAGTAGCCTACGTTTGTGGAGTCCATTTTCAGGAGCACTATATTTTCAACCTGTGCATTAAATACAAATAAAATTGTTCTTAACTGATATTATTTCACATGCTTTTAGCTTGATAACCATCCATTGTAAAATAATCTCAGCATGTAATATCACATAAAGAACATCTGTTACTTTGATGGATACAAAGTAACAGTGCTCCTGGCACAGATTTAACATTACACCCCAGGCCATGTTGAAACTCTGTGCACAAGTTAAATTATGCATGCTCAGACTTCTGCCTTGGGATCCTTTCAATGTATTATTTTACGAATTGAACAAAAGCAGCTGAAACAACTCAGTACTAAAATGAGGCTTTTGAAAACTATTAAGGAAACCAAGTTTAATGGTGTAGGAAACGGAGGGCCCGAGGCCTGGAAAGATTTGTACATTTAATTCTATATATTTATTTATGGTCTTTTATTCTCAAATAATTCCATAAATGTGCCTGGAAAATCTCAACAGTCCCAGTTTTCCAATAGTATTCACAGGCGTAAATGCATATGGTGTACATATATTCAGAGTACGGAGTATTTTTCCCCCCGTGGAGAAACTCCTTCATGTACATCCTCACCAATTCTGGAAGTGTCTCCTATCCTTGACGATGGGGGTTATTTAATTTACTTCTGCCATGGACAGAAGTTAACCTCTCATCTATCAACGATGGAGGCGGACTGTGAAAGAAAATCTTATGACCAACCACAAATGTGTGAATCTGTGCGTGTTCACAAATTTTGTATGACATTTCTGCCTTGGAAGGCCCACTCCTTACCGCTGTAATACGATGTACACACCATTGATATAACACCATATGTGTGTGCAAGTAAATCAATTTGTGTGTGCAAATTCAGTTTTTGTAACTACAAAACATTCATTTTCACAAGCAAATTATGCAGTTACACACCTTACGCAGCCGCGGCCTGTGCAGGTAAGAGTGGTGGGGCCGGGGGGATTTCGACAAATGACGATGAGGGAAAATTAAATAAATAATTAATTTTCCCTCGTCGTCAACTGTAGAAATTCCTTCCCCCCACCCGGCCCCACCGTGCTTACCTGCACGGGCCGCAGCTGGCCTTACGTTAAGTATGCAAACAGTCTAAAGAATGAATTTCATTTAGTTTTCAAGCCATCTGTGAAGTTTCTGAACTACCTATATGTGGGGCTCAAGTCCTAAAAAAAGAAGAGGGGGACTCACCAAGTTAGGCAGTATAGGTGTGACATCACCGCACGTGACATCACAACCCATGTCCTCACAGGAAGTGACATCAGATCAAATTACCTCACTTATGTTTAGCAGGCTTATAATGAGTATATTTGAGAGCATTATACTATTTAATAAATTAGATTTTGCATTGGGGGTTGTACCAAAATATTGATGTAACCCGGATGCGAAATCTGGGCCTCAACTTAAACATTTATTTTTTTCAAACCCTGC
Organism: Calotriton arnoldi; assembly: GCA_963921515.1. NCBI lineage: Eukaryota > Metazoa > Chordata > Amphibia > Caudata > Salamandridae > Calotriton > Calotriton arnoldi. The sequence continues at coordinate 579,429 of CAWUFW010006643.1, forward strand.
CAGAAAGAAATATGCAACAAGGAGAAACAGGGCAGTAAATCTGCTCTGCTTAATTGGTTGCAATGTCTGTATTTTAAAATATCTTATGGGGATAAGGCACCTGCTGCAGACATCTTTGTCTGTCAGTTAAATCTAAGGGAATAATAATAATGGTAAAATAACTCTGCAGGATAACGTATTTGCTGGCGAGATCTGTGTTTTGCATAGCCCTAGTTTTGAATCAAAGTAGCATAGAGGAGTAATATGTCTCCAGCAAAGCACAATAAGTAACACGCAGATGACAGATTTTTATTTTATGTAAATGGGTAAGTGGGATACTGCTTATAAGACAGAGATCCTTTTGTTACTTGCAGTTCATAAATTGTAATCCTTCTAATATAGCACAGTGAGGTATGAAGGACATGTGGCTCCTTCACCTTGTAACCCTCACTGTCTTATGTAACACGTCCCATATATTGATGTACACACATGATTTATTTACAATGTATAATCAGTACGTGTGATGTAAAGCACTGACACCCGGCATTGTGATGAGTAGCGGCACTACATCACACGTACACAAATAATTTAAATACCACTATTTTGGTGTATTTCTTTATAGTGCTTTAGCACTAATATAGTGCTAAAGCGCTATAAAGAAACACAACAAAATGGTGGTATTTAAATTATTTGTGTAAATACTGGGGCGACCAACACTTCTGACATTTTTACAGTGAATGCATATCTCTTATATGCAGGGACTGAACACAGTCAAAAGCATTTCTCTCTTAAGTACCTGTGAGGTGATAAGATGTGAGCCTTTTTCCCCTCCTTTGCAACTTGGTGTGAGACTCCCATCCAGGATACTCCAACAAAAAGAGACCTAATGGCCCCTTAACTCCGGCTTTTGTTATGGGCGAAGCTGGAATCTGAAAAGCTCCTTCCCCGCCTGCACGCTGCTGCTCGGAACAAAAGCAGACAATGTGCAGGCAATGCTGAATGTTCCGGTGTCAGAAAATTACACCGGGACGAGTTCAGCATATTTCTGCGAATTGCGGGAGAAGAAGGAAAGGAACATGGCGCTCCGCTGAAAACGGGCAACTTTGCAGCAGGGAAGAAGGTGTCTACCCTCTGAAAATAGCGAGTAGACCGCGTCTACCCTAGTCTACCCTTGACTCGAGCCCTGCCTAAATGGAAAAGTACTTGGAATAGCGACCTATCTTTTAAGTATCATAGCCTTTCATTTTTAAGTTGAGCAGCAGCGCGCATGCGCTGTCTGCAAGACCTTTTGTGGTCAACAAAACCACTTCATTTCTGCCTGCTACTTACCATTGGTTGCCTCCTCCATCGCTCTTCTTTGCTGCATCCTAAGTCGCTCTCACAGCAGATACCTCCCTTCCGGTCAAGGCTAAGGAGCACTGGCCAACCACGGTCTCCTTACGCTTAATTTGTTTATCTGTTGTTTAGCGAACTTTTTTATAAAAAGGTTGCTTGATGCCCGTAGTTGCTTCTGCCCTACCACCACCCTCTGACACAAACAGAAACCAAAATAACAATACTGGTGCTTTTTTGTGTGACAAACCCGGTTAATGTTGCAGAAAGATAACTGTGTACATCGCTTTCATCAGTCTTGTGGAACTTGAATTTATTAAAACAATCATCGTAATCATATTATTGAGTGGTTTCAAAATAACAAAATGGTTACTTACCAGTAGGAGTAGTTTTGCAGCTTGAAGAGTTTTCTGGATTCACATGCTGTGCATCATTCCGCCATCTAGTGGTTGGGTTCAGAATTGTCTTTGTCTTTTTTTTTTCCCTTTTTTTTCTTGTTTTGGTCGCTGTCGACCACCATTTGGTGCCAGGTACGTCCCCTGTATGACGTCAGACGGCATCCTGGAGGTCGACGTGCGTGGTGGCCATCTTCGGATTCTTTTTTCTGTTTTTATGCTGTTTAATCATTGTGATGGTCCTTATTTACAGTTCTTAAAGTTGTACTTTGCTTCCCCACCTGTTTGTGTTCCTTCTAGGGGAAGGGTGGATGGGTCGCATGTGAATCCAGAAAACTCTTCAAGCTGCAAAACTACTCCTACTGGTAAGTAACCATTTCGTTTTGCAGCGTGAATCCTTTTCTGGATTCACATGCTGTGCATCAGATTATGTAGCGGTTTCTCCCGTGTTTGGGAGGCTGTGGTGAGAGGAAGACTTAGCAAACAGGTGTTGAAGCACCCTTTGTCCAATTTGAGCTTCCTTATTTGTCTGCATATCCACACAATAATGCTTTGTAAATGTGTGTGGTGATGCCCATGTTGCTGCTGCTCAGATGGCATCGATAGGTACATTTGCCATGAAAGCCAGCGTTGCTCCTTTCTTTCTAGTGGAGTGAGCTGTTGGTTGTATTGTTAGTTCTTTTTTGGCATTGGTATAGCTTAGTTGTATAGCTTGTACTATCCATCTTGCAATGGTTGCCTTAGTGACAGCTGATCCTGTATTGGTATGTGAGTAAGCCACAAACAACTGTTTTGTTTTCCTCACCTGTTCAGTTTTTTGCAGGTAGTATAGTAGAGCTCTCCTTACATCCAGGGTGTGGAGGCTTCTTTCTGCCTTAGTTTTTGGTTCCTTAAAGAAAACTGGCAAGATGATGTTTTGATTCAGGTGATACTTAGTCACCATCTTTGGTAAAAACTGTGGGTTCGTTTTTAAGATTACCTTATCCTTGTGGATTTGTAAATATGGCTCTTGTACAGTTAATGCTTGTAGTTCACTTACTCTCCGTAGTGATGTTATTGCAATGAGGAATGCTGTCTTAAGAGTGATATATTTGATATCAGCTGTGTGCATGGGTTCAAATGGTTTTCCCATTAGCTGAGAGAGCACTGTATTTAAACTCCAAGTTGGTACAGGAGCAGTTTTTGGAGGAGCCACTCTTTTTGCTCCTTCCAAAAATCTTTTGATGAGTGGTCTAGTAAAGAAACTTTTGCATGTTTTTCCTCTTGTATATGCCACTATGGCCGTGAGGTGTATCTTTAGGCTTGAAAAATTGATGTTGCTGTCTAAGAGGTAGGTAAGATATGGGACTACTGTTTCTTGTGTATTTATTGTAGTAGTTTTGTTGTTAGCTGTGCACCATGTGGTATATCGCTTCCATTTAGCTGTATAGCATTTCCTTGTTGACTGTTTTCTTGCCTCTTTTAGAATCTCCATTGTTCTGGATGGCAGTTTGAGGTGTCCAAATTCTATGTATTCAGGCGCCAGGCTGCTAATTGTAGCATAGCTGGTTCTGGGTGAGAGATTTGACTCGGTTGCATTGTTAGCAGGTCCTTGTCTGCTTTGATCTTGATCATTTCTCCTTTGGAGAGTTCTAGGAGAGTTGAGTACCATGTCTGTCTTGGCCAACGGGGGGCAATCAGAATCATATTTGTTCCTGGTTCGCTTGCCTTTTGTAGTACTCTTTGTATCAGGGGAATTGGTGGAAAAGCGTAGACAAATGTCTGAGACCAATTGAGAGAAAGCGCATTTCCCTTTGACAGGTGGTGTGGAAACCTGGATGCAAAGTTGCGGCATTTCTTGTTCTGCATTGTTGCAAAGAGATCCAACACTGGCGTTCCCCAGATGTTGAACAGGAATTGTACTGTTGTTTGCTTTAGCTCCCATTCGTGTGAGCAACTGTTTTGTCTGCTTAGCTGGTCTGCTGTGAGGTTGTCTACCCCTGGTAGGTGTACTGTTTGCAGATTGATTTGCTGTGGTATTGCCCATTGCCAGATTTTTTGCGCCGGTTTGCTTAGGGGAAAAGACTTCGTTCCACCCTGTTTGTTCAGGTAAAACATTGTCGTTGTGTTGTCTGTTTGTATCAGGACGGTTTTCCCATGAATCTGTTTCTGGAATGCTTTGAGTGCCAGAAGAACAGTCTTCATCTCTAAGAAGTTGATGTGTTTTATGGAGTCCTTTTCGCTCCATCGCCCATGAATTTGTTGTTGGTTCAGATGTGCTCCCCAACCGTTGAGGGATGAATCTGTGGTGATTGTCACAGATGGAGTTGTGTTCTTGAAAGGTCTCCCCTGTGCTATGTTGTTGGATGCCCACCATTGTGTCTCTGTCTGTATCCTTTGTGTAACAACCACTAGATCTTCCCAACTCCCTGTGGCTTGTGACGAGCTGTTGGCGATCCATTCTTGGAATGGTCGCATGAGTAGGCGAGCGTGAGGGATGACTGGGATGCATGATGCCATCATGCCCAGAAGTTTCATTACCTTCCTCACTGTCAGAGACTGTCCCTTCTGGTAGAGGGCGGTTTCCTTGTAGATAGCTTGTATCCTGTTTTGCGTGGGGTACGCCCCTGCGTTCTTTGTATTTAGTCTTGCCCCCAGAAAGGTCTTTTCCCTTTGTGGGTTTGTTGATGATTTCTTGTTGTTTATTGAGAAACCTAGGCCTTGAAGTGTTTGGATTGTTTTCTGAACCGGTTTGTGGCATATTTGCCTTGTGCGTCCCCTTATTAGCCAATCGTCCAGATAGGGGTATACATGGATCTTTTCTCTTCTTAGGTAGGCGGCCACTGCGGCCAGACACTTTGTGAACACCTGTGGAGCTGATTTTATTCCGAACGGGAGTACCTTGAATTGGTAGTGTGTTCCGTTGTGTAGGAATCTTAGGTACTTTCTGTGTGTCTCGTTCATTGGGATATGTAAATAGGCGTCTTTGAGGCCTATTGTTGCTAGGAAATATCCTTTTTGTATTTGTGGGATTATTTCTTGCAGGGTACACATTTTGAAGTGTTGTGTCTGTATGAACTTGTTTATGAATCTTAAGTCCTAGATTGGTCTCAGGGTCAAGTCTTGTTTTGGTACGAGGAAGTATGGTGAGTAGTTTCCTTTGTGCCATTCCTGTTTTGGTACTGTTTCTATTGCCTGTTTTAGACACAGTTCCTTGATTTCTGCGTTTAGCAGGGTTTGTTCTTTTTTTGATAATTCTCTTCTTGGTGGATTTGCAGGTGGTGTCTTTGTTAGCTCTATGCAATATCCGTGTTGTACCAAATTTAATATCCATTTGTCCTTTGTAATCCTTTCCCACTGGTTGTGGAAGAAGGATATTCTTCCCCCCACTGGTGTTTTGTGTGGGTCCTTTTTTGTGTGGAAGTCAGTTTGAGGTATTACCCCTCCCTCTGGAGGTTTGGCCTCGTCCTCTGCTGTTTCCTCGCCCACGAAAGGGCTGCTTCTGTTGTTGCCAGCCCTGGTAACCCGATTGTTGACCCGTTTGTTGGCTCGTGTTTTGCCCCTGCGATTGTTGCGGCATCTGCTGGTTTTGGCCAAAGCTGCCTCTTCCTGTGGTCTTTCTGTTAGAGAAACCTCCTCTCTTGAAAGATCCTCTTTGTTGTAGGGCCCCCATTACCCTGGCTGTTTCGTTATCCTTTTTGATCTGCTGAAGGGATTCATCTACTTCCTTTCCAAATAACTCTTGTCCGTTAAGAGGTCTGTTGATAATAGATGTCTGGACTTTTTGTTTGAACCCAGAGATCCTGAGCCAGGCATGTCTTCGGAGTATGGTTCCTGTGCACATTTGCCTGCTTGCGGTGTCTGCTGCATCCAGTGCAGATTTGAGGCAGGTATTAGCTACGTTCTTTGCCTCTTGGACCACCGCTCTTGCTCTCTTTCTGTCCTCCTCTGGGAGTTTGTTTATAATCTCCTCCATTTCGTCCCACTGTTGGTGGCCGCATCTGTTCAGCAGGGCATTTGAGTTGGCAATGCGCCACTGCGTTGCTGCCTCTTTCTCCATTCTTCTGCCCACTTGGTCCATTCTTTTACTCTCCTTTTCTGGAGGGGGTCCTGTATTGGAGACTGCGTTAGCTCTCCTTCTGGCCGTTGTTACGATGATGGAATCTGGCGTAACGTTTCCCTGTATGTATTTTGGGTCCTTTGTAGAGGGTTTATATTTTTTCTCCACTCTAGGAGTTATCCCTCTGTTAGATGCTGGCTCTTTAAAGCCTTAATTGCCTTGGTCTAGAATGCTTGGCAACATGGGAAGGTATTGCGTTCCTTTAGTTGCAGGTGCCAGGGTTTCCAACAGGAAACATGTATCCCCCTTTTCTTCCTCTAGGGGCACCCCAAACTGGTTTGCAGCCCTTTTAACAATTTCATTGTAGGAGGCAATGTCATCTGGGGGAGATGCCTTCGAGGGATAGTTGCAGATCTCTTCCTACGGACTCTCGGTGTCGAGATCGTTCCATTCGTCCTTAAAGTTTTCTTCGTTTTCCTCCTCCTACGTTACGTCATCGTATTCCTCTGGGTCTTCGCCTCGGGGTTCCGGCGTTGGTGGGGATTGGAGGATATCCTCTTCCTCCTCTTCGGCGTCCACCGCCTCTTCGGCGTCGACGGCTTCAGGTTGGAGCTCCGGGGCTTTAGGGATTCGATACTCCCTTAGTGAGTCGTCGAACTCCTTTTTCCTTTGCAATAGCGCAGCCATTTCTTCCTCGAGTCTTCTTTTCGACTTCGAGGGCCCTTTCGGCGTCGGATGCCGGGGTCTTCCTTTTCTTTTCGACGTTCGTCTTTGGCGCCAATGCCTTTTTAGCGGGTTCGGTGTCGTCGACCCTTGGCTTAGGAGCCTTGTGCGACTTCCCCTCTTCGGCAACCTTTGGGTGGGTGCCGTGGGTGTGTTTCGGTCGTGGCTCACCTTCGATCGCCTTTTTTTCGGCATTGGGGCTGCCTTGGCTGTTTTTGGTTTGTGGCCCTTCGGTTCTTTGGTTCTTACCTTGTCCGTATTTTTCTTCGATTCCTTCGCCTTCTTTTCAGCGCGTCTTTTCTCTGTGTCTTTTTCATTAATTTCGACGTCCGATCCTTCATGCGTGGATTCCACAGGAGCTGTGTGTTCCTCTTCATTGCTCGAAAAACCCATCTCGCTCATGGAAGGTTTTTTCGCTGGCATCGACATAGTGGCGTAGTGGGCCTGTCTCTGGTTTTGGCGTGTCCTGAGAGTTTTCGGCAGGAACGCTGCACAGGCCTCACAGTCTTTATCCTGGTGATCCTTGGGTAGGCAGAGGTTGCACACGGTGTGTGGATCCTGATGTGCGTACTAGTGGTGGCACTTAGGGCAGAATTTAAAAGGGGTCTTCTCCATGGCCCCTACCTCGCCATTTGTGGCCCGGAGTGTTCCTCTGGTGTGGGCCGCTGTGCTTCTTTCTACGACTCTGTGTCGATGGTCGGTCCTTTCTCGTTGATCCTATCGACGACGATCTTCTTTTCTTGAAGTTTTCTTCGGGAAAAACAAACTTTTCTTCGGAGCTTCCAGTCTTGCTTCCAGACCAAACGGCGGTAAAAAGAATCTGAAGATGGCCACCACACACGTCGACCTCCAGGATGCCGTCTGACGTCATACAGGGGACGTACCTGACACCAAATGGTGGTCGACAGGGACCAAAACAAGAAAAAAAAAAAAAGACAAAGACAATTCCGGACCCAACCACTAGATGGCGGAATGATGCACAGCATGTGAATCCAGAAAAGGATTCACGCTGCAAAAACTCAATTTACCTCGCTGTAAACACACTATGTGCTCCACTGTATTTGGCGAACGCTTTTATTTTGAGCCTGACGAGATGCGCACAGTTTGCAGCAGGTACAGCATTCTCTCGAGCATTCTGTGCGAGTTAATCGAAAATGTGACTTTTGATTTTACAGCCTGTGAAGTCTTTCTGCAGCCTGCAGCTAGCACTGAATGTGTCCTCTGTGCAGCCGGAGGCTTCCCAGACTAGTTCCCGCTGCTCTCCGAGAATGAAGCTTGATTTCTTTCACTTCTCGTCGCGCTGGAAGTCTCGGGCACAATAGCAGCAGGTCTTGCGGTGTCCGTGTGGAAAGGAAAGGTTTTGTTCTTGGCCGCCGGGATGGAGTATGAGGCAGGGAGCTGAAGGACCCAGGCACTCGGCGGATCAGTGGCGGCCTTTGGCTTGACCAAGGTACAAGAAGTAAGGAGGCCCGCTTGCATGTTTAAAGAGCGATTGTTGAATACGTGGTCTACGCTTAGCTTGCATATGCAGAGACGCCACAGAAGGCAGCAAATTGAACACATATTCTAACTTAGATATTTGATCAAAGTGCCAAACTCCGATCATTATCCCCTTTTCTTCCTTATTGAACATTGTGCACTTGCGCTTGGCATGAATATTATAGAAATGGATTTATATTTTCAACACATTTTCATCTGAAATGGCAGTTGAATTGCTTTATGCCCTTTTTATGTGGAAAATGGTTATTACAAAAGAGAGAACAGAAAGAAGCACAGCTAAAAAGCCTGCCACTATGAGCTTGTGCTTTATTTGCCGTTTTTCATTTCCTTTAGAAATGCATTTCTTTGTAAATTAGAAGCGAAAACTTGTGCTCTCTCTTGCTATTTATTTTGGCTTACTGCATCAGATAGAGGTTTTGGGGAAGTTTATTCAGCTGTTTAAAAGCGCATGTATCATGTTAAGCGTGTTAATGATTTAATTTTCGGAGCTACCTGCGTGGGCCTGCTCCTTTGAATCAGAAAGCCTGTGTGGTTCCAGCAGCAGCTCCTTGGAGTTCAAGCTCTCTTCTCTAGTACAACAACCTGTGCGATTTGTATATTCCTTGGCGGCCAATAACCTCTTTGTGGAAGCTTATCAAGACAGGCTAGGCTAAGGAGCACCGGCCAACCACGGTCTCCTTATGCTTAATTTGTTTATCTGTTGTTTAGCGAACCTTTTTTTAAAAAGGTTGCTTGACGCCCGTAGTTGCTTTCGCCCTCCCACCACCCTCCAATACAAATGCAGTAGTGTTTCCTTTAAACAGGCGCGCCTGTCGCTGCTTCCACCCACCCTCCAACACAAATGCTGTGCGTATATGCTGTGTTTTTTTACTGATGCACCGAGGTGACCACTGCTGGTAATCTTGCATATGGTGGCCACTAATTCAATCTTGTCTCAAGTGGTCACTATTAAAGCTCTAATATTAGTAGCATGGGATGATTTTCTTGAACATAAGTAGCTCTTACTACAGAAAAGGTTGGAGACCCCTGATCTAATGGCTAATGCAGAATTACATCTTTGCAAGTCTGATTTCAGCAGGGTGTTTTTATGAAGATTGGTGTTGTAGGGGAGAAAATTGCTCATCATGCATTGAATATCTTCTGTTGGAATTTTTTTTTTTTTTTTAAACGAATACCATTGACAAAGCCAATAGGTCGCGCCTATGTGAGAGCTACTGGCTTTGCCAATGTCTTTTAACCATATTATAAAGCAGCGTGGCTGGTGTGCAGCATAGCTAAAAGAAATTTTAAAAAGCGCTATGATGTGGCCAGCACTGGTCGCATCATAGCATTTTTTAGGTCGAGCCTCAGCAACGCATGCGCTGCTCTGCGAGGCTTGCTGTATTCAAGCATGGACTTGAAACCTCGCCCACTCACCGCCCATATTTGTTATTGGCTTGTGTCATTGTCCTTCGTAAATGCTGGCTTCTGATTCATTAAAAAGTTTGTTAGTCCCGCCTTATTACCGCCTTCTCTTCAATTGTAACCTCCCATGAGGACTGGCCCTTTTACTTTGGTTGTTACACAGTACGTCTTATTTAGTCTTTAAGCACTATTTCTTTAATGAGTTTCTCCTACTGCAGGCACAACATGCTTTCCTGCAGCATTCAGCGCGACATGCGTGCTTTCACATTCCAAGCATCCCGGGACAATGGTGGCCGCTTCTTTGAAATGCAATAGGTCTCGCATTTACAAGACTTTGCGCTATTGGCAAATGACAATGCCTTCTATTTATGTGTTAATTATAAGAACAGATAAATAAAAAGAATTGCCATTTGCAATGCCAGTAGCTTGAACTCTCGCAAATGCGAGACCTATTGCATTGCAAATGCTTGTTTAGATAGTAATTAATTACTTCCAGCAGTCAGGATGGATAAATACCTGTGGGATTGAGTTTCATCCTGCAAACAATTTAAACATTTGAACTGAAACATCAAGGGTATCTGGCCCGTTCACCCTTGTAACTCTCGTGTAACTTTGCTTTGAAGCAAAAGAAAGGACTGAAAGAGCGGGGAGGACATTTACCACACATGCACAAAGTAGTAGTATTAGTAGGCCTAGCAGGAATAGTAATAATGAGAACAATAATCATCAGCATAAAAAAAGTATACTGTCTGTAACAGCTGTTAATTTGTACGAAAATTAATGATACTCTCATGATACAGGCCGCAGAGTTTACAGTAAAGACAGACATCCATCATCTACGTGTTGGTCTAATTGTCTCTTTTTGGAGAAACCGACCCCAGCTACAAGTCAATCAGATCGAGAAGACTTCCAGACTCCCTCGCCAAACAAGAAAGAGCTGAGATGATTTGCCCAATGACCTTGGAAAAGACTCAGAGGTTATAAGCCTTAACTACTGAGTGCTATTTTAAATTTAGTTTAACAGTGTTCCTGTGACTTTAATGATATTTTTGTGACAACAGTCAATCCTGCCTCTATGCCAACAGATTTAATTGGCATCATTCATAAACTAGGAAAAGAGACTCACTCCATTATTGGCCCATCTCATGATCAAAATCAAACTGTTGGATTTCTGACCTAATTTTCACCATAAAACAACAAAAAACAGTCCCTACGCATTTCGCCATTAACAGATCAGGTTTACGGACGCCGTAGGTTTGGGTGTATAAATAAATGGACCTATAAAATATTTCTATGTTCAACTAGTGGCAGTTTGCCTCAGGCACGAAAATGCATTTTACAGAGCAAAATGGGTGTTCGTCCAGAAGACTTTAAATTACTTTGGCATTTTAAGTTCTTTTCATCATGCTCATATTCTCTCTGTGCGCTAAAGTGAGCGCGTTAATCCCGACAAATGGTTGTGCCCCATCCAGTTTCACTCCTGAAGTGTGAGTGAGTGAGAGAGACAGAGAGGGAGAGATGGGACAAAGATCTCCCGTTTCTCCAATTGTCGTTAACTTTAGGGTGTAAGGTATCAGCATTTGGCTTATGGCCATTTGTTTTTGGCCTCACTAAACTTTTCAATATGGAAAAAAAAAAAAAAATCAACGAAACTAAACACATTTCAATCAGGCATAGAGGCAAGATGGCGGCCACGAGTGCGGTCGTGCGAGCTTGAGCTCCCGGAGCTTCTCCCCCTGCTCCGCTTACCATGCTGTGGGCGCCTCGGTGACCGGGTTTCTGTGTGTCCTGCTGTCCCCGAGGTGAGGCGCGGGTGTGGCGGTCATGCTGTGGAGTGCCTGCTACCTTCCCCGCTTTGCAGTCTGCCGGTTCTTGGTGTTGGCGAGGCGGACTTCCGGGTGTGCGTACGCAGCCTGGTGTGGCGAGTGGATGGTGCCGGCGAAAGGAAGGCTCGACGCTGAATTGAACTGCGCTGTAATGCCCCTGAGGGCTGGTCGCGGTAGAGCGCGAAACAACTTGGATACATCAGACATTATGGAGGGGAAAAAGCCGATTCCAACTGTGGGTAAAAAGGACGCTGTTCGCGTGGATGGCGGTAAGAAATCTATCCCCGCTTTATTTTTGACTGGGAAAATAAAGAAAAATGTGCCCATTACACCTGCTAATCGTGAGCTGACTTTAAGCATAGATGAAGATATACAGGGGGTGGATTACTCTGTGGACCTGGTGGCACAGGAGGAAGGGGCTATCGGCGGTACCCCCCAATGTTCTTTAAAGGACGGGCAAAATGGTGGAGAAAAATCAGAAAGGGCTGGAACAGGGAACACTTCGAGGCCCATCCCAGAAGGCGCAGAGGGGAGAAAACAGCGCAGAGATTGCCCCTGAAAAAGGGGTGAAAGTAACTAGAAAGAAAACGGTGGAGCCAGATTTAATAAAAGAGAATGACTCTGGCGACCTTCCCTTTTTGTCAATGTCTGATCCCTCGGATACCTCCGGGGATGATTCTGATCCAGATATACATAAGGGAATCAACAGTCCAAACACGGTGCGAAAGCAGGGGAATATCGGTCAGGGCACATCCTATCATTCGGCTGAGAGCGTAGATTCCATTCAATGGGATTATTCGTTTATGGCAGAGACTGACACGGTCAGTGGGACGCAAACCAACTCTGAAACTACTGTGAAACCGGAGGATATCTCCCTGGTGGTTATCTATCAGACCATTATGGCCCATAGGGAGGAGACCCGCACAGAGAGTCTGCGCACGCAAGGGGCTTGTCGCAAACTCCAGAATTCTGTACGGAGAATCGCGAAATCTTGTTCGGAGTTTGCTGTCAGGTTTAATGAGGCTGAGACCCGCATATCAAATCTGGAGGATGAGCTTGCGGCGCAGAAGGCAACAACAGAGGCCCTTCGCTCTGCCAAGGATGACACCCTCTGGAAAATCACCGATTTGGAAAATCGTCTCCGGCGCAATAATCTTCGAGTGCTGGATATTCCCGAGGGGGCCGAGGGGCAAGACACACGAAAATATATTATTGAACTTTTTTCTGAAGCCTTTCCCGGGCTAACCTAATGGGATTGGAGCCTGGAGATTCAGAGGGAACACAGATTCCCATTTGTTCAGCGCAATAGACCGGGCCAGAACTCTCCCAAACCAAGAGCGATTTTAATATCAGTAAACAACTTTCTGGCAAGAGAAGCAGTATACGATCTGGCACGCCCTAACAGAAAGAAAACCGGGAAGGGGATAGAGTTTTTTGTGCGCCCTGATTACTGCCCTCTAACTGTAGAAAAGAGATGGCAACTACGCCAACTCATTACATCATTTCATGACAAAGGGGCACAAGCTTTTTTGTTGAATCCTGCTAAACTCAAAATCATCCACAAAGAGCATGTCCGGTTTTTTACAGCTGAATCAGCTGCTAAAGCGTATCTGCAAACCTTGTAAAGGTTGGATAGAGAGGGAAAGGATGTGATGAGGAGCCCCTTTGTTTATTAATTTATGGACTGTAATGTTGTTTGTTAGTTTTGGTGTTTTTCTTTCCTCTCTGCGATTATGCTGTATTGTGGTGGGCGGTGAATATTCTTGTGGTTTAAGCACTGGGTGGGGTAGGGGGGGTCCGGGGCACATAAGCTCGATCCATCGCGGAAACTCTGTCTCCAAGCCTCTAGTCGGGATTGGGTGGGGGTGGGTCACGTCTCCGGATGGAACCGTGTAGGGGAGAGGAGGGGGGGTTGGGGGGGAGTGGGTTGGTGGGGGGGTTGGGGGGTGGGGGGGTATTAGTAAAAATAATCCATGATGGTTTTGTAAAGAGAAACAGGAAAGTCAGTGGTTTTAGGTACACAGTCTATAAGTATAAAGATACAGGGAAAACAGATGGGGGATAGTGGTATTCTTTGGGGTATTCGGCTTTGCTCCCTGAATGTAAGCGGTTTGAATGATCGTAATAAGAGGCAACGGGTCGCGAATGAGCTACGGATGCTTCAGACTGACTTGGTATGCATACAGGAAACTCATATTTCATGGGTGAATCGAAAACTAGTGGCGGAACTAGGTCTGACGGTATTAATCTGCACCGAGCAAACCACTACTACACGGGGAGTGGCAATTCTGGCTAAGAATCATATACAAGGGACAGGCAGAGCATTGGCAGACAAACAAGGGAGGTGGGCCATTGTGGAATGTATGATTAGTAGTCAGAAGTGTACTATATGTTCCATATATGGTTCGAATTTTGATGAGGCCTTAATAATTGAAGGGCTAAATGTGGAACTTGCACTATGGCCCACTCCTTTGATTGTGTGTGGCGATCTAAATATACACCTTGAGCATAATGCTCTACAGGATGATAGCAAACCCTACAAAGGGAGGAAACCGAGGGTATTTAAGGTGCTACAGTCTTTGTTGGATGATCACGGATTGGTGGATGCGTGGGCTACTCTAAGGGGTGCGGATCCAGGCTATACCTTCTACTCATGTCCGCACCAGAAATTAGTAAGACTTGACTACTTTTTCTTATCGGGTCTCTTGCTTTCTGGAGCTAAAATACAGGTGTACCCACGGGTTTCTTCAGACCATGGGCCCTTAGTGTTAAACCTTAGTATGCTCAGAACTGGCACCAAACCGCGGTCATTTTCTTTTGATAGGAAGTTATTATTAGACAAAAGCTACGTGGCTCATATGCAGGTTTGGGTTGAGCAGTTTTTCCTCATAAATCGTAATACTGCAGGGATTGGAGACGTATGGGATGCTTTTAAAGCGGGTTTTAGGGGGGAGACCCTTAGCTTCGGTTTATATAAACAAAAAGAACTGCGAGCAGTGTTACAGGAATTATACGCTGGTCTTATTGTAGCAGAAGAAAAACTTATGCAGGGCATATGTGCGGGTCAGGAGATCACTGCTCTGCAAACGGAAGTAGCCCGGGGCAAGGCCAAAATAAATCTCCACTGGAGCAAAGAGATAGCCAAGAAATATTCTATTAATAGGAAATTAAATTATGAATATGGGGAGGCAACTGGGCGTTGTTTGGCACAGAGGCTTAGATCCAAAGAGGCGGCTCACAGGATCAGCTCAGTGGTAGATTCTAGGGGCAATTCTATAGAAACTGCTGTGGGGATTTTAAATGTGTTTCATGATTTTTATGAGGCATTCTATACTGGGGAGGGTTATGACACACAGGCTGGGGAATCCCTGCTACAGAACCTTAATGGTAAAAACTTGGATATGCAAGATGCAGTTACTAGAGGCCCCTATTACTATTGAGGAGTTGGAAAGAGCTATCAACAACTTAGCCTCGGGCAAGGCTGCAGGGCCCGATAAACTTCCACTTGAAATATATAAAAGTTTTTTCGGAGTATTAAACATTGATATGCTAGCCACCTTTCAACAGGCCCAGGCTGGAGTTGCTCCCCGAACATGGGACGAGGCCAGCATTATTGTTTTTAAAAAAAAGGATAAACCCGCTGAACAACCAGGCTCATATCGTCCCATTTCGCTTCTAAATTCAGATGGCAAGATTTATGCCAAAATTTTAGCGACCCGGCTTGCCGAAGTAATAACCCCGTTGGTATCAATCCGGCAGCACAGGTTCATTCCCAAGAGGGGAACAACGAATCATATCAACAGGGTTGTAACTCTGTTAGACATAGCTAGTGCCACGGGGAGTGAATTCGGTTTGATTTTATTAGACGCCGAAAAGGCATTCGACCGGGTCGCTTGGGAGTTTTTATGGGCTCTTCTACGCTGCATGGGTTTTAAACAAAGCTTTATTACTGCTATACAAGTTTTATATCGTCGTCCAACGGCTAAGATCTGTATTATGGGCCTTGAATCTACCCCAGTATATATCACTCGGGGAACAAGGCAGGGATGTCCCTGCTCTCCTTTACTGTTCTCACTATATATAGATCCTTTTTTAAGAATGTTAGAACAAAGTGCAGAGATAGAGTCTGTAATTTGGAGGCAAGAGCACTATCGTGTGTTTGCATATGCAGACGATGTGGCAGTGGTAACGTCGAATCCCATTACAGCTATGCCAGAAATAGAGCAAGTGGCGTTAAAGTTTGGAGCCGCGTCAGGATACAAACTCAAGGTGGCAAAGACACAAATTTTATGTTCTAACATTACTGTATTTGACGATCAGCGAGTTTTGAGTGAGGTAACTTATTTGGGGGTCACGCTGAGGACATGCTTAAAATCATTGGTGGAGGTCAATTGGTGTAATATTTTAAATGATGTTCGGAAGCAATTGGACCGGTGTGAATGTTTACATCTTTCACTCGTGGGACGATGCAATATTCTTAAAATGCTGATACTACCTAAAATTTTATATTTTTTTTTTGATCTGTACCATTGGAAATCCCTCGTGTCCAACTTGCAGCTTTACAGTCAGTCTGTGCTAGATTTCTGTGGGCTCATGGCAAGCCCCGCAGAGCTATGCGCTATATGACCCTCCCTCGGGAGAAAGGAGGTTGGGCTGTGCCCGATTTTACTTTATATTACTTGGTACGTTTGCTGCAGCATATGAATATACTTTTAATCGGGGCAGAACCAATTTGTACTGCCGAAGCCCCATCGATATATCAAATGCTGTTGGGCAGTGACGCCAAAAATCGGCTGTTTGTTAATTTAGAGCCAAGTTACTATAAGAAAACTAGGTTTAAGGTTTTAATCACTGCCTATAAGGTGTGGAAAGCTGTGCGAAAGTTTTATGGATTAAAGAGGGTGTCTCAGTATACCCCGTCTACAGCTACGACACTTCTTCCACCGATATTCTGGGACAGAATCATAGATAGATGGCGGACTAAAGGGATTCAATATATTGGAGATTTATATGCTAATGGGGAGCTGATGTCTTTTGAAATGCTAACTGATAAATTTCACCTCTCCAGGTCTGAATTTTTTAAATATTTGCAAGTTCGTGATTATTTATGTAAACATCAATGGAATATCGAAGTTAACCCTGTGATTGAAGCCGTGAGGAAAAACGCACGTATTGGTATATTGTATAATTTACTGTTGGACACTAGGGATGGTGATTTAGAGATGCATAATGCAAAATGGGATAATAGGCTAGGGTGCTTGGGCACTCAGGTAGAAGCCTCCATTGAATTGGCGGGGAGACTGTTAATATCTGCTAATCTCTGGGCACAACATTATAAGACTGTGTTTAACCTTTATTATACCCCAGCCAAACTATCTAAATGGGGTGGGACAAATGATGGAAAATGTTTTCGCTGTGGAACACAGGACGCTGACATTGTACACATTTTTTTTTACATGTAGGCACCTAATTAATCTTTTTGGGCATATAGAGAAATTTTTGGAAGAAATTTTGGGGGGTCCACTCAGATTGTCAGCTGCTCATGTTCTGCTGGGGGTAGCTGAGAGCGAGGGTACTGATCAGCTGTCTTATAAATATCTGTATTTGTTGTTTTTAGCTACAGCTGTGGCTAGGTTATGTATTGCCTCAATGTGGCTCCAGAAGGATGTACCAACTTTTGAATTATGGAGGGCTAGATTTTCATCCATGTTTAATATAGAATATAGTTTATATGCACTGAAAGGTATTTGGAAAAAGAAATTAGGCATGGAGATTTGGGGGCCGGTGTTGTCCTACATGGATGAATGAGGTGTGAGTGGGGACGCACTTCTATGGTTTTACGCACATGCACTTTAAGGAATTCTCATGTATCGAGATCAATATTATATATGTATGTATTGTAAACTGTCTTTTTTTTTTTAAATCTATGTATTGTCTTTCTCTTCCTTTTTTTCTACTGAACAATTTCTGTCTCATGCATTATAATGTATTGGATTTATCATGGATGAAAAAAAAAAAAAAAAAAAAAAAACTAAACACATTTTTATCAATTCAGTTGCATACAATATGTTCTGCTTACATAACACTTCACTTTAACTTATAAAATTCTGGTTAAACCCTTGTGGGGTGAAACAAAGAAACCTAACTCCCTTTGGAAGTGTTGAAGATAAAAATGAAGAAGGGAGGTTTCTGTTCGACGATTTTAGGGTGTATAACATTTCCTTATCTTATCACAGTGGCTCTTGGATATGGGACAAGTCCTGTTTTCGATTGGTATTCAAATCTGATACAGTTAAGCCCTGTACTATCTCACCTTTTAGGAATTCTAAGATAAAGATAGTTAAGGCTGGCATTACTAGGGCACCTATCTCTGCACTCACAGAAGAAATCCCTAACTTAATTTGAGCAGAAGGAAAATCCTCACACATGACTCGTGCTATGTTGTGGTACAACTTCTGATATTTTGACATGTTTTTTTACATTGTGGTACAACTCTTACTTTCAAAATGCTCAAAAAATCTCATTTGGAGATACTAGATTAAAGTAGGCCTTATGTTTATAAATCAATGTAGGGTAATACATTTTCTATGTCTGTTTTGAATTTTGAAATGTTAAATGCTTCTGAACAAAGATATACCAGTTTGACTGTGCTCTACCGGAAATACCAGACCTGACCTCATAACCTGCTCTCCTGAAGCCTCCTCTGCTCCATGTTATTGAACAACATGTCTCAGCTTCATTCCTTGCTAACTCTGTTGCTGCTTCAAGTTTGCCCTCCACAACTCTGACTACAGACTGTTCCCCTGAGTTATAAGTACCTATGATGGAATCCAGTTTGTCAGTTTTAACAATGAACTTTACCCATATGGTTGATTACAGCAGACCTAATACAGCAAATACTTATCTACAGAGCCTATTCTGAGCAACTGGGCCAAGTACTCATTCTGCACGTGACTCTAAGTGATCCACTCGGTCAACGGGGTCGGGTCAGTTGCAGTCCTAATCATTCCTGGTGACCTACGGGTCGCCGCTGCTCACAGTTCACAGGCTCCTGCTCCATCCACACGGCACAATTATTCCCGGCAGTCCCTCCTGGCATACGAGGTTGCAGCTAGGGGAGGGCCGAATTCGCGGAGTTGCACTACGCAGAATTCCGAGGAGTTGCATAAAAACTCCACTCCATCCTAAGTGATTGACATTGAGGCAGAGATGCCTGTAACAGGAGGCTGTGAGGTAGGAAAGAGAGTCTGCAAGGGGTAAGTTAAGGTGGTGAGACAGATGAAAGTATGGGTGAGGACAGAGGGGCTGTTGAGGGCAGGAGCTAGACTGGCAGTGGTAAGAGGTAGCCCTGGAATCCAACACCAGATCTGTGTGAGAGATGTCCTCCTCTGCCCACCTCATGCCCTGCAGGTCATGATGGGCCTGGCTGTTGAGAGCCAAGCTATCAAAGTTTAGCTGTGGCTCAAGAGACACTTGCGAGCCCCACCTGCCCCGTGCCCTCTGCTCAATCCAGCAGCTCGCACCCACCCACGTACCCTCACAGCGCCACATTGCCGCCCTCGCACACTAGGCGCTGTGCTGCAGTGCATTTGCAAATATTTCTCCGGCTGCGCCTCTGCACCTTTTAACAAGGCCTTGTAAAGCTGGAGAACGCGGGAGAAGGTAACTCTTTTACTGTAGTCATAAGTCAGCCCGTGGCAGCCAAAGGTGGGCTGGGGGCCGCACCGCACACCTTAAAACATTGGGAAACCCATCCACTGTGGCGTGTAGGAAAAGCTCCCCCTGATTATTGTCCCTGCAATATGTCACAAAGTCTTACCTGAATAATGCTCCACCTGTCACCACGGCTGCAGCGAGCATACCGAAGCTGCCGCAGAGGTCCGCAGGGCTACATATCAACAACAAAAAAACTGGTGCTCCGAGACTGTCAGCTAACTCAGGTGTAGTCGGGTGACTCCGACCCCGTATGTAAAGCTCGACGTATGAGGCCTTGGTTAGCAATGCCACTGACTACAAATACACCTGCTTATACAACGCAGCTACTGCAGACTACATTAATTCGCAAAGCCTCTGCTAAATGAAAAGCCTGCTTGCCGCCAATCTCCATCTGCCTTTCGGCCTGGCGACGTTAATCACCACGCACAGAAATAAGACGTAATGCGACTTGCGGGTCATGTGATGTTGCATCGTTGCTAAGGACGTTGTAATGGGACTACCACATTGAAGTCCGATAAAATCGAAAGCAAGCTGGGGAAATCAGGCTTTCAAGATTTTTTGTAAAAATGGGAGGTAAGGAGTTGTTTGGTGGCATCCCCTCTTGATTAGGGGTGGGCGGCGGGGGCAAACTCTGCTATGTGGCGGAATCTGAGTTTTTGGCCGAACTCTGCGCTCCCAGCAGAGCACGGAGATGGCAAAACTACAAACTCCGCTGGCGGAGCGGAGTTCACCGCCCACCCCTATTTGTAGCACTACTGTCGCACACGGTTTCAGCCCTTTACCGCACAGCAGTCTTTAATATGGTGGCCCCTCAAGGCATATGAGGTCACCGCTAAGGTGTCATGCAGGCTTCTGATCTTCTCCACAAGGCAGTCTTTTCCACGGCGGCCCCTCCTGGCATACGAGGTTGCCGCAACAGTGCTGCACAGGCTTCCGCCCTTACCGCACGGCAATCTTTCCATGGCTAGCTTCACAGCGGCCCTCTCCTGTCATACAGGGGTTGCCGACTTAAGTCTACACATGTGCAATGGTCTGATCAGTGCAACAGCTATGACCGCACACTTTGCACCGGGAGTCTGCTAGACAGGGCTCCCCACTTGACTTTGCTCCCACCAACACTCTCCTCTTCCTCAGAGGGCACACTGGTCTTGGTAAGCAGACAGGAAGGCAGGCAATGGTTCTCCAGGCTCCAGAGCAAGCGGTCTTGGTTTCCCTGGGTGATGTCCCTTCACCCAGCAGGGAGCGTGGGCCCCCAGCCCTGGTCACAGGCAGACGTTTTGCAGAGCATCCCCTCCTCACACAGCTTGTGTGGCTGCTTGGCAGATTAAAGTTTTTGGGGTCTCCACCGCCCCTTCTTATAGTCCATTTCTACACACCAAAAGTGATTTAGGGCCTGGGTCTTTGGAGTTTTACGTTGAGAATATGCTTCTTTTGAAGTACATACTTCTCCTTTCCCTCTTTCTCTTGACAAGCGGTCTATCAAAACAGGAGAGAATATGGTGCTGATTGTCCCACAACACAAGAAATTGGAGTGACTGGAGTTACCACCTGCATGTCAGCTACAGTGATATGCACATCAAAAGATTAATCTCAGGCTCCCAGACCCACTCTTTATGATTCCCTTATCAGCCCAATCCCCTTCCTGAGATGTGTCCAAG